>NW_004624740.1:17513335-17590891 GCF_000247695.1 Heterocephalus glaber | reverse complement strand
AGACCCAGGCAAGAAATGGGCAAGAGAAATAAACAGACACTTCACAGGAGGAGAAATACAAATGGTCCACAAATACATGAAAAAATGCTCAACATCTCTGGCTACTGGAGAAATAGAAATTAAAACAACACTAAGATTCCAGCCAGAAAGAATGGCAATCATTAAGAAATCAAGCAATAACAAATTACTGGTGAGGCTGTGGTGAAAAAGGAACCCTTCTTCATTGTTGGTGGGAATGTAAACTAGTACAACCATTATGGAAATTAGTAGGGAGACTTCTCAAAGAATTGAAATTAGAAATTCCATATGACCCAACTATCTTTCTGCGAAGCATCTTCCCCAAAGAGCTTAAGTCATCACACTACAGAGATACATGCATACCAATGTTTATAACAGCACAACTCCTAATACCTAAATCCTGGAAACTTCCTATATTCCTACCAACAGATCATTAAAGAAAATGTATCGACATATAATGGAATACTACTTTGCTGCAAAGAATGACAGATTTGAGACATGTGTAGGAAAATGGATGCACCTGGATTTAAAAAAAACAAACAAAAATAAGCTGTGGTATTTACATGTAACCACTCCCCAAGATGACTGTAAATTGCATGAACTGCAAATGTGTACTAATACAATTAAAATTTACATATAAAAATACAAATTTTATGAAGTCTATTGCATACACTTTTTTGAAAAGATATGTTATCATTGAAAAGAAATTGGCTTGAAAATGTTATCTGCAAATAAATCAAATCTATGAAAGCTATTTAGTATGTAAGATAAAATTAAACATCTGTAAAAAATGTGTCAGTATTCATAGAAAGTTATTAAATCCAAATGCTAAATGAAATCTGAGTTTTTTCTAAATTACCTTTTCTTAGATGAAATAACAATCTTCCTTTAAGTTCCAATTTCATGCTTACTTCTTGCCAATACTATCAAAAACACTGAAATAGTTAAGTAAGTAATAGATGTGAATACTCTCTGAAAACTAAATAAATACTGTGACCTGACGTGCTAGAATCTGAAAGGGGAAAGAAGTGATTTTAGCCGTGGTGATTAAAAGAAGGTGTCTCTGCCAAGGTAACATTTGAGTTGAGATGAAAAGAATCACATGGGAACCTGGGGAAGGCACAGGTTCCACAACTTCAAGGAGCAGAAAGCAGGCTGATGAAGAAGGGAGGGAAATGAGGGCAGGCAAGGGGCAGAGTCTTCATTGTGCAGGTCTTTGTAGGGTTTAGTAGGGAGTCTTTGATTTTATTCCAAGTGTCATAAGAAGCTACTAAATAAAGGTTTCAATTAGAGAATGACACAGTTTGGCTTATCATTTTAAAAAAAGATTTCTCTAGAAAGGGCAAGAAGAAAGGCAGGCCATCTAGCTAAATGTTCCCACAGTGGTCCAGGGCAGAGCTAATGGTAGCTTGAACTTGCTCATAGCAGTGGAGATACAAAGAAGTAAATAGACTTGAGATAGGAAGCAGAACTAGCAAGATTTGTTGAATTGGATAGTGAAGGAAGGGTAAAGGACAAAGCACCTAGGACAGTAATTTCACAGAATTTATAAATGTGGTCTTTAAACCTCCTTAAAAACTTTTGAGCCCTCAGACTGGGGCTGCAGCTCAGTCAGAGAGTCCTTGCCTACTAGAGCAAGGCCCTGCATTTGATCCTTAGTACTGCAAAACAACAAGAACAGGACACTCAAAATTACCACTACCATGCAGTTGGATTTGCTTTTTTTGTTACTGTTTTTGTGTGTGTTTTGTTGTTGTTTGGGTTTTGTTTTGTTTTGCTTTGTTTTATTGGTATAGGGGACTGAACCCCTTGCTCTCTACCACTGAGCTACATCCCCAGCCCTTTTAATTATTTTGAGATGAGGTCTTGCTAAATTGCCAAGGCTGGCCTCTAACTTGCAATTTTCCTACCTCAGCCTCCAGAGTAGCTGGGATGATAGACTCCCTTCCTCCACCCCCACCTCCAGGCCAGTTTGGATTTGGTGATGATAATGTCTTGGTAGAAACTATACTTTCTATAGTATAGCAGACTATACTTTCGAAATCCGATCGGTCATGATTTCTCAATAGTTTGACAAAAGTGCATTTCAAGGCCATTCTCTTGTTGGTGTCAAGCCACAGCAGTAAGATATTCAGTGCTTCCTGACATCAACTCATATAATAGACTCTGATCCATAACCATTTTGAATATGAGTAAGACAGACCCCACTAAACATTTACTTCAGTTTTTCTATTAAAAGCTTCTGCTTCAGAAAAATTAAGTACTGTATTTGTAAAAACAAACAACTTGGTATCAGTGATTAGAAATGGAATCTAGAAGGTACAAACTACAAGGCTGACTCCACCCTCTGCAAACCCTCCCTCCCTACCTGTTTGCCTCTTCACATCTGGGTCGGCAAACTTGTGGCTTGCCTGGGCCAATGAAGAGGAATTGTCTTGGGCCACATATAAAATCTATACTATAATTAATATATATGTAACAAAACTTCCTTTATTTTTAATATTTTTACATTTTTAAAAAGAGGCCAATATAAACATAAAGCTAGTAAAATATTTGACCTTGTCTTGTGAAATGAATGCATCAATGTCAAGTTCTGTTGTTGCCTACACAGTCTATGCTCAAGTACCACACAATCAAGTTAAAAATCATATAACGTTGAAAGTTTATAATTTTGTAGGCCAAATGGTTAGTTGTCCAGGAACACATGTGGCCTGTGGGCATTTGGGTTGGATACCTGCTTTAAGAAATTACTACTCACCTGGATTTCGGTGTGGTATTAAAGAGGAAAATCCAAACTTATCTGAAAAGGGCTATTAACATTCCTCCCTTTTTTATCCTCATATCTATTTGAGAAAAGATTTTTCTTCATATAAATCATCCAAAACAATATATTGCAACAGACTGAATTCAGAAATAGATATGAATATCTTATTGTCTTCTTTGAAGCCAAACATTAAAGGATGTTTGCAATAATGTAAAATAATGCTACTCAATCTTGAAGTTTTTCATAGTTTGTAATAAAGTAAAAACATTAAAGAATGTTTGCAATTATGTAAAATGCGACTCAATCTTAAAATTTTTCACAAAAATAGTTTGCAATAATATAAAAAATAGCTTGCATTAATGTGAAATATTGTCCTGTTCTTAATAGCTTGCAAAGCTATTATTAGGCCTACTCCTAATTTATATATACATTGTAGAATGGTTGTTTTTGCATTTCACTTTTGTTTATAGGTACTATACAAAAAGTGTTGATTTTTTTTCCATTTAATTTATTGGTACATTTTAGGTATACAATACAGTTACATTCATCATTGGGATCTTGTATCTTTACATGATGTATCTTTGTTCTTATTTTTTCCCCTTCCCCTGCCCTCCCTTCACTCCCTCCACCCTTCCCTATTTACAAAGACTTTGTTTCCATGTTTTTCCTTTTCTCATATTTTTTCTTTTCCCTTCTTTCCTTTCCCTTTCCCCTCCCACTTCCCCTATTCCTTTAAACATTTTGTTCCTATTTCACAGTATCAATTTTACATTGATTCTTATTTACACTTTCAGTTTCTCACACTAGAGAAACTATTCAGTATTTACACATGTGTGTCCTATTTATTTCACTTAGGAGTATGGCCTCAATGTGCACCCACTTAGCTATAAATGTTTCTTGTTTCTCATTACAAAGTGTTGATTTTTATACTGGCCTTCTATGCAGCTACCTTGCTAAATCTACTTAATTCTAAAACTTTATTTACAGAGTTGTTTGTATTCTCTCTATATACCCAATCATGTTGTCTGCAAATGACAGTTTTGCTTACTTACTTTCCAATTCTTACATATTTTATTTCATTTTCTTATGTGTTGCACTGACAAGGACCTCAATTATGGTGCTGATAAGAAGTGATAATTTCAGGTATCCTGTCTTAGCTCTGATCTCAGGAAGAAAGCCTCCATTAGTTCTAGCTAACTACTGAGTATGATGCTGCTGTATGTTTTCTATGGCTACCCTCTATCAGATGACAGAAGTTCCCTTCCATTCATAGTTGGCTAGAGCTTTTTTACAAGATGAGTTTTCAAAGAATTTTATCAAATGCTTGTTATGACTTATATCTAGATGTCACCCAAGACCCTCATGTGCTCATAGGACACCCAGTACCCACAATTTAAAGAAGAGGTTTATTTTGGCTCACAGTTTCATCCTGTAGTCAGAAATGGAATGGCAGTGGGAAGAAAGGAACCCTTCTCCATTGCTGGTGGGAGTGTAGACTGGTGCAACCACTGTGGAAATCAGTATGGAGATACCTCAAAGAACTAGGACTAGAGGTCCCATTTGACCCAGCTATTCCCCTGCTGGGTATCTTCCCAAAAGAATTAAAAGAATCATACCAAAGTGATATATGTGCACCCATGTTCATAGCAGCACAGTTTGTAATAGCTAAAGATTGGAAGCAGCCCAAGTGCCCATCAACTGGAAACAGGATAAAGAAGATGTGTTTTTTTTATAAAATGGCGTACTACTCACCCATAAAGAATGAAAAACTGGGGGGCCAGGGATTTAGCTCGGTGGTTCCACTGCCTGCCTCACAAGTGCAAGGACCTGAGTTCGATCCCCAGTACCAAAAAAAAAAAAAAAAGAACGAAAAACTAGAGTCATTTATAGCTAAATGGATGCATATTGAGGCCATACTCTTAAGTGAAATAAATAGGACACACATGTGTAAATACCGAATAGTTTCTCTAGTGTGAGAAACTGATAGGGTAAACAAGGGTTAAAATGATTAAAATGAATATTTGATAACCTGAAATAGGGAAAAAGGTCCAAAGATGAAGGAGTGAAGGGAGGGGAAGGGGAAAGGAAAGGAGGGAAAGGAAAACTATGAGAAAAGAAAAAAAATGGAAATGATGTCTATGTAAATAGGGAAGGGTGGAGTGGGTAAAGGGCACACAGGTAATGGGGAAAAAAATAAGAACCAAGATATATCATGTACAGGTACAAACACCTAATGATAAATGTAAATGAACTGTATACCTAAAATGTACCAATAAAAGAACTTAAAAAAAAAAAAAGAACGAAATGGAATGGCAGAGGAAAAGGTCCTCAACTCATGGCAGCCTGGAAGCAGAGGGAGAGAAAGAAGACGAGACAGGCACAAGAATACACCCTTCCAGTCACACACCCAGAGACTCACCTCCAACCAGGCCCCACCTCCTAATAGCGCATTCAGCTATGAACTCATCAATCGGTACCTTGGAAGGATATAGGGGTCCCATCATCCACATACATGAGAATTTCAGGGGGATATTTTAGATCTAAACCATAACAAAGACATAATGACTTTATATATAGAGAGAGAGAGAGAGTCAAAAATTTAAAAGACAATTTCAAATGTTGGTGTGGATATAAAGTGAGTATAAGTCTCATCCTGTTGGTGGAGTATAAATTATTTTTAAAAGAAAACTGGTAGTATCAATTTAAGTATGCATATGCATACCCAATAATCTAGCAATTCCATTCTCAGATTTCTGTTTAATGGAAAAGCATACATATGTTCATCAAAATGCATACACATGCTGGGCACATTGGAACATGCCTTTAATTCCTCCTGCTTAGGAGGCTGAGGCAGGAGGATCACAAGTTCAATGCAACCAAGCAATTTTGTGAGATTCTGTCTCAAAATAAAATAAAAAGGTCTGGGGTTGTAGCACAATGGTAGAGCACACACATGAAAGGCACGTACATGAATGTTCACAGCATGTTATTTAAAATTGTTCCCCAATCGAATGTCCATTAATGACAGAATAGAAAACAAGAACAAAAACAACTTCGGTATATTTATACATTAAAATAGAGCAATGAAAATAAACAAGGAGGATAGAACTTAGAAACACAATATTGGACAAGAGAAGACTGGATGCCAAATACCACATGGACCCAGGATAGTCTTCTGCACATCAATATTTTTCTTCTCCAACGTTCTGGCTTTTTATTATGGCAAAAAACACTAACATAAAATTTGTCATCTTAACTATTCTGAGTGTACAGTTAGTAAGGTATTTATGTACAGATTTGCAACAGACCTCTAGAACCTTTGCAGAACTAAAAGTCTATACCATTAAACAACCACTCTCCACATCCCCTTTCTTCCAGCCTCTGGAAACTGCCATTTTGCTTTCCGTTCCTATGAATCTGACTTCTTTAGCTACTTCAAGATAGCACTATTATTCAATATTTGTCATTTTGTGATGACTTATTTCATTTAACATAGTCTCCTGAAGGTTTATTCACATTGTAGTATGTGAAGGAATTTCCTTCCTTTTTAAGGCTGAGCAATCTGTTAAAAAAAAATTGAAGCCAGGTGTGGTGGTGCACACCTGTAATCCCAGCACTCTGGCAGATAAGGCAGGGAGCTTGCAAGCTGGGGCCCAGCTGGGGCAATTTAGCAAAAAAATCCATTTCAAGATGAAAGAGCTGGAGATTTAGCCCAGTGGGAAGGTCATGAGTTCAATCATGAGTTAATACCACTACCACCAAAAAAGCAAAACATATTTTAAACAGGTAAGATTTATGGTACTGTAAAGCAGAACAGGAATAACCTTTGCAGAGTAACTACTGCAAAGACGGTGCCTGGGCACAAAGGAAAGAGGCTGCTGGATTGTTAATCATGTGTCATTTCCTGAGCTGTGTGGTGATCACGGAAGCACGTTCACTTTCTGGTAACTCACCAAACAGTACAAATATTACTTTTTGTATTTTTAAATATAATTAAGTTTTTAAAATCATACGACAAGTCATGTATTTGCAATGTATGTTGTCAAGGTAAACCTGACTGTACCACTCGGTTTTAGTTTTTAAGTGGTTGCTCCAGGCTTGCACACTCCAGAATCCCTGTGTACCCTAAACCTGAGCAGAGCAGCGTTAGTTATACTTGGTGTTGCACCCAAAATCTATCAAAAGAGCATGAGGCTCAGATGAAACTATTACCATTAATGTTTCTTTTTTAAAGATTAATTAAGTCTTTGTGGGGGGAGGAGTGCTTATGGGAATTGAACTTGGGCTCTCATAATCCAAGCTCTTAATACTGAGCTACACCTCCAGCCCCAATTAGGCTTTAAATTTAAATTCAAGATTTTTATTTAGTATCCTAGCAAAAAAGATGTTAGCTGGATGAAAATGATGCTACTGCTAAAGAATTTAGTTCCTGGGAGTTATCAAGTCTACCAGGACCCATCTGCTAATTCAAGGCAGAGACGAAATCCAGTCAATGAACGGCTGGTATGGAGGAAGAGCAGGAGATTCTGCAGAAGGAACGTCCTCCTGTGTTTCCTGTACTTACTGGTACTATGAGTGTTCATCAAGGGGAGGGGTGGGGTACTAATAACACCTGCTAAACCTAGATGGTCTAGCTTTAAAAGACAAAGTTTCATACTTGGGAATCTGAAAGTTTAGCAAATGCTTCAGGATATATCTATACTTCTAGACAGCTCCTAACCACCATATGGAAGTCTGTCTGGGTGAAGTGGTTTACTCAAGAATTAAAGAGACAAGGTTGTAGTGAGGGTAAAACCATGCCAAGGGCCAGAGAAGAGGAAGAGTAGTATGGTGCAGCAGAACCCGTATTCCTACCTCTGCAGTGTCACAGGTATGTTCAAGAGTCAGTGTTCAGGGCTAGAGGTGTAGCTCAGAGGCTGAGCGCTTGACTAGCATGCAGGAGGAGCTGGGTTCAATCTTCAGTATAAAGGGGAAAATCAATGTTCTCAAAGGTAAAGAGAGCATGTCTCTTCCCCCGACAAACCCACCTGCATTCTGGGCTACAGCACCTCTTCTTAAGTCTAACAAGCTTTCCTGTTACATTTTCACTTTCTCAAATACGACAGTTTCTCCATCTGAAAACCAATCCAAGATGACAAAGTAATGGGGAACTGATATACGAAATGGTTATGAGGCCCTCAAAAGAGAGTTAAAGAGAGTTAAATTACACTGTCCGATAAAGTATCTAATGTGCATGGGCCTGCAAGTATTCTTCAAAAAACATGGGTAAATATCTGAAGGGTGAGATACTTAACAGCCAAAGAATAATTATGAGTATCTTTAATTAATGCTTATTTTTATTAGGGGGCCAAAGAATTTTAACAGATCAGTGATACTATGACTAACTATATTTTGCTTCTTGCAGTGTACACTGCAAGATGTCCAACATTTTTTTCCTTCAAGTAACCTCACGGGGGATGACTGCATCTGAGTTTTCATCACTACGGGATCAGTTTGCTACTTCACACAGTCTTATGTTTCAGTGACAATAGGAAAACAACCCCTTCTGCTTATGTTTCTGGTATTAATTATAATTAATTAAAGGCTAGCATCAGTCTTTAAACAAAGACACAGATAGTTAAAGTTATACAGTAAATTTTTTTCAGTGCTACTACTATTTCTTAAAAAAAGTATTATTGCACCAAATAATCAGGTTTTAAGATAAAACAGATTAACTCACTGTTAAGGCAAAAGTACATATAACTTAGATTTAGGGTCATTGTTGTTGGGGTCTGGGTCTTTCCAGGTTCTTGTTCTGAACAAAGAACTGGACAAGAAAACATGCAAAAGATAGTAAAATTTTACATGTACTAAAGGTATTAAAGGTAAGAAAAGAAGTATGCTCTCCAGAATGCAGAGCAGACCATTGAGAAAGAATGCAGTAGCCACGAGGTTAATGGCAACTGTCCTTTGTAGCCTCCATTCTGAAGTCAGATCTAGGCTGTCCTGTCAAAAACCTACCTGATCTTGTGCCAGAACTGAAGATAGGATTCCCTGATTGGTACCAGGTACAGGACTTGGAAACTGTTCTGCATGTGTCCTGGTCATGCCCACTTGCCCATTGGCTTTGTCACACCCTACCCTTCCGCCTCAGCATTAAACCCCTCCTGCCCGTTTGACCCTTGGTAAAACCACTGACTTGACATTAAATACTGTTGTAATTTATGCATATCTTCTGCCGTGGGTCTAGGGTCCAAAGCTGGGAGAGTGGTGGGAGATGAAGAAATTTGGAAAATAATAGGAAAGAAGACAAAATTATTCTTTATAGCTGGAACCAGGTGGGACCATAGCCTGATGAGCTAATGGCTGCCTGGCGTCCGGTGAGGTCTTTATTTATAGTGTAGGAAGGCAGGGTAACTAGTGCCACGTGGCCCATGTGGCCTAGGCTGAAAGTGATTTATTTCATGATCGGGGCATGCGCAGAAAGGGAACATGGCTACATAATGTAACTGTCTCCTGGGGTTGTGCCATCCAGGATCTACAATCTTAGTTTGACTCTCTAATCTATGGAGGAGAAAGGGAGTAGGGATTAGGCGAAAGGGCATCTTCAGGCTCGGCCCACGGCAATCTTCAACATGCTTGTTTCCAGAGCTGCCCATCAGCTGGGATCATCTCTCCCTAGAATAATATACATAAAGCAGAACAGTGCTCCTAACAATATAAATCAACCAACATTTATCAATCTATTACCATTTCCTTATGTTCTCTTTTTTTAAAATTTTTTTTTGTTTTTTTTGAGACAGGGCCTTGCCATGTAGTTCATGTTGGCCTTGAATTCACTATGTAGCCCAGGCTGGCCTGAAACTCAAGGAGATCCTCCTGCTTCAGCCTCCCAAGTCCTGGGACTATAGGCGTGTGGCACCACATCCAGCCCTTATGTTCTCTTCTTTTTCTTCTACTTTCAGTTACTTCTAATTTCATAAGCTCTTCTGTGGCTCTTCCTTTCATTGTAGCATATTAGAAAACTGCATAGTCAAACATGAGAATTACTTATTTCAAAGTATGCTTCAAAGGGTTGAGTATGAAAATTATTCCATTCTGATATAAAATTATTCCACCATCCAAAGACAAGAAAGAAAGAAATCAAATTTATTGATTACCTCCTGCTACCCAGGAGTAGGTGGTTACTTGCTAATGAATAAATTGCTTCTGGGGGGCCAGCGATTTAGCTCAGTGGCGAGGTGCCTGCCTTGCAAGTGCAGGGTCCTGAGTACAATCCCTGGTACCAGAAAAAAAATGTGAGAATAAATCACTTCTGTTGACTATAGTACTATTATTACCACTGTGAACTACAGCTTCAGTGGAATGCAGAAAAACAGACATTTTTCCCAAACAGATTGAAGTGCCTGGTCTAAATCTTAGTAGATCACAAAACATACTACTTGACATCCTACTGTTATTATGTAGGGAAAGGAATTATACCCCAATGCAGTGACGGTGATCCTTTAAGAGGCCAAGTGCCCAAACTGCAACCCCAAACCCACTTATTTATCACAGAGTGCCAACACTGCAATTAAACCTGAATACTGAGTTTTAGTTTAGAAAAAACAACTCATACATTAATATCTTTTGTCTTAAAAGAAAAACACACTAACATGGGTGTCGTAGATCCTCAACCACTGCCCTAGTGGGAGTCAAGTGGTATCTCAGTATCATTTGTTTTTCTGAATCTTCATACCTATCTATACTCCCAAATCTTTTTAATTAAGCATGATTAAATTACTAAGCATATAACAACAGAATCAAACAGAACTTTCAATTAGTACAATGTCTGACCTATATTATGCACTCAACAAATGTATGTCCAAAAAATACGTAAATGTAAATATCTAATTTCTTCAGTGTCATCAGACTACTAAATGATCTTGCTTAGCCACTTTGTCAAGGCACAGTGACTCAAAGACAAAGGCCCCTTGTGCTACCTCACATAGATTATTACATAGGTTATCTAATTCCTCCACAATTAATTGGTATTTCACAAAGACAATGCAGAAATACAGGATTAGGCAAAGAATCCAGTCCATTCTTCATTGAGTCTCTCTGGGCCTTCTTTACCCCAGCTGGAAAGCCCAAAGGATGCTGTTTTAAAGAATAAAGGAGATAAAACCTTAAAAGCAATGTGTATTTTGTAAAAAGGAAGGTAGTTGTGAGTTGTTCTTATGCTCTTACTTTGAGTGTCTTGTGGGATAACCAGGTCTTATTCATCTTTGTAACCCTGACGACTATCAGTTTCTGGAATTAAAAATGGGGATTTAATAATGGCTTCCTAAATAGAATTTTAAAATGTCTTCCTTCTCTCCCACCTAATAAAATTCTAATCCTTCAATATTATACATTATAAATCTTTAAGTTACTAATAACTAAGATAGTTTTTGATAAAAATCAAATCTATTCTTACATTCAATTCTGAGTAAGCTTGTGTTCTGTTTCATGTATTATATGGTCCTAGTAAGATTCTGTTTGACCAGAAGTAGACATTGTGTGTTACTCATCTTGGGTTCAATATAACACAATGTTTGGCATGGGAAAAGCATTTAATACACAATAAAGATTATTTCTTTTGTGATTCAAAAGTGAAAAGGGTTTTATAAAGCTGTAGACCTTTGAAGGAGAGTTAGAGAAATCACCATAGATGTCTAAAACTGCTGGTGATAATACTGTGGGCAATGTGATCATAACCACTCCTATGTCTTAAAAGAATTAACACAGTAATTTGCTTTGTCCGTAATTTCAGCCTGATGTAATCCTGAAGTTGGAGGGTGTGATCTGTGACAAATGGACCTGAGTCAAGGACAAGATTTCCTTCATGAATAGACTTTATCCAGTTAGTCACAGAGGAAGTAAATATGAAGGGGTCATATCAGAGTTTATCTTCAGTGCATCCAAGGGCAGACTTCCTGTGACCACCTCACCCCAACCAGGTCTGTATTCTCCAAGCGGAACCATGGTCTGGGTACTGGGGACTTTTTATAAAAGCTGATGAAACTGATATTAATTGCTTGGTTGAGGGTAATTTTAAAGATGAATGGTCAAACATCCAGGTTTATTTTTCAACAGATACTACATTTTGTGTTCTTAGAAACCCCTTCCGGTGTTACGTGTACAGCCCTTCTCAGTCTTACTTTATTTTCCTATAAACAGGACAGACAACATTTATAATCACAAATACTCTGGCAGGCTGTAGAGTGAATAAATGCATTCACCGTTAACATATCACTTTCTCCCCAGTTCAGTAAAACTATTACAAGTTTAGGTGTGAATTGTAAAAGTAAATTAATTACAAACTTTAATTCGCCTTTTAGATGTAACAAATTACCAGCTAACCACTTTAGGACCACTCACTCACTGCTCTGAATGCAGAAGGATAATGTCTGTCACACAGGGAAGGATTGACCTCAAAGGAAGAAAGTGTTACACATAGTTCCAGCAAATTTTCATGGAAATTCTTATCAAAGAATCCTGAATTGAAGTCCAGCAAAACCAGATGTTAATCAGTGGCTCACTTGTGCTACCTGAATAAAATTATTGACTTCCGTATCCTTGACAGAAAAATATGTCTTTGTTTTTCCAACTAACCACTTAATAAGATTTATAGCCTACTATAAAATTTAACTACTGATTGGGTCACACAAAAAAAGAAAAAAGATCTGATGAGCTACACTTTATTTCCATTAAAATTGCAGCCAAACAGTATTTAAAAGCTAAGGATACTGACTAGAAGCTATTTCCCTGCACGTTTTATATGATTTAGGACACAACTTGTTCTCTCATCTAAATGATTTAAAACGTTAATGAAATTTCCTATTACCAGTAAAGTGAAGTAGGTTTTAGAGATCAATTGTCCTGATGAAAACATTTAAACTGTATACAGTACTTTAAAACATCTTTTTAAAAAAATGACAAGGCATCGCCGCCTGCTGCGCAAGCACAAGGACCTGAGCTTGATCCCAGGTACCAAAAAAAAAAAAAAAAAAAAATGACAAGGCAGTAAAAAATTACCAACTCAAAAGGAAAGGAGGAATTCAACACACTGTGCTGCGAAGACTAAATATCCACACACAAAAGAATGAAGTTGGAGTCTTACAATATACATGAAAATTAACTCAAAATGGATCAGAAATATAAAAATAAGAACTAAAAATATAAAACTCTTAGAAGTAAACAGAGGGAGAGCTTTACAACATCGGATTTCACAGTGGTTGCCTGCATATGATACCAAATCAAACTATAAAACTTGTGCATGAAAGAACACTATCAACAGTAAAACAGCAACACATAATTGTGTGTTGGAGGGGTGTTTTCAAATCACATACATAACATTGGGTTAATATGCAAACTATAAAGAACTCCCACAATTCAACAACAAAATGGGAAAATTCAAAAATGGAGAAAGGATGTAAATAGACATTTCTTCCCCCCAAAATTTACTATTTCTGCGTAACAAATTAAATCAAAAGGTAGTGACTTAAGTCAACAATTTTATCATAGTCATGGATACCATGGGTCAGGACATTAGAGAGAAGATGAAGTTAACGTGCAACATCTGAGGCCACAACTGAGGAGACGTGACAACTAGTGGTCCGAGCATTTTGGGGGGGTACTGGGGATCAAACTCAGGACCTTGGACTGGTGAGACAGGCACGGCATCGCTGAGCCCCATCCCCGGCCCAGTCTGGGCTTTCTTCATAGCACAGCAGCTTCAGAACAGGATGTCTTACATGGCAGCACAGGGATCCAAAAGCAAGTGTCCCAGCAAACAAGGCGGGGCTGCACGGCCTCTTCTGGCCTAGCCTCAGTCCTCACGCAGTACTTTCACCACATCCTACTCGTCATATACTGGTCACAAGCTTGGGAAGACTCAAGAACAGAGGCTAGAGATCCATCCTTTCTATGGAGGAGTGTCAAGATCATAGACAACGCAGATAGGAGGTTGGAAGGCAGCCATTTTGGAAAAAAACAGTATGTCCCCATCTAACTGTGGAGAGTCATAGTACATGGTCTTTTAAAAAAAATTCTATTCTCTCTCTCCCTCTCTCTCTCTCTCTCTCTCTGTCTCTCTTTCTTTCTTGTACCAGGAATTGAACTAAGGGCCGTGTGCTTGCCAGCCAGGCACTGCACTGCTGAGCTACCTCCCCAGCCTTGCATGGTCTTAACTAGCATACTGGACTGTGAGTTCAAAACTCAGCACTCTTTATACTGTTAAACAACCATGCCCTTGATCTGCTCTAAAAGCTCTGAAGTAGCCTGCAATACCGTTCAGAATCTGGAATGGACAAAGGGAGCACAGGTTCAGAGACTGAGTTCTGACATAACTTCTATTTAGGCGACATTCCCTTCACATTCATCTCCTTGTGCAACCCACCAGGCTTCCTCACAGTGAGAGGATTCTCTATAAAATGTGTGTCCCTTACAACCTCTCCATCATGACTGCTACTCTTAGTGGCAAATTCCATCACAAACATCACTGTGAATGTTTCCTAGAAAAGGACAGAGCTTGCGTTATGGACATCCAACTCCCATAGACTTGACTTTCAGACATCTCACCATGCTCTCTTGCCCAGTCTTACAGACCCAACCCAAATCTGACCTTGACTCCTGACCTCTCATTAAAATGTCCACAATGCACATACCACATGATTTGCAAATAAATATACAGAATATTCATATATTCAGATGGGAAGCTGCAATTCTATGAGCAAGTTTACAGAATCTTTTTTGTGGAATGAGATGGAGTGAGGATAAGAAGAAATGTTGGGCATGCCATTCAAAGCAAATATTAATTTGTTGTGTCTTGTATACTTGATCAAAACCTGTTGCCAATTTCATATGGTCTGGAAAGACTAAAGTGGCACTGAGAGAGCTGAAAAATCAGGCTATGAAAAGCCTCTTCAGGTTAAATCTGTCAGAATCAGAGTTCCGAGACAAAGACAGAAGAATAAGGCTGAAAACTGTCTCAACGGACTAAACACCTCAACCTTCACCAGCTGCCAAAAGAGGATAATGTTTTAATGTGGTAGACTTATCATTTGGGTTGTGGACAAATACAGTACCTCCTTCGCATTAGTGCACTGTCCTACAAACCTCAAGATTACCTGAGAATCTTCATTAAATCTGGTAATTATTTGTTAAAAATAATAAAATTTGATCTTTCTCCTTCAGGACAAATATGATGGATCTGTGGTTTATCAACAGACATTATGACAGAATTAACTGGCTAAGTATTACTTACTTGGAAATGCTGATTTAATGCTAATTTTATAAAACAAAAATTGCTTTCCAGGTTTAACTTTATTTCAAGAATTCAAGTCAAATTTTCATTTTGAATAAAACTTCAATTAGCGCAAACAACTTGGGCTAGACTACTAGACTACTAAAAAAACAGACAATGAATATATTCTCCTGTTAACCTTTTGCCTAAGTAAAATTTTCCGGGTGCACTGTTATGATTACGTGAGCTTAGCTTTGTTTCTTTCAATAAATCAGAGAAAGGAAAAAGATAAGGAGGGGAATGTGACAATCACACTTAATCTACACCAGGCTGCCATATGTCACTTTTTGTCCTTTGCTGGTTCATTGGTTACTCATGAATTAACTACCTGAAAAGTACTATATTTATCTTCACAGCCACAAAGCTGTCAATTCAGTTTCAAGTATGCTTGCCTTTGCTTTCACTGCAACACACAGTTTTGGAGGAAAAAGCTTTGCATATCTGACACTGCCCTACTCATAATACAAGTATAAAAAACCTATGTGATATAACATGGTGAGTTTCCACATTGATACCAAGCCTGTGCCTTACTATTATGTTTGAAGACTGTTACATCAAAGGAAAAGTGAAACAGTCTCAGCTTTTAGAGCCTCTGGCCCCTTAGAATTTCCACAGAGGTCCCAAATCCTATTCTTGCCTGTGTTTTGTTATCAATGGTCTTACTGTTTCCATTTCTTTCCTTCTTTTATATGCGCTCATTTCTGGCAGTATCCTCTGCTATTAACTTACCTCCTTCCTCAAAGCTACCCAGTTCTGACCACTGCTCCCCAGGATGCATTATATCATCTCTAGCTGGGAATCGGCCCTACAGTTTCCTTTCCCACCCACAGACATCACTATGAAAGACTGCGTAGGTCATTCAAATTCCAACGCATTTGCCACTACTGTACCTAGAGAACACATGTCTTAACAGCCTAAAAAGAAGCACACTCAGGTCCCCAGGGATTGGGTATGGGGGCAGAAAGAGAGACGCAGGATGGGGCAGTGTGGGGAGGGGTGCCTTTCATTACTATCAGACAAGATGAGAGGGAAAATAATCTTGCCTAAGACATTTTAAAGTGCTTCTTGAAGGCTTCAAACTTAAAACTACCACCACAAGTCCATTATATTTGTCCTGAAGGAGAAAGATCAGAGATAGAGGGTAATTTAAAACAAAAACAGATGTATGTGTGTATGCATGCATTCTAATCATTCTTTGAATATCTTGAAAAATAAAAAAGCTTGGTGAAATCTATATTCCAAAACTACTGGCATTTGAAAATTTTATGATAGTAAATAAAACAAAAGGATAAATTTAATTTTTCTTAGGCTCAACAGTAATTCTGACATGTACTACCAAAAATATATAGTGAAAGTTCTTTAGCAGTTGGTGACTGAAGCTAAAGATCTGATCCAAAGAGAAAATAGCACTTCATAAATATGCATACCTGCATATTTTATTTCATCACCTTTTGAGGATTCCAAATCTAAAAATTGCTCTATAATTCAGGAATGTGGCTCATACATGTACCTCCATTAGCAAACAGGAAAATGGAGCAGAGGGAATGTTGATATTTCAGACCTCCATTATGATGTAAGACTAAGTCATCAAATTCCTAAAGTAATTAATGTATGAGATCAGTGCTTATTATGCCTAAGAAACAAAAGATTCAAATACAGCTTTTAATGTTCTTATGATCATTTAAAAACATTTAATTGAAGGTCCATGTCAGTACAGAACTGCTTTAGAGGACCTCTGGAAGCCCCTAACCTATTAGTTTCTTCTGTGTTATTTAATTTACCAAGTGCATCACCACTTCTTTAGTCTTCTAGATAAACACCGATCAGGCTGCCTCCATTAGTCAGAATTAGGGTCAGCTGCAGATACAACAAAACAAGACGTGGAAAACAGACAAAACCAATGGGCATCACAAGATAAAAATTGATTATATTCTCACAAAAGAGAATCCATACTGAAGTCAGCCCAGCTGGTAGCAGCTCATCGTGTCAGGGACTCTTTTTCATGAAGTGTTGGTGACTTCAACGCGTGCCTTCTGCTTTAAGGCCCAAGATGGTTCCATGAGCTCTGGATGTCACATGCACATAACAGCTAGTAAAAAAGTGAAGTAGGGCTCAATCCTTTTAATAACACTTTCTAGAAATTGTACACAATGCTTCCACTTTCATTTTACTACACCAAATGTAATGCTACCGCCACATCTAGCTATAGAAAGAAATGGAAAATACAATCTTTTTTTTTCCCCACTGAGCAACAATGTACCCTGCTAAGTAAGGGTTGTATTATAAAATACAAGAAGAAAGTGGATGTTGGGACTGGTGTAGCCAACCCTCCATGTTACTTCGCTCTTCCCTGTGTGTCAGTTCTTTATCACTATTTAGCTAAGCCACCTCAACCAGAATGACTATAGTTCACACCTTCATCACCCCCACCTAGAACAGTAGTGGTGAACCTATAGAACACACGTGTTATTGTGTTTTTCTTTTTCTTTTCATTTTTGGTACTGGGGATCGAACTCAGGACCTTGAGCTTGTGAGGCAGGCGGCGGCACCACTGAACTAAATCCCCGGCCCTTTTTCTTGTAAGACAAAAGATGTTAATGTATGAGTTGTTTTTTCTAAACTAAAACTCAGTGTTCAGGTTTAGTTGAAGTGTTAACACTTTGTGATAAGTAAGTAGGTTTTGGGTCAGTTTGGCACTCGGTCTCTTAAAGGTTCACCATCACTGGCCTAGACCACGGCATCCTAGCTCGTCTGCTGGAAGGAAACTAGCAGCTCCATTCAGGCACCGACACTCAAGAATAACACAAACTGGCCTAAGTGTAGAAAGGGGCACCTGAGAGGGAGGTGCCATGGCTTCTCCGCAGGCTCACACCCCCTTCCTGACAAGGGGCTTTCCATCCATTCTTTTGCACCAGCCTGGTAAGGTGCCTAGAGGCAAGGAAGAGATGACTCCAAGCTGGTGCATGTGTGACTGTGCAGCACCTTGCTCCCATTCAGTGCTTAGAGACAAGCGTTCTCACAGGCTAAGAAATCAGTCTGGGTATCAAAAAACATTGCCCAAGGGACAGAATGTAGAGCTAGAATTTTAAAAACAAAAACAAAAGTCAATCTAGAATTCTAAGCCCAGCACAAATATCTTTCAAAAATAGAGGCAAAATAAATGCCAACTAGAAATCTGGAACTACAAAAGTGAATAAACAAGCCCATTTTCTCATTTTAATGGTCTTTATTTGACTGTTTAAAGCAAACTTGATAATTTATTATAGGTTTCATGACATATAGAAGTAAAATATGTGAAAAATATCACAAGAGATGAGGGATTTGAATAGACGTATACTGTTGTTAAGGTTCTTGTGTGAAATGGCATATTATTTAAAGTAATGATACATTATTTAAAGGTAGACTATTATAACTTGGATGTATGTCACCCTGTAGCTGCTAAAAACAAAACAAAAGGTATGGTTTATCAGCCAATGATTGTTATAAACTGGAATCATTAAAAATACTCTATGATTCCAAAAGAAAGCAGGAAAACATGGAAAACGGAAAACAGACAGATGAGACACAGAAAACAAAGAGCAACGTAAGATTTAAATCTAATCATATTGATAATCAAATTAAATGTAAATGGTCTAAACACTGCGATTAAAGGCAGAGATAGTCACAATGGATAAAAGAAGAAAAAGCAAGACTCAATAATGTACTATCCCTAAGACTGAGACTAAGGTCCCTCAGCTCAACAAAGATATAGACTATTCTCTTTCCTATGCCTCAGGAATTAGTGGACCAGAAGAAAGGAGGGACCAGCAAGGTGCTCACTTCATAGTAAGTCAAGAAATTTTTCATCAATAAAACTTTCTGGTAGGGAAGAAGCAAATGCATAAAGTCAGACTCATGGATTCAGTCTTACTAGTAAGCCTAACATAACAGATAACTTGCCAAGAAAACAAGAACTTTGGGTAAATTCAAGCCTTCAGGCCACATAAAGAATCACATTACAGTAAGTCTCCAACTTACGAACATTCCAGTTGCAAACTTTTCACAGATACTAATGGACACGCATTACAAACACTTGTAGATACGTAGATACAAATAAAGCGCGAAGGTAGCTCACGTGTCTCCAGGACATTGTCACAGGTGTGCTGCTGTATGCTTACTGTATAGTACAGTAGTAAAATACAGTTAGGGACTTCTGTATTTTTGTGTGTTGGTTCTTTATGCTTTACATTGTACATTTGTGTTAAAGGTATAAGACTCAGTTTGTTGGACCTATGACCAAATCTGACTTACAAATGTTCTCCCAGAAGTGAACTCATTCGTAAGTCAAGGACTTAGGAATTTAGAAAATTTAGTAATTTAGAAAGCCTGGGAGAGTGTACTGTAGCTAATTTATATCACAATAATCCATTGACATTTCTGCAAAACTGAGTCAACACCAATCAGTTTATTTTTAATCTTTTCTTTCTTTTTTTTTTTTTTTGGTACTGGGGATCAAACTCTGCACCTTGCGCTTGTGAGGCAGGCAGCGGAACCATTGAGCTAAATCCCCGGCCTTAATCTTTTACTTTTTAATGTAAAGTCCGTGCCTAGTTTCACCAGTGCTCACTGTGAGTTGGGATTGGGTATTAGACCCCTCAGATAGAATTTTTTTCCCAATAAAACTTATTTTCGAAAAACGCGGGGGTTTTTGGCCCAAAGTCAAACTAGTTGGATAATCCCTCTTCTAACATTTTTTAATTGATACATTTTAGATATACATAATGATAACATTCATCATAGGGATTTTGTACCTGTACATGATGTATCTTTTTTCCCATTCCCTTCACCTCCCTTCAATCTCTCTTCCCCTCATTTACAAAAGCTGTTTCCATTTTCCCCTTCTAGTCTATTTTATTCTTGTCCATCCCTTCCTTTCCCCTTGCCACCTCCTTAGTTCCACTTCTCATTTGAACATTTCCTTCCCATTTCCCAATATCTATTATACATTTTGGTCCTTATTTCTACTTTCCATTTATCACACCAGAGAAACAATGTGGTATTTAAACATGTGTGTTCAATTTATTTCACGTAAGGGTATAGTCTCAAAGTGTATTCATTCCATTAGCTAGAAATGTCTCAAAGCTTCTCCTTCTTTATCTTAGAGTAGTACTACTTAGAGTAGCACATTGTATAAAAAGACCACATCTTTATCCATTCATCAGTTGATGAGCATTTGTGCTGTTTCCAAGATTTAGCTATTACAAACTGTGCCACTATAAACATGGGTGCAGAGATATTGCTGTGGTATGATTCTTTTAATTCTTCCAGGAAAATATTGAGAAGGGGAATAGCTGGGTCAAATGGAACCTCTAGTTTAGTTTTTTGAGAAATCACACTGATTTCCACAGTTGTTGCACCAGTCTACATTCTCACCAACAGTGGAGAAAGATTCCTTTACCCCCTTAGCCCCCCAGCATTTGTTATTGGTTGATTCTTGATAATAGCCATTCTTTCTGGAATGAGATGGAATCTCAGAACTGTTTTACTTTGCATCTCTTGAATGACTAGTGGTACTGAACATTTTGTCATATATTTATTTGTGATTTCTACTTCTTCATCTGAGAGGTGTCTTCATTTCTGATGCCCATTTTTGGACTGGGTCTTTACATTTGAGAGGTCTGATTTTATTGAATTCTTCATATATTGTAGATATTAGATCTTTGTTTGATGAACAGCTGGCAAAATTTTTTTTCCCATACTGTGGGTTGTCTCTTCACTCTACTGGTGGTTTCTTTTGCTGTGCAAAAGCTTTTTAATAAGACGAGATCTCAGTTGTTGAATGTGATAATTCCCGTGCGATCTGGATCTGTTCATGAAGTCTTTGACTACACCAATGTCAAGAGTTCTACCTATTCTATGTTCCAGCAGATTTAGGGTTTCTGATTTAATGTTTAGATTTTTTTTTGTACCAGGAACTGATCTCCGGGCCTCGTGCTTGCTAGGCAGGTGCGGCACCACTGAGCTATATCCTCGCACCTAATATTTAGATCTTTGATCCATTTCAATTTTAGTTTAGTGCATGGTAAAGATATGGATCTAGTTTTAATATTTGGCATGTGGAAATATAGTTTTTCCAACACCATTTATTAAAGAGGCTTCTGGTGAAGGTGTTTGAGCCCTTTGTCAAATGTAAGGTGGCTGAGTATGTTTGGAGTTAGTTACTTCTGCATCTTCTAATCTGTTCCATTGATCTTTAGGTCTGGGTTTCTTTTCTTTTTTTATTTGCCAGTACCATGCTGTTTTTATCACATTAGCTTTGCAGTATCATTTCCAGTCAAGGATTGTGATGTCTCCTACCTTGCCTTTATTGCTCAGAATTGCTTTGCTATTCTATGTCTCTTCTAGTTTAAAATGAATTTTAGGATTGTTTTCTATAATCCTGTGAGATATGCTATTGGTATTTTGATGAGGATTGCATTAAAGCTGCATAAGACTTTGGAAGTATGGCCATTTTCACCATATTGGTTCTTCTTATCCAAGAACAAGGGATATCTTCCCATTTTCTGATATCCTCTTCGATCTTCTTTTTCAGAGTACTGTACTTTTCAATGTAATGTAAAGGTCTTTTATTTCCTTTATTAGATTGATTCCTAGGTATTTCATTTTTTTGGATGCTATTGTGAAAGGTGCTGTTTCCTTCATTTCTCTCTCAGTGAGTTTTATTTGTGTACAGGAATACTATTGAGTGTTCATTTTGTATCAAGCTACGCTACTGAATTTGGTTATTTTATCTTGAAGTCATTTGTGGAGTTTTGGGGTCTTCTATGTAGAGTATCGTGTCATTTGCAAATAGTGGTAATTTAACTTCTCCCTGTTCTACTCTTATTCTCTTTCTCGTTTCTAATTGCTCTGGCTAATGTTTCTAGAACTATATTGAATAAGAGTGATGATAGCAGACATCCTTGCCTTGTTTCTGATTTTAGAGTGAAAGCTTTCAGTTTTAGTGCTGTTGGTCTGTTATAATGGGTTTTATCAGGTTGAGATAAAGACCATCTATTCCAATTTTCTGTTGGGTTTTTATTATGAATGGGTCTTGGATTTTGTCAAATGCCTTTTCTGCATCTATTGAGATGATCATATGGCCTGTACTTGGCTCTGTTAATATGGTGTATTACATTTGTTGATTTGCATATGTTGAACCATCCCTGTATCCCTAGGATGAATCCCACTTGCTCATGGTGTGTAATCTTGATGATTTGCTGCATTTTGTTTGCAAGTATCTTATTAAGGATTTTCTCATCTATATTCATTAGGGAGATGGGTCTGTAGTTCTCTTTTTTGGCTGGGTCCTTCTCTAGTTTTGGTATCAAGGTAATGCTTGCTAAAAAATGAATTTGGGCGTATTGCTTCCCTTTTGATTTCATTAAAGAGTTTGAAAAGTAGCAGCATCAGGTCTTCTTTAAATTTCTTGTAGGATTCAGCAGGGAATCTGTCAGAACCTGGGCTTTTCCTTTTTGGTTGGTTTTTAATTACATCTTCAATTTCATTGATGAATATAGATTTTTTAAAGAATTTTTATATCTTCTTGATTCAGCTTTGGTAATTCATATATATCTAGGAATCTGTCCATTTCTTCTGTGTTTTTCATCTTCTTAGAATACAGATTTTCAAAGTAAATATTGATAATTTGGATTTCTGCAGGATTTTTTGTGATTTCACCCTTTTAATTTCTAATTGCATGATTTTGAGTCTTTTCTTTCATTTTTTTAATAAGTTTGGTTAAAAGTTTGTCAATTTTACTTAATCTTTCAAAGAATCAACTCTTCGATTCACTGATTTTTCACACTGATTTTTTGGTCTCCATTGCATTAGTTTTTGCTCTGGCCTTTTTAATTCCTTCCCTCATACACACTTTGGACTTGATTTGCTCTTCTTTTTCTAAAAGCTTGAGATTCGACATTAGGTTATTTATTTGAGCTTGCTCTGTTTTTCTGATATGAGAATTCACCACTATAAATTTCTCTCAGAGGACAGCTTTCATTGTATCCCATAAGTTCCAGTATGTTGTGTTGGGATTATCATTTAATTGCAGAAATGGTCTAATTTCTTCTTTAATTTCATCTTGACTCATTGGTTGTTCAGAAGGGTGTTATTTAATTTTCATGTGTTTATGAAATTTTTGTAGTTTCTTTTGACATTGATTTCCAATTCATTGCACTATAGTATGATAATATGCATAAGACAATTTCAGTTCCTTTGCATTTACTTAAGCATATTCTATGAGCTTACTAGGTGGAGATCAAAGTGTATGGAAGATACATTCTTGTGTCTGAGGCTGGATGGCAGAATATTTCTTTACCTTTTCCAGCCTTGAAGGCATTTACTGGGCTAACAGCCTCTCCCTCCACCTTCAAAGCTAGGAACTGCCATCCTAGTCCTTTGCCCACAACAATCTCTCTAGTTCCCTCTTCTTTCCTCTTCCACTTTTAGGAACTTGTGATTAGATTGGGACCACTGGTTTAATCCCAGATAATCTCCACAGTCAGATGATTAGCATTCTCCATTCCCTTCTGCCAAGTAACCTAACATGTTCACAGGTTTCAGAGATTGGGGCACAAACATCTTTAGGGAACCATTATTCTGCATATCTCAGTGCCCTTTCCAGCTGACCACAGGAATTTCTCCACTGGTTCGAATGGATAAAGCAGTGCTGATTAGGAGAATAGCACAAACTGGGCGCGGGGTGGGATGGGGGGATGATATACTACCAGTGTGGTTCCAAGTCTATGCTTAAAGATGTATCAGCAAGGCTGCCATAGAGGCATCAGCAGTTATACAGACCAGGCTGACTCAGAACAGACTGGCTGGGCATCACGAGTGTCAAGTACAAAGAGGCTAGAAGAAGTAAGCCAGGTTAGATTTCAGAGTCTAAAGGGCAGCACTGGCTATAGCACTAGCTATAAGATCTTAGGCAAGTTACTTACATGTCTTTTATCACCTGTAAAATGAAAAGGTTGATTAATGCTAAAGTATTTTCTGAAGGCCCTTCCGAGTGAAAATGCTTTGAAATCATGTGAAGAAAGGGAAAAACAAGAGACCAGAAATTTATTCTCCTTAAATTTGAAATCAAGGTTTAGCATTTCATCTTCCCATGGGAAGAGAGAGTAAAAGAATAGACTTTCTGTTTTGAAGCCAGATAAATTATATCTTAAAAACAGTAAGTATATGGAAAAATTTGACTCTTTATAGCATCTTTAACACTTAAATTTTCAACTTAATCTGTTTTAAGTAAAAACAGCCAAAAGGTGACATATTTTGAGGATTCTGACAATTAAAATATATAAAGTAGTAATATACCTCTGGGGGAAAAAAGATGAAAAATTTAAGTTACTCAATCTTCAGTGCATGAGGAGAAAGATTAAGAAAGCTGAAGCAACCAGGTCCTAAGAATCAGAAAGTGTCATTCAGGAGTATTTATGACTTATGAAACTAATAAGAGAACAAATGCTTACAATATAACTTTAAAAATTAATCAAATGAATAGTCATTCTACATGATCTTTGAATACTATTTTGTTTTTTTGTTTTTTGTTTTGGTACTGGGGATCGAACTTGGGCCCTTGTGCGTGCGGGGCACATGGCAGCACCACTGAGCTAAATCCCCAGCCCCTTGAATACTATTGTTTAAAAAGATAAAGTATAGTGCTTACTTTGGCAGCACGTATACTAAAAATAATTTTTTTATTTTAAAAGACCCTATACAAATGTGTCAAAGGAATACTGAAAAATATAAAGAACAATCTACCTAAAAATAAAGGGAACTGTCTTCAAAATAGCAATTAAGATGTTTCTTTATTGGCCCCAATTAACTTTTGTAGAAAAACTAGTAAAGTTCTCTTGAAGAATTCACAAATAAGTGTATCTGGGTAATATACACCATAAAAGAGTACTATAGTGTTATAAAGAAATTTCTGTTCTAAACAGTGAAAGTGTAAAATAAAACTTCTCAGAGTCAACATTTTAAGGCTATCATACCAGATTTAGAGATACAGTAGTTACAAAGTGACCTCAGCCTCAAAGTTATAATTCAAGTGACAATGAATTAAAAGTCTGGAGACCTGAGCCCCCTGAAGGTCTAGGTTTGCTCACTTGTATAGTGAAGAGACTTTAATATTTGAGAAGATGACAGTTATTTTCATATTTTTCACTAATAGAAAATATTAGGATGTTTGTAAATGAGGATTACTGTCCAGAGGAAAGACAAAAAGGAGTGATTTTGTTTTAGAAAGTACTATTAAATATTGAAACATGCCATTGAGAAAGCTTACAAATTACTTTTCTATTTCTTTAATGAACTATTTTTTTGGAGTAGTTTTAGGCTCACAGTAAAACTGAGCATTAAGTATAAAGTCCCCCTATATCTCTTCCCCTACACACCCTGACTCCTCCACAATCAACATCTACACCAGACTGGAACATTTGTTACAACTGATAAATCCACTCTGACACAACATTATCACCCAAAGTTCACAGTTCACAATACAGTTCACTCTTTGCAGGAGATGGGGGAATATGTTACTAGAGATAGCACTTGGGGCCTTCTGCCTGAGCTACAGCCCCAGCCCTTTCTAATTTTTTTTTTGAGACAGGGTCTTGCTAAATAGCTAAATTGCCCAGGCTGAGCTCAAACTTGAAAGCCTCTTGCCTTAGCCCCCCAGAGTTCTGGGATTATAGTCATGTATCACCATGCATGCCTATATTATGGTAGTATACATATTCTGGGTTCAGATAAATATACAATGAAATGTTTCCACTACTACAGTATCATAGAACAGTTCACTGCCCTAAATATCCTATCTTTTTACCTATCCATCCCATTCTCTTCCCAATCCCTGGTAATCATTTATCTTTTTACTCAAATTATTAAAAATCAAAACAAAACAAACCAAAGGGTTACTTGGGAACATGACCATTCAATTTTTTTTTAAGACAGGGTCTCTCTATGCAGTTCAGGCTGGCCTTAAATTCGCCATGTAGCCTAGGCTGGCCTCGAACTCCCTGGGATCCTACTGCCTCAGCCTCCTGAGTGCTGGGATTACAGGTGAGCAACTCCACGCCCAGCCATCCAACATCTTAAACTGTCTTCACTCACTACCATACAATATCACAGAGCACCTAAACTATGTCGCTATTTTAACAGGTAGTAAAACAGAATGAAACAGAAATGTAGATGAATACATTCCACTCAAAACATTTAATAAGTTATTGAAGAATTTATACATCTGATTTGTACTCATCTAAACTTTGAAAAAATTTAAAGAATATGGTACAATGTAACTACGTATGTTGCTTTATTTTCTCCAATGTTCTTTAATAGTTATGAAGTTATTTTCAATAGATTCTAAAGACATAGCTAAAACAGACTGGTATTTCCTGCTCCTGGTAGTAATGAAGAGCTTCATCATAATATCCTACAGCTTTGACAACCTGGCTTTCTTCCAAGAAATGAAAAATGGAGTTCATTGTGGTGTCCAATCTATGAACCAAAAATTCCTCTCTCTCTCTCTCTCTCTCTCTCCTTTTGAACAGCAGTGGTCAAAATAGTGGTAATTGATAGTTGCCAATGCCAAAAGCAGAAGCTGGTAATTTACATCTACTCAATGTATTTCACAGTTAAGAAAAACCTTGGTGATTATTCTAGAGTTCTTCCTTGCATCACACCTGGATTATGCTGTTTTACAATCCTTCCCCTAGACCCCAAACACCAATCAAGCAGGTTCAGGGGTCCTAACTCTCTGTAGCCAACTGGCTGAGGTCCTGGCACCTACAGCACATATGCACTTGCCAAAACAGATCATCTTCTGCCATGCAGGGGTACAGCTGATGCAGGCACGGCAGAAAAGGCCAGGCTCTCTTATGTCCCCACCCACATGAATCTGCCAGGGGACCAGTTTTCAAATTTAAAAAAAAAGTTACCTTGGTTTTATAAGCCCACTTCTGAGTAGCCCATGTACTTTAAGAGAAAAACAGAACCTATCACAGCCAGTGCACTCTGACTTGAAGAAATCTACACGTTGTTCAAGGGAAGCAGAATGTAGCGCTTTGTAAAAATGAGACATTCTTGGTGGTGGGGAGAGCGAGAAGGAGGGGCGCAAGGGCCAGCTTCTGGAGGGCCATGCTCACTTCATGACATGGACAGGTACATACTTTTCAAGAGTATAATCCCATAATACTTTTTTATAAGGCTCAACCCAAAACAAAAATCAACACTTACTAACAGGAAAAAAGAATCATGGATATAAACAGGCAACTCACAGGATGGAAAATCCAAAGATGCCCCATTCCTCCCAAACTCCCAAATCTCTTTCCTGATATCTGATGAAATGCATATTCATCCATCCAGATGACTCAGCCCCTTCCCTGCAGGTGGAGCAGGGATACAACCCTGGCTGTACATTCTAATCATCGGGGAGGTAATGAAATCACCTTTGCCTAAGCTCCACCCCAGCCTGGGACAGAATCTCCAGGATTTGGAAGCAGGAAATGGAATGTATGCCACCTGCCTCCCTAAGATTCCAGCTTTGAGTCTCACATCACCAGACTACTCCATCCCTAATCCTCCTTGCTGAGCAGCCAACAGGACACCCCCAAGCTTGATCATTAGGATTTCAGCTCCTGGCCATGACACTCTCTCCAGCACTGCTCTCCTAAGAACACCTGACGACATCCTTCTCTCTTCCCAGTATCCATACTTCCCTGGGCTTCAGTTACTCATCCTACAATCACGTCCAAGAAGCTGACGCCTCTACATCCTCAATTTCTACAATCCTACTCTCCAGCAACCCCCATCTTTTCAACGCCTCTCTTCAAACTCTACTCCAACATTTTAAAAGCCTGATTCTACCATTAATTCCACCACCTTTTCACTCAGCTTAGAGTCCATGATTCACCATTAAAAAGCCTCCTCTTTTGACTATACAGTGGACCCTTGACTTACAAACTCAATGCATTCCAGAGGGCTGGTTGTAACACAAGTTGGTCAGTTGAAGGCTCAGGCTCCTCTACACAGCCTTCAAAATCTCTCTCCTGTATACAGACAGATCTCAGTGTCCTTAGAGAGACATTGGCCCAAGATTTCTCAATTAACTCCACAAGGAAGGATGTTGTAATGTTCCTTCCAGAGCTCTTTAAGGGTTAAATCTGTATCTGAGACCACCTGGACAAGCACCCAGCACTCAGATTGTAACTCAAGACTTTGTTCATAAATTAAAACGAAAATCCTAGTCGTGACCCAAATTGTTCGTATGTCAAGCCAGATGTAACTTGAGGGTTCACTATATATCCTCATTATGTTGCCAAGTCTTCTATCATCACCCAGCAAACATCAATCCTAGATGAATCTCTATCTAATCTCTACGGGTGACTTTGGTTAAAGAAAAAAAAAACAAGTATTACCTCTACTGACTGACCTCAGTGTACACTTAAGACCAGCGACCCCAGGGCCGGGGATTTAGCACAGTGGTCCCAGCACCTGCCTTGCAAGGGCAAGGTTCCAAGTTCTATCCCTGTTACCAAAAAAAAAAAGACCACCGACTCCAAGTGTGCCTTGTGGTGCAGGCCTACACACACACACACCAGCTCTCTAGACTCATGAAAGATCAGATCTTATAGCCTAAACTTTATCATAGGTGTTTTCTCATATGTGTATTAAAAACAGAATATACAGGGCTCAGCACTATCTGTGCTTTCACACAACCACTGGGGTGCCTGGAGTATGTCCCCCACAGATAAGGGCAGATCATTCCCCACCTTCATTTTCTACAACCCTGGACTAAGTTCCCATCATCTTTTGCCTGGATTATAACAGCCTCCTAACTAGTCTCCCTGCTTCCTCCCTTGGCTCCCTATAATATCTCAATGAAGTAACTAGTGTGATCCTTTGAAAGCCTAAATAAAATTATGTCACACCTCTGTTCAAACCCCTCAGATTTCAGACAATTATAACATCCAAGCTAAAAGACGAAGTCTCTCCAATGGCTCATAGTCTCCCTATTAATTAGCTCACCTCCTCTCCCTCACACTATGTTCCCTACTCTAGTCACACTGGACTCCTGGCACTTCCTGACATGCCACGCATGAGGATCTCACCATCTGCTGTTCCTGCTGCCTACAGTGTTCCCCCTCCAGGTACCAATGTGGCCCTTGCTTCCTGCTCTCTGTCCACAGCACTTAATGTCATGTAAAATACTGTATATTCTCTTGCCTGTTTGTTTTTAGGACCCTTCACTAGAATGTAAACACGTGGCACTTTCCTTGCCAATTAGCAGTCTTCAATTCACCTGCTGAATGAATGAATAATACTCTCATTAATAATTAGGAAAATGTGAGTGAGAGCAATATGAATACCCATCACAGTGGCCCCTCTTATCTGGAGGGGGGAACACACTCCAAAATCCCTAGTGAGTGTGGGGAAACACAGACGGTGCTGAGCCCTCTATATCTTATCATTTACTATACATATGAGTGCACACCTATGATAAAGTGTAAGATATAAATTAGGCACAATAGGAAATTAACAAAAACTAAAAGTAACATAATTACCGCAATATATTGCAATAAAAGTTATTTAAAACCTATGGATAATGTAGTTCTAGAATTTTCCATTTAATATTTTCAGATCACAAGTAAACACAGACAAGTAAAAGTGCACAATATGAAACCACAAATAAAGGCAGACTGTGGTGCATACTGATCATATGCCAACAATTTAAGTCTGAGCCAAGCATGGTGG
Organism: Heterocephalus glaber; assembly: GCF_000247695.1. The sequence goes on along the minus strand of NW_004624740.1, from coordinate 17,561,033 downwards.
CACCTGCCTGTAATTCTGGCACACTGGGAGGCTGAGTCAGGAAGGTCACACACCCTGAGCACCTAGGAAGACCCTGTCTCAAAATAAAAAAATAAAAAAAGTTGAGGCAGCAAGGGGTTGGGGATATAGCTCAGTGTGAAGGTCCTGGGTTCAATCCCAATTCAGCAAACAAAACAAAACTTAAGTCTGATAAAACCAAGGGTAATTAGAATATGCAACAGAATGTTTTGTATACCACTGCTGGGAGAATAAATTGGCACAAACACTTTAAAGAACATAATTCAGTCCTAACTAGTAAAGCTGAAGATGCACATACCCTTCCTTCTAACAAATGCACTGCTGCATGTGTATCCTAGATTCTAGGGTCTACAGCAACCCTCTCACAAGTACAAAAGGAGCCCCTGTAAAAATATTCACTACCATACTGTTCACAAAAGGAAACCTAGGTATTTGTCATTAGGAAATGTATAAACTGTGATAGAAGCATATAATGGAATAGTATTTAAAAAGCTAAAATGAATGACTAATCTATAATATAGTTAAATGACTATAGTTTAAAATTATAATGCTAAATGTTATAGTTTTGATCTTAAATACCTACTCTTAAAGGTTCGTTGTGAAGGCTCAAACACCAGTATATGGCTCTACTGGGAGGTGGTGGAGACTTCGAGAGGTAGGAAGAAGTGAGTCATTGGAGAGATGCCATTGGTGGGTACACTGGAGCCCTGACCCTTCCTCTTGCTGTCTGTTTCCTGGTTTCCATGAGGTGAGCACCCATCCCCGTGTACTTCCTCCATGATGTTCTGTCTCACCACAGGCCTAAAAGCAGCCAGGTCAAGTGACCATGGACTGAAACTTCTGAAACCATGAGCCAAAACAAATCTTTCCTCCTTTAAGTTGATTTATCTCAGGTATTTTGTCACAGTGATATAAAGCTGATTAACGCACTGAACTAATGAAAAGCAAGTTGCATAATGTTAATACAGAATAATATTGTACACTATGTATATCATTTGAAATACATAATGGAAAACAAAGTTATCTAGTGTATGGCTATACTTAAATATAATAGATATGTATCAGAAGAGCGGTTGTATCAGAGCAAGTAGAGAGAAAGAAAAAGACTCAGAATTACACAGGTGCTACAGTTGTATCCATTTTGCTTTATGTCTTTAAAAAAAAAGATCCTGGCAAATATCAAGATTCAATAGAAGTGAATGATAGGTACATGGGTATTTGTTATGTTGTTGTCTAAATTCTTCTATATACATAAAGTACTCATAATTTTAATGAAGCATGATTATATCCTACAGAAATTTACTAGATTAAAATTTCACATGTTCCAAACATAAACAACAAGGGCCAGCTTCTTCTAATCACAATGAATGGTAAAGCCACAAGGGCTTTTCTGAACTTGCACAAGAAGAGTATTAGCTGGTGCTTACACATTCAGTATTCACTCCAGCTTCCTTTCCTTAAAAAGGCCTTCAAGAGGCACATTTCTATTTCAATATTAATCATCTGTAAACATTACCACACAAATGCACTGCCCTAGGCAAGGGCTGTGAAATAAAAATGCAACTCAAAGTAGACACAGCAATAGGCACCAGGGCTCACGTGAGCTTATAAAATCACCAGTTGGTACCGATGAGTAATGTAAAAGCAGACAGCTGCTCTTTCATTTAGAGACCTGGGTTTCTGAATCACCTAACAAGGATATCTCTGTGTTCTCACACACTTTGCCAAAACCGGAAAGTGCCTATGTAAGTTCCAATAAGTAGAAAAATTCTCGATTATTTCTTAATTATATCAGTACAGAATGAAAATCCAGGATCACACTACAGTATAATCAGTAGGAAAACTAGCTGCAATGTCAAAAGAAAAGTTATGGAGTCATATACAATATAAAAATCAAATGTTTACACCACTGTGTTCTCTTTTGCATGGTGGGCCCACCCTCACGCTGTAGAATGTACTTCTTTTCCTACTTTTACTTGGCCCAAACTCGCTCTGCAGAACATGTTTATTTTCCTACCTTTAATAAAACTTTACTACCTTTTGTGCTTGACCAGTTCTTTGCTCAGGATAGAAAGAACCTAGAAACCACCTCCAGAAGGAGACTCCAGTACCCTAAAATCCAGTAACATATTTATTTGGCTTAGCCAGCCAGGGGAGTAGGTAAGGCCCTTTGACCACTTTTGTTTGTTTCTAAAATGCCACGAAGGGTTTTTTTTTTTTTCTATGTCTTTCCCTGTCTCTCTCCCCTAGGCTGGGGAACTCAGGAGACCCTTCTCATGGCACCAGGAACAGCTTCCTGGTGTGTGGGATGTGGGATGCAGGAGGGAGAGCACATGGCCCCTATGTTTCTCATAAGAGGCCTACAGGCCTCCTTCACGTTTATCTCCCCTTTTCTTTCTTTTTCCCATCTTTGCTTACTCATTGAAGATACAAGTCAGTAAAGAGCATCCAGAGGGCCTGTTACTAACCCAGTTGCAGAGCATATCGTTCAGGTTACCACTCAGAGGATCCAGAGTTTGGCATGCCTGTTTGACCTCAAGTTTCTGTCCTCCATGACATGGTACTTTGCTCAGCTTTCTCACTCATTTTGGTAATTTGGTCTCTTTCTGAGTGACCACCTATCCCAGTTTACTCCTTTTTGTGCTCAAAGTCTTGTCTGCACTTCTCCCCTAAATCAGTGGTGGTGAACCTTTTGAGGGTCCAAATTGCAACCCAAAACCCACTTATTTACCTCAAAGTGCCAACATTGCAATTAAATCTGAATACTGAGGTTTTAGTTTAGGAAAAAACAACTCATCTGTTAACATCTTTTGTCTTCAAAGAAAAACAAATAACCTGCATGCCATAGGTTCTCCACCACTGCGATGGACTTTTCTTTCTCAGGGCGCTTAGAGTACACTTCTTTTCCTACTTTTACTTGGCCCAAACTCACTCTACAGAGCCTGTTTCTTTTCTTACCTTTAATAAAACTTTGCTACCATTAAAAAGAAATGTTTAGCCAGTATATAAATAATAAAATTTGGATTAACTTCAGTGACCTCAATACAATAAACTTAATCTTACAGAAAGGATTGTCTTTGAAAATCTCAGATGTGAAGACTGATATATAACTTACCCGGGTACAGAGACATAAACTGACCTCAGTGGTATAATTGACAAGTGCTTTCCTTGTTATAGTACACTGCAGATACTGAATGACTGCCACCCACTAATATTTACATAGTATCTTTGTCTCTTTCTACCTTTTTCTTTTCTTTTTTTTCTTCATAGTACCTTTAAGAATCACAGGACAACAGGCAATGCAAGCCTGTGAAAGAGAACCATAGAGAAAATTAAAGAGTTGATGCCCTAGGTAGACATATGCCAAAAATGATACCTGCTACCTGGCTCCAACAACTCTAGTAAGCTCATCATTTTTATAAACTCTGTTAGTGGCTATGTGATTTGAATCATAAACAGCTTGCCATATTGGCACATGAGTTTTGGACACTCAAAGGGCATGTATGTGCTTTGAACACCAACACTCTGGGAGGCTAAAGCAGGAGAATTGCAAATTCAAGTCCTGCCTAGGCAATTTAGTGAAACCCTGTCTCAAATTTTAAAATAAAAAGAGCTGAGGGTGTACCTCAATGCAAAGGCCCTAGGTTCAAGCTCCAGTACTGGCGTTGGGGGGAGGGATTTTATCAGTACTGATTAAATAAATAATTTCCACAATTAGATATTGCTTGAAGGACACTCCAAACACATGCTTTTCTATCAGGCAAAATGATCTATTTGCTAAGGGTTGCCCTATCCATTCTGAAAAGTGTCTACACATTTGAAAGTCAAAGCCCTCATAAACACCATCTTACATTAGCATAAACATTCTTGCAACTGTCAACCAAAAAATTTCAAATTCCCTAGGACTTTATTTTAGCACTGAAGCCACATCTAAAGCTTGGGAAAACTCCACAGAGGGTAGGATAGGAAAGCTACAATTATATCTTGCCTGCCTTCATCAAATTATACGAGTGGGAGGTAAAGACATTAATTGAGACACTTATAAAAGAACCCACCATTAAGAGAGAATCCTGCACTCTGATATGCTAGGATCAAAAAAAGAAAAAGTCACATGTACCCCTAACCTGTGAATTTCACAGAGCACAGTGCATAGTTCCTGTCTCCTTGAGGAGAAATTTATGTATCTTTCTGGCTATCACCAAGGCAGTTATTATGATTTAATTAGAAGTTTTTATTCACTTTATTAATTACAGCGTTAATTATGTCTGCTTACAGTGAACCTGAACCGTGGGATTTGCAGAGCCAACCAATTATTTGTTTTTCTTTTTCTAAGTGAAGACGTTTTTCTGTATTCATTGGCATGGGTGTGTTTTATATTGTTCCTAATAAAGCGTCCAGTCTTGAAAGATTACTAGCATTTCCACTTGACTGTCTCCACTACAGACAGTACCCCTGTTGCATAGCCACATAAAGCTAATGTTGAACAATTCTGCTGGAGAATGTTTTGATTCAATGTGTCCTGCATAGTTCATTTAAAATGCTGTTAATACCTAACAACTAATTATCAATCACAAACACTATTGTTTCAGAATTGAGCTATCTTAGAAGTCCTGACAGGAAGCATTTGAGAAATACATTGAAAGGAAAATTAGGCAAGAGGTAGGCATGATTAGTGAGCCTTATTTTTGTCCTTTTTACTTTTTATCTAGTATATTTACCTGGAATATCACTTTGTAAATACTTTAAGGACAAAGGCTTAAATTTCCAGCTCTTTAAGGTCCCCCACTACAAATTAAGATGTGAAATCCAAGGACAATCAAAGGCTAACTGCTAGCCAATCTCCGGGACTCCAAAGTTTTGACAGCCCTCACTGAAATTAATGTCCAAATATTTAGCACCACCTAGTGGTAAGTTTATTTTTTAAATTGGAAAAAAAATTTTGAAATGCAAAAACCTCAAATCAGTTAATATTCTAAAAATCAATATCCTATGTTCTTGAATTTTATGTATGAAGTTTTTTACAATAAAAGAACAGAAAAAAGAGAGGCGGGGGAAGCCTCTGAAAGCAGCCTGCCTTGTCTTATGGAAGAATCTAAACCCACATGCTGACTCATTCTGGCCTGAGGTTTCAAACATAATTTCTGGTAACATCACAGAAAGAAATGCCATAGAAGCCCTGATCAACTTTATAAAAATGCAGGGAGTCTCATATACATAGGGAGGGTAAAGACATAAGTTTATAGTTTAATACTCAATGTTCACACTGACTTTGCAGTATTTTCTCACAACAGGTCCATTGGGTGGGGGTTGGATGGTAAAAATTCAGTTTACAAATGTAGTGAGTTAAAAAAAAATGCCACAGCAATACTGTCCTCTGCACCCCAAGCAAACAAAACCCTACTAGGTACTCTGTGAAGAACCAGCTACATCTTGGGTCACTGGCAACAAACAAGGGGGCCCTTGACTCACAGAAATGAACATGGACTAACATATGATTTTGTCAGCAGCAGTAATGAGTATATATCGACAAATCCTGCCTATTGTATGTGTTTCTGCCTACAAAAGAAAGCAAGCTACAAATAAAAGCAATAAAGATTACTAAAATCTATTACTTTTCCTTTCACAGATCCACAATCCACTGAGAATTTAATTTGGCTATGGCATGAGACAGAAGTCCTGATTCACTTGTCATGTATGAATATATACAGCGATCCACCACCATTTACAGGAATACACCTCCACTGTTCTGTATCCCACTGGTTTCACAAGTTAACTATGTAAACCAGGTGTGGTGGTACACACCTGTAATCCCAACACTCTAGGAAGCTGAGACAGGAGAATGGTAAATTCAAGCCCAGAGTGGGTTACTCACAGTCATAGCAAGAATTTATCATGAAAAAATAAAACAAAAAAATGGGTTGGGGATATAGTTCAGTGAGAAAGCCTCTGTGTTCAATCCCTAGAACTACAAAAAATATACTAAAAAATAAAATGTATATATCATAAGAGGTAAGAAAAAACATTTTTAAAGAGGCATGAGAAAGATTTATTAGAGGACTATATAGAACACATTCAAGAGCAGAGAATGGGTGCTCCAAGAAATGAGGATCAGTAAAATATATTCAATTCATCCATATTTCCTTAAATGCCCTAATAAGCCCTTATTCTTAGACTTAGTTCGGTCACGTAGTGGACAAGGACAAGGACGCTGGAAAAAGACTCATTCCACAGATAAGTTTTCTCAAACCTGGGGAGCCAGCAGGTTGAAAATAACTAAAGAATAATACAGACAGGGGAAAGGGTAGGGGAAAGGGGTGGGGAGGGAAAGAACAAGTGTAGATAAAGTACATGGCTGGGAATAGATGTGAATCCTGGATCCCAGGCCATGGAACAGGGAGGGAGGGAGTCCTGAGAGTTAGGAATAAAAGCACAGCGTCTCAACTGGAGTGACTGTCTCTGTATGGGCACCACTCTTACAAGAGTTTGGATTAAAAGCCTCAGTCTCACTGCCTCTGGAGTCCAATTTCTTTCTTTCTCTTTTTGGAGGAGGTTCTGGACAGATGAGATCATTTCACACAACTGGGGCCTCAACTGGGATATTCTGCACCTGCGTGGCCTGACGCGTCCCACCCCATTTTTGTGTGGCCTGCTCTGCCTGGATACTCCATCTCCTCCTGGAAGCCACAAAACATCCGAGACTGTTCTGAAGTCAGCAAAACTGACGCAGAGGAGATAGAAACAAACCACGGCAAATGAGTCATCTCAGGCACAGGGCAAGTTAGAAATAATCGGATAAGGTCTTGCCTTGTTGGTTGGGTGACGTTCTCTGGAGGAAGTTGAGAGTGCGTGGTTGAAACGTGTCCCCGACAAGCGATTCTCAGGAGTGCACAAGAAACCTCTATTCTCTTTAAAAGCTGTTATAGGTAGACACCTGCAGTAGGGCAGGTTGGAGCCTTGACAAAAAGAGGAGCCACTAGGGCCCTGGTAAGGAGGGTTAAGCACAAAAGAAGACCCGGGCAGAAGGACTTCTTGAGAATGGGGAACAGTCTAGGCCTAGGGAGCCAGGGAAAGGAACCCTGGAATTCTCTCTAATAGTTCACTGGGAAAAATGCTTGAAAATTGGAATGATAGTTTTCAGATCAAGGCTAAATATTTCTTAAAAGATGATTAAATATTGTTGCTTCATTTGGGCCAGAGATCCAATCAAAGAGCTCTCTGTGTTTTGCCTCAAGTTTGGATCTGATGAGGACTGCGTCTGTCAAGCACTAGTCCTCTTTGTAAATAATAAAACCGCAGCCTCACAAGAGGAGAAAGACTATGCCATCTCCTGGCTTCCAGGGTCAACACCAATGTTTCTTCTTAAGGATAAAGAGAAAACTCAAAATAAAAATCATGGGACCCTTTATCTTGTTTGCCCCACTCTGCGCACAGCCACATGAGGGACACCATGAAGGGGCAGGAGCTCAAGCAGAGGAAAAACAACTCCCAAACTAATGATCCTAAACAGGTAAAAATAGTCAAAAGAAAGGACTTGAGACAGACTTTAGAGATTAGGATGGGATAGAAAGAGACAAATGCCTGGGTTGAATGGGCAAAGTTTTTAGTGTAGGCTCTTACACAACAAAAATGACTGTGATGCATGTACCATGGCAAGGCCGCAAGCACAGGTGGCCCCTTTCCCTTTAGGATGCGACACTGAACGTGATGCATCATGGTCATGATGGTGGTCTTATATCAGGACAACGATACTTGGGAAAATGAGACCTGTACGAGTCGTTCGCTGCTGTTCCATGTTGCAAGAGATGGACCTGAAGGAGGTCCCTCCCTTCTCTGCAGGGAATGTGTTACTCTTCTTGCCTCTCTAGGCAGGGAGAATGATTTAGTGAAGCCATAGGAGACTTGACTACTGCACTCACGCCCTGAATGTCACAGGTGGGCCACATAATTATTCACCCTTTACCATTCCCCGGGCTGATGGCTGGTGATACGTGGGAAAAGAAGCCTCTGTAGTTTATTCCCTCCAAATTGGACCAGGACATGTGCCTTAGTCCAGCTGGCCATTCCCTTCGCCTCAGCATTCCATAAGCTCCCAAAACACAAAAGGCTTCTTGAACTTAAAGATCCTTACCAGGATCTCTCAACCCCCACATATATATTGATTCATTTGGGGTACCCAGAGGAGTCCCCAGTGAATTTAATGCACAAAATCAGATAGCTGCTGGATTCGAGTCAGTACTCTTCTGTTGGTCCACTATTAATAAAAATATAGATTGAATAAACCATATGTACTGTCCAATTTCTGGGGGGTTTTTTTGGTCTGGACAAGATCATTTTAGATAGATAGATAGATAGATAGATAGATAGATAGATATAGATATATCTGATTCTTTATTCTGCTCTATTGATCTACTGAACCAAGAATGTAGTACAGTATATCCTTGCACCAACACTGTCTTTATTAATCTATTTTGTGAATTCTTGCTGTCTGATAAAACAAACTGCTTAGTCCCTGAAGATTGCCTGGGCTTTTCTTTGTTTTTTATATTTTTAATATAGATTTATCTAATAATGATTTGACAACTCTGCTACTAAATGTTGTTCAGGAAAATGAAATCACCAAGTGATTTCATGCTTGGGAGGCTGAGGCAGGAGGATCATCATTAAGTTTGAGGCCAGCCTGGGCTACATAGTTCAAGGCCAGTCTGAACTACACAATGAAACTCTATCTCAAAAAAAAAAAAAATAAATAAGTGGTAAGCAACCCTAGAAAAAGTGTGTCACTTGCCTGAGGTCAAAAGAGCAGAGGACCTAGATCTGAAACCCAGGAGTATCTCTTTATGCAAAATGCACTTTTTTCACTACAATGTCCTGCATGCTTAAACTTATATGTGTAAAAATGTTAAGCCTAAACACAGAAATACCTAAATGTAAAAATAACAATGAGGCATTATTTTAATATCTGTTCAATTTTGGGAGGTTGGGGTGGTCTTTTTGGTTTTCATTTTTTATGGTACTAGAGATGAAACCCAGGGCCTCATGCATGCTAGGCAAGTGCTCTACCATTGAGCTAACCCCAAGCCTATTCAACTTACTACAGGTAATATTAAGATGATGAACACTGCCAATCATCTTAGTCCATTTTGTGTTCCTGTAACAGGATACCTGAGACTGGTAATTTGTAAAGAATAGTGATTTATTTCTTACAGTTCTGAAGGCTAGGAAGTAGAAGACTGAAGGGCCCACAACTATCAAGGGCCTTCCTGATATGTCATTTCATGTCCAAAGGTAATGAATAAGAAACCAAGAGAGGGCCACTATTTCATGTTAATAAGAAACTCACTTTCACAATAACAAATTCATTCCCCTGAGGAGAGCAAGTGACAAGCAACTCTTAAAGTTTCCACCTCTGGACACTGCTGCATTGAGGATAAGGTTCTAACACAAGACCTTTGGGGGACAGATTCAAACAACAGAAGTAATGCTGGGAAACTTATCAGGAGGCTAGAACTAAGCAGCAGTAAAAAGTGAAACTTATTAGTTCTAAAAACTAATAGTAATTACTACTAGTAAATGTACAGGAGAAGTTGGTGTCCTAACAGATTGATTTAGTTACTGCCTGGTGAAAAACCCAATTGTTATAAAACACGAATCATGTCTCCTGCCATCGGAGAACTCTGAAGAGATGAAATGGACAGAGCTTTGGCAGGTAAAGGGGAGAAAAAATTCACGGATAGTTCCCAGACCTCTGGCTTGAGCAAAGGATGCTCATAAACAGGTTCTATATTTCTTTCACAACTAGGCAGTGTGGTAAGTGCTTAACATAAATTATCTAACTTTATCCTCACAACTACAGCAGGTATTATTGCTGACCCAAATTACAAGTGAAAAGAAATTAGATTGGAAAAGGTTAAATAACTTGCCCCAAGTCAGAAATTGGATTTAAGACTGGATTTAAGACCTTCCCTGGAAACTCAGAGGCTAAGTCTTTTCCACACAGCACATGATATTTGTTTGACAACTAAGCTGAAAGACTCAATTTTGCACCACAGAATTGACAAGTGATACTAAAACAACAGCCAGGGAGCTGCCAGGGTTTCATTGTGATTAAATGCAGTTAAATCACGTGGGCACCTTTTGACATTACTGCCTGGAGAGTCACTTTTAAAGCATTACTGCATTCATTGGGTTGTTCTTAAATTATTTTTAGAGATGCCAGACCTTTAATACATGTTAGAGAACTTGCAGTATTCACCACACACTTTTTACAGCTTCACTGCAGTGACAGCAGAAACCTTACAGTTTGGTTTTTCTAAGAAAAATTGAAACGAGGCACTGTAGGTTCATAAAAAGGATCACTTGGGCAGAAAAAAAATTCTTCACATACAGAAAGCAGGATAACTATATGTAGGGAAGAAATGTTCCCACTTTATTATATATTCATCAGATCATATCACTGACACTGGGTAACACACTTTATAAGAATGATCAACAAGACTAGAGTTATCAAGGAGTAAGATTTAAACGTGGATTCCTGGGCATTATCTATAAAGTTTCTGATGTATTAGGTCTGAAGTGAGGCCTTCTTTTTAAGAAACCTTCTTTTTTAAAAGCTTGTATTTTTATATGTATCAAATACACACAAGACCATATAAAATATACATGTGAATATGGAGAACTAATATAATAAACTCTATGAATCTACCCTGTCAAAATACATTTACCAGAACCTTAGAAGCTCGCTGACTCCATCACCCTCCCTCTGCTGAGTTTATTATGCTGATTTCTGTATTAATCATTTCCTTGCTTTACTTATTAATTTTACCTCTACTATGTAACAATATATGTACCTAAATAATACATTTTTAGTTTTGAAAAAGTGAAAAGAAATCAGAAGCCTAGACACACAAAGTCAGTGGTACCCTTATAAATGAAGGTAGGACAGAGTAGTACAGGGAAAAATCTGAACAAAGCCTTTGCGACAGTCCAATTTCAGCATCTCAGAAAGTTAACACATTTCCTCTCTCTGAAAAAGTTGCAAAGGCATGAGTCCTGGAAAACAAGTCAAGCAATCATCGTGAGGAGCAGGACACTGCTATGGAATGAACAGCAGGGTGATAGGCAGGAGAGCAAGCTACTACTGTCCATTTCTTGTTTATAAGTCCACCATGGCTACCTGCAAGGACAAGCTCACCGAGAAATTCTGTCCTCGGGTTAAAGACAGAACAGTGACCAAAACAAACAAACAAACAAAAAGAGACAGAACAGTCAGAGGAAGCAGTTTGGGAATTACTGCTCTTGACATGTCTACGTCTTGACTCACAGCCCTCCAGTCTAGAGTGGTTGCCTTCTTCATTGGTAACACAGTGGACATCTTGACATCTCTTTGGCACTGTTCTGGGGATTCCCCTCACCTCCCTTCTGGGTTAGATCTGGTTCCTGTATCCCATGTCTTCCTCTTTTTTAGTTTACTTTCTGCTTGGTGTTTCTCACCCTCCAATTCCTTTTAATAAACAGGACAGAGAGCCAGCCATAGCCATTGTGGCACATGCCTGTAATCCCAGCGTTTGGGAGACCGAGGCAGGAGGACCACTGGGAGTTCAAGTCAAGCATAAATTATATAGCGAGACCCTATCGCAATCAATCAGTCAATCAATCAATCAAATAAAAAGGATAGGGGAAGTAAATGTCTTGAGACTTTGCATGTCTAAAAATACTTTATTCTAACTGACCATAATTTGGCTATATATACAGAGTCTGCCAAAAAAATGTATAATCGGGAAAAGAAAAAGTTGTATAAATATTTTACTACTAAATTTATTGAAACATCATCAGATTAGTACAAGTTACTTGGGCTTCTACAATTACAAAAGGTGCTCAAAGTGGTGGCCATTAGCTTCTAGACATTTGTTAGTACAACAAACTGCTGAAGTGTGTATACATGTTTTTGGTGAACTCTGTATAATTCTAAGTTTAAAATTATTTACCTTCAGAATTTTAAAGGCATTGGGCTATGGTTTTCTCTCCAGGTTGCTGCAGAGAAATCCAAAGCCATTCTGATTCAGGATCCTTCATTTGTGACTTTTTTTCACACTAGAATCACCTCTTTGTTACCCCTCTCCCCAGCCCCAGTGTCCTAAAATTTCCTAATAAAGGGAACTAATATAGGTATATTACCAAGGTACATTACTCAAATAACTTGTAATCTTCAGGTCTTTCCTTAGTGATTACGATTGGAGGACTAAAAGAGCTTATAAGTGAACTTGTGGTTGGGGGTGGATGACTAGGTGTTTAAAAGAATCCCCCGAGGTCTCTTCTCTGGGGCTACCCAGAAATCCCCAAGAATACAGCAAGCTACCAGCATTCTGTGGGCTTGTGGGAATTGGGGGCGAGGAGGTCATAAGGGCTACTGTTCTCTGACTCAGATGCATATAATCACTTTCTCCTCTGTTTTTAGATTGACAGCAACTACATTTCTTTCAAAATGCTGAACAGATACTAATGTTTGAGATTTGGGAACAAGAAAATTTAGATTTCTAAAACAAAATCACAAGTTATTCTGTACTTCAAAGGTGTTTTAAAATAATGATGAATGACAAAACAATAAATAGTGAATCATTTTCCTGTGGTATGATTATACTAAAAGTTTCAAAAAAATTTTTGGGAAAAAATAAAGCTGTAATAATTACTCCATAGCTTGTTATTATTACAATCTAATATACCCTAATAAGATTATATACCAAGAAAACAAGAAAAAATTATTTCTGATATAGACATTGGATACCAGAAGACATTAAAAAAGAAATATTAATACAAAATAAATGCCAAATTAAAAATCATAAAAACTGAAAGATAATAACATATTTAGAAGCTATCACCCCCCCCCCCCAGTACTTGGGAATCAAACCCAGAGGATATTCTACCACCGAAGTACATCCCCAGGCCTTTTCATATTTTATTTTAAAACAGGTTTCCACGAAGTTGCCCACGTTGGCCTCAAACTTGCCATCTTCCTGCCTCGGTTGCCCCGTGATGTCAGCAGAGCTGACACACGCAGAATCTACACACAGACGTGTATTCATCCATAGACTCAGTTGGAGTTGAAAACTGACCATACAATATGTTCCAAATAGCTACGAAAATGTTCCTATGGGCCACAAACTTTAATATACTAATAAGCATTTTTTATTATGTGAAATGCGTGTTGGCTTACAAACAGGTCTCTCCACATCTATTCTCCCCATCCCCTCCAATCAAGAGACAAAGAGGATAACTCAGTGGCTGGAGCACAGTAAAAAAGGGGAAAGTAGCACAAAATAAGTTGTAATTGTAAGCAGATGCCAGGTCACAAGGTGGGGATGGAAGAATGATGTAGGTCAGGTAAATATTTGAGTTTATTCTAAGTATAATGGTAAGCAATAGAAGAATTTCAAGCAAGAGAGTGATATGATGAGATGCTATGTTTTTTGAAATGGCTGTTGTATGAAAAAGAGAGGGAATAATACATCTTAGCATGCCAGTTGAGAAGCAAGCAGTATCCAAGTGAAAAATAATGGTAGTTTGGATAGAATGATAGAAATACCAATGAAGTGACCACACTTGAGAATATTTAGGAAGTAGAATCAAGAAAATGTTGAGAGGTCTTGAAGATGTCCCCAGATAACTCATGTGCCCACTTCAATAAATGGCAGTCGCAGTCCCTGGGGAAGTATACACTGCCAGACATAAGTTGCTTACACTGTAAAGAAAAGGGAAGCTCTTTTCTAGATGGGTCAGGTTTGAAACCTGTAAGTCATCAAACTGTGAATGTCTCACCAGCATCACCTCCCACTAAAATCTCCATTAAAGCTTTAACTCAGGACACTGGCAGCTGAGTGGACACATATTCCATTTGCTGATTAATGTTACCAGTTGCCAGAGATGCTATAGAAGATGTGGTAGAGAAGACTGGCACATAAATATCTGAAGCAAAAAAAATCTGATCAGATTCTATGACTCACCCATTTATCCATAACATGAATTACTCTTACCACATCGGTTAACTCTACAGAAAGTTAACTCTGCAAACCATTAAAACCATTCAAAAAAACACAAATGTATAAAGGGATACTTTTTAGTCACGGAATGTTTTGCTAACAACATTATAAGAATTGGATATATTTTAGAATAGATTCAAAAAATAGATTCCAGAGTTAAATGTCAGTTCCTACTTAACTGTCTTATTGATCTAACATAAAAACAGTAATCAGTTGCCCCTGACAAGAAGCCAGTCCTCACTGATGGCCTATGATAGCACAACACTGCCGCCTGCTGGAAGACATTACTAGCAAACTTTTTATTCCTAATCACTTTTTTGGGGGGGTGAGGGGTGACGAAGACACTGCTTGATTTTATCCTTTGTAGGCCATCACGCGTAGATAAAACCCCAGTAAAGAGGAAAGACAGGGATGCAACTTCGCTATTTTCCAAAATTAAAAAGCACAAAATCTATTTACTTTTTGGTTTTGGTTACTGGGATGAGGGGAAGGTGTGACCATGCAAAAGCACCAGGGAGCTTTTGAGGGGTGGCAACTTTCTGTATCCTGACTGCAGAAGATTACACCACTCTGTGCATGAGTTACAACTCAGACTACGTTACACCAAAGGAAAGAGTTTTACTCTATGATGATGTTTAGAAAGACAAAGAATTAAAAGAATAAAAATACTTCATGCCACATATTTGCAGAAAGAAAGGAACATTTTTTTAAAAGTTACTGTGTGTTTTGTAAATAAAGAGACGAAGAGAGGTTGAAGGGGGGGATGAGAAAAAAGAAGCAAGATATATCATGCACAGGTACAAATTCCCTATGATGAATCATGTATATCTAAAAAGTACAATAAAATGTTTTAAAATGCAAAAAAGTTACTGTGTATAGTATTTACTTAAAATTCAACACTTATGGGGGGCGTCATGGCACATACCTATAATCCCAGCTACTTTACAGGCTGAGGCAGGAGGACTGCAACTTTGAGGCCAACCCAGGCAACTTACAAGACCCTGTCAATCAATCAATCAATCAATTAATAAATAGGGCTAGTGCTATCACCCAATGGTGGAGTCCCCCTAGGTTGACTCCTCAGTACTGGGGAAAAATTTAACAGTTTTACAATTTATAGCTCAAAGGCCTGAGGCCCAAATAAATCAGAAAGGTTATACTATGATTTTAAATATGGACATAGAAGGGTTTCAAAAGAATCCCAAGGTACACAAAAATTCCTAGTACAGGAAGATCTGATGAAAGAAGGCCTTTTTTATTCTACTGTGTTTTGTTTCCCTCACAAAGCTAGGGCATAATCTGGCAAAATTGGGTGCTTAGCATTTATGTAATCTTAGTATTTGCTGGGTGTTGAGGAAGTCACATAAGAATCTATGTGATATCAAACTTCCAAGAGATCCAGTGTACACACCACCCATGGTGGGACCTTGACAGTGCACTGGTCGGTGACAAATGTCATAAGGTGTTAAGAGGCCCAAGACCACAAGAAAACAAAAAGGTAAAATCCAGATGAAAAACAGACCCAAACAGAGAGCAAAAGATATATTAACACATTTGTTCCTCCCATCTCTGCTGATAACATACTTGCTGTTTATAATTGATATGGGCTGTGACAGTAACTGGAAGCTTTTGAAATACATGTCAACTGAAGAAAGAGAGATTAGAGGGTGGACCCCCCAGCAAAAACCTCTCTGTTGTTTGTCCTTAGAGCTTAGTCATTCTGTTCCCAGTATATGGCAGGCAATAAGAGATCTTAGTATTCTAAATTCTGCTTTTGCCACATTGTCTCTGTTTTTCTACATTTCTCTGTAATCCCAGGAAGGTCACACCTTTGGAGAGGAATCCCAGGAACCACAATTTAACAGTTCCAACAATAGGAGAATAGTTGGAAAAGGTAAAGTCAAAATTTACTAACAGTCATTTTCCACTCCACTATTTAATGACATGACTACCTCTGCTTTGGGGAGGATAAATTTGCCTGTCAGAAGGAGCAGTAGTTTCAGCATACCAGAGTAACCGTCACAGATTCCAAATGGATCAACACTATGATACAACAGCAATCCACAGACCTTTGGATTGCTCACACAGAGACCAAAATATACAAGTTCTCAAAGTTGGCTCCACTTTAGAGTCTTGTGGTAAGTGATATTAAAAAAAAAGAACCCAAAACACAGAAAGCATTAAGGGAAAAGAAAAGGAGAATCTGGATCATAAAGACATTTAGGTCTTCAGAAACTATCCAGGTAAATCTTTTTGTCTGAATTCTAATAATTTTAAAATTCAAAAGTTTTCCTTCAGCTAGAAAATGGCTCTTTGAATTTATATTTTTAGAAAAGTAAATGTGCTAATATGGATATGCCTAAGTTACATGATTCATTTAAATATCATATTTTATGTGAATACAAAAAACATTGAGGCATATTGACAGTTCCCTCAAAATTAAGAGTTCTCTAATCCAGGAATTCCACTTGTAGATATGTATCTAAAAGAACTGAAAGCAGGAACTTAAGCCAGTATTTTATACCAATGCTCATAGCAGCGCTGGTCACAAGAGCCAAAAAATGGTAACAATCCAAATGCCTATCCACTAACGAAAAGATAAACAAAATGTGGTATATATTGCAATGGAATATTAGTCAACCTTTAAAATGAAGGAAATTTTGACACATGCTACAGTATGAATGAACTTTGAAGTCGTTATGCTAAATGAAATAGACCAGATACAAAAAGACAAATACTTTATGACTCCATTTATATGAGATACCTGGATTAGTTACATTCATAGAGACAGAAAAGAGAATGAATAGTGGTTACTAGGGGTAGAAAGAAGGAAGAATAAAGATGTATTGTTGAATGGGTACAGAGTTCCAGTTTGAGGAAAGTAAGAGTATTCTGGTGATGAAAGTGGTAATTGTTTCATAACAATGTAAATGTACCTAATGCAACCAAAATGCACATTTAAAAATGGTTAAAATGATAACTTACGTATATCTCAACACAATTGAAAATAATAATAATAAACACTGACATGGAAACACAGAGTCTAAACCAGGCCATGGGAAGGAAATCAAATCTTGGACATTATACAAATTTCCCTAGGGAGCTATTTCTTCAGATTTTCATAATTCCTAGTACTACTCAACTAATGAAATGAGAAAAACAAACATCAAAACAAAGTTAACAGGATTTTATTAAACTATTTTTCCCAGCATGTTCCAAACAATAAAGACCAGAATAGTTACACTCAAGCTCTGCACACATTAAATCTTAAAATAAATGTCAGCTAACACAATATAAGGGCCTAAAAATTGGTGACCAACTATCCACAACATGGCTCTCACAAATTTAATGCAGTATATTAAACATGAACAAGGGAGTAACTGCTTGGAGCCTACCTGAAATAGAAAATCAAATAAAATTGAAGTAGATTATAGTGTATTTTTCAAGGTAGAGAGAAAAGGAAGCACCGATGCCTGAAACAATGAATACTATTAAATATCATTATCAGGGACTCATACCCAAGGAATTGCTATGTCAGTTGCTGTTATTACTATAATTTAAAAACAATATCCCAAACTATAGAAACCTTTTAAAGTTAGAGATTAACAGTCCAGACTACACAAATACATGAAACATCAGAAATAGTAAAAGATATTAAACAAGGCCAATAGGCAATTATAGTGAAAATATGTTACATTTCTGACATTCAATGGGTTCATATCCTTACAGAAAGAACTACTAGTCAGCAAGAAAAGGCAAGACTTGATAAAGAATGGACAAATTATATGAACAGGATTCCCTTTACAGAGTCTTCCCAACATTTTGTCCTGGGCCTGGGCCTTCCACCTAAGTTTTTTGGGAAATATTACTCTCTAAATTATCTCCATATACCTATAATGAGGTCTCCTGGGGGAGTAAAAACTAACTTGACCTCTCTTTCATCTTAAGGAACTACAGCACAATCTGAAAGACTGTCACATATCTGATAAGTGACTGGTATCTAAGATATATACAGAACTCTTGCATCCCCAATAATAAAAAAAACTCTAACTTTAAAATGGTCAAAGGGTCTGAACACACATTTTTCCAAAGAAGATATACAAATGGGCAATAAATACATGCAAATCAGGAAGATGCAAATCATAACCTCAATGACACATACTTTATATCCACAAAAGGATGGCTTAATTTAACCAAAAAGATAGATAATGACAAGTGTTTGTTAGGAATGAAAAAATCAGAATCCTAATACATGCTGGGGCAAATGTACAATGATGCAACTACTTTGAAAAACAATTTGGTGGTTCCTCAAAATGTTAAAACACAAAGTTATATGATCCAACAATTCCACCCCAAGCCAAATAACCAACAGCAATGAAAAAATGATGCCCATATAAAAACTCATACACAAATGGTCATAGCCAAATAATAGCCAAAAGGTGGAAACAATCCAAACTTCCATCACTGAAGACAGTGGTATATCCCTGCATTAAGTATTTTCCAGCAATAAAACAATAAGAAGAGTTGATACGTGTCACAACATGGATGAACACGAATGTTTGGTGAAAAAGGCCAGTTGAAAAAAGATCACTTATTGTACAGTTCCATTTATAGGAATTATCCAGGAGAGGCAAACTATATAATATATACTATATAAATACTATATTATATATAGTTGCTTAGGGTTTAGGATGGGAAGTAGGGATGGGAAAATCAGATTGATAAATGGGTACAATGTTTCCTTTTGGGAATGATGAAAGTGTTCTAAAATTGTCGTGATGGTTGTATGAACGATGCGTGGTTTATGAATGCACTAAAAGTTACTGTACATTCTAAAAGGATGAAATCTATGCAGTATGTGACCAATATGTCGGTAAAGCTGGTATCTTTTAAAACACTATAAAATTATTAGAAATTACACACAGCACCCTGATAAACACTGACACTGACACACACACACACACACGTATATATATGCTTCCCACACTGACAATCGCCTGTGCCTGTGCAGTGCAGTCAGCTCCTGCTGGGTGTCCTATTCCTCAAGTACAAAGGCCACTGAGCCAGAATATTCCTTCCTGCAAACACCGGGCTGTGGCACTGCGAGGCGAGGGCCACCGTTGGCTCCCGGGCGGTGGCTCTTGCCGCTGGAAGGTGACCTCTGAAGGACTCCCTTGGGCAGCAGCCCCGCGCACACGAGGCCACAGGACTCAGCAAAAGGGCTTCTCGGACGAGAAAGACCAAGAGTCCCGCTGTCCGGGACGTCTAACCTTTGGGCCACTGCACAACAGAGTCGCAGAGTGTAAAGGGCCCTGCCCAGGTGAAGGGGTTCTGCGGCGGATACCGCGCGTCCCGCGAGAGCACTCGAGACATCCGGTGTCGCCCGCTCGCGGAGCTAGAGCGTCGACACTCGAAAGGGCTGTAGGGACGGACCTCTGGGTCTGGACGCCAGCGGGACTCAGGCGTCCTGTCTGCGACTTCTCAGGACTGTATGAGGGAAGGGTTTGCCTCCTCCAGTCCCTGCCTTTTTTGTCTTTTTTCTGGTCTCTTTCGCTATCTGCTCTTTTAGTCCGGCCGCCATTAGATCATTTACTTCATAAGTTTGTTATGAGGATGTAAATAGTGTCTGGAACTTTGTAAGTATTCAGTAAGTGTTAGCTATTTTCATCTTGATCACTCCGCTGTCACCATCAACACTTTTATCATCATCATTCACGTTTTAAAGGTCAGGCTTGAAACCTTTCCTCCAATGAGTCCAAGACTGATCAAGCTTAGCCTAAGGCAGTGGGCTTGGAATTCTTGATCACACTTGTGTCTCCAGGGAAAAAGATTACATATCTGTACTATCTTGGTATTGGTATATTATACATACTATAAAACTTTGATGAGAAGTTCTTTTTTTTTTTTTTTTTTTTGGTAGCGGGGATCGAACTCGGGTTCTTGCGCTTACGCAGCAGGTGGCGAAACCACTGAGCTAAATCCCTGGCCCTAGAAGTTCTTTTCTTATTACACAATTAGGTTGCCATACATACATCCCAAAACTTTGGAGTCCACTGGCTAAAATGAGCACATTATTCTCAGAATGGCTTGGTTTTGTTGTGATGGTTGTTTTTTGTTTGTTTGTTTTGCTTTTTTGTGGTATTGGGGATTGAACCAAGGGAGCATTTAACCCAGCCCCCCCCCTTTTTTAAATTTGAGAAAGAGTCTTGCTGAGCTGTCCAGGTTGACCTTCAATCTTGGGATCCTCCTGCTTCAGCCTCCCTAGTAGCCAGGATTACAGATTTGTGCCACTAAACTAGACAGAATGATTCTTATATGAAGAAGTAATAGGAAATAATCAGATTATGATGTACTTGAACTATTAGGACTCATTGAATGTTTCTCACATGAAAGGAAAGGAAGAAGTAGACATCCAATAAAGAAAATGTGGTATTTATATACAATTGAGTATTACTCTGCCATAAATAAGGATAGACTTGAGTCATTTGTAGGAAAATTGATGCATCTCAAGACCATAATCTTAAGTGAAATAAATTGGACACATAAGTTTAAATATTGCATTCTTTTGTGTGAGAAATGCAAAGGTAAATAAGGAGCAGAATAGAGGGTAAATATTGGAAAGTAGGAAGAACATGTTCTAATAGGAAGGGAAACAAGGAAGGGTGAGGAGGAAGGGGAAAGAATATAAGGAAAAACTGGAAACAGCTGTTGTAAATGGGAAGGGAAGAAGGATGAAGAGAGGGGAGTGAATGAGAAAAAAAATAATTAAAATATATATGTACAGGGACAAATTCCCTATGAGGAATGTAATCAATATGCATAATAAATATATACTAACAAAAATAAAGGTAAAAAATTAATAGGAATCAAAAACAAATAAATAATAAAAACAAAATAGGCATCCTTTGAGCAATGTTTATTTATCTGGCATTGACTATTGGCTGCTTAACCTTTCAAAGAGATAAAGGCTGTAATGTGTTACACAGATGTGATATTTTTCTTTTTTTGTAGAAAATGTTAATTGATTACAGTTGGAAGTCACAAAGAGAAGTATGGCAATGCCATATATATCAATATACATGTATTTATACATAATATACACACGTGTACAAATCTAAAGACTACTACCTCTACATTTGAATCTCAATTTTCTTTTGCATATTTGGACAGTGCTCTTGCTTCTCAGTTAAACATATCTTGACCAATATTTCTAAGTCATACCTTGATGACATCTTACTGGCTCACCCACAGAGACAATGATTAGTAAATCAAACTCTGATAGTGCTCTTAGCATAGTCTATGTACAGTGCTACATTTATATTGGTGTGTTAAATCTGACAGTTGATTACCATCTTAGTTACTTTTCTCATTGCTGAGACAAAACACCCAAAGTTAAAGGAAGAAAAGTTTATTTAGGTCACAGTTTGTAGAGGTTTCAGTCTGTAATTGGCTGGCTCCAAGGCAGGGTGGAGTTATAAAGGAGAAATAGATCATAATGGGCAGAAAGTAACAAAGAACAAGAAATGACTGGAGTTCTTTCTATCCCTTACATCTTATCCAGGCTTCTTAGGGCTGGTAGCACTCACACCCTTAATCCTAGTCCCCTTGATCCTAGCATTGCATCATGAATCAATCCCAGAATCACACACTCTAGATCCAGTCGCCTCTGACAAAGCCCCACCTATGTGCGCATGATGCTTTGGGAGGACATCTAGACACAAGTCATAAGAATTATGTTCTTTTTTGGCAGACCTAAATAATGTTTTCATAATTTTAATAGCCATAACTAACAAGCTTCAACTTCCATATCAGTATAATACCCAAATTCCATATTTTCTGCCCTTCCTTAGATGTTTTTATGTTTTGAATAGTCTTTAGAATATGATCACTTGGTTGTATTTCAGTTCTGTAAATTTTGAGATTTCCAAAATCCAAAGTTACTTTCTTATGTAAAATGGCCATGCAAATAGCAGTCCTGAATAATGTGAAATAAATTTTCTTCTGCATAGTTCCTTTAAAAAATGGCCAACTGTACACACAAACTTACACAGCACAAAGACATAAATGTAGTTAGTCTGAAAAAACACTCTAGCTCCTTAACCCCATTTTTGAACAACAAGGCCAAGGCAAATTTACATTATTCAGAAAACTAATAAATGCCTTTATTTGGTACATTGGAGAAGCTCCTCCTTCCTTGGAGGGAAATGAAAGTGCTGTAGGAGAAACTTGAACTGTTTTCCATGTAATTCTCTTTTCACATTAATGCTGGTAAGCCAAGCTTCTGGCATGCCTGATGAATGGTGGGAAACTGTTGCTTCTACCTCCAGGTCTGCCCCCAGGGCTATTGTTACAGTTGAATGGGGCAAAAATAATCCAGGTTCTTGTGCATGACAAGGAAAGAATTGCCAAGCATATACCTCATAAGTAGTAAGTAGCTGTGTTTATTGAAGATCATGGGATGGTAGCAGGAGGAACAGGTAGAAGGAAAAAAGGAGGAGAAAGAGGAACTCTGATAACTCAGGCATCCAGTATTTAAAGGATTAGACACCTCTGACTCCAGGTGCCTGCCATTCTGTCTCTCACTGGCATCAATGATCTGCTGCCTTGAGTATCATGACCTTCTAAACTTAAACATGCTTAATCAGTAGGGTGGTGTTGTATTTATAGTTGAATGAAGGGAAGGGAGTAGCTCCCTCAACTTCCTACTACTGTTGCAGAATCCAAGAGACAAGAGAGACCAGTGGGAAACAAGAGGACTTTATTAGGTGCACCTTGACTCAGTTGGAGTCCTATCCAAAAGACTAAGTGCCAAACAAAGAAATGTTCTAGTTTTTCTACATTTTCTGAAGATGTGGCTGCAGTGACAGTTCTACAGCTTGGCCTTGTGAACCAGATATCAGGAGTTTTAGGATGTCACAAAGCCTTGTTTACAGGAACACAGTTGTCAACCTTGTCTGCATCTTTTGAGAGCATATAGTTCCTCAGAGCTTACAAGACTTCATTTACAGGAATATGACCGTCTAGCTCATCAGTACCAGGAGGTGGTCATCCTTGAAGGAAAGTAGATTCCTGAGAAACTAGGACATCACAGGACTCTGTTAGCAAGAATCTTTCTGTTTACCTTATCTGTAGCAGAGCAGAGGTCAGCAGTTGGGGGGTGGGGGGTGGAAGCTGAGTGGGGAGCTGCTAGGAGAGACTGCTTTCAGCTAGGAAACTTATTTTCTTTTAAGTTCTGCTTTATTCCCCCCTTTGATGCTTTTCATAAATGAGTTTTAATAGTGAGCATAATTATCATCTATATTTAATAGGTGTGATATAGCAGGGTCCTTGCTTTAATGTTTCCTGAGCACAGGGTGTAAATACAGTGGGAGCATTCCTAAAAGATTTTCCTCCTGATTGAAGCAAGAAGAGAATTATAACAGCAAGGAAAAGAGACTTATGGGTTGTTGCAACTCCATGTCGATCTTCAAGCTTTGGCCAAGCTTCTGGAGTGACCAAACCAAGGGTGCTGTTTCTTCAGGCTTCTGCTGTGTCTAGACTAGTCAGCTCTGGGATGACTAAGTAGGGGTGCTGTCCTCAGTGGTGGCTTGGTTTTGCCTCAGGATCAGCTGGTTTGGATGGTCTGGATCCTGCTGACTGGTCTTGGGCTGCCAGTTTTAGCCATCTGTGGTGGATCTGAGACACAGTTCCTGCAACCTTAACAGCAGTGGGGGTAGGCAAAATTACAACATGAGGCCCATCCCATATGGCTCCCAGGTGGTTGGATTTCATTTTTTCATCCAAACACTATTGGAGGCTGATTAGTCCTCTGATCTGCCTAGAGAAGGGTGTGTTGAGGGTTGAAGAAAGAAAAAGAGACACGTTTTCAAAGTACATGGGGGGCTGGGAGGTCAATGCCAGAGTGGGCAAAGACAAAGACACTCTGAGCTAGCCACTATTTATTGGTGCACACAATAATCAGAGGGAGCATAGAGTGACTCAGAGGGTGGTGGTAATCCTATGTTAATGAGGATATTAGGTTCATAAGGGTTTTATGTTGATGAGGACAGTGAGATGGGCAAAGCATTCTTATAATAGTAAGTGGGATGAGATACCAAGCTAATAAGCAATTTGTCCTTCCCCTGGATTAAATCTTTCTCTTTTTTTATTACTACTTTGTTTTCAAAGAACAAGGATGTTTTCAACTGATGTAATCTTGCCCTTGAGCATCACAACATCATGGGACCATTGAGACCTCAGCTGTGACCAGAGGTACATGGAGTTATGTTTCCACATGCCATAGCTGGTCCACACAGAAAGGAGACATTAGGCCTCAGACAGCCCTGACCATAATTTAACTATGAAATGATTTTCCCCCAAAATTATATAGCATGGCTCTCAACAAAACAGTCTCCCCAGACTTGAAGGGGTGTATTGGGTCTATCAGACTTATGGGAATTTTTTTCTTATACCCGGCCATGGATATTTTACATAGCCATTTCCAAAGCCTGTGTTTGTCTCCTCAGGGACAATTTCCCTAGTTTACAAAGATTACCCTTAATTTGACTTACAGTTGGGGTGGGGGGACTGGCCAAATAGAATCTCATAAAGGGAAATACCCAGTTTGTTTGGTGAGGATGCACTACACTGGATTCAGAGAAGGAACATGGGTAGGACTTGATCCCATCTCAAGTGGGTTTCTTTCATATTTTTATGAGCAGTTGATAGATTATCCAGTTCATGTGTTCTACCTTTCCTGAGCTCTGTGGCCAGTAAGCCATATGAAGCTTCCATTTTATCTTTAACATCTGTGTGAGCTTCTGGACTATCTCATCTACAGGTGCTGGTCCATTGCCTGACCCTATGGTCAGGAGAGTCCAAATCTTGGGATGATATCTCATACCAGTGCCTTGGTAACTTCTCGTGCCTTTTCTCTTTGGGTGGAGTAGGCCTCAACCCATATAGAGAAGGTGCAGACAAGCACCAACATATATCAATACCCACCAACTTCAAGCAATTCAGTAAAGTCCACAGGAAAGTTTTCACATGGGGTAGCTCCTGTTTCCTGGATACCTGGGGGCTGGGTGGGTCCTTGCCTTGGGATGTTTTAGACACAGATTAAGCGTTGCTCACAAACAGCCCGAGTGATGGCAGTGAACCATGGCACACGGAAATGATAGCCTAGTAGTGTTTTCAATGCTGTCTTTCCCATGTGAGACCCCGATGGAATTATTTTTTGAACCTGGGGCTCAGCATTTTGAGGATGGCTAGCCTCCTATCAGCAAACTTCTACCATCCCCCCTTTACATACTTTCCAGCTTTTCTGGTAAACTAGGCTTTTTTACTTGGAGAGTAATTTGGGATCTCTGGAAGAGGAGGCTCTGGGATGAAGGGCATCGCTAGGGTCATTCTTTTGGGTTGGGGAGCTGTCATAGCAGCCTGTTTTGTTTTTCTGTCTGCTTTTTGGTTCTCTCTGGCTTCTAATGTTCCAGTCCATTGGTGCCCCCTGAAGTGTATAACAGCTACCTTCTTTGGGGCCCACATTGCATCTAGTAGCTATAAAATTTCTTTTTTGTACTTTAGCCTTCTTTCTCTCTATATAGCCCCATGTACAAGTTATGTAGGAAAAGCATATTTGGAGTCAGTATAGATGTTAGCTTTTTTGTCTTTTGCTAGTAAAAGAGCCCTTGTCAAGGCTATTAACTCTGCTTTTTGGGCTGAGGTTCTTGGTGAGCAGAGGCTGGGTCTCTACCACAGAGTCCAATGTCACCATTGCCTATTCTGTACATTGGACTCCTTCCAGCACAAAACTATTTCTAGCTGTGAAATATTCAAAATCTGGGTCTCTGGGAGGATGATCTGTGAGATCCTCCCAGCTCAAGAATAGTTCATCCATGATTTCCACACAATGATGAAGGAGGGCTTCTAGTTTTACTGGTAGGAAGGCAACTGGATTATGCATTTTTACTGTCTCTAGAGTTATGTGAGTATTTTCACATAGGAGCCCTTGATACTGGGTCATCCTCGGGTTTGATAACCAGTGGTGCCCTCTCTGGCCCATCGAGGTTATAACTGAGTGTAGTACTCGAATGGTCAGTTGTTGTCCCAAGGTTAGCTTGTCAGCTTCCTGCATCAGCAGGGTAGTGCCAGCTACTGCCCTGAAGTAAGGAGACCATCCTAGGGCCAAAGAGTCTTAACTGTTTTGTCAGGTATGTCACTAGGTGATGCCAGGACTCCAAGACTCAGGTTAAGACTCCTATGGCCATTCCTTTCCATTCATGGACATATAGGAAGAAAGGCTTATATATATGAGGTGGTCTTAAGACTGGTGCCTGAGTGAAAGCTTCTTTGATCTGTTTAAATCCTCCTTCGTGGTCAGCTTCCCCCCTTTGCAGCTTCATATAGGGACTTAGCCATAAGTGAGAAATTTAGGATCCATATATGGCAGAATCCCACTGCCCCCCGAAATTCTCTTATTTGGTACTAGGTGGTTGGGCTTGAGAGGGCATGACAGCCTGCTTTCACTCTGTGCCTAATGAGATGCCCCCTGGGTCTCTATGAAGCCTAAGTTTTTTTACCTCTAGTTGGCAAATTTGTGCCTTTTTCTTGGATACCTTATATCCAGCCTTCTAAAGCAAATGAAGGAAGTTGTTGGTTCCCTGATAACAGTCCCCTTGGGTTGAGGTGGCCAGAGGGAAGTCATCTACATACTGCAGCAGAGGGCAATTGTCCCCTGGTGCGATGAAAGCTTTGAGATTTGTGGCTAGTACTTCTCCAAATATTGTAGGAGAGTTTTTGAACCTCTGGGGAAGCCTAGTCCAGGTTAATTGTTCTTTTGTGCCCATGACAGGATCCTCCCATTGAAATGCAAAGATGGGCTGCCTGACTGACACAAGGCGCAAACAGAAAAAGGCATCCTTTAAATCTAAGCAGGTACACCAGGCAGCACTTGCTAGAATAAGTCCCATTAGTATGTACAGATTTGGCACTGTTGGGCAAATTGTCTCAGTAGCTTGATTTATAGCAAGTAGGTCCTGTACTGGTCTGTATTCATTTGTCCCTGGCTTACATACTGGCAAGAGTGGGGTATTCCAGGATGACTGGGATCTAGCCAGGATTACATGTTCTAAGAGCCATTTTAAATGTCCTTGAATACCTTGTATGGCTTCCCGGGGGAGGAGGTATTGGTGAACTTGAGCTGGAGTTGCTTCTGGCTTTAGATCTAGTATCACTGATGTTCAATTTACAGCTAGCCCAGGTGGGTTGTCTTCAGCCCACACACTAGAATCTCATGTGCCATCCATGTAGCTCATCTATCTTTGGCTTTTGTGACTTATCTGAATACAGTCTCTATTCTTCTACCTGTGGGACAGTAAGAGTTGACACCATGACTCTTGGTCAAGCCAGGTTTATAGTCATATCTCCCTGTGGCCTGAAGATAATTTGAGCCTATAGCTTTTGTCTTTTTTTTTGGTACTGGGGATTGAACTCGGGTCCTTGCGCTTGTGCAGCAGGTGGCTAAACCACTGAGCTAAATCCCCAGCCCCAAGCCTATAGCTTTTGGATAAGTCTCTCACTAACAAGAGAACTGGGAAGTTTGGCAGATACAGGAACTCATGTTGGACTTCTCATTCCCCTATAACAAATCTTTTAGGTCAGCAAAACAGTCTCTTCTCTGGAATCCCAGTGGCTCCTACAAGAGTCACATTTTTCTTGGATAATGGCCCAATAGGTTATATCACCATTGAGTGCTTGGCTCCACTGTCTACCATAAA
The DNA here is from genome assembly GCF_000247695.1 of Heterocephalus glaber. The sequence continues at coordinate 17,533,228 of NW_004624740.1, read as the reverse complement.
GTTTATCAATTGGTTCCCCACATTTATTGTGACCATGAGCACCTGGGGGCCTAAGAAAATGGAGTCCAGTCTGGCCTAATCCTCTTAACCTTTAGTTCCTGCCAGTCCAATAAGGCTGGCATCTGGCTCCTCCTGGGAGCAATAGCCTTTAGCAGGTAACCTCCTAGTTTTGGAATTTTCATCATTTTTGTCATTATTTTCTGGGCATTCATCTTTCCAGTGACCAGACTTTTTACACATGCACTTTGATCTCAAACTAGCTTTTGCCCATGGGCAGATCCAAGCTTGGCTTGGCCCTTGTGCTTCCCACATCTGGGCCTTTACCCCTTAGTGATTTTTGTCTTTTTTTAAATGAGCACTGCCAACAGATCTACTTTCTTTTTGAGCCTCTGATCAGCCTCTCACTCTGCCTCCTGGTCTTGGTTAATATATATCTGATGGCCTCCTCCAAGAGCTGGGTTGCATTCATACCATCAAAACCCTCCAGCTTTTGTAGTTTGTGCCTGATGTCTCCCTAAGCTTGCCCTACAAACGTAGCATTTACCATGCATTGATTCTCAGGGATAAGTGGGATATAGAGCCAGAAGACTTTACAAAGTCTCTCATAAAACTGGTTGGGACTTTTAATCCACTTTTTTTTTTTTTGAGTATTTTTGAGATTTTTCCCATATGTGTTACCTTTTTCTCACCTCCTTGAGACCTTGTATGAGGGTCTCCTGGTACTTCAGCAAGTTTTCCAATTGCTCTGCATTTTTTGGATCCCCAACTGGGGTCAGCCTCTGGGAATTGACCCTGAGCATATGCTTGTACATTTAACACACCCGCTGGGGCATTATTTTCTAACCAGCAGATGGCTGCTTGGGTCACTCTCTATTGCTCCTCAGTATTAAATAGCAACAGGAGGAGATGTTTGCAATCAGGCCAGGTTAGATTATGCATCTGGAAGATGGACTATGTCAAATCCACGAGGGCTTGGAGCTTTCTCAGATAGGAAGGAGTAGTGTCCAATTTAGGAGGTTAGTGGTTGAGAAGTGCTGGTAGTTAAAACTCTGTTGTCCCCCTCAAATTTGGCATTCCATATCATAATAGATGGGTCCCCTAGTTTCTTGGAAAGACATCTGTAAAACCCTAGTTTGGCCTGATCAAAGGTGGCTTGATTGACTGTCTGGGCTTTTCCTACTTTTTCTTTGAGGCACCGACTCCAGTTTCCCTCCTCAGGCTGGCAATGGGGAGGTAAATTAGAGCATAAAGGGAGGGACCTCTGCCTCTTCTAGTGGCTTTTGGAGAACAGGGTTTTTTTTCTGTCCCTCTCTCTTTCTTTTGCTGCTGAGGCTCTTAGTAAGGCTAATCCTCTCTTTTACTTCAGGCATGGCTCAGGCTGCCAGTGTCTTATAATATGCCTCCAAGCAGGGGTGTAGCCAGGCTGGTCCAGTCTGGACTATATTTAACCAGGAATCAATGTAAGGAAACTGATCTGGGTGTCCCGGTCATCATCTATCCCAGGTTATCACCTTATGTACATGTCCAATCATACCCCTGTCAGTCTTCCCCTCAGCCAGCCACCCAACATCAAAGGCAGGTCAATCGATTTCATGAAGAGTTTTCAACCTCTGGGAGAGGGGGCCAGTTTTACTCCATAGCCCTCAGTATAGCCTCTTTTAAAGTTTTTTCAACTTAAATTCTAATGAGGTGTGTTTTGATGCTTTTCCTCCCATATCTACTCTGTTGTGATGCAAATCACTCTCTCAAGCACTTTCACTTCAGGCCAATTAGATCATTCCCTTCGTGGGAATATTAGAAAGAACAACCTGAGCTCCACCAAACCAACAAGCAAACACACCTATCTTTGATACACTGCTTTCTAAGCTTTCCCTTGACATACATAAGCTTTGCAGTCTTGTCATTATCTCTCTTTTTATCTTTCTAACAGGACAAAACTTTTGTCATATGCAATCCTCTCATATCAAAAGTATATCTCTTATACTTATAGCCTTTAAAATATTTTTCTATATCTCACTATAAATCTACAACAAACTTGGCTACAGCTGCTTGGATTTTAAAATGTCCTTTTCTCCCCTTTTTTCCTTTGTTCTCAGATTGTTACATTTTAAATTTGACTGGCTACCAACAGACTTTTAAGTAACCTGAGTCAGCGTTCTTATCATAAACCAACAAACAGCAAAGAAAAAGGCAAGTTGACCCTGTACTTACAATTCAAGCATTCACAATGCACAAGAAGTTCTTTAAGCACACCAGTTAACTCAAATTGGAAACCAAAAGTACATTTATCAATTAACTAGAATTTGTAATTTGATTCTTTCTATGAACGCTCTTTATGCCCAGCAGGACTTGGTTGCAGCTTTTCCACTTTGGCCATTCAACCCAAGGCTGGAGCTACTCCAGCTCTTAGACGGCTGCAGGCAGCACCAGGTTGGTGACACTGAGCAAGTGCTGGCCGTGGAGCTCCCTAAGCCAGAAGCATCCCTCACACTGTCTCGCTCCACGCTTGCTAGTGTTTTCTTCCCCCACACACTCCATTTATTTATATATACTCATGTGTCTCTTTTTTTTCCAAATTTTTTTCCAATCAGGGAGTGTTAGTTTCACCAGACTCCCCTTGAGTCTGACTATTCAGCACACCCCTTTGTGAGTCACTCTTGCTAAAGGCTTCTCCTGCTCCTTTTGGAGATATAGGTTTTGTCTGACTCAATTCACGTCAGATTGCTTGGTACACCTCAGGAGGTGATCAGCATCCCCTTCCATCCTAATGGGAAGGGTTTTCTCCTAGGCCCGAAACCCTTACTGTGGTCCTCTAAACCAAAAGTATATTTCATTTGCTCCTCTTGGGGTTGTAGGTTTCCTTTGACTCAATCCACATCAGATTTCTTGGTATACCCCAGGAGGTGATCAGCCTACCCTTCTGGTCCTATAGTGTGCTGTTGTTCCAAAATTGTCCTGAATCCCAACAAGTTCCGTTGGGCTGGCAGGGTGGGGGGATGCCTCTGGGCTGCAGGAGGCCTGATTTCTTCTCTGATCTGAAGTCTCATCTGGTGATGCCAGAGGTCTCAGGATTCCCACAGCTCAGGCCCCTCTTGGGCCTGCAGCCAAAGGAGACAGCAATTCTGACATTTCTAGTCCTTTCATGGTTGCCAGGAATGTTGCAGAATCCAAGAGAAAACAGAGCAATAGGAAACAGGAGGACTTTATTAGGTACACTTTGCCTCAATTGGACTTCTGTCCAAAAGACTGAGTGCCAAACAAAGAAATTTTCTAGCTCTTATACATTTTCTGAAGGGGTGGCTGCAGAAAGACAGTTATTCACTCAGTGACAGTTTTACAGCTTAGCCTTGTGAACCAGATATCAGGAGTTTTAGGATGTCATAAAGCCTTGTTTATAGGAACACAGTTGTCAACCTTGTCTGCATCTTTTGAGAGCATATAGTTCCTCAGAGGTTATAAGACTTCATTTACAGCAATATGACTGTCTACCTCATCAATACCAAGGAGTGGATGAGCTGGGGAGCATGGATCCTGAGTGAGGTGCTGCTGGGAAAGACTGCTTTCATCTAGGAAAACTGATTTTCTTTTAAGTTCTGCTTTACTACCAATACCAACACCTGAGCCTCTTGGAAAGCTAGTTTGTTTGTTTATTTGTTTGTTTTATTCAACTAACTGTTTAAAAAGGAACAGGATGCCTTCACTTGTAACACAAGGATAGGTGATACACAACATTGGATGATATAGATCTATTTGGTGTTTTAGGGGAGCCTCTGGGGACCATTGCTGAGGCCACTACAGGCCTTCCAAGTGCAGTCAGTGCCTTCTTTGCTAAAAAGGACTATAAATTTATAAGAAATGATTGTCCCTCTTCTGCCATAATTTTATTCTTCTGCATGAACTTTCAAACAAGTGATATCTTGAATATTCTCTTCTGCTATTAGTGTTTGAAAGGCAGAGCCCCACCTGACTGGGACCACAGATAGAGAAAATCTTTTCCCCTCAGCCGTAAAGATTCCAGAGCTATGACACTAGGCAGAGATAATGATCAACTGGACCCAGTCCACCAGCTAATCCTTGAAAACTAGCCTCCTGCCTTTGTGAGTGGGCCACTCTGAAGCCCATAACACAGTGTGCCCCAGCCACCTAGACTAGAGTCCTATCATGTCCCCAGCCTTTAGAACCAATTTACTGTGAGGTATTAACAATACAAAGTGAAAGAAAGACACAGAAACAAGACTTAAACAGATAGCAGGGAACTGGGATGGGCCACGCAGAACATGTGTCCAGGAAGACAAGCAACCAGGTCCATCAGTATTTATTGATTATACAGGCCTGTGTAAGAATAAGGTAGAGGGACTCATGTGGCATCCAGTGATCTCAGCTGACACAGGCAAAGCTTGTAGTGAGGAAGATCAGACATACTTGCAGAAGGAGTGGAACTGATGAAAGGTAGGTCGAGTTTTAACTAAGAAGCTACTGAAATGGGATGGAATGTGGATTGGAATCCTGCAGTCCTCAGCTGCAGTATTATCTCACTAGGAGCCCTGGAGTTTCATAGATCAAGATTTAGATCTCCATGACAGCTGTTGGCATGGAAGCTGTACTAGCCCACAGCACCATCATGACATGCTCCTGTGAGTCACATAGGCTTCAGTCCAGCTCCAAGCACATTACCACCAATTATAAGGGGAAAATGCTTGCTTCCTATTACAGCCTGCTGTGATTTTGGTCATAGTGATCTGCCACAGTCTTTCTTGGCTTCCCTTTAGCTTTCCAATTGAAGCCTTTTTTCTGTAAATTTGTGCTTCAGTTTTAGAAATGGAATTCTATGAAAGCAAGGATCCACTTGACACTGAGTCATTGAGACATTGTGACACATATTTCTACTCTGAGAAGAAGGTAGGAAGTCTTCTCCTGGCTCTACATTCTTGGAAGTCTCTAATCCACTCTGCTCCATTTTGTTCACCAGGAGGAATTTTTCAAGTTGTCAAGATTGCTTGTTTGTTTTTGCTAGGGATTCAACCCTGTATTTTTTAATTAGTAATTTTTTTTTTTTACAAAACAGTAATCATTTATATTTTTAAAAAGAAAAAATATTAACATTTGGAAGTTTTCCCTTGTAGGAGGAGAAGTTAATAAGAAAAACAGAGCTGGCTCCTACACAGTCAGCAAGTCAAGTATGGACAGCTAAGCAATCTGGGATGTGATGTTTTCACACAGCATTTAATAATAAAAATTCCATTTTTTCTCTTGTTTTGTGTTTTCTGGTTTTGTTTTTTTTTTTTGAAAGGGGAGAAGGGCAGGGAAGAGAAAACCAGAGAAAAGGGCCAAAAATCATTATCTACAATATTTAAAAATGGATAGCCATAGTTCTTGTCAAGCCATATGAATTCTGGATATTTTTTTCCAGTTTTCAACAACAATAAAGATTTTTTTCAAAATCTGTGGCCATCAGAATGCTCATCTTCCAGACAAAATACCCTCCTTCCTCTTCTGCCTTCACTCCTCACTTTTCATAAGAGGATTAAAAGGTGCATTTTGTTTTTGCAAACAATAAAAGCTAACAGTAAGAGAGCACTACTGATACTTGTGTTACAGTTGAATGGGCCCAAAATAGTCCAGGTTCTTTGTATAGAATGGAAAGAATTGCAAGCATACACCATGTAGTGTAGTGTCCAGACATGGACTGCAAGCCACTGCTCTGCTGGGAAATGCAGCTCCCGGTGATTGTAAACTCAGCGTCAGTAAAAAATTAAAGAAGCCATATTTGTAGTGGCACAGTTTGTAATAGCTAAGTCTTGGAAACAGCCCAAATGCCCATTAACTGGTGACTGGATAAAGAAGATATGTTTTTTCCATAATATGGAGTAATACTCATGATAAACTAGAGACATTTATAGCTAAATGGATGCACATTGAGCCCATACTCTTAAGTGAAATAAATAGGACACACATGTGTAAATAACAAACGTTTCTCTGGTGTGAGACACTAAAAGTGTGAATGAGGACCAAAATGTATAATAGATAATGTAAAATAGAAAGACAAGGACCAATGGTTAGGGGAAGTGGGGGGTGGGGAGTGAAAGAAAGGAAAACAGGGAAAGAAAAAATATGAGAAAAAAAAGAATAAATGGAAACAAAAATTTTGTAAATAAGGAGGGGCAGAGGGGTGGAAGAGGAATGGGGAGAAAACAAGAACCAAGATGTATCATGTACAGGTACAAATTCCCGATGATGAATGTGAGCATAATGTATACCTAAAATGTACCAATAAACTCAATGGAAAAAAAAATTAAAGAAGCCAAGTTTAAACTAAGAGAAGACAATTTATTTGAAGGTGGATAAAAGGGGCAAAAGAGATGATAGATAGCTACTTAATGAGTAGGGAGCATTGAAAAGCAAAATACTCATGGATTCTCATCTGTGGCTCCTTTTTATTGAGATCCTTGTCCCAAGTAGGCTTCTGGAATCTTATTGGCTCCATGGCTGTCTTTGTTTTTCCCCTTGGATTTCTTCCAGTCATATGATCTTTCCTGTTGTTTGGTGGAGGCTAGGATTATGGGTGAGGGGGCTTAGGGACAAGTAGTTTAGGGTTAAGTATTAAGTTAAGGGGCTTATGTTGATCACTCTACTTGCAGAGGGGAGGAGGAGTTCCAGAGGGAGAAAGACAGCACCATTTCCGTCTGCTCCCTGAATCCCTCACTCTCTTACCCATAGGGGCCCAGGAGCTGCCAGGCAAGGAGCACTCCAAGCATGTCACTGGTCCTGGCTTGCTCGTGTCCTCCTGCATCCCGTTGCCTGCCCGGGGCACTGTCCTCCACAGCCGCCTGGGCCCCTTGACTAAACTAGGAGCAGAAGCACCAGCAGACATTTTTGAATCAACTGAGAGAAATTACTGGGATTAATGACACTCAGATACTGCAGCAAGCTTTGAAGGATAGTAATGGAAACGTGGAATTAGCGGTGGCTTTTCTTACTGCAAAAAACGTCAAGACCCCTCAACAGGAGGAGACAACTTATTACCAAACAGCCCTTCCTGGAAATGATAGATATTATTGGTGTAGGAAGCCAAGCAAATACAAAGTTCTTGAAGCCAGCAGAGCAGAAAATAAAGCATATTTGAAGAGAACACCCACAGAAGTTTGGAGGGATTTTTGAAGTCCTCGAGATAGAAAAAGGCAGGACAAAGCTCCAGCTGGGCTAAAGAATGTTGGCAATACTTGTTATTCAGTCATTATTCAATCTTTTGGAATTTAGAAGATTAGCTCCGAATTACAAGCCTTCTTCAAATGCTCAAGATTTACCTCAAAACCAAAAGGAACATCGGAATTTGCCTTTTATGTGTCAGCTGAGGTATCTATTTGCACTTCTCTTTGGTATGGAAAGGAAATGTTGATTCATCTGGAGCAGTTGAAATTTTTAAGAATTCTTTCAAATCATATGACTCTCACTCAGCTGCAAGATATGAGTTTACACACAAACTATGAGATTGGTTAGAAGATGCCTTCTAAATGAAAACTGAGGAGGAGACTGATGAAGAAAAGCCAAAGAAACCTGTGGTGGTAGAATTGTTCTGTGGAAGGTTCCTGGCCATGGGAGTGCTTGAAGGTGAAAACACTGAAATGTTTGGTCAGTATCCACTGCAGGTCAAAGGATTCAAAGATCTACATGAGGGCCTAGGAGCTGCAATGACTGAAGGAGAAATTGAATCTTTACATTCAGGTAATTCAGGAAAATCAGGCCAAGAGCTTTGGTTTACTGACCAATGCTTTAACCACCTGTGTTAACATTTGAATTGTCGAGATTTGAATTTAACCAGGCATTAGGAAGACCAGAAAAAATTCACAGCAAATAGAATTTCCCCAAGTTTTATAGCTGGACTAGTATATACACAGAAACAGAGAAATAAGAATTAAGAGAAGAGAGATAAAGAGATTTAAAGATTACCTCACAGCATTGCAACAAAGACTAGAAAGATATTTAAATTATGGTTCAGGTCCCAAACAATTCCCATTGGTAGATGTTCTACAGTATGCAATGGAATTTGCTTCAAGTAAACCTGTTTGCACTTGTCCCATTGATGATATTGATGTTAGCTCCCAACCTAGCGATGCCATGCCATCACAGACTTTACCAAGCGTGACAGAACAGGGAGCTCCTTCTTCAGAACTGCCTAACCCATCAGCTGCTTCTGTTGCTGCCATTTCATTGAGGTCTATAATACACAAACTATTCACTCAGTCTTGGATACTGCCAAATTTGCTCCTGTGTCCCACACCAAGGTGCATAATAGAAGAAGAACTTTAGGTACTGGAAAGCTGTTTACATCACTGGAGGATAAAAACAGAAAATGACACAAGGAAATGACATAAGAAAACGACACAGGAAAGCATATTCAGAATCCATGGAACAATTGAACTAATGTACTCTGACAAATCCATGATCCTTATTGCTTACATGCTGTTTTAGTTCATGAAGGCCAAGAGAATGCTGGACACTATTGGGCGTACATTTTTGATCATCGTGAAACCACGTGGATGAAGTACGATAGTATTGCTGTGACAAAATCATCATAGGAAGAGCTAGTGAGGGACTCTTTTGGTGACTATAGAAATGCCAGTGCTTATTGTTCAGTGTATATAAATGATAAGTCACAATTCTTAATACAACAGAAATTTGATAATGAAACTGGGTAGGCCCTTATTGGAATAGAAACATTGCCACCAGATTTGAGAGATTTGTTGAGGAAGGCAACTAGCAATTTGAAAAAGAATAAGAAGAATGGGATGAGCAGCTTGCTTACCCAGAAAGCTTTGCAAGAAAAGCTTTTAGCATCTCAGAAGTTAAGAGAGACTGAGTCTTCTGTGACTACATCACAAGCAGGAGAACCAGAATAGCTAGAACAATCATCAAGAAGTGATTTCTCAAATCACTTGAAAGAAGAAACTATTTGAATAATTACCAAAGCCTCACATGAGCATGAAAAGTCCTGAGACATTTTGCAGTCAGCAATTAAACTGGAGTCTTCAAAGTTGGTTAAGTTGGCCCAAGAAGACACTCCCCCGAAACAGATTATCACTTACATCATGTAGTGGTCTACTTTATCCCAAACCAGGCCCCAAAGAAAATCATTGAGAAAACATTCCTAGAACAATTTGGAGATAGAAATTTGAGTTTTTATGAAAGGCGTCACAACATAAGGAAAGTTGCTCAAGCCAAACTGGAAATGATAAAATAGCAAGAAATAAACTCAGAGGAAAATGAGGAGTGGTATCAGGATTACAAGAAGTTCAGGGAAACAATTATGAATGTCATAATTGGACTAGAAAATTTTCAAAGAGAAAGTTATATAGATTCCTTGCTGTTCCTTATCTGAGTGTATCAGAATGACAAAGAACTCTTGTCCAAAGGCCCATACAGAGGACATGATGAAGAGTTGACATCATATTATAGAAGAGAATGTTTTATAAAATTGAATGAACAAGCTACAGAACTCTGAATCTGGAGAAGATAGAGAAGTAAACACTGGTTTGATTATTATGAATGAGTTTATTGTTCTGTTTTTGCCCCTATTACTGGTGGATGAAATGGAAGAGAAAGATATACTTGCTGTAGAAGATGTGAGAAATTGATGGTGCTTCTAGATAGGACAAGAAATAAAATAAATTTCCAAGAAAAACTGACAGATTTTCTGTCAAAATTGCTTGACTGTTCTACAGAGATTAAAGGTTTCGATGGGCCACCAAAATTACCTTCATATGAACTCTGTGAGCGATTTGCCTGAATCATGGGATCATGTCGTCTCTCAGTTGAACTCCGCTGATGGAAGATAAACTGCACACATTTTCCCTAAACACTGTACAAACTTTTAAAGCTCTTGACCTTTGCCTTCCTGTCACAGGGTTTGCTTGTTGCAGCTATAGTTTTTAAAAAATTTTAATAACTGCAGAAGACAATGACTATACAGACTTTAGCTAGACTTCAAACAATAAAGCTGAGAATCGCATGCCACTTAGACTTTGTTTAAACCAGAACTGATGTATAATTATAAATCTGATTGATTTTATTATGGCAAAATTATGCTTTTGCCACCTTTCTGGTACAGTATTACTTTGCTTTTATCTTTCCTTTACCAACAGCTTTCATTCAGTCTAGAATCTTCCATGACTATAGTCATTTAAGTGTTCAGCACTGTGTATTATACATAATATTTGGTAGCTTATAAATGAAATTAAAGAATAAAGTTTTACTTATGGCCACCTGTGTGTCTGTAAGCAAGTATATTGTATGTTAGTGTTATCTTTTTAGTTATGATATGCAAGTGAATTTTGTCTTGGGACAAAGATTGGGTAATGAATAGATAAATACTTTTTTTTTTCTGTAATGGTAGCATATTGGAATTTTACTAAGTGTTTAACATTCAAATATAGCAGGGCCAGGATGTAGCTCAGTGGTGCTGCTCCTGCCTGGCAAGTGCAAGGTCCTGAGTTCAATTCCCAGTATTGGAAAAAAAAATCTATATTTTTTATTAAATTGTTCAATGTAGTATGGCATCTAAACTTGTTTTGAAGTCAGTCAGGTTTTCATTGAAGTGGGTGATTGATTTTTACCTCAAATTACATGGGTTTTTTTCTTTTTTGTGTTTTTACAAGTAATATAGCAAAGTGATTATTTCAAGTGAAACATGAAAAAAGTACTTGAATAAGGGTTATTTGTGAAACAAAACAAAATATATATACATACACAAGTTCTTCATAATGGAGGACAACGTTTTGCATTATATAATCATTCTATTTTTGTAAATTGTATACCATTTTAATTGAAAATGTTCTTCACTAATCAGTGCTATGAAATGAAGGTGATATTGTTTAACTAGAAGTTATGAGTATATTTCTTTCTTTTTTTTTTTGGTACCAGGGATTGAACTCAGGACCTTGTATTTGCAAGGGAAGTGGCAGAACTACTGAGCTAAATCCCTGGCCCAGTTATGAGTATATTAAATGCTTTGGTTTACATTAATTTTTCAAAAGGGAAAAACCTAAAAGACATTTTATGGATGGAACTGTTGTTTAAGATTAATGAAGTGAAGGGCTGGGGATTTAGCTCAGTGGTGCCATGCCTGCCTTGCAAATGCAAGGTCCTGAGTTCGATCTCTGATACTGCCAAAAAAAAAAGGATTAATGAAATATTATTGTGAATGAAAATCAAAATGAATCCTTTAAAGATACTCATGTTATAACAACCTATTTTTGAATTTATAAAAATTTCTTTATAAATAAAGAGAATGCAGGAGAGATGGTGATACTTGGAAGAAGGGACTCCATGAGTTTTCCATTTTTATAGGGGTTTTCTTTGCACAAGGACAGGCCCAAGTTGTTACCTTTAATTTTTTACTGGCTTGGAAAACCAGAAGACAGAGTTGGTACAGCAGGAAGAGCTAGAAAGTAGAGTGTGTGTGTGTGTGTGTGTGTGCGCGTGCGTGTGTGTGTTCAACAAAGGAAATCCCAGAAAGGAAAGAAGTCAGAGAGAAGAAAGTTCTGCATATAAACTGCCCCTATTTCTGGCTGACACATGAGACAACACGTCCAACAGACTTTTGGATCATCTAACCCTAAAAAACTGAAGAGAGATTTTAGCAGGTACCCACCACAGGTGAGAATGGCAGAATGAGAATGACAAATAAATCTATATTTATGGCTGGAGCTTTCAATGCTCCCATCTAGGAAAGTAACAGAAGGATTTGACCAAAAAAATTAGTAACAATGTAAGCAATCTGAGGTACATTATAAATCCCTTTAATCTAAATGATTTCTCCCCCTGCCCCAGTATGGGGGATTGAACTCAGGGCCTTCACACTGAACTACATCATCCCAGCCCTTTTAATTTTTTATTGAGATAAGAATTTGCCAAGTTGTCCAGGTGAGACTTAAACTTGTAATTTTTCTGCATATACCTCCCAAGTCCTGAGATTACAGATATGTGCCACTGTGCATGGCTCCTAACTGATATTTTATAGAGCACCGCACACAACTGTAGACTACACATTCTTTACTAATGTATGTGATTTGATCACCAAGAAAAAATATATGCCAGGCTCTGAAACAAGTCTCAGTGCACTTTTAAAAATTAAGGTCATACAGAGTACATTCTCTAACAATGGGCAACTTTGCAAATCAAACATAAAAACATAAGAAATAAATCAGAAATAAATAAATAAATAAGAGAAAACATATGAAAAAACTCAGATAAGGTTAATTTATACTTCACTTATATTGAAAAAGAATAAAGGTATAAATATGATCCATGTTTCCACCTTAGAAAGTTGGGAGGAGAGCAAAAAACAAAACAAAACAAACAAAAAAAAACAACCAAAGAAAGTAGTAGGAAGGAAATAAGAAAGTCAAAAGCAGAAAACAGTGAAATAGAAAACATTTATAAAGCCAAAGGTGGGATCTTTGGAATATCAACATTTATAAACTGCTAATGAAGCAGGTCAAGAATTTGAGAAAAACAAATTAACAATATCAAGAATGAAAGAAAAGCTATTATTAGAGACCCTCCCCATATCTACACTTCTGAAAATAGGATGACCTTTCTAAAATGTCCTGAGATGAAATAATAGGCTGGACTTTTATGCCCCTATATCAGTCATTGGATGTCAGCCACTCCAGAAAAGGGTCATGGATGAGATAGCTCTCTTCAACCGGCCCAATTCCTGAAGCAGCTCTTCAGCGAGCGCAGTAGTGAGCTCTTCACGCCCCACTGTGTGTCACACCAACAACTGTCCACTTATGAGAAAAAGAGAACATGTTTGGCTGGTTAGACTGAGGATGTATCAAGTTGCTCCACAAAAGAACAAGGAAGTAATAAATTACATAAAACTATCTGGAAGGCTTTCTAAAGTTAGGGTTTCTGTGTTGAAAGTGAAGAACATTACCAGCCAAGGAAATATTGTGTGACAAAGCACAGAATTATGAAAAAAGCAGGTGATTTCTAAAATTATATCAACTTTATGTGGGGTTCCAAGTATGCTGTAGTTTTTAAACTTTTTACTCTGAAATAACTGTAGATTCACAGGAAATTTGAAAAAAAATGTAGAGTGGTCCTGTGTGCCCTCTGCCCAGTATTCTCCAGTTGTAATAGCTTGCGTAACTATCCTAAAATATCAAAGCCAGGAGATTGCCTTTGGAACAAGACACAGAACCTACTTAGATTTTACCGGTTTTATGCACATTTGTGTATGTATATGGGCAGTTCTATGCAATTTTTCACTTGCTTACACTCAGCCACCATGCCAGTCAAAATACAGAACAATGTCATTACAAGGATTTCTGACACTACCCTTTTTATTGCCACAATCAATTCTTGTCTTTCTTGTCCCTAACCCACTTTTTAACCCCTGGAAACTGCAAATCTGCTCCTTGTCTTTTCAGTTAAAATATAACTTTCATCACAGCCACTATTACTTCATGAGACACTTACTAACATCTTTACCTTAGACTTTTAAAGTATCTCGTAAACTCCTTAATTTAGTAGTCAGATTCTCCACAACACTTCCTACTAAGGCTGTTATAAACTTATTCTTTAAACTCCAATTCTCCATTTCATCATTCTTTCTACCTATGCAGGTGATAGTGTCAAATGCTTTACAAACCAATAGTGATCATCAGATGTGAGTGGTTTTATCTACCTATGAAATCTTTGCTTTTTAAACTGCCAGAATTTGTTCATTGATCATTTCCTCCACTCATAGAACACAAATATTCTCACTCATCTCTATTTTTTGTAGACACTTCCTCTGTAAGCATTTCTTCCTCCTCTAAGAGTGTTACCCTGTCCCCCCCTTAAAGAGTTCTTTTCTTTCTTTCCTTCTTTCTTTCTTTCTCTCTCGCTTTCTCTTTGTTTTCTTTCTTTTTCTTTTTTCTGAGCTTGTAACCCATTAAAAATGAACATCAATTAAGTATCCATGTCAGACTTAGTTCATAGCCACAAAGGCATCTTATCCTTTCAAAGGACCTGAAGCTCATACTAAGAGTTTGACTGCTACCAGGGCACACCAGTTTGGCCCTATTGGTTGCCACACATTAAAATACTTCTGTACACTAGATAAAGAGCCAATAAGAGCCATAAGACCTTGTGTGTTTCACTTAGCAACAACAACCTTAGGTAAAACCAGCCCCAACTACTGACACTCACTAGATATCCCCATCACCTGACACTACAGACTGCTTCTGTTATAATATTTTTAGTATAACTCCCTCTTATAGCACTAAATCTAATAAAATGTGACAAGATGCTATCTTGGTGACTTTAAAAAGTGTTATAAAAACACAGAGAGTGGAGTACTCCTTGACCACATCAGATGGGATGGAGGTCAGCAAGATCATCTATCTAGGGAGAGCATCTATCTAGGAGAAGTTTACAGAATATATTAGTACTTCACAGCTTGTGTAAATAACATAGTAATAAATACCAATTATCAAGTGCTTGCCTTGTCATAGGCTCTGTACCAAATGTCTTTTTACAAACATTTATAATTATTCCTCCCAAACTACAAGTTATATAATTACAATTCCATTTAACACATGTCCAGGCAATTCATACTGGTACGGATGAACCAGTTATTCAAAACCATTATTTTTGTTTAGTCAGTGTTTGTTCTGATCCATTAACTACCTGGGCTTTACTGGTTCCTAAATATTGTGAATATCTTTCCTAGGGTTAAAAAAACTAAGGCTAAGAAGAAATTAGCTGCACAAAATCATACAATAAACACCAGAACTGGCGTTTCGGGCCAAGACTAAGAGTAACTAACATTCATGCTCTCAACCACTCTTTCAAGCATATTTCAAGTATGAAAACAACTTTAGGGAAATTTTTCATATATGTTTCCCTCTTTTTATTTTCTGGGAAAATGACAGCAGTACCATATTTTTCGATTTCCCCATAAATTCAAAAGAGGAAATAGGCACCCAAACCAAGTAAACAAGAACCCCACTCAAAACATTAACAATCTAGGTGAAAAGTTATTCTCATAAACTCTGAAATATAAATAGCCAGAAATCAAGAGTAAAAAAACTATGCAGGAAGGAGTGGAGAAAATAAAGAAAGACTTCAATAGCCTTGACAGTGAAAAAAGCTCTTGTATTACCATCAAAACTCAGAAATGCTCCCAAGGCCAATGTGAAAACAACAGGCAAAACTGGACGGAGCTTCGCAGACTACAAGTCCCAAGTAAAAGCAGAAAGAGTGGAATAGTTTGAGCTCCATGGGCTCTCAATTCTGGCAGCCAAAATGTGCTTAGAGCTAAGAAAAGGTCCACATTAAGAAGAAACTGCTAGAAGTAGAATCCTAATTGAGCAGGACAGGAACAGAAAGAGCAAAGGAAACAAAGTTAGTCCTAAAGAAAGAAGAAACACTATGAAAACAACAGAAGAGGGAGCTCTAGAACTGTGAGGTGAGGCCAGCTCTCCTTGCCCTACTTCCTCACTAGTACAGAAATATTCCTCTCAGGAACTGGGGATGGGAGGAGTTTCAATGGTAGAGTTCATAGTTAGCATGGGTAAAGCCTGTGACAGTTAATCTAAATTGTCAACTTGATGAGATTATGAGACTCCTGGAGTGGTGATTGGATCACTGGGTGCTGTATTCATCAGTGGATTAATCTGTGGATGTTTATAGATGAATGTGCTGTCAGAAGGTGGGGGCCACTACAGCTGGGTTGCCTGGGGTGGGAGCTGATCTCTTGCTGGTGTTTTTCCTCTGTGCTCTGCTTCCTTGTTGCCACGAAGTGGGCAGATTTCCTCTACCATGGCCTTCCACCATGATGTTTCTGTCTCAAAGCCAGCCAACGTCTGAGTCCCTAAGCCAAATTCAACTTCTTCTCCTTTGAGTTATGAGTGTCAGGTATTTTGTCCCAACAAAGGGATTGCTGACCAGCGGCTCAGCAGTTTGTACACCAGCCTGGGTATGCACTGCAGTTTGGGTATGGTTTGGATATGGTTTGACCTCCAAGGGTTCATGTGCTGGCAACTGGTGTATCAGTGATGAAGTGGTCAAACCTGAAGAGTTGCAGTCTAGTGGAAGGTAATTAGGTCATGGGGGCATCACCCTCGTGGAGAGATTAACACTGTCTCACAGAGGTGGGCCAGCTTTCATGAGTCTGGATTGGCCTCCACAAGAATAGTCATCACAAGTGAGCCTAGCCCCTCCTCTGAATCATTCAGTTGCATGTGCTCCCATCATTGTTATACCACCCATCCTGAGACCCTCATCAGAGCCAAACAGATCCCTACACCATGCTCTGGAATCTGCAGAGCAATGAGCTAAGCAAATTGCTTAATAAACTAGCCAGCCTCAGGAATTTTGTTATATCAGCACAAAAAAAACTAAGACACCAAGTCTCTTTGAAGAAACAACTGATTCCAGATACGGGATGGGAAACATGAAAAGCGTACCTAGGATGTTTTCTTATATTTGAAAGTAAGATAGCTATCAGACACTACTAGAGTCACGATAAATGACTCAGACATTAATTTGACCTGAGACAAAATTTAACATCAAAAAAACATGCCACACACTTGTAAACCCAGTACACCAGAGACTAAAATAGAAAGATTGGGAACTCAAGGCCAGCAAAGTGGGTAGGCACAGTGGTACACACCTATAATCCCAACTATGAGGAAAGCAGAGGCAGAAGGATTGTAAATTTGAGGGGAGCCCAGGCAATTTAGCAAGGCCCTGTCTCAAAATAAAATTTTAAAACAAGGTGAGCGGGATGGTTGGGATGTAGCTCAGTGGTGAAATTCTTGCTTAGCATACACGAGACCCTTGGCTCAATCCCTAGTACTGCAGAATACTAATACTTATAAAAATAAGAATTATTATTATTATAACTGCTTGGTCCAAAATGCATTAAATATATGGAAATCTATGAGTTCTTAGTGATTTCTAATGAAAACAAATTCTCAGATCTCTTCTGGTAGTTGTTAGGGCACTAATACAGCACTCGAAAAATAATTACATAAGGAATAAATAAGCATTCACTTGCTTTTTTATGCATACTGTATTTCAGGGTAAACAAATAATAGAGCAGCTAATTTTGGTGGAAAATTCTTATGAGTAGAATTCCCAGTAATAAACACAAGGAGAATGCTGGATTCAGGAAGCCATGAACAAGGTACATAAGCGTATAGGTTTAGAGCTTTGGAGAGCAATCTAGCTTGCAGTTATGTATTCAGAAGTCCTTCTGGATATCGCGCATGATGATGGCCTTGGGAATGTGTGAGAATCCAGGAAGGGAGCAAACAAGAGGCAAGGGTGCACCTGGCCATGTTGTCAACATGAAGTGGTAGAAAAGAAGAACAACTCGGGGGAGCTAAGCTGAATAGCCAGAGATGTATGAGGAGAAACATAGAGAAACAGATTAGTGACGCAGAAGCCTAGAGAATTTCTAAAAGTGTGAAAGAAGGGGAAGATGGAGAGAAAGAGCTATAAAATACAGTGACTACTCTGATGGCAGTACAAGGTTCAGAAGTGTGAGGCTTGTGAAGGCCATGCTGGCAAGAGGAATCTTCAGTTAACAGAAATAGAAGCTTGATTTCAATATATTAAGAAATAAATCGAAGAGCAAAAATGTTGCTAGTAAAAATGGAGGTGTTCTGAGAGTCATGTAGATTCCATGAGAATTTCAAAGATTTCAGCAAGTCTATAGCAGAAAGGGGGGGGGGGTGTTTCTGTAGAAGTTCTGTTACCTGTCCCCTTCCCCTCAGACCTTGACAGTGTTGAGAACACAGGGTTGTTTGTTTGGTTTTTTTTAAATATTGTTGCCTCACCACATCCTAATTAGGGGTTAACAAACTGTGACCAGAACACCAAATCCAGCCCACACTTGTTTTTATAAATAAATTTTATCTGATCACCATCATGCCTATTTGCTTGCCTATTGTGTAGGTCACATTCCCCCTACAAGGGCAGAACTGAGCAGCTTTGATAGAGCATATATGGCCCAGAGAGCTGATAACATTTCCTGTCTGGCCACTCTCTGTTGTAGGATGTTGCCTTCTTGCACATAGTCAAAAGAGCATGTTACTCAGTTTGCTGGGTCTACATGCCAGCCAAAAGGAAGGGAAAATGAGTAGGTGAGGGAACACTTGTTCTGTAGGAGAATGCCATGGAAACTGTGTGACTCCCTTCCATTTGCATACTTCCAATTAGAACTTATTCCCGTCATCACACTCTGCTGCAAAGGAGACTGGGCAATGTGATCTACTTGGGCTGCATGTGCTCGGCTAAAATCTGGAAGGCCAAAAGCAAGAGAGTGGACACAGGAGTTGATGAGCAGTTTTCTACCACTTAAACTATGCTATTTGATAACAAACCATAGATTACTGAGTGGGCATTTACTCCAAACACTTAAAAAGAGGTGGACACAATCTAGTTTTCCAAGGTAAGTAATAAGAGATGGATAAATTTCCATAGATGGCTTAATTAAAATGTAAGGTTTAAGTTCAGAAAGCCAAAGATTAAGGATAAGAGTTGAATATAGAAAGTCATGAAGAAGGTAGCACATTCCCATGTCTTGAGGTGTTGGAACTAAGGTGCTCCAGCACAAATGGGGTGGTGGGTGGGAATGGTGGACTAATAATGGCCCTAATGACTATGCACTTTGTCATGCTATTGGAAAAGCAGAACTGGGCCAAGGGACATTTGCCACTTCCTAGTCTGGCAGGAAGGTGGAGGACACAGCTGAGCATGTGAAGCAGAGAGAAGAGCAGCTTTGGAAGAATGCCAGTAACATCTGCCCCTGAAGTTGACTCTCCTCCTTTCTCCCTCTTTCTTCTTCTCTTTCTTCCTCCCTCTCTTTCTTTCTTCCTCCCTTTCTTCCTCTCTTCCTTTGTTCCTCCCCCCCCCCTTCCTTTTTTGAGACAAGTACTGGAGATGTAGCCCAGGCTGACCTGGAACTCTCAATGATGCTCCTGCCTCAGCCTCCCAAGTGATGGCATTACAGATATGTACCACCTCACCCAGGCAATCGACATTCTTAGTAGTGCCAAAAAGGGAGCCTAAGTAGTGACCTGGGGGGAGCTAGGGGCTGCAGGCAGGCAGCTAACATTGGTTTCTTTTTTTTTTTTAATAACTTTATTATCACACACACACACACACACTTACAGAAATTAAAACCATTCAAAGAAGAACAATGCAAGGGGAAAAAAACCACAATAATATTCAAATACAGTAGAATTCAACCAAAACAAAACTGAAAAGCACTTAAACATTTTTCCGTATAATTTAAAAAAACATCTCAAGCACCAACAAGACACCAGAGGATGTGATTTATTTCAGAAAGGTCCCCAAAACCAACATTGAACAAATAGTGGTCTGGAAAAAAACTCCAATTAGCTAGCAGACTCCACATAAGCCAAGCTTCTCCCTAATTTAAATTTAGATACAGTCATATGAAATGTGATGGAAACACAATCTGAGAAATATGTTATAAGGCAATTTCATCCGTGTGTATCCTTAATTACACTCTCAGTTTCTCACACTAGAGAAACTATTCGGTATTTACACATACATGTCCTGTTTATTTCACTTAAGAGGATGGCCTCGATATGCATCCATTTAGCTATAAATGACTCTAGTTTCTGGTTCTTTATGGCTGAGTAGTACTCCATTTTATAAAAAAAAAAACCACATCTTTATCCAGTCTCCAGTTGATGGGTACTTGGGCTGCTTCCAAGCTTTAGCTATTACAAACTGTGTGGCTATAAACATGGGTGGACATATATCACTGTGGTATGATTCCTTTAATTCTTTGGGGAAGATACCCAGTAGGGGAATAGCTGGGTCAAATGGGACCTCTAGTCCTAGTCCTCTGAGGTATCTCCATAC
>NW_004624740.1:17500783-17512762 GCF_000247695.1 Heterocephalus glaber | reverse complement strand
AATCTTTGGCAGGTTGAAATCCAGTTTTTCCAACACCATTTATTAAATAGGCTATCTTTCCTCCAATGAGGGTGGTTGTCTCCTTTGTCAAAGATGAGGTGGCTGAGCATGTCTGGAGTTGTTTCTGTATCTTCTAATCTATTCCACTGATCCTCAGGTCTGTTTCTTTGCCAGTACCATGCTGTTTTGTTTTTTTTTCACAGTAGCTTTGTAGTATAGATTCAAGTTGGGGATTGTAATACTCCCAGCCATATCTCTGTTGCCTAGAATTGCTTTAGCTATTCTAGGTCTCTTCTGGTTCCAAACGAGTTTTTGGATTGTTTTCTCTAGTTCTGTGAAATATATTTTTGGAATTTCAATCGGCATTGCATTAAACTTATATAGCAGTTTTGGAAGTATGGCCATTTTCACTATATTGGTTCTTCCCACCCAGGAACAAGGGATGTTGTTTCATTTTCTTATATCCTTCTTGGTCTCCTTTTCTTTAGATTGCTGTAGTTTTCAGTGTAGAGGTCTTTTGCTTCCTTTGTTAGATTGATTCCTAGATAATTCATTTTTTTGGATGCTATTGTAAAAGGAATTGTTTCCCTAATTTCTCTCTCAGTAAGTCTGCTATTTGTGTATAAGGAGGCTATTGGTTTTTGAGTGTTGACCTTATATCCAACTACTCTACTGAATCTGTCAATGAAGTGTAGGAGTCTTTTGGCAGAGTTTTTTGGGTCTTCTATGTAAAGTATCATATCATCAGCAAATAATGACAGTTTCACTTCTTCCTTTCCTATCTTTATTCCTTTTATTTCTTTCTCTTCTAATTGCTGTGGCTAATGTTTCCAGAACTATATTGAACAGGAGTGGTGATAGTGGGCATCCTCGTCTTCTTCCTGATTTTAGCATGAAAGTTTTCAGTTTTTGACCATTTAGTATGAGGTTGGCTGTTGGTTTTTCATAGATAGCCTTAATTAAGTTGAGATAAAGACCTTCTATTCCAATTTCCTGTAGAGATTTTTATCATGAATGGGTGTTGGATTTTGTCAAATGCCTTTTCTGCATCTATTGATGATCATATGGTTTTTATCCTTGACTCTGTTAATATAGTGTATTATGTTTATTGATTTACGAATGTTGAACCATCCCTGCATCCCTGGGATAAATCCGACTTGGTCAGGGTGTATGGTCTTCTTGATGACCCTTTATATTCTGTTTGCCAGTATCTTGTTGAGGATTTTTGCATCAATATTCATTAGGGAGATTGGCCTGTAGTTCTGTTTTTGGGTTGTGTCTTTCCCTGGTTTTGGAATCAAAGTAATGCTTGCTTCCAGGAATGAATTTGGAAGCTTTGCTTCCCTTTCAATTTCCTTGATGAGTTTAAAGAGTAATGGAAATAGCCCTTCTTTAAATGTCTTGTAGAATTCAGCAGTGAAGTCATCAGGACCTGGTTTCTTACTAGGTCTTACCCTTACAGATAGATAGTCCATGAACATTTAGTGTTTTTACCTGATGCAAATCTTGCTCTTGATACTCTATCAGTTTCCCCAGCAGAACTCCTTCTTCCTACTTCTCAGCTCACCTACTTATTCTGGAGTCTTGGATCTATTCCCTCCACATCAGATCACTGTTTTCCTCTGGGACAGTATTTATCCCAGAGATAGTTATATATGTAGCTTAATTGGGATTAAAGTGACATAATAAATCATTTTGTGGGGCTCTAAGAATAAAGCAGATACTTCTTGAACATAGGAGGATATGAAGATATTTTCTGTTATCATCTTGCCAGAGGTATTCTCCAAGGACTGAGCCAACAGAGTAGTTAATAGACATAGAGAAACCAGGTTCTGTGACATTACTTGCATAATTGAGTCCAGCTGTCCCGGGGTAAATGTTACCCTTAGAATAGTGTTCTTGCCATGAGTCAATACATTCTCTTTTTCTTTTGGGGGGTGGGTGAGATTAACTTTTTAAAAATTTTCATTCATACATGTCTGCAGTACATAGTGTTTATATTTCTTATTTGGCATTGGTACATGTACATAACATATCTTAATTCCTTTTTCATCCCCTTTCCCTCCCCTCTTCTTCTATCTCTTAATCCACTTCCCATTTGAGAATGATCTATCTCCCTGATTCCTACTGCCTGTCTATTATTTTGCTCTTTATTTATAATTTGGATTTCTCATATAGAGAATTCATGAGATATTTAAGCTTGTATGTCTGATTTATTTCATTTAACCTTATGGTCTCAAGGTTCATCCTGTATTTCCTATAATGACTCAAGTTTACCCTTATTTATGGCAGAGTAGTACTCCATTGTGTGTAAATACCACATTTTATTTAATCTATTCATCTGTTAATGGACATATGGGCTGCCTCCAAGATTTAACTATTGTGAATTGTGCTGTATATTATAGAATGTACAGACATTTATCTGATGTCCTCCTCAGACTTCTGTCACTTATGTTTGTAAACAAGGTCACATTCACATTTACTTTCCATTTTTCTGTCTTATCACTCCCACCTATACATACAGGGCATTCCTCAGTGGCCTCCTCCTCAGACTGCATCTCAGAAAGGGTCAAAACCAGTGCCCTGCCTGCTGGATGCTGACTCTCCTGCTTCTGATTGAGATCCTTCCAAATCTATGACTTCCTCCAGGTACTGTGTTCCAGAGGTGTCTCTTTAACATGATTTCCCAGTGCCCTGCACCAGTGCCCACAGTATGTGTTCAGTGAACATTCGTAGAAAGATGGATGACACAGTGCAATTAGGTGGTGGATAGACTAAATCCCACTACAGACTTCAGGCCCTGTATTTCCCAGCATGTCCTGGGGTTAGATGGCACCATGGGCCTAGTTCTACCAATGCTCTATAAGCCTTCAAATTGCACTCAGATATTCTTAGGGGGAGGGATCTGTAGCTAGAGCCAATGTGTTTTAATTTGCTCTAAAATGAAGTTATCAAAATTGGTGTTAACACTACAGAAAACTCTGTACTGGGAAGGGCAGAGAGAAACCTAAAACTAAATAGTTTAAGTAGAAAATTTCCGAATCTTTAGCCACCCCTATCATTCCAGTGATTTTTGCATTTCTGGTAAAGAAGTAGAAGTCAGTATGTGTGAGTTTTAAAGTCAAACAAGTCCTGACATTTTGATGAGACAAAATGCAGAGGGGAAAACATCTCATAATTGCAAACTTTCTGAAATACAGCAAACTGAATTTATAAGTAACTTGCTGATTCTGTGAGGAGATTTTGAAAGGCTTCTGGCTGGCAACTGATAGCAAATGGAACCCAAGGGAACTGTTCCTACTGTAACAGTTCTGGGATGTATGACCTGCTATTGTCTAATGTTGGGATCCCCGCAAAAAGCCTTATGTTGGAACCTAATTGTATTAGTGACCTTCCCATCACTGACACAAAATACCTGACACTTTACTACAACTTAAAGGAGGAGAGGTTTATTTTGGCTCACAGTTTCAGTGGGTTCAGTTGGCTGGATTCAAAGCATAAACAACATGGTAGAATGGCATCACAGAGGAAAGCTGTTGACCACATAGTGGCCAGGAAGCAGAGACAGCGAGAGGAAGGAAGGAAATGGGGACAAAAATACACTCTTCCAAGTAGCATCCCTAGTAACGCACCTCCTGACAGCACATTTAACTACGAACTCATCAATAGATTAATCTGCTCATGAGTATAGCAGCCTCATGATTCAATCACCTTCCAACAGCTGCACCCTGAATACATAATACTTTGGGGGAACATTTTAGATCTAAACCATAACACTAATAGCCAGTGTGATAATGTTAAGAGTTGAAACCTTTGGGAAATGATTGCATCATGAGGTTCGGAGAAGGAGTAGTACCCTTATCAAAGAGGTTGAAGGAACCTATCTTACCTCTTGCATCATGTTTGTAACAGGAAAGCGCTGTCTTTGAAGCAGAAAGTGAACCCTTACCAGACACAAAATCTGCTGGCATCTTGATCATAGACCTTCCAAGACCCCAGAGCAGTGAGCATTACATGTCTACTATGTATAAATCACCTAAGTATCTTGTCATAGCAGCTCAGTGGGCCATGACAATATATGATGTTAATTTTTGGATTGAGCTTTTCACAAACCCTTTGGAGATGATCATGCATATTATGGTTTAGATCTAAAATAGTCCCCTGCATTCTCATCTATTTTGAAGTTTATTGAATCATAGGGGTGCTATACTCATCAGTGTCTTCATCCATTGATGAGTTCTGTGGCCAAATATGTTATTAGGAGGTGAGACCTGGTTGGAGGTGGTTACTATGGGTATGACCTGGAAGGATGTAATCTGGTCCCCAGCTTCTTCCTTCTCTCTTCTGCTTCCTGGCTGCTATGGGTTGAGTGGCTTTCCTTTGCCAGGCCCTTCCACCATGCCATTTCTGCCTTGGAGCCAGCCAAATTTAAGCTGTACCCTCTGGAAACCCTCTTCTCCTTAAAATTGTGGATGTTGGATAGTCTGTCCCAATGATGCAAAAGTGACTAATACAATGTCAGATTGTCCCCCAGCGAGTCTCCTCCATGGTGGTTACACTCAGACTTCTTCCTCATCTTTCCACACCTGGCATTCACCCACATGTCTCTGCTGAGGGCAACCTTTGCCCCTCCAGGCAGCCTTATTGGATTCTCTGTCCTGCACGGCCCATCACTGATCCACAGGAAACAAACACACATGGTGTGTGCTGGCCAACTCAGCACAGCAGTACACTGGTGTTTCTGCCCCTAGCCCTCCCATGCTCTCCCAGGTGAGAGGTAGATGACAGCCTAGGGAATTCCCCATGTGCACCAACATACACATCAAGTTTCTCAAATAGACTTGAGGAAGCCTGCAGCTGTGGTGTGAAAGAAATAGTCATCCCCAAGTTTCCCATGATGGGGATGAGGGGCATATAGCACAGCAAGGGGTCTGTCAGAGATTTCGTCACTGAATCCTCTCTCCACTCTCAGATTCCTTCTTAAATCTTTGGAGATCAGATCTTAGAATTTCACACCTAGTGTATCTTGTTGTCTTCATCAAAATCTATACTTTAATATCCTGCTACACATAGAGAGAAGAGAACAAGGAGAATAACAGAGAAATGGAGCTGGACCCTATTTCCTGATCATGTAAGGTTGCTCTTGTGACCTAAGGCTGCATATTACTGTTCTCCCAAACTACCTCCAAGTATTTCAGGTTGGAGAAGGCGAGAAGGCTAATACAATGGAATGGTCTTACTAAAAATGAAGTTGAAATTGAACATAAAATGTACTAAGACACTCATAACATAACATTACAAGAATGCTGGGGTGTTGGGTGTCACATCCTTAAACTGCTTTCACTCACATCTTTCCCCGAGCTCCTCTGGGTGTGACGATCTGACTCAGCAAGTGCTCATCTATGATTTTGCTTAGCCAGCATTCCTTCTCCTGCCAACAGAATTCAGCGTTTCATTTTGAGGAATTGTCCCTTCTCTTTGTGGTTTATTTAAAGTGATTGTGTATAGAGATTCCAGAATATGGCTTGTGACTTAAGGGTTGACAGTGAAAAGATGCTGATGTCCCTCTGGTGGCAGTTATCTTTTTGAGAAAGGGCATATTGTAGTTCAAGAGGCAGGGGCAGGGTTGAGTGGATGGAAGAGACAGATTGTCTTAGTTACTTTTCTCTCGTTGCTGAGACCAAATACTTGACACCTCAAATTAAAGGAAGAAAGGTTTATTTAGCTCATAATTTGTAGAGGTTTCAGTCCATAATGAGCTGGCTCCAAAGCAGGGTGGCACAGCAGATAGGAATTGCAGAGGAAAAACAGTTCATGATGGGCAGAAGGTAGCAAAGCAAGCAAGGGACCTTAGCAGCTTCTTTCTGCCCCTTTTGCACTCTATCTAGGTCCCAGAATTAGGGTGGTGCCAAACCAATCAGTGGACTGATTTAGTAATCACACACCCTTATCCCAGCATGACACATTCTAGATCCAGCCACCTCCTAAAATGCCCCACTTATGATTGCATGAGGCTTTGGGGAGACATCTAGACATCAAACATAACACAGATCACAAACAAGTAAATAAAAAAATAATAGAGTAAACTAGAGCGTGACAAGTGCTATGGGAAGAAATAACTCTGAGGAAGTCAGGAGCTGGGCAGGAGTTACTTTTGAGGGGGGTGGTCAGGGTAGCTGTCAGTGTAATATAGCTTTTGAGCAAAGTTCAGGGGTGGGAGTTAGCTATGCATTCCACAAAGGGATGGGCCAGTGCAAGAGCCCTTTGGCAGAAGTCTGCCTTCCTTGATAGAGGAATAGCAAGGAAGTCAGAAGGACTGGAGCAAGGAAGCCAAGGGGAAGGCAGCAGTGAGACTGAGAGCAATGGAAGGCAGACCGTGCAGGCTTTTGGCTTTTACTCTGAGTTAAATGGTAAACCACTGGGAGGGTTTTGAGCAGAGAAGGGATTTGATCTGGCTTTGACTTTGTAAAGGTCTCTGTGGCTGCTGCAAGGAACAGACTGCAGGGAGAACAGGGAGGAGACCACTCTAATAGCCCAGGTGGGCAACGTTGGACATAAGGGTGAGAAACTGTCACTCTCTGCGTTCTGCAACAGAATCCCCTGATCCTGGGCCCACAAGTCAAGGATAACAGTGAGGTTCTCGGTGACACAACTGGAAGGGTAGGGTTGCCACTGAGATGGCGAAACTTGAGATCAGAGGCAGGATGGGACACGTTCAGATTGAGATGTATTTCAGATACCCAAGAAGAGGTAAGAACTGGGTGGCTGAACAGAGGAGCAGGAGTCCAGGAAAGAGGCCCAGGCTGGGGATAAAAGACTTGCTTTTCTCTCTGCATCCCAACCCCCCCCCACCCCCCGCCCCGCTCCGGGTTAGTCAGGCCTGTCAGGTCACGGAATTAAGAAATCTTTGGTGGGAGGAATTGCCAGTCAACATTACCAGTCAGACTCCTGCCTTTGAGACCGGAGATGTCATTCCTTCACCCTAAAGCCCCGCCCCCGGTTCCCACAGGACCCACACTCTGCCCAGCGGATCCCTGCTCCTCCCTCCCAGACTCCCTCCCCACTCTCCCGCCATTCCCGGGGGTAAGAGACCAGGCTGCTAGCTAGGGAAGTGCTCTTTTCCTTGCAGGGAATCGCTGACACCCGCCTCCCTGAATCCGTACTCCTCACAAAGGGCTTATTTTTATAAGTTTTGGCACCTGCTGAGTTGGGCCCCAAAGGGCAGCAGGGGTCGAGCAGGACCACAGCGACGCACCCCTCGCCTGGCAGGGGACCAGAGAGGGACCGGGGAGGCCATCCGGCCTTAGGATCCTTCCTGTCCCGCCTCCCCGGGCGTCCCGCTCCGCCCCACAGCCAATCGTAGCCGGCAGCCGCCCAGGCCTCAGACCTGGGTCCTCCGGAGGCGGCTGCTCCTGGAGGTTGCAGAGGGGCGGGAGGTGGAGCCCAGGGCTCAGGTGAGGAGCGCGCTGGGGACGGGGCAGCGGGGGCGCGCGGAGTCCGGGGGCGCGCGGGGTCCGGGGGCGCGCGGGGTCCGGGGGCGCGCGGCCGGGAGCTGGAGCGGCCCAGCCAGGCCCGCTGTCTCTGTCATCTACGTCCCGGCTGGCGCGAGGACGCGGGCGAGACATTTTAAAAACTAAAATCCGTATTTCATTTTGAAGTGTGGTTTCGGTTTTCGTGGAGAGTTCGGGTCTCCGCGGGACTCAGATGCCCAGCACCAGGCCTGCCCCGCGCCCTGGAAATGTGTGCTACATAGATGTCTTTGTGGGGGTCACTGTACACGGGAAGTGCTCTGAAATATAGCAATAATGAGTTTATACCTTCTTTAAAATGTAAGCATTGTACGTATACACGAGTTGGGGTCCTGATATGTTTTAAACTTAACTTTATAGGATACAATATTTCCATCATATACTACTGTGCAATCTTGGACACATTAGCTAACCTCTTGTGGCCTCAGTTTCCCCATTTGCAGAAGTAGGGGCAGTCACACTACTGACTTGGAGGGATTTCAGCAGGGTAAGAATTCAATAAATGTTGGCTCTCATCCTCATTATCATCCACAAAACAAGTAGTGCGGTGCCAAAAGGTTTGTTTTGCTCCCATAATTAATGTAATTTAAGTAGTAGTAGTTCCAAGAAGTTTTTGAAATCATTGAAATACAGGATATTGGTATATTGCTCAGTTTTGTTCCCAAAATTATATTAATAAATATGTAGATCCTTTCCTTAAATTATACTTTCCAGAAAAAACACATACTGAAGTTAATGTTTTATAAGGGAAGTTCTGTATCCAGAGAGGTGAGGACTATGAAAGCCTCGCTAGCTCTACTTGACTTTTTTAGGAATAGCTGAAAGCATTTTCCCACTGTTATATACATGCTCTTTCTTTCTTTCTTTTTATTCTTTGTACTCCTCTGCTCATATGGTTTAGCATTTGATTAGTCAAAGATTTGTCACTTTGAGCCATGATTATTAATTTCTATCTTTGTATTTAGTTTTTAATCTACGCATTTTTATAAAATAAGTGTAAAGTCTGATAAAACGTTCAAGTTGCATGAGCTTCTGTGTAGAGGCAGTGCTGCTCTGGAACTTCGGGCTGGCAGGGGCCCCCATACAGGCCTGGGGCAGCATTTTCATTCTTGATTCTCCTTGGACACCCAGGACTCCCGTTACATGATCATATGTGTCAGTAGTAACAAGTTGGGCCATTTGTTTTTGCCATCGTGATATATTTAAGGTTTTAGACACAAGCTGATGTTTAGCCTTTTATTTGGAATTTGAAAAAGAAATTGAATTTTTCTGCAGATAAATGTCTTAATTTCCCATCAAAAAAATTTTTTGACAGTGCTGGTTATGGAATTTAGGGGCACTCTATCACTGAGCTGCACGTCCAGCCCTTCTTACGGTTTTACTTTGAGACAGGGATCTTGCTAAGTTGCCCAGCCTGGCTTCAAACTTCTAAGCCTCCTGCCTCAGCCCCACATGTAGCTGAGATTACACATGTGTGGCACTATGCCTATCCTCAAATTAAGTTTTAATTAAATAACATTTTGGAGCTGGGCATGGTAGCACATGCCTGTAATCCCAGTATTCTATGAGGCAGAGGGAGGATAATAAGAACTTTGAGCCCAGCCTGGGCAACTTTATGACTTAGTAAGACCCTGTCTTAAAACAAAAAAATAAAGAAGGCTGCCAAAAAAAACCAACCAACCAACAAACAAATCACCCCCCCCCCCAAATCAGCTTCCCATTCTGTTAGGTTTTCTATTCATTCTGTTGGTTGTTTCCTTTGCTGTGCAGAAGTGCTATGGACTTTATCTCTGGGGGACCTTGAGATATTGTCCTATGAAAGTCTATTCAATTAAGGAATTGGGGCTTTGAGAAATGCCATCAGTGAATGTGGCATGCTTTCTCACTCTTTAGAATTATGTGTAATTACATTAATCTTTCTAAAAAAAAGTTACAGAAAATTTTAAAGTGTGTGGGTAAGCATTAAGAAACTAAATCTCTAAAAATGCTGCCACTGAGACATAATTACCATTAATATTTTGATGAGTGCATTTCCAGACTTTTGTCCCATATTAAATTTTCCTTGCTAGGTCTTGAAATATCTAACTCCCTCTGCGAGAGGAAAGTTTATTTGGAAGGTGAGGGACACTTTACCTTTGCCCCTGAACCTCTCAGGCTAGCACTGGTCCTGCCTGAGAAGCCACACTCTCCTTAATCCTTCCACCTACTCTGTCACTAGCCTTGTTTTGGGACAATGATTCCAGTGCTTACGAGGGACCTGTAGAAGGAAGGAGGAGAAATGTCACATCTGTAATCCATTCTGCATGATGCTTCACCCAGCCTTGATGCTGTTGACACTAGGCTGGATAACTCCATTGTGTGTGTGTGTGTGTATGTGTGTGTGTGTGTGTGTGTGTGGTGTGGCCATGATACCCTGTGCAGCATAGGATGTTTAGTGGCATCCTTGGCCTCTGCCCACGTGTTGCCAGTGGGACATTTGCCTTACTGCTCTGTGATGCTCAGAAATGAAGTGGGAACTTCTGGTTTAGTGGAAAGAACTGTATTATTGCTGACATCCTCTGAAGAGTTCCCAACTTCCAGTTTGCATGTGGGAGAGGGACTGAAACCGAAAGAGAGGTGTCCTATAGGCTAACAAAAAGCTGTTTGCTCCTGCCAGTATGTTAATTTGCTGTGGGGGGTTGAAAAGCAAGTTTATTAGTTAGGCTCCCAAGAAGAAAAAGCACAAAATGAAAGAAACTTCTGTGAATGAGTGGGCAGGTGTAGGGCAACCAACACACGGTGGGGTGCAGGAAAGAGCTTTGATGAATGGGTGGGCACCATCCCATTCTGGTCTGAGGGGGTGAAACTTGGGGGTTACCACAAGTGGGGTGCATGGAGGTGGCTGGAACATGGGGGAGGCCCCTCCAGGGCTGTGGTGGCCATGACAGAATGCAGCCACTGCCAGAGGAGCAAAGGATCAGGCAACTGGGGCAAAAGTCTCCTGGCCTTTTCCTCTCTCTGTTCCCTGACTACTGATACTTCATTGACCAAACCTAGATGGGAACCTACTTTCCATGTGGTGAAGGAGGGCAGTCAGCCACCCCCCTTGAGGAAATAAGGAAGACGGGCTGACAGCAAGGGGTCCAGAGGCTCTATGCCTCTGCAGAATGAAAGATTTCTTATAGGAAATGAAAATATTCTTATGGAATATCATGAGACTAGAAAGAAATAGGCTAGACATTATTTTGAAAAGTAAAGCACGTAAACATGTAGGCCAATGCTGTTTTTAACTCTGGCTCTGTTTAACATAGGATCCCAAGTCATTCTAGTTTTTGGTTCTGCAAGATTTCTTTAATCCCCCCTGTTTTGACTCACTTGTCCCGCTTGGTGCACTAACACAAATATTTGCTGGTTCCTGTGTAAACAGTTGACTGTCTCATATGCCTTGCACATGTACAAAAGGATTTCTTTCCTAGCTTGACTGTTTTTCCCCTTCTATCACAGAAACTATATCAGAAAGCTCAGAGTTTGAAAAGGACTTAAAGTTCCCCACTTGTAACCTGAGAATTTGTTGCTAAGAGGCAGTTTTCCTATGCAAGCTGCATAGGAAAACACAAAGTGATTTCTGAAATTAGTATCAAGGACACAACACATCTTGATATGTTTCTTGATTGAGTCACATGTTTTTATTCTAGAGATTGTTAGAAGCATAGTTATTAAGCTTTTAAAATGTTTAGGAGAAAAGTTAGATTCACATCTGTTTTGCTTGTGTGGAAGACCAAGGTTATATCCTGGACCTTACCTTAGGGGCAGTGGTGGCTCTGTGTGTGTGTGTGTGTGTGTGTGTGTGTATGTGTGTGTACCCAAGGACATGTATGGGATCCCAGAATGTCTTAATCTCAATCTACTTTCCTACATTCACTTGGGTTAATGAGTAGTCTCTTAAAATATCTTTCTACCCTTTCCAGCTTAAATATACTTGCCATTTATTCTTTTGTTTGTTTGTTTTGTTTTTGGTACCAGAGATTGAACTGAGGACCCTGTGCTTGTGGGGCAGGCCCTGGAACCAGAGCTAAATCCCCAGCCCCATTTATCCTTTTTTTTTTAAGTGTTATTAATTTTATTGGTACATTTAAGGTATACAATA
This sequence comes from Heterocephalus glaber, assembly GCF_000247695.1. Next base: position 17,501,107 of record NW_004624740.1, on the reverse strand, counting down.
TAATGACATTCATCATTGGAAATTTGCACCTTTCCGTAATCCATCTTGTTTCTTATTTTTTCCTCTTCTCCTGCCCTCCCTTTAACCCCTCCCCCCCTCCCTATCTACAAAGACATTTTTTCCATTTTCTCCTTTTCTCATATTAATTCCATTCCTTTCATTCTTTTCCCCTACTCCTCCCACTTTCCCTTCTCCCCCTGCACCTTTTCTTCCTATTTCACATTACCTATTATACCTTTTAGTCCTTATTTACACTTTCAGTTTCCCACACTAGAGAAACTATTTGGTATTTACACATGTGTGTCCTATTTATATCAATTAAGA
>NW_004624740.1:17467934-17497778 GCF_000247695.1 Heterocephalus glaber | reverse complement strand
TTGGTTATTCAGAAGTGTGTTGTTCAATTTGCATGTGTTTATGAAATTCTTGCAGTTTCTTTTGCTCTTTTTTTAATTTTTTATTTTTTTTGTTTCTTTTTTTGTTGTTGTTTCTTTTGCTCTTGATCTCCAATTTCATTGCACCATAGTCTGATAATATACAGGGGATAATTTCAATTCCTTTACACTTACTGAAACTTGTTCTATGAGTGCGTATGTGGTCTATTTTAGAGAATGACCTGTGTGCAGCTGAAAAGAATATATATTCTGTTTTTGTGGGGTGGAATACTCTGTAAACATGTTAAGTTCATTTGTTCAAGAGTTCAGTTGAGTTCTAGTGTTACTTATTTTTGGTGTAGTTGATCTATTTGTGATATTTGGGTATTGAGGTCCCCCACTACTATTGTATTAGTGCTGATATGATTTTTCATGTCCATTAGTGTTTGTTTTATATAGTTGGGCGCACTGGTATTTGGTGCATGTATATTAATTATTGTCATTGCTTCCTGTTGGATTGTTCCCTTTACAAGGATGTAGTGTCCTTCTTTGTCTCTTTTAATCAGTGTTGGTTTGAAATACACTTGATCTACAAGGAGGATAGCAACTCCTGCTTTTCGTCAGGTTCCTGTCCAATGGAATATTGTTTTCCACCCTTTAACTTTCAGTCTATGAGTTTCTTTTTGAATTGTGTTTCTTGTATGCAGCATATTGTTGGATCTTGCTTCTTGTCCCATTCAGGTAGTCTATATCTTTTGATTGGTGAATTGAGGCCATTAATATTGATGGTTATAACTGATATGTATTGACTTATTTTAGTCATGACTTTGTCTTTTTGTTAGATTCTCCCCCTTTGCTTTAATTTCTTATTGTGCCTGATGGATTCATTCTACTGGGCTTCCTGGGGTTGTGATCCTCATCTTTTCCTAGGATTTTGTTAAAAAAATTTTGGAGTGCTGGTTTGATATTCATGAAGTTCCTAAGGTGCTCTTTGTCATGAAAGTATCTTATTTCTCCATCAGTTTTGAAAGATAGTTTTGCAGTGTACATCAATCTGGGTTGAAGGTTGTTTTCCTTTAGGGCTTGATATATATCACTCCACACTCTTCTTGCCTTGTGGATTTGTGCTGAGAAGTCTGCTGTGATTCTGATGGGCTTTCCTTTGTATGTGATTTATTTCTTTCCTCTGATTGTACTATTTTGTTCTTCTGTTGAGTTTCTGGAATCTTGACTATTATATTCCTATGTGTAGATTTTTTTTTTTGATCATGGCTAGTTGGAGTCCTATGTACCTCCCTTGTCTCTGTGTCAAGTTCTTTTCCCCTATTTGGGAAGTTTTGTGCCATCACTTCTGTGAACAGTTTTTTTTTAATGTCATATGCACTCTGCTGTTTCTTCATTGACTCCAGTCAGTCTGATGTTACTCTTCTTTCCATCATCTAGCATCTCCTGGGTTGATTTCTTGTGGTCCCTTAGTATTTTTAAGAAATTTTTCTTTTCCTGGTCACTAATTGCAATCTTATCTTCTATATCTGAAATTCTGTCCTCACATTGGCTCATTATGCTGCATAGACTTTCAATGAAATTTTTAATCTCCTGGAAATTTGTTTGCATTTGTTTTATGGATTCCATTTGTTTCCTATTTTGGGATTCCATCATGTTCCTCACCTCCTCTATTTTTTTAGCTGTGTACCCTCTAGATTTATTTATAATGTCTTGTACTATGGGCACAATCTCTGCTGTTATCTGAGAAATTATTTCTGATTTCATTTTTTCCGGATCCTCTTTTGTTGCCAGTTCAGTGAGTCCAGGTGGATCTCGTTGCCCTTTGGGGTTGCCTTAGGTGATCTGGAGGTCTGATTTTGAGATTTATTTACTTGTATCCTCATTTCAACAGATGCAGCCTTCTGTGCCTTTGTTGAGGTGACTTTTTGCTCACCCGATGGTTTTGAATTCTCAGCAAGCCACTCAGCAGCCTTTAATCTGCTGCTCACCAGTACACCAATTTCTGGGTTCAGAGTGGTGGCCTTCTGGATCCTTGAGCTGACCTGTTGTGTGAGTGGGCTCCTGTCAGGGGCCTGTGCACATTTGGAATGGTATCTAAGTATGCCTCTTGCTGGGGCCCCTACGTAGCTGTTTTCTGGGAGGGCTTTTGGGTGGGGTCTGTGCACCCCAGTTCCTGTTGTCTGTGAAGGCTTTGGCTAGAGTCTCCTTGCACTTATCAATGGTATCAGGATGAGCCTATTGCTTGTGTGCCTGCATAGTTCTTTTCCAGGAGGGTCCTTGGGTGTGGCCAGTGGTATGGTGGGCCTCTGGTTGAAGCTTGTGATCCTGTGCAGTTCTTTTCTGAACAGGCCTTTGCTTGGGCAGGTGTGCAGGAGCCTCTGGGGTTGGGGTGGAGCCCTGGCTGGGATTAGCCTGCAGCTGCACTGGCCTGGGCCCCACAGCTGCTCCCCGGGATCTGTGTGCACTTATAGATGAAATGGCTGGGCTCCTATTTATTCTTTAGTAGGAATAATTTGTTGGATGTCATCTCATTTCCCTCTTACTATCTCAAGATCACTTTTAATAAAAGATAAATTGCTTTGGAAATGGCTATGAGGAGGAATCAAGGGTGTGGAGCAGATGAGCAGGGCTAGGAAAGGAGTGGCTTTTGTTTTGAAAAGATAAAGACAGGGACAAGTTCTACTTGTTTAGTACTTTTGTGCCTGGGGCCTGTAAGGCAGCAGGTTCCTAGCTGTTATAACCTGAGCCTTGACCTAGTTTGCATACTCTGTCTGCCCCTAGGAATCAGAAGAGAGGCAAAGAACCTCCAGTTAACTTATTCAAATAGGGAGGACTGGAGGGGTTGAAGGGAGGGCTGGGCAAGGGTGAAAAATAAGAACCAAGAGAGACTATGTAAAGGTGCAAATTTCCAGTGATGAATGTCATTATATTATATACCTAAAATGTACCAATGATTAGAATGAATAATTGATAATGCAAAATAGGAAGAAAAGGTCCAAAGGGGTAGGGGTAGTGGGAGGGGCAGGGGAAAGGAAAGAAGGGAAAGGAAAAATGATGAGAAATGGAAAAAATGGAAATGAAGTCTTTGTAAATAGGGAAGGGTGGAGGGTGTGAAGGGAGGGCTAGGAATGGGGAAAAAATAAGAACCAAGATGCATTATGTAAAGGTACAATTCCCAATGAGAAATGTAATTGTGTTGTATACCTACAATGTACCAATTAAAGAATTTAATACCAAAAAACCCAAAAAACAAAAAACAAATGGCCATGAAAAATCAGAAGAGAACAAAAGCAAAATGCTATGTCAGCACTCAAAGTGAGCATAGGAGTTATCTAAGATTGTTTATGTTTCTCACTTCTCCTTTTTCTAGGTGTAGAAACAAATGCACTGTGAGATCATAGGCCCAAGCCTTGATCACAAAGCTAGCAGAGGCCCATGCCAGACCTAGAATTCTGGTCCTGTGAATTGAAGACAAGGTCTTCAACCCTCAGAGACCCTTAGTGTCTGAGCTTTGGGGTCAAAGCAAATAAAGGCTCAAATTCCTAGACTGTTTAGCAGTCCTGCTACAGTAGATACAGGGGGAGGAGAAGCCTGCTTAAAATTGCTTATTTATTTATGCAAAAGATCCTTCTTTTTTTAACTTTGTACTGAAATTGGAAAGTTGAATTCAGCTTTTGTTTGTCCTTGTGCAGTAATTCAGGAAGAAACTCAAGATTCTTCCTTAGGAATCAACTCATGATTATTCTTCATTGTTTTTTAATTACTTTCTAAATGACCACTCTTGAAAAGGTGTACAGTGTTTCTGGATGGAAATGCTTATTAATTTTCCCTAATTTAATTTATACATCTGAATAGTCAGAGTCACAATCCCAGTGGAATTTTTAACTTGACAGAAATGTTGTAAAATTAATCTGGAGGTCTAAATAAGCAAGAATAGATAAAAATAATGAACAAAATTAACAAGAGAACTTGAATGACCAGGTGTCAACACATGGTAAAGCTATAGTCATGTGAACAGTATATGTATTATAGACATGAGAATATAGGTTCATGGCACATCAGAGACTGAAAATAACTATACCAATAAGATTTAAATATAGTCAGTGGGGGGAAAGATGAAATATTCAATAAACAATGTGGAAGTAACTCAGTTATTTGGGGAAAAGTAAAGTCTTATATACTAAAATGCAATTTAGATTGATTTAAAAAAATCTGGTCTTGGGGTGTAGCTTAGTAGTAGAACACTTGGCTATCATTTACAAGATCTTGTTTCAATCCTTAGCACCACACACACTAATTATAATAGAATAAAAATATAAAGAAGCAGGCATGATGGGTCATACTTAGAGTCCTAGCTGTCTGGGTGGCTCAGGCAGGAGGATCACAAGTTCAAGGCCAGCCTGAGCAACTGGGACCCTGTCTCAAAATAAAATAAAAACACTGGGGATGTAGCTCAGTGTAAGGCCATGGGTTCAATCCCCAATACAAAAAGGGTTAGAAATATAAGAGAAAAAAAATATGTATCTGTTTCTTGTGAAAAAAATTTAAATATAATACTAAATGACAACTTAAAATCCTTTTGTGTTTGACCATTTAAATATTAAATCTTTGAAAGAAAAAAGTAAACAAACCTAATTCTTACTGTGGGGTTAGGTCCTAGATGTTTTAGGAATCTAATAAACTATAGAATACAATTTTCCCTGCATTCTTTTTAAGTGAAAATGGGTCTTGTCAGGAGGGTGAGGAGGCATGGAGGGAGAGGTGCATGATGGGCTGGTAGAGTGTTGGGTTATCTTTCCATCATTGTGACTAAGTACCTGGGATAAACAATGTAGAAGGAGGTAAGCTTTATTTTGGCTCACAGTTTCAGAGGTTTCAATCCATGGTAAGCTGGTCTGTTGCTTTTGGGCTTGCAGGGAGGCAGCACGTAATGGTGGGTATGCATGGTAGAGGCGACTGCCCACCTCATGGCAGTCAGGGAGCAAAGAGAGAGACAGGGAGTGACTTGAGTCCCAATATTACCTTCATGGTCTCACGTCTAGTGACCTAACTGCCCCTAACTAGGCTTCAGCTCTGAAGGCTTCCACCACTTCCAAATAATGCCACAAGCTGGTGACTGAACCTTTAACATGTGAGTCTTTTGTGGACATTTCAGATCCCAACTTTGGCGAGTGTTGAAAAGTGGAGCCAGATCTCACCTAGTCTGGTGTTGCCATGCTTCTTATCAGGGCTATTGTATTAGAAGGGGAGCTGAAAGCTGTAGGGAAAGTTCATCATGGGTGAGACACCCTGTTGCCTAAACATGGTAGCATTTCCAAGGAGGATTCTTTCTCACACATAGTCATTCCTCTGAATTTCTTTTGTTTTACTTTGCTTACCCCAGAGTCTGTGGAAGACTAGTAAAGTTCATAAGTTCATATAGTTTTATAAATTGCTCTTAAAGGAAAGCTTTGCTGGAAGTTCTCATTGTGACTTAGCAAGACTCTATCTCAAAATAAAAAAATTTAAAAAGGGCTGGGAGCACAGCTTAGCACAAAGGCCCCAGGTTTAATCTCCAGTGCCACAAACAAAACAAAACAGAACACTGATGTTTCTACAAAGACAAGAGGATTCAAGGCAATTTAATGATTTCCTCTGAACGTGGTTTGGGGGTGGAGACAGAAATGAGAAGCAGTGGAGTTACTAGGTCACAGGTTATGTGCATTTGGCATTTTAATAGCTAATGCTTACCCATCCTCCACAGAGCTGGCCCCCACCTGGAACCCCCCAGGAGTAGCAGAGAGTGTACTCTTCACCAGTCTTTGCCCAACACGCTCCAGCACACATTTTGATTTATCCATCTGAGAGGATCTTTTGGTGATGTCTTAGTTTATATCTTTGATCATGACTGAGGTCAGATATCATTCCATATGTTTAAGAAGTACCTAGATTTCCTTTTCTGGGAACCAGCAAATATGTTAAAACTAAAGCTGACTTTAGAGTTGAAGTCCAGCTGTTCAGCCTACAAATGTGGAGACTGTTGACCACCATTGTTTGAGAAGCCCATGATGACACAGGGCCAAACACCAGGTCTCGCCTGTTATAAAAGCCTTTGGACTGAGAATAAGACAAGTTCTGTAAAAGTGTCTGGGGCAGTTTAGTTTGGCTTCAGAACTGGAAGGTCTGGAAATGACAGGGCAAGGCCACAAAGCCTTGGCAGTGAGACTAAAGCCTGTGAGACCCTGAATGCTAATCAGTAGCCTGATCAATTGCTCTTGTCACATAATACATTAAAGTCCTCTGGAAACTTGGCTAGGAGCGCTCGTACCTTCCATGAGCTTCAGGTACCTCATCTATACAATGCAATTAATCTTAGCTGTTTCTGCCAAGGTCGTGAGAATTGGGATTAATGTATATAAAGCAGCTGACACAAACAAGCTCCTAACTCTTACCATTCTCCTCATATTTGTGTGGCTTTTTATCTGACTTCCTCATTCCCATGGAAGCTCTAGAGGAACTTCGGGAGGGCAACTAGAGTTGTGTGGCTCACAATGTTATCCCGCATGGACCCTCCACTTAGTTCTAGCTCCCCCACCCCCCAACCCAAATTTAGCCTTCCGCATCTAAGTCATCACTCTGAGATATTTCACGCACAAGGGGACATCACATTTACATTGACTCCCTAGGACCCGAGAAGAAAGTCTGCTCACTATGGCACACTCGACTATTAGGTTTTTCTTCAAGGTCCCTTTTTCACATCTGTTAAGTGATAGAAAAAGGCTCCAGATTGCGAAAGACAGCATATAGCCTGACTGCATCACGAGACCTGCTCTCAAAGCAGCAAATAGTGGGAAGAGAGAAGGAGGGGAGGGTTGCTGGAGATGTGTGCTTCTCAGTGAAAACTCCAGATGATCACCATGTAGACTTCCCTGCATAGTCTTTGGGTCTCCAGAGTCAATGGGGTTATTACTTAACTGTTATTATTCATGTTATCATCCCTACATTTAACCAAAAAGAATCAAATCATATGCAAGGCTGGGCCAAAATGGGGATGCCTCAGCCTTCCCTTTTCAGAGACCACGGAGCTTCCTGGCCTTTCTCCTTGTCCTCCTGGACATTGCTCCTGGGTGGGAAGGCTGGAGAGGTGTGTTTAGTCCTTCTTCATCATCCCTGGTTATCCACTTGCTCAGTGTTAGTTAAAACACAGCAGCACTTCTAGCAGCTCTGACAAATGAATGAAAAAGTTACAGGCTTCTCTGTTCTACTTCCAATTCCAGAGTTTCTCCAAGGGTGGCTCCTGACCACCTTTCTGTCCATGATATCCTGGATGCCTGATGAAAATGCAGATTCTTAGCCTCCCCTCTATTCTAGGCCTTCTGAATCAGGATCTGGGGGTGGAGCCCAGAAATACTCATTTTCAACAAGCAATTCCAGGAATTCTTTGGTTTTGTGCCACTGTTATGCTACACGTCTCTTTGTTTTCCTTCTCTTTCCTGTTTCCCCTTATCTCTTTTCTTCCTTCATGTCTCTCACTCATGCACACCTGTTTGCTCTCTCCTCTTTAATGCTAAGGATCCAGAGTAGTAGCTTGCTGAACTGTCTTTTTAACAAAATAAATTGAAGTCCTCTGGAAACTCTGAGCTAGGAGGGGAGAAAAAGATGTGTCATTCTTATTGCTTTGCTTGTATTCATTAAAAAGGGGAAATTAAGAACTATGCTTAGAGGTTCGGTGCAGCTTAGTGCAGAGTTGTTGCCTAGCATGCACAAGACCCAGGGTTCAATCCTGAGCACAGCAAAACAATTAAATTAAACTAAATTAAATTAAATGAGAGAGATCCTCTCCAAGCACATCTTTTCCATGGGGCATCATTTCTAGCTACTCTTCCATAGGAGAGGGATCTTGGAAATGTCCCGAGGAAGTTGGCCATCAGTAGTCCTAGAGTGGAAGACACCTAGAGGTCTTTGCTGGAGGCATTTGTGGAAAATGGGACTGATGGGAGTGGAAGTGGTGCAAGAAAAAGCGGGGAGGAGACTAGGTGGTGCTCCTGTGGAGCTTGGGGTGGTGCCACCAGAGTCCTGACCCTCTGCTTCTGTCTTCACAGCCACTGAAGAAAGAAACCAAGATGAATGCACAGGTGAGTCCTTTATAAAAACTATTTGAAGGAAAGCTTTTTTTTTTTTTTTTTTGGCAGTGTCCGCTGCTTATTTCCAGAGTATCCTTTCCCCCTACAAAGCATTCAGAAACAGCAGCACAAACTTGAAAATATTCCCCTCCAACCTACCAATGTGATCATGGCTCTGGATGATATAGGAAGAATTAGGCCCCTCTGAGTTCTTATCTGTGTCTACCCAGCTTCATTTAGATCTGAATGCACCCACTTCAGCTAATCTTGGAACAACACTCAGGAGCTGAGGGTGGTGGCAGGGTCGGGTGGGTCCTGGGCCCAGATGCCTGTATTATTTGGGGACTCTTCACTCTGTTTACTCAGACTGGTCTGCATTGTCTCCTTGGTGCTCTCACTTCCTGTTCTTTAATCCAAGGAGGTGTCTGTCCTGGTCATACTTTCTTGTCTTCGTTTTACTCATTTGCCCCTTCCTCTTCTAACTCCCTTCCCAGTCTATCCTGGACCTTGGGCTTCATCACTTCAATCACTACGGTATTGCGGTTATCCCTTCAACTCCTTTTGTCCTTGTCCCACAAACTCAGAGGCTTGGTTGTTGTGGGAGAGCAGCTGTTTGCAGCTGGCAGGTGTCTCAGAACCCTTATCCAGGGACTCAGCCCACGTAGCTCTCTTTCCCATTGTCCTGGACAATCAGATCCAGTCTCCATTGTTCTACTCTATCTTTGTACTCTTTACAGTACCCTCCTCACTCTTAGCATCTGGATCACTTTACTTTACAGAGAAATACGTAAAAATTCCACCTGATATTGTCTCACTCAGTTCCTGCCTCCATGTGTCTTGTTTCTGGTTGCGTGGAAGGGATGTTCATCAGTGAGAGAAGCTGTGAGTACTGGAAACCCTAAACAGATGTGCCTTTTGTTTCTTTTGTTCTGAGATAGGGTCTTGCCCTGTAGTCCAGGCCAGCTTTGAACCAACTATGCAGCCCAGTTTGGCCTCAAACTCAAACCAAGTTTGGCCTCCTGAGTGCTGGGATTACAGGGATACACCACTGTGAGCAGCCCTACTGTGGCTTTTTTCCTGTAGCCCAGATGAAGGGTGGTTTTTCCAGCTGGGTGATCCAGTGGCTCAGAGAGCTCATCAAGGGCCCAAGATCTTTTCCTCCCTCTATTCTCCATGCTAGTGTTGTCTCCACCTTAGGGCCCATTCTCCCTGCGTTATGGCATGGCTGCCAGCTACACATTGGGCTGCACCCTTGCTCATTCCCTTCCAGCAGGAGAAAGAAGTGGCTTTCTGCAGCTCTTTCAGTAAGGTGGAAATTTCTTTTTTGTGAAGCCCCAACAAAAGCCTCCTTAGTCTTATTGACCAGAATCAGATCACGTGTCTATTGCTGGACCAATCACTGTGTCTGAGGAGCAGGGGCTTCACTGATTGGCTTAGCCTAGTCAGCAGCTTCTTCACCCCTGGACTTGGTGGAGAAAGAGGAAGGGGGCGTAGATGTTGGGTTGCATCCACACGCACCTCACCTTGTCAGGGCAATCCTATGGAAGGCATACCTTTCTCATTCTCAGGTTGCAAAAGCTCCTGCCTGCCAAGACCTTGCACTGCCTCCTTAATTATCTCCTTTATCAGCTGCATTATTCACCTCTTTTCCACTAGCTCTTTCTCATCAACATTTCAAAATGGTTTCATTTTTACTTTCTTTAGAGCAAAATAACATCTCACATCTTGTGGAACAGCTGCTACCCTACCTTTTTCATCCCCTTTGAGATAGGCTGAGAGAGAGAGGGAGAAAAAGGGAGAGAAAGAGAGAGAGAGAGAGAGAGAGGAGAGATCTGCAGCTCATTTCTCCATTTTCTCCTCCCTGAGTCATTCTTGACCTATTGTACTGTGGCTTCATTTCCTACCATTATACTGAAGCCAGTCTTCTCTGGGCCACCAACAATCTAAGTTGTATAAAAATTAATTTTAGTGACAATTGAAATAAATTGTACATAGGACAGAATTCAAAAGATAGGAAATGTAAACAGTCAAAAGCAAGTCTTGCTACTGTGTTATCTTGACTTCTGTTGACCACATGCTTTTTGTTTGTTTGTTTGTTTGTTTTGAGCACTGACATGAATCCTAGGGCCATCATAGTGTGAGCTGTGTTCCCAACCCTTTTTATTTTTTAAGACAAGGTTTTGCTAAGTCATTGTGTTTCCCAGGCTGGGCTAGAACTTGCTATCCTCGTGCCTCAGCCTCATAGAGTGTTGGGATTACAGGCCTGTGCCACCACATCTGGCTGTGGCCTCCTACCTAAGGATCCTGTAGCTCATACTGGGGCTCCCTGTTTGGAATCTTACATTCCAAACAAACAATAGAAAGATTGCGCTAGTATTGAGCTTAGACAGCCTGGCCCAGAAACAGTTCTGTTAGCCACTGGTTTTCTTTTCTGTCTTATCAGTTCAACAATTTCTTTTAGTTTTTTTTCCCTCTCAATCTTTTAAAAACACTTGTAGACTTGGGTTCCCCTCTAAATAGCTCTTTCTTTCTTTCTTTCTTTCTTCCTTTCTTTCTTTCATTCTTTCTTCCTTTCATACATGTTTGCAGTACCTAGTGATTATACTCATCATGGGGTATTGGTACATGTCCATAACACATCTTAATTCTTTTTATCTCCTCCTCTCCTCCCTCCCCTTATGATGTGTTGCCAACCATAGGCCCAAAGCAAGGGGACCAACTGAATGTGGACTGGAATCTCTAAAACCAGGAGCCAAAAAAACCCTTTTTGCTTTATAAATTGATTACCTTAGGTATTTGTTATAGTGACAGAAAGCTGACGAACACAACTATCGATCACCTTCTTCTTGACACCCAGGGTTTCTGCCTGTCACTCTGGTCACTTCTCAGATTCTTTCTTAGGCTCCTCTTCTCCCTACTCCTTAAGAGTCTGTGTTTTCCCACTGCTTCTTGCTCTGCCTACTGCTGGTGAGTGCCTCTGTCTCCACAGCTGTTGTCGTCAATCGTGTGTTCAGGGAAGTCCCAAATTCGTCTGCTGAAGCAGATCTTCCTCCTCTCCTGCAGATCCACACAGCCAGCAGCCTGTTGCTCATCTTCATTTAAGATCCCACTGGTACCCCAAGCTCATGACAGCCCAAGCTGGGCTTGCTTTAGTCTCCTTCACTTGGGTTCCTCAGGACCACGCTCTGATTGCCAGCTACCAAATGCCACAAACTTGTGCTGGCTTTGAGACTTGGCTTGAAGGCTATGATGGTAACAAAGGTTATAGATGTGGTACTTGTATTTGTGGAATTTATTGTTACATGAAACCATAATATCTTTTACATCTTTTAGTTGCCTTTCTTTTTGCCTCTTCATTTCTTCCTTGCTTCTTTAATTCTTTTCTTCCTCAGCTTTACTCTGGATCCTTACCCTCCTCTGAATCATTCTCTCCCCTCTTAGGCACAAAGGACAGACCTCCTCCCAGTGCATGACGTGTTGTTTATGTTGGTCTGTGCAAAGGCCCTCGTTGCATTTATTATTATTATTATTACTATTATTATTATTGTGCTAGCAATTGAACACAGGGCTTCTGCACTGAACTACATCCCTGGCTCTTTTTTATTTTTTATTTTGAAACAAGATTTCTCTAGGTCAGTAAGTTGCCCGGGCTGAGCTCTAACATGCTATCCTACTGCTTCAGCCTCCTAGAGTCCTGGAATTATAGGTGTACACCACCACACCTTGCTTGTATTTATTTATTTAATTCAGTTTTTTCTCCATCTCCGTACTCACCCTGCCAAAGACAGCTATCCTGATGTATTAAATACTTTGCTTTGTGTTTCTATGTGTTCATGAAAATATGTTTTTGTATAAATACTGTTTAAATTTATATAGAGTAAATTTGAATTTTGGGGTGTGTGTGCAGGTCTGTGAGTTAAAATACATGCAGATATTTGTGTGACTGTCACCACAGTTGGGGTACAGAACCTCACCCCAGATCACTCCCTTCTGTTGCCCCTTCATGATCTCTGCCTCCCCTCCTGCTCCTGACCCCTGCAACTCCTGTGTGATACATCTTTAGTTGACATAATTGTGTTTTGTTATAGTTTATGTCTTATTGTCTTTCTTTCTTCTACTCTATTTTATTTCAAGATATCACACACACTTTGTCTGCTCTACAGCCCCTGGGTTGTGTATCCATTTACTCCTAACTGAAAGCCTCTGGTCAGGATGTTGTTATTACCTATGTTTTGTAGGTAAGGAAAATGAATGGTATGTAAATTGACCTAAGAAATAGGAACAGGGAGTTAAGAGGCAGAATGGAGATGAAGTCCTGATGTGACTCTGAGTGCCTTTAGTCACGTCCAGAGCCAGCTAATCCTGTCCATGCAGTTCTTCTGCTGTTTATGCATCATGAAGAGTTTTTTAGAGTCCTCTCTTTGGAAGGGACACCTCTCGTGTGTGAGTCCCCCCTGCCTTTTTTTTTTTTTTTTTTTTTTTTTTTTTGGTACCAGGGATTGAACTTGAACTTGGGACCTTGCACTTGCGAGACAGGTGGCGGAACCACTGAGCTATATCCTTGGCGACCCCCTGCCCTTTCTTTATCTCTTTTCTGGTTGCCTTCTGCCCCCTGACTTCAAACACATCATCTGCATGCCTTGTTCACCTTAGTGTCCCCAAGGATCTAGCTGTAGTCTCAGAGTTTGTCCTCACTGAGTGTTATGGCCTGTGTCTAGATGTTCCCCCAAAACCTCATGTAGTCATAGCTGGATTTTGGAGGTGGCTGGATCTAGAGTATGTAATGCTGGGATTAAGGATGTGTGATGCTGGGATTGACTCGTGGTGTGATTCTAGGATTAAGGGTACCCCACCATGAGTGTGAGTGCTGCCTACCCTAAGGGCATGCAGCCTGGATAGAATATAAGGGACAGAAAAAGGGCTGCTGTTCTAGTTTGCTGTTTGCTGCTTTTGCTGCCTTCTGCCTGCTATGAACCGTTTCTCCTCTGTGATGCCCCTCTGCCATGCCACCCTGTCTTGGAGCCAGCCAGCTATGAAGTGAAACCTCTACACACTGTGAGCCAAAATAAACCTTTCCTCCTTTAACTCTGAGTGTCAGGTATTTTGTCTTAGCAATGAGAAAGATAGCTAAGACACTGCCAGTTGACTGACTGGCTGGCTCAGAGGCTGCTGAGCAAAATTGGAATGAGATCTAGAGCTTGGGCAGTCAGTGGAAACGTGGAGGAAGCAACTCACATGGCAGAAGTTGTTGAGGAAAACTTGCGTGACTCAGATGCTAGCAGGAGAGGAAAGGTGCAGAAGGATCTCCAGCCACAGTCAGCCCTTTGATCTCAGAGAGTGTTTTTGTAAGATAGGAATGAGACCCAGGATCACAAGCTTTTCTGGCTGGCAGCCTGGTGGGAGGCTAGAGCCTCCAGCCTTTGCCCAGAAGTTCAGAGGACAGAAGGTCAGGTGGAGTAGATAACTGGGATTCAGCAAAGCATGACAAGCCAGGTTACAAGACAGCCAGCAAGAAATGCCCCATTTGCATTTCTTCTTGGGACTGAAACTGGAAGAAGATGATGTCTTTCAGCAGAGGGTGGCCATATAGGCCTTAAGCATGAGGGACTGTCCACTCTGGGAATATGGAAGCGAGAGAAGAACAGAGGGTTGAGGATAGGGCTTTGGGATATACACGCCTTGGGGGCAGGATGAAAAAGGAAGGTGATGAATTATGAAGCACCATAGCACCATGGTGCTATGAGGTGAGAGAAGATTAAGGAGCAAGTTCAAAGCAGGTCCACTTACATGTCCAGTGTGTGTGAGTCCAGGAGCACGTGGCCGAGGTGCTTTTGAACATGGTGGACAAAGGCCTTGGATGGCCCAAGGACCACACGCCTTAGTGCAGCAGAGAGGTAGGACCAGGAGAGGTGAGAGGAGCAACAGTTGTCACCCACAGGTGTGGGGAATCTGGGTGATTTGGGGACACTGGACAGAGCATGGTGGGGACAGAGAGTCCCAGAGGTAGGACAGCAGATGACATCCAGCACTGTAGGGGAAGTCCAGGAAGGACGAGGACAGTGACCAAAGGCTACCAGCCACACTGCCCCGCCTTCTCAGGGCATCCCTCCACTACGGATAGCTATTGGAGGTGATTGTTTCTATTTGAGTAGATAATACATGCATGTAAAGGATTACAAAAGACTGTGAGGAGCCCTCTTCCCTCCCACCCCTGTTCCCCCGATGGTGTCCTGTCTCTCAGCTCCTAGTGAGAACGTGTCACCACTGCCCACCAGGGCCTCCTTTTAGGGAGATGTTAAGAATATGCGATACATATTTTTCCTTCAGGTTTCCTCCTTTTTTATGCTAAGGATGGCACACAATTCAGCTGTTCTATATTTTACTTTTCTCACCTGATGATGTATTTTGGAGAGCACTTGTTTTCAATACATAAGGAGTTTTTATGTTCATTGTTTACAGGTGTGTACTAGTCCATTTTACAAGTGTACTATAACCTATACACCCACCTGCTTTACAGATTATTTGATCTTTTGTTTATTATAAGTAAGGCTGCAAAAGGTTAAGTCATTTCACTAGTGTAACTCTGTAGGACCTATTCTTACAGATGGATTTAACAGAGTGAAGGGTATTTGCATGTTATCTATGCTGAATACTTCCAAATTGTTCTCCATAAATTAAGTTGCCTATTTTTCCACTTTCCTTTTATTTTCTTCCCTCCTTCCTTTTCTTTCTCCTTTCCTTCTTTTGTTCTTGGTATTGGGAATTGAACTACATCCCCAGCTCTTTTTTATTTTTCATTTTGAAACATGTTCTTGTTAAGTTGCTAAGTTGTCCAGGCTAGCTCCAAACTTAGGATTCTCCTGCCTCAGTCTTCTAGAGTGCTGGAATTATAGGTATGTATTATCACACCTGGCTAGGCTGCCTATTTTTCTCTCTGTGATAGTCAGCTTTCTGTTGGTGTTACAAAATACTGAGGACATCAACTTAATAAAGGAAATGGTTTATTTTGGTTCATGGTTTCAGAAGTTTCAGTGCATGGTTGCTTACTTAACCTTTGTGCTTTGGACCTTAGTGGCCCAGTCCATCATGACAGGACTGTGTGACAGAGCAGGATAGTTTGACTGATGGCTTCCAGGAAGCAAAGTAAAAAGGGGGCAGCAGGACTGGGGTCCCCATATTCTCTTCAAGGGCATATCCCACTGACCTGACTTTTCCCAAGTAGACTACAACTCTTCAAAGTTCCACACCTCCCAGTGGTGCCCAGGCTAGAAGCAACCCTTGAACAAGCTGTGTGTTCACCTGGGCTTTGGGAACATTTCGGATCTGAGCTTTACTACTTTACTGTGTCTGCTTCCTTCTCCAGCATGTGAAGATCTCTACTTTCCCTTGCCAACCATTCTATTGTCAAACTTTTTGGACCTTGCAAATAGTAGATGAAAAATATGAGCTTGATCTGTTTGATTGTTTGGAATTGACTTTCTCTCTCTCAGAGCAGTAGTCCAGCACCTACCTTCATGCCTTGGACATAAAGTTCTTCTGTTGTAGTGATTTTACATTTTCTTCTATATCTTTCACCTTAAACCTTTTTCTTTTTTCTAAGTTGGCAGAATACATTCTCTTAATACTGATTTTCTGTAAACTACATTTTCAGGTGTGGAGTACCCAAAACCAGTTTCTCTGAGTCCAGGGGTAGGGAAGCAGGTTTGCTTTGTGATTATTCCTTGATCTTGAATTTGTTTTTGCTGTCCTTTAGGTGTGTCCCTTTTCTGCTGTCTCAAAACCACTCATGTTCTTCATCTCTTAAAATACTACCACTAGAGTGGCATTTTACTATGTGTTCAAGATGGGAGAGCATGGCTGGATTTTAGACACTCTGGGGCCTAGAAGTCCACTGTGTGCTCCTCTACTGGGCACTTCTTCCGGGCTGCATTCTCTGCAGACTTCAGCCTCTTCCCAATCTGTGTGCACTTTCCCCTCCCACTTGTCTTTCTTCCTTTCTTTCTGTGCCTCTGGTTCCTACCCACAGAGAGTTAGCTGCTGTGACAGAGGGATGGTATGGTGCTGGGGCTTGAACCCTAGGCCTTGAACAAGCTGGGCAAGTGCTCTGCCACTAAGCTATTCCTCGCTAGCCCTAGCCATTTCACTTGCAGTTGCTTTCTTTCATTTGCAGTTTCATTTTCAGAACATGCCTTGAAGAGACTTCACATAAAATGAAGATGCTCTAGCAATTAGTTTTCCTCAAAATAGCAGTTCTCACCAATATCTTATCTAGGTGTGTCTTTTTTTTTTTTTAATTGAGGAGTGAACCAGGCTTTTGCACTGAGCAACAAACACTTCAACCCTTATTTTTAGTTTTTATTTTGAGAGATGATCTCACTAAGATGCCCAGACTGGACTCGAACTTATGATCTCCCTGCCTCAGCCTCTCAGAGTGCTGGGATTACAGGTGTGTGCCACTGTGCCTGGCTTGTGTGTCAGTTTTGCAAGGGAACAATATCTAAACCAAACCCTAAAGCAGTTCATAATGCACTCTGACACAATCCACAAGCCAGGTTTTGTGCACACGTTTGTCTATCATTAACTAATGACACAAACAGAACAGTTTAGCTATTTATAGTGAAGCTGTTTAATTGTATGGCTTTTTTTTGAAGCTAATGCAAACTTACTAGCCTGCTGGTTATGTGGAAGGTAGGAAATCTTAGGAGTACCATAAATATTTATTCTAATCAGATGAAATATAGTAACATTATAATAGTCTAATAATCGAATGCTTATCATCTTTTGTCAAAAAAGAAATAATGTTTGATCATGGATATGTGTTTGAGCTGTCCAGATTTCTCGGGAGGCTATCTCACTGCTGTTTGGTAAAGAGATTGTCGGAAAACAAAGACTAAAAACATAAGACTGGAAGAGGCTAACTGGGTTAAAATGCTTGTTGTCCGTGGGTCACTGTGGCTGGCCCTTCCTGTGTCCTTCCTGCCTGCAGAAGAGAAGTCTGGAATCACAACCCCCAGTGTTCGTGTGTGTGTGTGTGTGTGTGTGTGTGTGTGTGTGTGTGTGTGTGTCTGTGTGTGTCTGTGTGTGTCTGTGTGTCTGTGTGAAGGCAGCCAGTTAGAATCTCCTGGGAGATGTCGAGGTGGAAGAGAGGGACTTTTACCCACAGTGTCATTTTCAGCTGAGGGTGTGGGTCAAGGCCAGAGCATGTGGCTGAGCAGGAGCCACAGTCAGTCACCAGGAATCACCTTTTAGCTGCAAGGTGAGAGGCTGCACTGCTTTCTTCTGGGCAGGCTCTGAAGAAGCACACACTTCAGTGTTGCCAGAGACGGTCAGAGATGCTGCTCTAGGTGGACTCCCCAGAGGACGCAATGGTTCCTAGCAATGGTTCACAGCCTCTAAGTCCGGTGTTGAAATTCTTTACACCTACAATACAGTTGTGTGACACATAAAATGATACTCTGTTCATTGAAGAACTGCATATATGCTGTGTAGGTGAGGTGTGTAATAGGCTATACCATTTAGGTTTGTGTAAGTACTTTCTGCTATGTTCCCACAATACCAAAATCACCTAACAATGCATTTCTCAGAACAGACCTTTGCTGTTAAGTGAAATATAACTGATTTCTCTTTTCCAGACTGAAATCTAACTGGTATTTCAAGGGGTTAATAGCAAATGTAGAGCCAATTGTGTAGCAGTGGTACAAAGTTCAAGAGGGAGAAAAATGGAAATATACTGTCATAAGGCTATTACATGTGAAATGCCATAATATTGCTTTCAGGTAGACTGTGATAATTAAAATATATCCAATAAAAAGCCTTAGAATTGTCTCTAAAAAGTTATTGCTAATGGAATGATAAGAAATCATCTTAATTTAAAAAGGCAGAAAAGGAAACTAACAGATTGGATAAATTAGGAAGATTTGGATTGGATTTGGATTGAAACTCGTATCATTAGTCACAGTGTTAATTGTCCTCTAAATATTGTAACTAAAAGGCAGAGATTGTTAGAGTGAATCAAAAGGTAACACCTAACTAGATGCTGCCTGTAAAATACCCACTTTAGATATAAAACCACCCATAAATTAAAAGTAAAAGCATGAGAAATAAGGCACCATGCTAATCCTAATTAGTGGAAACTGGAAGTGAATTGTTAATAACAGACAACATAAATTACAAGCAGGGCAAAAAGTATTACCAGGAACAAAAATAGTCATTTCAGAATGATGAAGGAGTTGACATAACCATCCTAACAAGTAGGTACCTAATCACAGTTTCAGAATACATGGGTGCAGAACTGTAGAACTAAAAGAAATACACAAATCTGTAATATGATTATGTTCATAGATTTCACTTCTCCTCTGTAATTGTTAGAACCATTAGAGAACAAATCAGCAAGGATGTGGAAAACCTAACAGCACCATCAGTCAACTTGATCCAGCAGACGTGGACAAGGCTCCACCCAGCATCAGCAGGATTCATGTTCTTTTCAAGTATGCACAGAATACAACCAAGTGTATCTATCAGCTTTTTACTACTGTAAACAACACCTGAGATAAATCAACTCATAAAGAGAAAAGGGTTATTTCAGTTTCAGTCCGTGGTCAGTGAGAACATTCCAGATCCAAATTGTAGCACCAAGATATCCCTATTCTGGATCCTAAAGCACGCTTCAATACCTTTAAAAGGATTCAGACCATGTGAAGAATGTTCTTTGACCACAGTGGAATTACATAAGAAATAAATAATAGCAAAATATGTAGAAATTCCACAAACATTTGGAAGAAATCTTGGACCAAGACTAGAGAAGTGGGTAAAGGAACGTGGGGCGGAAGGAGTGGGGAGTAGTCACAATGGGGCCTCAAAGGTGAAGGACAAGGGCCTGCTGAGGTGACAGTGATGTTTGACACTCAGAGACATTCAAGAACTGAGTTAAGAAATGTAGGTTATATTAGAGATGATTTTAAAACTCAGTATGGATTGTATTGAGTTACTGTGTAACTTGAGAAAGTGGACTTGAGTCAGACGTGCTGGCTCACACCTGTAATCCCAGCACTCTGGGAAGCTGAGGCAGGTTTGAACCCAGGCAAGTTTGAACCTAGCCTGGCCTTCACACTGAGCTATATCCCTGGCCCTTTTTAGGTTTTTAAAATATTTTATTTTGAGATAGGGTCTCGCTAAGTCACTCATTTGCCCAGGCTGGCCTTGAACTTACAGTCCTTCTGGGTCAGTCTCCCAGAGTGATGGGATGACAGGCAAGCACTTCCACACCTGGCGTGCGTGATGGCTTCTTGTGTGTCCTGGGCTGGCTGCTTTTGTCTCTCGTCAGGACCCTGGATGGTCCTCTGGTTTGCTGTTTTCCCTGAGATGGCTGGAGTGTTCTCAAATCCTGCCTTGGTGCCCTGTGTTTCAGCCTGAGAGGAAGTTTGGCGTGGTGGTGGTCGGTGTTGGCAGAGCTGGCTCCCTGCGAATGAGGGACTTGCGGAGTCCACATGAGTCCTCGGCACTCCTGAACCTGATTGGCTTCGTGTCCAGGTGCTTGCCTTTGCTCTGGGCCTCGTCATTCAACATAGTCACAGTGAGAGATGAGGCCTTAGGGTGTGAAGATTTTCCTGACCTGGGGGAGGGGCAGGGACAGCCTATGAGCTCTCAAGATGGGTTCGGGCCCAAAGCGCACCGGGCCTGCAGCTGGGAGGGGCAGCAAACAGGATGCTGGGGGGCTGCAGAGAAGAGCAGAGAAGGCAGGACAGGGCCTGTCCCTTCCTGGAGGGGCACAGCCAATACATGCTGGGTGGGCCTGATGTCTTCAGTGTGTGCTATGACATCTGTCACCAGAGCAGCCATCCTTGTGGTGGCCCTGGGCTTTACATACATTACATCATTGTAAGATCCGCATCAGCTCCAGTTTACAGATAAGGGGGCTGAGCCTCAGAAAGATTGAGTCATTGGTTTAAGATCACACAGCTGGAAGAATCAAATAGGTAGATTTAAATGCAGGTCTGCTTGATTCCAAAGCCCAACTTTTAAACACTATGTGTTCTCTTCTCATTGGTAATTTTGAACCCCATTGATGATGATGATGATGATGATGTGGCATTGGGAATTAAACCTAGCCAGGCCCTCACCACTGTGTTACATCCCTAGCCTTTTTTTTCTTTCATATTGAGACAGGATCTCACTAAGTTGCTAAGCTGCCCAAACTGGCCTCATACTTGTGATCCTCCTGCCTCAGCCTCCCAGAGTGCTGGGATTATAGGCCACCATCCCCAGCTGAGCCCCCCATTTCTTTAGGGATTCATTTATTTCATGTAATTTGAAGAAAACCAAACTTATTACCGTTTCTTCTTCCCTGCTCCATACTCAAATCTCCCCTCACCTACACATATGTGTACACACACACACACACACACCACTCTCCAGACTAATACAGTGTAACATCATTTATCAATATTCACTATGAGCTATGTCCTAACTCATGCTGGAGCGAGTGTGGAGATGTACGTAAGTAATTTAGGCAAATTGCTATTTTCTAGGGCTTGAGAGACAGCAGATAAATATTTTTGTAAAGCATAAGTAGCCATTGTGATGATCAATGCAGATGTTTTTTCGTATTGTAACTCCCAAGACCACTTTCTTTTAGTCTGCCTGTCCTGAGGCCCAGCCCCTATTTTAAGGATTGAAAGTGGGCTTTGAGACATGAGGAAGCCCCAAAAGGACTGGAGTCTGCTCGGGGCCAGTCCTCTCCTTGGAAGATGCCAAGGGGGCACAGGATCAGGAAACCTCAGTTTGTATGAGCTAACAAACTCTCCTGCACTCCTGTCAGAAGCTGAGACTGAGGTCTACACTTGGCCTCAGGGCGAAGGTGGGACCTTTTCTTTCTCCTGGAGCCCCAGTTTTCTGCCAGTGGGCTGCCAAGCTGGACACAGAGGGAATTCCCAGATCTCCTCTGACTGCATCCCTGATACAAAGACAGACTTGCTAGGTTCAACCACCTCCCCCGGAAGCCTGTTCAGATACCCAGTGGTGGCGAACCTATGGCACGTGTGCCGCAGCGGGCTGGTTGTATAATTGAAAGCTCTAAAAGGTTCACCATCACTGGCCAAAATGAACTGTGTTCCTTGCCTTTCCTGAGTCTCCCACCCATGTTTCCCCAATGTCCTTTGCCTACTGTGGCTGCTGTTGGCTGGAGCCTCCTGCTTGCTACCCCGGGCTGCTGTGACCACTGAATGTGACCTCTGCCCTCCAGCCCCAGCACTGCAGCATGGTATAACTGCCAAGGCTTTGGCTCTTCTACAGCTGTGGCAGGCGTGCCTTGCCAGACTAGGCTAGCTCAGCCATGCAGGAGGCAGGGACCCTCACCTTGCCCTTGATGGTCCCTCAACCTGGAAGTCTGTGAAGTCGCCTGGCAGTTTAGAGCCCAGACGTATCCATGTATTGGATTTGGATTAGGTTTCTTTGTCACAATGTGGAACCAAGTACTTGGAACTGGAAGTGACATAGCAATCACTTCTCATGAGACAAAAGCACATTGTTCTTATTTTAGAGGAGGAGGCACTCAAAGACTCTCTCAGGTCCTATGTGCTGTGAGTGGCACTTGATGCCAGATCCTTTGACTTCAGCCCTGAGGCTTTTTTCCTCACTCCACAATGGAAAGTACCCTGGAAACGGGAGAGAGATTCAT
Organism: Heterocephalus glaber; assembly: GCF_000247695.1. The sequence goes on along the minus strand of NW_004624740.1, from coordinate 17,475,998 downwards.
TTCTTCATTTCCAAAAGCTGATCACTGGGACATTGTTGGGAGGTGGGGAGAAGGATGATGCTTATTAATTTATTAGTTTCTTTTTTACTATATATGTTTGCCATAAACTAAGCACATTTGCCTTGGGGGATTGGCGCGTATACACATTCTATCTTAATCATTTTTATTTCCCCTTCCTGTCTACCTACTTTTGCATTCTTTTGTTTTGTTTTGTTACTGAGAAATAGACGGGAGCTTGGGAACATTGATGGCGTTCAGCAGATTTCTTTGGAAGATGCTCTCTCCACCCGGGAGGTTGAAGTTGCCTACATCTGCAGTGAAAGCACCAGTCACGAGGGCCACATCAGGTAGGTTTTTCCTGTGTCTGTTTTTGCCTTGCATGGGTGAAAATGACCACAAAAGCTCAGACCCTCAAATGGATCTTGGTAGTCAAGGGGGAAATTATGATTACGCTGTGGCCTTTAAAAATTGTTATCCGAGAGGAGTGTGCCATGGTGGAGCACTTGCCTAGCATGTGCAAGGCCCTGGGTTTGATCTCCAGCACTGCTGAAAAATTTAAAATAAAAATAATTGTCAAAACATTAAAAAAATTCTTATTGACAGTTACAAATATCTAGGAAAAGCAAAACCGTAGGGAAAAGTATATTTATTTGGTATGCTATAATTTGAAACATTAGAAACATTAAGAATTAGATTTTTTTTGGTGAAAAACTCAACTCAGAGAAGTTTGAACAGAGCTACCCCCTTCATATCACACAACTTAGGATCTGGAGCCCTAACATTTAATCTTTGCACTTTCAATGTTGTGGAATGTTTCTGAGAGTTTCCTTTCCTAGGAAATGTTTTTTCACGAGGTAGGTGAGCAAGGACATAGTCGTGTCACTGGAAAGGAGAAATGACACTGTTTATAAAACAGCAGGAAAAAGTGGTGGCCCTTTCCCCACCTTGTGAATGTGAAGCCCAGAGCCCTTTAAGCATCTGCTGGGCTCCGGTGCAGGAGGAGGAGCCCCAGCAGGACCTGGTACTTCAGCAGGGAAGAGCAAGCTGGCTTCCTGTGTTGCAGCATCCCCTCCAGGTTCTCACACCAGGCCACAGGTGCCACCACCCTGCTGTGCCCAGAGGGGACCCCATCCTTTGTCAGTCTAGCTCCAGAGTGAATAGACATTTTCCTTGCACCAGAGTAGATTTCTTTAAAATAGCAATCATGTAACTCGCTGCTGATAAATGCTTGTATGCTGGTATTGTTTTTTGGGGTTTCTTTTGGTACCTGGGCTCAAACTCAAGACCTTTCGCTTGTGAGGCAGGCGATGGCACCACTGAGCTAAATCCCCAGCCCTGCTGTTATTAAAGAGCATAAACCCAGACTCCTGACAGCATTCTAGGTCCTTTGTAGTCAGGTGTCCAGCTGCCCTTCCAACCCCATTTGCCTCCTTCTCTGTAGCCTATTCCCCTGCCACACAGAAATTTGCAAATTGACAAAGCACCACAAAACGCCCAAGCCCCTGCCCCTGCTGCTCAGAGTTGCCCTTGGAAAACTCCTACCCATACTTTGAGACCCGATTCTCATGTCATTAGCGAAATCTTGTCAGATTGCTTCAGGCAGCCCTAACTGCCATGGGTTCTGGTTCTGTAGCCATTATTTATAGCTGTTAAACATAGTAACAAGTAATTTATTTGTTAATGTGTCTTTCTTTTCTAGAGTAACTGGTGAATAGGGATAAATAGCACTTAGTTGAAAAAAATGGCTGAATGAATATTCAGATTAATATGTAACTACAACGTTGTTGTGTCACAGGAGAGTGCAGAATAACTTGAGGTGGAACTTCCTCCACGTCCCGCCTCCATTGTGCTCCTGCACAGACAGAGTCCTGAGTCTTGCATCTTAGTGAAGCTCATTCGAAGCCTTCTTTCTCTGTTTTTCTCTTTTCCCAAAGGCAGTTCCTTGACGCCGGCAAGCACGTCCTCGTCGAGTACCCCATGACGCTGTCTCTGGTGGCAGCTCAGGAGCTGTGGGCCCTGGCGGAGCAGAAAGGTGCCAGTGCTCTGTCTGTCTGTAGACCCTCTGCTGAAGGGCTTCTGCTCCAGAATTTCTTCTTTCTTCTTTATGCCTTTTCCATCCTAACCCCATTTCGACACAATACCCTGGCTAACCTGGTCTTTTGGGCTCCTAACTCCTTCCCGCCCCATGCTGTACCTCTCGGGGAGGGCCGTGTGGAGGGCAGAGGGATGGGTGGGGCTTTGCAGATGTTGGACTAAGGCTTATTATCTTCTACTGCTCTAATGAAGGTTCACTTCCGCCTGTGCTAGGGTCACAACACATGACACTTACATTGCTAACAGAAAAATGCCAGATCTGTCTGAGTATTATATAGACATACATAGTTTTTGTTGTTTCACAAAAGGAATGACTATTAAATGTTTACTATATGTCAGAAACTCGGAAACTCTATTACGCACTTTGTATTTTGAATTATTCTAAAAGTCCTTGGCTGTGGATATTCCAGTCTATTTTCTGTTGCTATAATAGAACACTTGAGCCTGGGTAATTTATAAAGAAAAGAGGTTTGTTTAGCTCCCAGTTCTGGAGGCCGGAAGTCCAAGATCAGGTGGCTTCCCCAGTGACTTTTGGTGAGGGTCTCTTGCTGCTCCATGCATGCAGAAGAGGGGGAAGAAAAGCTGCCACAATCAAAGAGAGAAGGGGCACACTCTTACCAGAGCTGACCTCATCCTGTGAGAGCTGAAACTCATATGAAAAAGGAGTTAATCCATTCATTGGCCCAGATCTCTCCCCATACCCAACACTCCTACTTGGGGACCAGGCATCAATAGTTGGTGAGGACAAGCCATATTCAAAGCCTATATAGCAGCAGGGATTTTCTGTAGCTTATGTGTAGAGAACCATGGCTTAAAGATGTTAAAGAATTCATGCAAGGCCACACAACTAATATAGCACGACTGCAACATGCAAGGTGGAAATTAGAATCCAATACAAATAATGGGACTATGAAGTGGGAAGTGGAAATTAGAATCCAGTCCTGCTAAGACCTCAGGGTCCTTGTTTGTTCCCTAAGCCTGGCTGCCCTCCAGAGGTTTTTATTTCTTTTGGGTTTTTTTGGTACCTGGGATTGAACTCAGGTCCTTGTGCTTGCAAATCAGGCAGTGAAACCACTGAGCTAAATCCCTGGCCCCAGAGGTTTTTATTTCTACAGTGATTGGATCAGTCCCTCTGTGAAGGCAACTAGAATATTTAGGGACTAAAAGAAATCATTAAATGAAGTTTAAATCACAAGTTCTTTTGTTGCAATATTTATTGTTAGAGATGTTAAATCCATAAAAAGAACATGGTGAATAATTATAATGAGAGTCACCAAAGAAAACATGCTGTGCCTACCACGGAGAGAGACCAATCATACTTCATTGAATCTCTTATTTTTCTCCAATACTAGGTTGTAGTCCTGAAGGTCAAGCCCATCTTCCTGTGTAGCCCCAGCAGCTAAATACTGCCTGCAACTTAGCTGGCCCTCAGGAGATGTTTGCGGGAAGAATGGATGGATGATAAATATAGAAATGAATGAGGGATGGGAGCTTTGGGTCACCTATGTGTGTCTGTGGAGAAAGTAATAGGATGCCAAACTATGCCCCGCAGGTTGCCTGCTAAGTGCAAGGAGAAGAACATGTACTTTTATTATGAAGAGCTCTGTTGTCAGCATCTTAACCACAGGATTACTTATATGAATCAATCCAACATCACCAGCCAACTGGTGTGATACGCACAGCATTACCTTTGTGGTATACTTGCACATTGCTTACCTGAATTTAATCCAGACTTTCACTTCAAAAGAGATGCAATGAGAGAGGAATAAGTTAAATTATATAATAGAAAAACAAAACAGAAAACAAGCAGCTGAGTCCTGTGGCACATGCCTGTAATCTTGGCTACGTGGGAGGCAGGGCAGGAAGATCTCAAGTTTAAGGCCACCTGATCAATGTAGTAAGATCCTGTCTGAAAATTTAAAAAAAAATTTTTTTTAAAGGGCTGAGGAAGTAGCTCAGTGACAGAGAAAATACAAGCATGAGGTCGTAGGTTTGATTGCCAGGACTGAAAGCAAAGCAAACAAAACAAAACAAAATGATCAAATCAAAACAAACAAGCAAACTGGAATGTTATATTGAACACTGCAATATGAAAGGCTAAATTTCTTCAAAAGAGAATGCCTCATGTATACTGACTTTCTTTTTAAAGAGTAGGCACAGCAAGGAAAGGGGGCAAAGCAGTGACTTTACACTGGGAGGGCAGACAAACTGTCTCCGAAGATAATCGAGGCCAGTATCATCATGACTTGGTGAAGAGTAGGCGTGAATACTGCCTACTCTTGATAGGATGTGATAAGAATGGCCCTTTGTAGTTTCCTTCCTCCAAACTCATAACCCCAGTTTAATGATGAGAAAGAGGTAGACAAATGAGGAATATTCTACAAAATATCTGGCCAGTATTCTCAGAACTTTCAAAAGCAAGGAAAGTCTGAGGAACTTCCCGACTCAAGAGGAAAGAGCACAAGGAGACACTGAAACAGGCAAAAGCCACCAGGCCAAAACATTTTTACAGCTCCCTTAAAGAATCCAAGATTATAGTTCTGAATGTTAAGGCATTCTCCTCTTTGAAGGAGAGGGGGTCATTTTATAATCAGCTGGTTGTGCCAATTCCTTGAATGAAGAATCCTGTTAGGTCCTGTCATTTTCAGGCGCCTTTCTTCTTTGCATGTCTTAGTTTTTGTCCTGCACTGCCCCCTGCTGTTCATAACACAACTCAACACCCTACTGCCTCGGGCACCTCTTGATATCCTGTTGCCTTTGGGGACAGGTTGGCACTATCTTAGTTAGATTTTTCCTTTCTGTTGTAATCAGAGACCCAGGACCACCTTTACCAGGAGTGTGTCATTCTGGTGTCTGCCCATGGCATTATAAGTGCTATGTGTCTTGTGCTGGAGGAAGACAGACGTTGCCGGTAGGATGTACTTTATCCCATTTTTGTCATGACAGGAAAAGTCTTGCACGAGGAGCATGTGGAACTCTTGATGGAGGAATTTGCATTCCTGAAAAAAGAAGTGGTGGGAAAAGAGCTGCTGAAAGGATCCCTTCTCTTCACAGGTCAGTTGTGTGCAGGATCTCAGGTCACAGGGTAGGTCGGAGACAAATCACCTTCTTTCTTATCTCTCCAGGATGTGAGCTTTTGCTAGAGACCTTCTGACTCTGGCCCAATTAAATTTATTTTTTCCATGCTTCTATGTGCAATGAAAATATGTATTTTATTCTTTCTTTAAGTGAGATTTAATTGCTTGGTGGGATCCTAGGTAAAAAAATGTGTTAGAGCTTAAGCATCTTTTGCTTTGGTCCCAATCCATTAGGTAGAAATTTCCCTCATAACATCTTAACAGTTGGAGATTATTTTTCTTTTCTTTTCTTTTTTTTTTTTTTGGACTGGGGATTGAACTCAGGACCTTACACTTTCGAGGCAGGAGGCAGAACCACTGAGCTAAATCCCCGGCCCTGGAGATTATTTTTCTACAGCAGGTTTTATGTGAAAACTCTTTTAAAAGGCCTGGGAGGTGGGTGCTTGGAGAGGAGGACGTTTCTATACCTCTCCTCGAAAGCAAATAGAACATATGCAGCCTCTTTCCTCCTCTGGCAAGTTACAAAGGCAGAAGCTACTACTATGGTTTGTTTTTTTTTAATTATTATTATTATTTTTTTGGTACTGGGGATCGAACTCGGGTCCTTGCGCTTGCACAGCAGGCGGCGAAACCACTAAGCTAAATCCCCGGCCCTACTACCATGGTTTTAAATGCAGTGTGTATTTGGCTGTTTCATGGTGGTCATTCTTTTCTGGGGTTTTTTTTGGTACTGGGGATCAAACTTGGGTCCTTGTGCTTGTGCAGCAGGCAGTGAAACCACTGAGCTAAATCCCCGGCCCCCTCATAGTGGTCATTCTTGAGCAGCTCCATTAGCAATAGGAAATGAGCATACTGGAGCCCTCTGTTCTTTTTTGGGGGTACCGGGGATCGAACTCGGGTCCTTGCACTTGCGCAGCAGGTAGCAAAACCACTGAGCTAAATCCCCGGCCCCTGGAGCCCTCTGTTCTTGTGGTCACTGTCCCTTTATGAGTTTGTAGGCAACACAGTAGAACCTCATTTCAAGAAGTAGTCATCTTTGAAAATGATGGAAGAGTTGTAGAAATAAGCAATAACTATTAATCGGTACAAAGAACTGTGGTATGAATGTGATATATATTATCAATGATAATTCCTAGGACAGTTCTGTAAAGTGGGTATTTGTCACCCTCATGGTATAGGCAGTGAAACCAAAGCTCACAGTGGGAGTGGCTTCATCAAGGTCACATGGCAGTCATGTGACAGAGCCTGGTTGAAGTGTGATTCTGGGGCTTGAGCTTTTGGTGGCAGATATCTGTTCAGAGAACTAGAGCAGATGATGACCACCTCAAGAAGGAGCTTGTTTCTTAAGTTTGATATTTAGAGCCTAGTAATTTCACTCATTTTATTTATAGTTTTTTTCTATAGAACATGGATATTGTTTTGAGTGAATTTCATAGTCATGTGTTTGGTGTATAATGCAAATTTGTTTAGATTGTGGTTATGTGGAAGATTTGGGCTGGATGCAGAGGAGAGCAATATGTGACCAGATTTCTCTGAGGGACACTCATTTGGGTGTACCTTTTTATACCCAAGATTATGAAGACTGAAAAAACACTTCAGACTGGATTGATTTTCTGATATTGAACTAACTTAAAGGAATTACAATTTTATTCACCTTTCCAGCTACCATGATGCCTTCACCTTGTTACTGTTTAACATACAAACATATATAAAAATCAGCTTTAGGGCCGCTGATTTAGCTCAGTGGTGCTCCTCCTGTCTCACAAGCACAAGGTCCTGCATTCGATCCCTGGTACCAGAAAAAAAAATCAGGTTTGAGGGGCAAAAATATCTTGGTTCTTCTGTGTTTATGAGGAACTTTAAAACAGTATTGGCAAGGATATGTGTGTATGTATATGTGTATATTATATGAGTACTTATCATGGTGTGATTGAAACAGTTTAAAAACTTATTACAATAAAAAACAGATTGCCATCAATCTTCCTTAAATATCCCCCTCAAATATCCCCCTCCTTGCCTTGAACACATTTATCACATAGTTCTTACCGCATTCTGAAGCAGTTCTGGAAATTCTCCTTTGTAAGTGTCTTTATGAAGTATGACCAAAAAATATTGTGAATGCTGCTGCCAAGCACCATCCAACAGAAAGGCAGGCTAGTAAAAGCATTATGGTGTGTCCTCATCTGCTTTAGTCACTGAATCTGGCACTGTGTGACTTCTGGCTCTTCCCCTAAAGTGCAAATAACCGTGTGAGGGAAATGTTTTGACTTGATTCAGGACATCAAGGCAGCCAGGACAGCCCAACTATACACATTTACAAAAAAGGACTTTCAGAACGGCTTCAGAAAGTGGCAAGAATGATGGGATAAGTGTGTTCTAAGTCAGAAGGAGTAATGGCAATGAGCCTTTTACTGTAATGAATTATTTTTCATTTAAATACACACCACGTTTTTCAATCACACTTTGTAAGTGTACATAAATCTACAGAATATATTAAAATTCTGGTACTTTTTAAAATTTTTGCTGCATTGACTGCAGTTGCCAGGAGAATTCCTTATTTTAGTAACAAAACTGAATTTAATAAAACAAGTGAAAGGGAGATACCTCCGTGAGAGTGTACATTTGGCATCTGAATTATCCTCAATGCTAGCACTTTCCATGCAGACCCTGTGAGGCAGGGTCTCCCAGCCTTGTTCCCCCATGGCACCTGGGGCTGCTCTTCCTCCGCCGCTCCTTCTTCCCCATGCTTATGGCCTTTGTGGTTCCCCTCAGCTGGCCCCCTGGAAGAAGAGCGGTTTGGCTTCCCTGCCTTCAGTGGCATCTCTCGCCTGACCTGGCTGGTCTCTCTCTTTGGGGAGCTTTCTCTTGTGTCTGCCACTCTGGAAGAGCGGAA
>NW_004624740.1:17421517-17454535 GCF_000247695.1 Heterocephalus glaber | reverse complement strand
GAAAGAAGAGAATGGAATTAATATGAGAAAATGAAAAAATGGAAACAAAGTCTTTGTAAATGGGGGGATGGAGGGGTTGAAAGGAGCACAGAAGGGGGGGGGAATAGGAACCAAGAGAGATTATATAAAGGTGCAAATTTCCAGTGATGAATGTCATTATATTGTATACCTAAAATGTATCAATAAAATTAATTTAAAAAAGAAATCAACCAATCACAAATGCTGGCAAGGCTTTGGGGGAAAAGGAAACTTTCTCCATTGCTGCTGGGAGTATAAACTGGTACAAGCAATTTCCTGGTTGGTATGGAACTCAATATGAATGGTATGGTACGGTATGGTATGGAACTGATACGGAAATCAGTGTAGAGATTCTTCAAAAAACTAAGAATAGAGGCTCCACTTGACCCAGCTGTTCTCCTCCTAGGTATCTTCCTAAAAGAGTTAAAAGCATCATACTACAGTGATATATTCATACTCATATTTATAGGGGCACAATTTATACTAGCTAAATCTTGGAAACAGCTCATAGGCCCATCAAAAGATGAGTGGACAGGGCCGGGGATTTAGCTCAGTGGTTTTGCCGCCTGCTGCGCAAGCGCAAGGACCCAAGTTCAACCCCTGGTACCAAAAACAAAACAAAACAACAAACAAACAAACAAAAAAGATGAGTGGATAAAGAAAACATGGTATTTATATACATGGAGTGCTATTCTGCCATAAGACAGATAAATCTGAGTCATTCGTAGGAAAATGAATATACCTCTAGACCATAATCTTAAATGAAACAAATTAGACTCACACGTTTAAATATCACATTGTTTCTCTCGTGTGAGAAACCCAAAGGGTAAACAAGGAGCATAATGGAGGATAGATATTGGGAAGTAGGAAGAACATGTTCAAATGGAAAGGAGAACAAGGAAGGGGGAGAGGGAAGGGAAGGAAGGGAAAAGGTAAAAAAAATGATAGAAGGAAAAAATGGAAACAAGTTTTGTACATGAGGAAAGGAAGACAGGTTGAAGGGAGGGGAGGGGAATGACTCGATATATCATCATGTACAGGTACAAATTCCCTATGATGAATGTATGACAAGCATGTACTAATAAAAAAAAGTTGAAAAAAATGAATTTTTAAGAGTAAGAGGGATTCTGGCTACACCAGTTTGACAGGAGCCTTATGTCAGCAGGCTGATCGGATACCAAGGTTGGGAGAGGAAGGATTTGATGAGATGGTAAGGGTGATCAAATATCAGTGCCGGAGATTTGGGAGACTTTACTGGGATTTTGCTTAATTGGCTCCTGACAGGATGAACACAGCTGTCCCAAGGTTGAGGCCCAGTTGAAAAGAGGGTTCAAAGGAGACCGACCAAAGTTTGTAAAGGACAAGGTGTCATGGGCTACTGACTATTCATTGGTATTGATAGCTTCTCATTGATTTGGCCAGGAGATGATCCAAATTTAAAAAAAAAAAACATTAATTTTACTCATTGGTGGAAACTGCAGAGGCAGAACGAAAAGAAGACAGGAGAAAACAAGATCCAGGGTGAAGATGGAACAGCAGCCTTTCTTATCTGCTGTTTCCAACCCACTCATTTTCTGTGGCTGCCGGCTGAAGCATTTCTCAAGTCCTCTTTCTGCTTGGGGGTGGCACCCTGCTCCATTAGCTTCTCTTGCAGAGTGTCAAGAAATAAAAGGAAACACAAATAGCACTTAGTCATTTTTACTCTGTCCAATGTGGAGAAATAGGCTCTTCACCCCACTTTCTGCTGCATGTCATCTAGGAAGCCCTCATGTGTCCAGGTGAGTGAATGCAGTAGTGGCCTTGACTCTTTCTGTTCTCTCTCTCTCCCCCCTTTCTCACTAAACTGACGTCCCTTAGGACACAAATGAGTTCTCCACTTGTGCATATGGTTGGTGACACCAACAATCAACAAATGGAACTATTTTATATTAAAACACTTCTGCATAGCAAGGGAAACAACCAACAGTGAAGACACAGCCTGCAGAATGGGAAAAAAATTTTGCCAGATACTCCTCGGAGAAGTCATACTTAGAATATACTGTAGAAGGAACTCAAAAGAATTAGGCCCCATCAAAATAAAAGAACCAATAAAGATGAACAAGTGGCATGAATAGATACTTCTCAGAAATAATACAAATGGGCAATAAATGTATGAAGAAATATTCTACGTCTTTGACCATTAGAGAAACACAAGTCAAAACAACATTGAGATTTCATCTTACTCCAGAGAGAATGGTCATCATCAAGAACTCAAAAAACAAATACTGGCAAGATTGTGTGGGGTGGGGGTGGGGGTGGGAGGAACACTTCTCCATTGATGGTCAGAATGTAAACTAGTGCAACCATTATGGAAATCAATATGGAGATCTCCCAGACAATTAAAAGATATTCTATCTGACCCAACTGTATCTCTTCTGGGTATCTTCCCAAGAGTTAAAGACATACTTCACTGATACATGCATACTCATGTTGGTAGCAACACAACTTAATATCTAAATCTTGGAAGCAGCCTATATGCCCATCAACACACAAATGAATAAAGAAAATGTGGTTTATATACAAAATGGGCTACTACTCAGCCACAAGAAGGCTAATGGCATAAATTGTAAGAAAATGGATATGCCTGGAGACCATAATGCTAAGTGAAATAAATGATACACAGAAGGTTAAACATTGCGCAGATTCTCTTAAATGAAAAACCTGAAGTATAAAAAATTTAGAAGCAAAAATAAAAGATAGAGGATAAGAAACAGGGAGACAGACTTTGTGGAGATGGGAAGGGGACCTGGGGATGGAGGGAGACAGGAGGGTGGGGAATGGAAAGGGAAGTAAAAAGGATCAAAATGTGATATGTATTTGTACCAACCTCCCACAATGAATGTATTCATTAAGTATCACAAACATGTACTAATAAAAGGGGAAGAAGAATAAAGTCTGACCTTGGGGGGCAGAGGCGGGTGCACCTGTGGTGCTCTGTGCTCTGCCTACAGCAGAGGCACTGATGGCTCAAGAGAACCCAAGGGAGGCTCCCATGCCTCTGGGAGCCATGGTGTGAGCCCAGGTGGCTTAGGAGCATCAGGACCGACCACCTCAGGGTGGGTCCCACTGACCAATCTCAGAGGGCTCTGCAAAAGAGAGGAAGCGAAGTGTCATGTCCACCCCTGGCACAATGGTCACAGATGGCTCCTGGAGAGCTCCCTGTCCGGAGAGGACAAAGTCAGAGTTCCCTGCAGGCAACATCCTGAGGGGCTCCTTGGAGATAGGCAGCCTTTGGCTTGGCCTTGAGCCTCTTCTAGGGACAGGATCCTAGGGTATGAGAGCAGGGGGCAGGCAGAGACACTTGTCTCACTCACTGTGTGGCTCAGCTCAGCTGGGGACCCTGGCACACTTTGACCAAGATCATTGACCAGTGGGGCTGAAGGCCTGCTCTCCTCTGAGTCCCTGTGGCACCCTGGGCAAGTTGCCACCCCTCTCTGGGCCTCAGTGTTTGCATCTGGCAGATGAGGAGGTGCAGCCTACAGTGCTGACTTCCCTGTTGATGAGTTCCAGTGGGAATTGGAATGTGCAGGATCTCTGAGCCGTGCTCCACTGCAGGGGCAAGTGTGGGCAACACTGATGGCAGGAACCTGATCCAGAGTCCTTTCTGTCCCTGCAAGGCAGGTGTAGTCCCAGCCCCACTTTGCAGATAAACAAATAGTTGCTGTGCTGTGAGGCCAAACTTCCAGTCCAGGGTCCCCCACCACTGAGTGCTGGATCAGCAGCCTGATCTAGAGTCCATGTGCCAGACCGGGTAGGAGCCTGGGCACCAGCCCACAGACCCCAGGTCAGGACTCTGGGGGGTGAGGTGATGGAAGAAGGCATCGCTGCTGCTGCCTCTGACAACCCTGGCAGGAGCAGCCTCCCAGTTTGCCATTGGAGATAAAACCCAAGAGAGCCAAAGGCAACCATAGGAGTTGGTGGTGACTGTCCTGAGGCCAGGGAGGGGCACGGACTGCTGGCAGCAGGAGAAGAGGGGCTCCTCCAGCTATAGCTGTTGCTCCATTGTCTGAAATACTCCATTAGATATGGGCCCTCTGGATCCTGGCCAGGCCATGTTTTGATCAGCTGGCATCGTGAGGGACAAGACTGTGCCACCAGGGCTAGCACCTGGCAGAATGCTTGGGGGAAGGGGTCATAAAACCAGCCCGGGAGGTGGCCAGAGGCAACTTGGAGGTTATGGAGGTCAGGAAAGGGACTTGGGAGAGGTGGCTAAAGGTCTCCAGGTTGCTCCAAGGGAGGGGCCCATATGGGGCCAGGGTCAGACTGAGAATCCTCTGGCAGGGGCTCTGGGGCTTGCTTATCACCCCACCTGATGCCATAGGGCATCATGCAGGGCACTGTCCTCTACCTGGGCACATTCCCAAGTGACCTGGTGATCCAGGATGCTGCCTTAAGGGAACATCTGTATGTGAATGGGACAGGGACGGCAGGCAGGGGACTGTGCTTGCAGGGCTTCGTCCTGAGGCTGGAGAACAAACCCTCTTGCTCACCCTTGACTTCTCAGCATGCATGGAATTGCATATCCAGCTCTGTGTGCTGCAGCCCACACCTTCCTACCCGGGGACCCCCAGAGATGCCTGACTGTGGACCTGTAGAGAGTTGGGCTGAAGGGGGCACAATATGTCCCTGACAGTGGCCATAGAAGGGAGGGTGAGGCAGCCTATGGTTGCTGAGCAGGGCCTTCTAACCAGAAGTTTCAGACCTCAGAGGATTGGGTAAAAAGTTCCTGAGCTACATTCCACGTCCCCCTCCCTGTGTTCAGTGCTCCACTAGTCCAGGAGCTCCTGGTCGTGCAGCATGAGGCTGCAGGCCTCCATTGTGTGAGGTCACTTTCTGCTGGACACTGGCCATCTGCTGTCTATGAGAACTGATCCACTTTCTGAAAAGAAGAGCAGCTACTGCCTTCATGGGGTGGGGGGACCTGCCTGGGTAGGTCTTGACGCCATGCCTTCCTCTTGACTTATACAGAGATTTGGTACAGAGACAAGGGGCTGTCTCCATGAAGGGGGTCATAATTGGGGTCCACAACAGCTTGCGAGTGGCTGTTTGGACCTGACTGTGGGAAGGGCCTGGGTGGCAGTGAGGGGAGGGGAAGCAAAGAAGCAGCAGCAGGTCCCTGTTTCCCGGAATCCTCCAGGCCTGTCGCCATCCTGCCTACCCCAGCAGGAATTTGATCTCATGGCTCAGACCAAGCTGGTATAGTCAATCTGCAGCAATGCCAGCAGTGTGCCCAGCACTTTAGGGCTGGGTTTCAGGCCATGGATCTGCTCAGTGAAGCTAAAAGTGAGGCCATGGGGAACTGGGGACAGCTCCACAGAGCCTTTGCCTGATCCTATGGTTGCTCTCAAGCCCACTGGGGCTTGCCTGGGGACAGCTGGACACCTGGCCTCCAGCTTTTGGGACAGTCCTGGAGGGAGGCTGTAATGTGGCTTTTGCCAGCTTCACAGTCACTGTTGTCTGTGCTGCAATCAGTCTTTGGAGCCGGGTCGCCATCTGCCTCAGCCAGCGACACCCTCCAGAGCAGAAAGAGCACGGCCATTGCCAAGCACTGGAGTGAGTGGTGCCTGCCCCAGGGTGGGCAGAGGCCCGAGAAGCTTCAGGGCTAAGTGTGGGTTTGGGTACCAGACAGGCTGTCCTGGGCACCTAGCTCTTTGTTGACCGGCACTAGAACTGGGATGACTCATCTCTCTGCTCCAGGGCTCATTTTCCCCCTCTGTGGAAATGTTGCAGAATTCCAAGAGACAGGAGAGACCAATGGGAATCAGGAGGATTTATTTCAAGTTATAGGTGGACATCGGCTCAATGGACTCCTGTTCAAAAGAAGAGTGGTGAACAAAGAGAAGTTCCAGTTTTTATGCATGTGGTCGAAGGAGAGGGGGTTGTCTTTCTAGTGATGTAGCAAGTGAGTTTGCCAGAACAGGACAAGGGCAGAGAGTTTTGTAATTTAGCCTGTTAAGAAGACAGTTTCTTATGAATCATATGAGAACAGGATGTCATAAACATTGTTTACAGGACATAGTTGTCAATTCTATCTGTACCAGAACAAGGAGTTACAGCTACAAGGGGGAGGAGGATGATGGGGTGGGGGGTGCCCAAGGCTGAGAAGAACTTGTTTTTCTTTAAGTCTTGCTTCAAAATGAGTGGTTCTGAATGGTTTCTCAGATTCCTGACCCAGCATCTAGCAGGGCACCTTGAGCACAGACTGCAGGGGTCTAGATACGGGCTGTGTCTTTCAGGCACAAGGCCCTTCCATCCAGCCCAGACACCTAGCTCAGGACCAGCAGTAGCTCCACTCCATGTCCTGTGACCAGCTCAGGTGCAGCCCAGACCTCAGCAGGGGGACATTGCCTATGTGCCCAGCATGAGCTTGGGTAGCTCCTATCTGGAGGGGATCAACATGGCTCTGTCCCAGAGTCCCCCAATGGCCAGGAAAAGAAGGTGCCCACCCACTCTTCCTCTCCTTTTCCTTCCTGTGACTAGCCTCCCCCACTCTGCATCCACAAGAGTGGACAAGAAACCTGGCTCCTGAACACAGCTTCTAGCAGCTGGAGATCTGGCTGCCAGGCTGGAATGCCCTGAAGGGTATTGGCTTCTGCTGGTTTCACCGTCCCACACTGAATTCAGTGTTGTCCTCCGAGGTCTCTCCAGAGATCTCCAGCATCAGCTTGGCCTCCAGCGGGGTGTCCTCATTGTCACCTTCTACCATGTGACATGTATCCACCAACACCCTGTCTCAGGGACTGCAGCCACAGCTCTTCGCTGTCACTCACTGTCACTCTACAGCCAGCAAGTGGCAACTGTTGCCTCACTTAGCCAGGCAACCATATGCTGAATGCCACGTAGCACTGCTGGCCTCCTGGAGTTGGCCTTCTAGTGGGTCAGGATGGACAGACAGGAAGAAAGAAGACAGTGGTCAGCACTCAGGACTTGACCTGGCGGGAGAGAGGGGGGCAATATGCCAAGGACCATGAGGACTGGGGCCTCAGGATGGGGGCAGGGAGGAGGCTAAGGTGGAGGAGGAGAGGCTGGGGACCCTGAGGTCAGGGAAATGTCCAGGGCCTATGCTTCACTGAGTGGCCTCTGACTTTCTCACAGAGGGACATAGAGCTCCAGGAGGTGGGGCAGTGGAAGGCAGAGTGACACTGGGCCTCTCTGTGGGGATGGGCTGCCGCCAGAGAGAAATGGGGGCTGCTCACAAGGCTGGCATTGCAGGCCAGGCCAGAAGAAAGGGATTGCAGCAGGCTGGTGGCTGTGGAGTCTTTGTGTTGTTTGTACATGGAGCTGGCAGGGATGTTCACAGAATGTGTATGGGCATAGGAGACAACCCCTCACTTCCTCCAGGGCTCTGCCTGCTGATGAGCCATCTGCACCCCCACATCAGGTCAGATGCCAAGCTAGTCTGACTTCAGGTGCTAGTGTGGCTGGCAGCAGCACACACCTGGATGACCCCGGGTCTGGGTCCCACCTATGCTCTGGCCCTCAAGAGTCCAGGCATCCAGGGTTCTGGCTGTGCTGGGAACCACTGCAGCTCCCGTGCAGGGTGGCCTGATGTGAATGAAGCCACTGGGCACTGCTCTAACTCCTCCTAAGACCTGAGACAGCTGTCCCCAGCCACGTGGATCCTGTGGTCCTTGAGAGTAAGTGGGTCCCCAGGGTGGAATAGGAGGAGAGGGCGGGCCGTTGTGAGAGAATGGGGTGGGGCTGTGGGAAAGGGAACCCCTTATTCCATGGGGACCACCCTTGTGCAGCAAGAGAGGGTGAAGTGGCCCTGGTCCCACAGAGAACTGCTGTGCTCAGTGCTGAGGGTCCCTGCACTCTGGGGAGCCACTCCAGAACCCATGCCCTGATGGGCTTTCCATGCCCTGATGCAAGTGACAAACTAGGATAAGCTTCCAGTCATCTTTCACAGGGCCATGGACAACAATCCTAGACAAGATAAGCTGAAGGTCTATGAGCTGGGGGAGATCATTTTACACAATCAGTAAGTCAGATAATTGACTGTGAGGACAATGAAGAGGGGCATGGTCAGCACCACTCCCAGACCCAGAGCTGATACACTTGGCCCCAGAACATAGCCAGCAGGGTGTGGGTGGGCGTTGAGCACCCAGAGATCAGCCTTGAATGCCTAAGGTCCCCTCGCTGCCCCAGCAGCTGCTGGGCCTCCCTGTTGTGTGTCCTCCTCTGGGTGAACAGGTGGGGCAAAGGCAGCCTCAGTAAGGAGAAAAGAGAAAATGTTTCCCAGTGGGGTAGCTGGTCCCATGGCCCCTGGAAGGGACCCTGAAGGGTGAGAGGGTAAGAGGGAAAAATCATGTGCTTCAGAAAGAAGAGGGATGGATGTGGCCCAAACATCATGTTAAACCTCCTGCATGTGGCATGAAAGAACACTCTGTCCAGAGCCCAGTCCATGTTCTAGAAACTCATCCGTATCCTCCATGCCTGTGTCCTCCTCAGAAAGAGATGAGAGTGGCCAGCTGGTAACCTGGGAGAGAGACAGAGGAAGGCACCCTGAACTGTGCTCCACAGAAGCTCACTAAGTGTGGACATGGCTGTTTCTCTCCAGTTGGCCGGACACCCACAGCAGCCATCAGTCCGGACAGTCAGCAGGGACGCCCACTGTTTCTAAGGTTGGATTGATTGCAAACAATCTCGAAGCTTGCTGCACCATTTTGGTTGGGAGGGGCACTGTAGGTGGGACCCTCATCTTGCAAAAAATGAAGACTAGGGCCTAGAGAGGCTCCAGAAGTAGAGCTACACAAGTGCAGCTCAGGATGGGCTGATGGCAGCCTCTAGGCCAGAAAAGAGGGAAGGACAGAGAAGCCCAGAAGACGGACTTGCTACAGACCCTGGAATCCACAGAGTGGAGAGGGCCCTGGGCCTTGGCACAGCAGGCCTGGGAAAGGCCTGTCCTTCATCCTCATAACACTTTCCCTTGGTGAGCAGCATCTGGGAAGTTCTCTGAATTCTAGAAAGCCTGCTGTGGTGCAGTCACAACCAGCAAAGGCATGGTGTCAGCAGGATGGGGTGAGACTGTAGCCCCAGGCTGTGGTGGGATGTTCTGGAGTCCAAGGCCCTTTCAAAACAGAGTCTAGGTTTTAGCAGGCCCTCAGCACAGCCTGGCCTCAGGCAGGATCATGGGAGAGGGCTTCGATGATCTTAGGGCTCTCAGGTCTGTAGCTCAGGCCTGTCTTGGTGGGTGAGTGGCCCCCATGAACACCACTGTCCATCTCTCTGCCCCTGTGTGGGAGGATAGAGATCATCACATGACCCAGGAATGTGTGTGTACCTATTTCCCACTAATGTGATACAATAGATAATACTCTAAACACACAGTGAGCAAGCACAACGAAGGTCCAGAATCTCAATCACTCACTCATCAAGTGGAAGAGATTAAGTCCATTTTAATTTCTAAATTATTTTCACAAATTGGTCACTAGTATTCTGTGACACTGCCTCCACGAAGAAGAGAATATAGCAGATTGTAGGAAGAATTAGGCTCCACTTAAGGGCTCCTCTCTTGACACAACCTTCAAAAGAACCTCTTTCTCAGGTTGAAGAAGTCCTTGTTTGCTAAAAGTTATAGGGATCTGCAACAGTAAGACAAACATGGGGAAATGATCAATATGGGACCAACAACAACAGTAGCAAGTGGAAAATGTACAGCAAAGATAGTAAGGATTCACAAATACATTGAAATTGTCTTAAGTATAATGTACCTTGAATTGCTTATATTTATTTTATAAGCTGTGTCAAGATTTAGAATAATGAAAACATTAATCCATCTGTTCATTTAAAAAATACATCATGAACACCTGTTTTGTACCAGGTCTAAAACTAAATCATGTTAATTATTTTTGCCATATATATATAATTTAAAGTAAATGTCATAAGCTTTAAAATTTAAATCTGATCCTTAGACAGTGTAGCAAATTATTTTGTGAAAGCCATAAAAAGTTAACTTGGTGTTTGTTGAGACTTAAGAGGGAAGCCTGAGCAGGTATTATACACTTCAACTATATGGACAGTCCTTCACTGCTACAGTCTAGTCACTCTTATCATTTAAAACTATTCAGTTTGATGATGGAAAGAGGCCTTCAGGACAATTATGCTTTGCTGTGGTTTTCTGACATCTCCTCTTGGCTTTGAATGATAATGTAAATGGGGAACATTTGAGTCCTATAATTTTTTAACTAATTCTTTACCAATTCTCACTGGTCATGTTCTTCAATTTTTGTGAGCCTCCAACACAGTAACCTTCTGATCTCAGGATAAGGAAAGAAAGCAAATCCTCATGAAGTGTGAAAAGTATTACCTAAGAGATAACAGCAAGTATCTACCTCATTCCAGGTATGCCAGAATGCCCTAATTGCAAGGTTAAGGCCATTTATCTACACTTTCAGAGCAGCTACACAGCTGGCCTGAAGCTACTAATAACGTGAAAACCAAGTCTATTCCCCTCTACCACCCAAAAAACCCTACAGCCAGAGAGGAGTTGCATATTCAAATACATGAGTCCTGGAAATGGACCACTGTCGTGAGGGAGCTTCTGTAAGCTGTGATAAGGAGAGCACCATTCAAACATGACAACATGAGCATTGCACTTTATAACTGTGCACAACATGAGCCATCTGCAAATGACTTAAAGCTGAATTTAAGTATTCCTCAAGTGCAAAAAGACCACATATAATCATGCCATACCACCCTGCAGAGAGTTTAGAAGATACTTTACACTTTGTCTTCATAAAGCCACATACTTAAAACTCCAAAACCAAAGGATCCTAAAATTGTAGAAATGGCTCAAAAGAGATTTTGGGCAGAGAGAACAAAGGAATAAAAATAATAATGAGCAACTATATACTGTCATTTAAAAACTACCCTGGTTTTAGTAAAAAAAAATCTCTTGGTAAATCATTATTTGTACAGAAAGATTTGTCTTACCTGTGTTTCCTTACAAGTTTGGAAGGAGAAATTTTGCAAGACTCTGATGATAGCAAGTTTCATGTTCATGAGAGCAAACCTCATGCCAATGCAGTTCCTGGGTCCAGCCCCAAAAGGCATGTATATGTAAGGATCAATATTGCCCTTGTTTTTCTTACTGAACCTGGTTCCATTAGAGAACAAGAAAAATGTTAATCAAACATAAATACCACAATATTTACTGATTGGAGATTGTCACTGATACCCTCAACCCCCAAGCTGTTGTATATAGAAGATTTTGGTTGGACATGAAAACGCACTGTGCTTTTGCAATGAGTTGCAAGCGATAGATCTTTTCTATTTGCCTTCCCCTAGAGGAGTTTCCAATCTTGTTGACATAAGCCTATGGCAAAAAAATTAATCTTTCAACACAAAAATGACGCTCCTGTCCAGTAAGAGACGTTTTAGCATACTCAGAACAGACTGCATCAGGGAGAATTTATTTTCCCAAGGGCCCTTTACCTTTCAGGGTGGAACTCTTCAGGCTCTTTCCAATATTTGGGATCTCGATGAAGGGCATAGGTTGGTATCAGCACTACTGACCCTTTGGGAATGACCACTCTATTGAT
The DNA here is from genome assembly GCF_000247695.1 of Heterocephalus glaber. Next base: position 17,442,935 of record NW_004624740.1, on the reverse strand, counting down.
TTCAACATCTTTCTTACAAGCCCTCTCAAGTCTTCCAGCAATTGGGTATAATCTGAGTGTTTCATTCACCACCATATCCAGATACTCCATCTGTACCAGGGCATCATAGGTGGCAGGTGTCTGGGAAGAGATAGATTTTCATGGATTATATTTTGGCATTATCTTTCAACTCAGGCTATGCAGTACCTGTAAAGTCTTAGGAAGTCCAAAGACTAACTCATGTTGGTAAAGTACCTTAACACTGGGAAAACAGTTTAATAACTATCAATTTCTTTGACCTGCTTAATGGCCCACTCAGAAGTGTAGAGTACTTATGCATATGGGAGACCATTGGGACATTTTGCAGCCCAGACCCTGAAATTCTCAACATTAACATGTACTGCTTTTCTTTCTCATGTGAGGAAACATGACAAATAGATTATGACAGTTACACCCAAGAAAAATATGCTGAAGTCACTGTCATCTTTTAACAGAGGGGTTGCATTTCTATGTCAAGGAATAGAAGATAAAAAAGACGAAATCCTTGTTTCTAGTTGGAAATTCCTGTACAGTTGTTTTTGGTTATATTGAAAAAAAAATTAAGGAACATTATAGCATATAAGACTAGCAAGGTTACTCTTTTCCTCATATGTTAAAATTGACAGCATTATATCATCTATAAAACTCTATAAATAATTTGGGGGATAACTAGTACCTACTTTCCCAATGTAACAAAAGGTCACAAAAGGGTGCAACCAGGGCACACACCTTCAGTCTATTTCAAAATTCTGAGGAGGATGGGACCCACACTCAGCCAAGTCTCTGTGGATAGACCAGTCTCCTGTTTGATGTTTCAGAACTTCACTGTGACCTAGGAAGAAGATACTTTGTGGCCACCTCACTGCCTAACCAGCCATGTCAGCCCCAAGTCTTTTTACTCCACAAAATATCAGTTTAGGCAGAGATGAGAAAAAGCATGGGAACTATGTGACTATCTGTTGGTAAGACAATGGAGAGGCCTTATTTTATAGGTTAAGTTCATGAGTCAGGAGCCAGACACCCTGGATCACAAGTTAGATTCTTCATGTCTACCTCTATAAGTGATACATGAGGATTTGTGTACAGAGCTGAGTCATCCTACCCATCCTAGCCAAGTCCAGCCTCAATGGGCCTACAGCCAGGCCAAACTATGTCCAACAGTATCAGAAGAGTCAACTAATCAGCCACTTGACTGAAAATGCTCATAATTGTAGAGATGTTGTGGATGTTTCCTATCAGATATTATCATAACAGATAATGAATACAACAGAACTGAAACACTTTAATGAAGAGCTTTTATTTCTGTGAATAGCATCCATGACATATATTTTCTTCTGCATTTCTCTTTGCATATCATTTATTTATAGAGCTGGTGATGACACTCAATGCTTAAAAATTTGGGAACAATTCTCTTAGAAAGTGATTGTGATGGCTTGTATCTAAATGCTCCTCCCTCCAAGCCTCATGCACTGACAGATGGTACTTTAAGAAGCTGGATACATTTATGGTTTTTGATACACAGATTAAGAGTGTCTGGTATTAAATTAGTCCACTGAGTGTTTTAGCATAGTTCTGGGTGTGAGTAATAGAAAGGCCCACCCTGGGTGTTTGTGGCACCACTGAAAAGGCTTATAGCCTGGATAGCATAAGAAGGAAAAGGAGACTTGCTTCTCCTGATGCTGCTCACTGCCTCTTGCCTACACTGCCATGTCCCTCTGCCATACCATCCTGCCTTGGAGCCAGCTGGTGATGGAGTAAAATCTCTACAAACTGTGAGCTGAAATAAACCTTTCATCCTTAAATTTATGTGCCTTGGGTATTTTTTCACACCAACAAGAAAGTAACCAAGACAGATTTTGGTACCAGACAAGCGGGGTCTTTGCTGTGATACTCCCTGGCCAAGTGCTTCAGAAGCCTTTGGAACTGGCTTGAAGGCGTATTATGGAAAGGTTTAGAGATGATGGCTGAAGAAGCAGCCCTAGAATGCAGTGAGGTGAGTGTGATGGGAGATTCTGGTCAGAGATCAGAAGACCAGAATACTGACTGCATGCAGCTGGAAAAGACCAGGCTCAAAAGGTTTCATTTGGAAATGATTCCATTGGCAGCTGGATTCCAGATCATGTGTGTTATTCCCTGGCTGAAAATTTGTCTGCATTTTGCTCCTGTCCAGAGACTTTGCCTGAGTCTGAAATTAAGTGTGGCAGACTAATTAATCTGGCAAAAGAAAATTCAAGGTAATCTAATGATGAGGCATGTCAACTGTTGGGGACTTCAGCCAGATTTATGCTGAGAATCAAGAGCAAAGAGTCCAGCACAATGATTTTAATAGTTTTGTGTTTGGCCTGAAAGGAAATTCCTGAAATGGTGCAGCCTGCAAAAATGTAGGAGAGAAGAACCTTGATGCTGAAACAACTGGCATCAAAAATCCAAGTACTTTGGAACTCAATAATAGAAAGTATGCCCTGAGAATATCAAAATAATCAGAAGGATACCACCATTTGCAGCCTCAATATTTGAAAGGTGGAAGACATTGTTTTGAGAAGAGAATCCCAGAGCACCATGTTCTAGAATGCCAGCAGACCTTGGCATCATCTACGTGGTACTGGTTTAGGTGCATGTAGAATGCAAGAGTTCTAGGGTCAGAAAGGCTTCCACCCAGGTTTCAGAAGATGGCCTATGAAGCCAGGTAGTGTACTCCTGAGAGGGCGGTATGTGAAACTGTGAATGTGAAACTGAAGTTTCAGTGGAGACCCTGGGAGACTAGAGATGGAGGAGAACCACAAGGAGTGAGCAAGGCTGGCCCAAGAGAGAAGCCATGAGAGCTACAACCACCAGCAGTACCATAGGGGCATAAGCCCCTTGGGGTTCACATCTTGTAACAGATTGCACTGGATATTAGGCATGGAACAACAGGATTTAATGTTTGTCCTTCTGGATTTTGGACTTGCTTTTGTTACATCCAATTGGTTTGGGGACTAAAGGTCACCAGACTCATGCTTCCAGGGCTGTTTTTCTCTGTCACATAGAAAGAGGAAGAGGAGCCAGAGAAGACCTGTTTTATGGTGTACAAGTCCTGTCTCCACTGCCCTAAGGGTCAACACTTGATTAATTGGATATTGGGCTTCTTGGTAGGGATTTGGTCTTATGGGCTAACAGGGGAATTTGTGTAGGCTTGGCAACTTGCACTAGGAAAGACAGTGTTGCCTGCACAGAGGCAGGTGTCAAAACCACAAGCTGTCAGCTTCAGACCATAAAGCTGCTTGAAAACTGCTTGCTACTCATAGGCACACAGAGCCTGCATTTTCTACCCTTTGAAAAGGCCATGGGTCTGTCCCTGCACTTTGATCTCATTTTTTTCTTCTGTCCCCCTATTTGGAATGAGAATGTTTATCCTGTGCCGTTATATATTGGAAGTGTTTAACTTGCTTTTCATTTTATGGGAGCTTCCAGCTAAAAGTTTGCCTTAAATCTCAGAGGAGACTTTTGACTTGGACTTTATAGCAATAATGAGACTATTAGGACTTCAGTAAATCTTAGCGATGGGCTAAATGACTTTTGCATAAATGGATGTGCATGCGGGTCCAGGAGAGGAATATTATGGCTTGTATCTCGATGTTCCCAAAGCCTCATGCATTGATAAGTGGGGCTTTTCAGAGCTGGATGGATTTATGGTATGTTATGCTGGGATTAAGGGTGTGTTGTACTAAATTAGTCTACTGAGTGGTTTCACATGGTTTTGGGTGTGGATAATGGGAAGGCCCACCCTGGGTGTGGATGGCACCACCCAAAATCCTTGTAGCCTGGATATTATAAAAGGGAAATGAAGGCTTGCTTCTGCTGCTTCTCACTGCTTCCTGCCTGCCCTGGCATGCACTGTTTCTCCTCTGCCATGCCACCTTGCTGTGGAGTCAGCTGACTATGAACTGAAACCTCTACAAACAGTGAGTTGAAATAAACATTTTATCCTTTAACTAGTGGGTGTGGAGTATTTTGTCTCAACAATGAGAATGTAGCCAAGACACTGATTAAGAGGTTATTATTATAACTTTAATGCTTCCCTTGCTTTCTGGGTACCATCCACTCACCTTATTAGGCAAAACTGTATCAATCTCCTGCTGGAGTTTCTTCTGGACATCAGGATGAGTGGCCAATTCATACATAACGAAAGAAAGAGCACTGCTAGTGGTTTCATAGCCACCAAAAATAAAGATAATTGATTGGGCCACGAGCTCCAGATCAGACAGAGCTGATGGGAAAGGAAATACATTTGAGGGAAAGCCAGTTAATGTATAATATCACAATACAGATGAAGAGAAATCCAAATATAATGCACAAATACCCAGGTAAAAAAATGAAAAAGCAACTTAGAGTCACACTGGGAGTGGTGTCCTCTTTTTTTATCTATTTAACACGGACTGAAAAGGAAGAATAATTTTAATTTAATTTCTCAAGATCTACAGGGTTCTTGGTCATTTGTTCCTCATTATGCCAACTTCACCAGCAACCCAGCTGAGTAATTTCAAGAGATGTTATTTCTGTGCAATATACAAAGTTTAAGTAGTGTGCCCCTTGGATAAAGATCAAACTAGTTTGTATGTGTAAAAATGCTGATAGTATTCTCTTAGGAAAAATGTAAATTATCTTAGTTAAAAACAGCTGGAAACACTTTGAAAGATTTTCAATACTAAGCAATCACTGTGAAATTAAAGAATTATTCATCTCAATATATTTGGGGAAACTTTGTGAACAATTTTGGGCATCAGTGAAACTGGTAGTACTCAGTGTGGTCCACAGACACTCAGGATCAGCTGCATCTGGAAGCTGATTAGAAACACAGGCTCTCAAACCCACCTAAGATTTACCACATTAAAATCTGAACTTTCTCAAAATATGGTGATTTATATCTACAACCTCACCCAAGTAACAACTTTTCAGAAGCATCAAGCATAAGAGTACCTGGGGCGCCACTCTTGTACAGAAACCAAAGAGAAAGAAAGCAGGTAGAATAGTGGTGATTGACCCTAGTATAACGAATGGAGTTAGAGTAGCAAAAGAAAGAATGTTTGAATAGAAAGAAGTTGGGAGTGAAATATGGGAAAAATTAGGGTATGGTGAGCAAAATTAGTAACACTATTCAATCATGGCTCAGATGTCTTCTTCTTTAGCATATGCCCACTCTCTCTTCTCTACTGAATCTCACAACAGCCCTTGTGATAGATGTTGTTTCTCCTCTTGAATTTCTTCTGAGAGAAGCTAAGTACAGTTAGGCATTGGTCTCAGTGATCAGGGAATGGAGTAGGTAATGTACATATCCAAAGCCTTGAAATAAACACTTTGCCTGGTCCAATCGTAAAATTCAAGACTAAATACATTGCAAAATAAAAGCTTGAGAGCTCTACAGAGTTCTGTTTTACTAATGATAATAACAGTTTTTGTAATGATATTGTGGAAAATTCTACTAAAATGTCTTTCTTCCAATGAGCATGAATTTCAAAAAATGAATTGAAGTTTAATTAGAAAGTCAAAATTTAGAACTTTGATGTCCACTGTTAGCCACTAGTCCCACAAGAATATTTAAATTTTAATTAAGAAGGAATACAATTTATACTTTAGTTCTTTAGTGTCAGTTTAGTGTCACATTTCAAATGTGCCAAATGTATTTGGAAGTTACTGTATTGAACAGTGAAATTATAGACTATTTCCTTGATCCCCAGTACCAAAAAGAAATTATAGACTATTTCCTTCAATAATGTTCAATAGTTCAATATTGAACTAGACAAATAGAAGAGAATAAACAGGTCGATATATTTGTAGACATAGATATATTTACTTGGGTGTGATGTAGTCAGTCTATTCTTCTTTGGAATGAACTGCAATTTCAGGAATTTTATCAGATTCTTGTTACACCCTTGTAGCTTCAAATTGATCAAAGTGAAATTATGTCACAGAAAAATGCTATCAATTAGGGAAATATTTGAGGGGAAGGAACTATTGAATAATCACATCTAGGTCCCACCTTTTGTTTTGTAAAAGATTAGTTTAAAACTAAACAATAAAAAGGAAAAGAATTAGAAAGAACTCAGAAGCCCAACTGAAAGGGCTTCCAGTGGTCAAACCTGAGAATTTGAGCATCAAAATAAATAGTAATGGAAAGAAAATAAGTTTATTATACAACATTATTTAAACAAAAGAGATTTTAAAATATAGGAAGGAAGACAGAGGACAGGAAAGGAAAAGAGAGGAAAGAAAAAAGGAAAAGAAAGGGTGTGGAGGAGAGGAGAGGGAGAGAGAAGGGGCAAGGTGGGAGGAGGGAAGGAAAGAGAGGGGGATTAGGAGAGGGGAAGGAAGGATGGGGCAGGTAAGGAATGAAAAGGAGGGGAAGGGAAGTGCAGAGGAGGAAAGAGGATGAGAAGGAAGGAAAGAAAGAGAAAGAGAAGCAAGAAGGAAAGGAAGAAAGAAACAAAGAAAGAAAGGCATGTTGACCTACACTGAAAAGCTAACCTATAAATATGTGAGAAATGATGGAGTTAGAAATTCATCATTTTATAACAATCATAGCAATAATGATTTTTCTCCAAAACCATCCACTGATGATAAGGATGGTAGATGAAAGTATAAAGGAAGGTATTAACACAGTTCCAAAGGTTTTCCTCACAAGGTACTTACCAATTACAAGAGGAAAATTAAACACTTTGCAGCAGATTAAGCTAATGAACACTTCCACCATTATTCACAGTGAACATCACCACTGTTCAGAGACTATTCCTTCTTTTTAGATGTATTGGTGCAAATTTCCAGACAGAGATTCTGATTCTGTGGGTCTGGATGTGGCTAATAACCAGCATTTGTTCTGATATGGGTGACCCAAGTCCACTGACTTTATCCAGGCATGAAACGCTTGTGTACATTGACTTCAATATTTGAATATTACTGTTCATGTTCCTGGAATGTGCCTCTAACTACTGTGTAGAATATCCAAATGTGTCTTTCTGCAATCATCCAGAAACTTTTTGCTGTTTGGAAACCCTCCTGTACATTTCTAGAACAATGCCCATTCTCTCGGATTCACCATCATTAGCCTTTGGGGCATTGTTAGTTACCTTTATGAGACTCTGTGTCTTTGGAATTCTGGGAGTTTATCATCAGCTGAAGAAAATCCACTCGGTGCTAGAAACAGAAAAAGAAATTTCAAACCCAGAAGATCAATCATGAACTCAGAAGTAAATCAGCACAGTACAATATAAAACTTCCTTCTGAGGCTATAAAACTTTCGCTGAGGTTGCCTGTGTAATTGGTGAAAAAATAAACACTGATCTACAAACTTTGGAGAGCAAGATTTTTACCTGAGTGAAAACCAGACATTGTTTCCAATAGCACTCAGTCTCTGAACTCCCCAATCCTGACTTGTCTGCTTCCTGAACACAGATTCCTGGTCAGAGAGTGGCAGCTCCTTCTCCTGTCACACCTGCTTACTCAGAATGAAGTCCTGGATGTTAATTCTTAATCAGTGGCCCATAGACTAATCTACCATTTCCAGAGCTCATCTGTAGGCTTTAGGAACCCATCTTGAAATAGACCACTGTCCTGGAATGCAACGTAATTTTTAGTGATACCCAGTCATACTTCCCTGACTAAAGACATCCCTATGATGGTGTACAGCCCACTTAAGGCAAAGCTGTGAAACCCAGAGAAGTCCCATGGCCACTCAAGGTCATGATGGGCTCAAACTTAACAGAGAACAAACTGCATCAGGTAGTCTCAAAGGACTGTCCATTAGATAACAGGAAACATAAAATGATTCTTTGTGAATATAAGATCTGAAAGTAAAGTGCCTGGGAAATGAAGGTACAAATAGAATTTTTATCCATTGAAGGAACTGTCAAAATCCTTTCTTCTAGCTACTAAAAATATGTAGTACATTATATTTATCTATAGCCAATCTACTGTACAATAGCACATGAGAACTTCTGGCTCTTACCTAACCTAACTTGGTACTCATAGATCAATATTTTTCATCCTCCCTCAACTCTTTCTGTTCTCTGGTGACCACCATTCTACCCTCAACTTCTATGGGATCAACGTTTCTTAGGTTCCACATATGAATGAGATCATGTGGTACTTGTCTTTTTGTGGGTGGCTTAATTTACTTAATACAACAATTTTCTGTTCAATCCATGTTGCAAGTTACAGGATTTCATTCTTTTTAATAGCTGAATAGCGTATCATTTTGTAAATGTATTACAATTTCTTTATCCATTCAGGCACTGATGCATACTTAGACTGTTTCCATTTCTTGGGTATTGTGAACATTGCTGTAATGATTCATGGCAATACAACATGTAATGCCAGTAATATATACAATTATTATTATCAATAAAAATGTTTAAAATTAGTGATGTGAACATGGGAGTGAAAATGTCTTTTCAATGTACTGCTTGCATTTCCTTTGAATATATACCCAATAGGAGAATTGCTGGATCATATGGTAATAGTTTAAGAAATTTGTGTATGGTTCTCCGTGACTCTACTAATTTACCTTCCCTCCAACAGTGTGCAACCCTTCCTTTTGCTGAAACTTTGTAAAGAGTATATCTCAACAATATGCACGCCATGACAAACTAGTATTGTCATGCCTATTATTTAATTGTAAATACTTTCTCTCTGACTCAGTCTGCACTTTCTCTAAAATACAAGATCTCTCTTTCTCTTAGAGCTCTTCATCTAACTTTATATTTTTATTTTTTTATTAGTACATGTTTGCAGTACATGCAGCTTACAATCATCTTGGACAGTGGGTACTTGTACATAATACAGCTTGATTCTTTTTTAGTCTCTCCCTCTTCTTCTAAATTCCCTTTCCTTATTTTCATTCTTGTTGATATTATTAATCTTATCTTATATTTATGATATATAATGCTTACGATCATTTAGATTATTAGGTTCCTGTATATGGCATGTGATAATACAGAAATGTGCAAAAATCGTATATATAAGCTAGGCATGGTGGTGAACATCTGTAAACCCAGCTCTTTGGGAAGCTGAGGTTGGAGGGGTTGCAAATTTGAGCTGAGCCTGGGAAATTTAGTGATTTAATGAAATTCTTCTCATAATAAAAAATAAAAATGTGCTCGGGATGAATGAGAGAAAAAGAGGGGAGAGGGAAAGAGAAGGAGAGTGAAAGAGAGAAAGAAGACAAAGAATCAGAAGAAAAGATAATCAGAAGGAAGGAAGGAATGAGGGAGGAAGGGAAGGGAGGAAAGAAATGAGAAATCATATGGATACAGTCCAATAAATTATCAACAAGTGAACACTCACATGTAACTACCATCAAATTTTACCTTTTCTTTCTCTTTGAGACGACTTTCTTTCATCCTTTCAATGGATATTTTTAAAAAATCTGTAACATCTCTTGGAAATATAGAGATATTTAATGCCTCCAACACTGGTGTAAGGAATGGAAAAAATACTGTGGAGAAAGACAAAAAGAGACAGTGAAAATGCAAAATTTACCTGGAGCAATTACAGTTGTACACCACTCTGGTTATTAAGTTATCAGAGTTCTCACGTGGAGCTATTCTTTCTGACACTTTCTTTGGGCTGCAGGCTACTGCCTGAGCAAGGGCACATCGCAGAGGGCCACCACCATAGTGGTGTCATCAGTGGCCACATCTGCACTGATCAGAGGAGGAGGATTGAACGCTGACCTCTTCTCCTTTGTGGCTGATTAGAACAGTCACTTTGCACAGATCAGGCTTTAGTCTGGTGCTATAACTAATCATGCTGTTCAAGAAAGAGAAGTCAGTGTAGAACTAATGCAGGAAAAGTTTCTCAACTAGCATACAATGAAAACAGATATAAATAATTGGAAAGCTCACAAATATATGAAATTAAATACACACATATATAATCGATGGATCAAAGAAAAATAAAAAGGATTGTTACAAACTGGTTGAGATTAAAAAAATGGAGAATAAAATGAGTGTATGATGAATGAAAAGCAGAGCTCACAGGGAAAGTTATAACTATTGAGTAATAGAGATCTCCAATTAATAATCACACCTAATACCATAGATCACTAAAGAAAAAAGAGCAAATAAAGTTAAGCAAACACAAGGAAGACAATATTAAAGACCACAATGGAATCTAATGAAATAAAAAATAAAACACAACTGAAGAAATTAATAAAAACTAATATTACTTTGAAAATATCAACCAAATTGGCAAAATGTTACCTATATTCACCCAGAAGTAAAAAGAAATGACTGAAATTACTAGCATCTAAAGATCAGAAATAAACTGATTAAAATTAATTGACATTAATGAAATAATGGAATAAATCAGACACAGAAGCTTAAATAGTGCATGTTTTCTCTTATATGAGAAATCAAAAATATGAATAAAGAGCAAAATAAAAGACAGATAATAGGAAATAGCAAAATGGATCTTTTTCAAATGGAAGGGAATCTAGAGATGAGGGAGAGACAGGAGGGACAGGGGACAAAAAAATAATTGAGGTATATTATGTATAGGTATCAACTTTCCACAAGGAATGTAATCTGTATGTGCTACAACCATATACTAATAAAAAATTAAAATTGAAAAAAGAAAATCCTATGAACTCAAAAATATACAGAGGAATATAAAGGAATTCTATTGATAATCAGATTATTAGAATAATGATATAAGTAATATGACAGATTCAATGAACAAAATCAGAGAAAAACATGTATTATAAAACTGACTCAAAAAGAAATATGAATATACCATATGCATAGATCTGTAACATACAATGAAGCAGAATTTAAAATGAATAACTATCTACAAAGAAAAGCTAAGAAATACATCATTTCAATGGAGCACTTTAACAAATATTTAAAGAATTAACAAGAACTATTCAGGAACATGTCCGAAATACAGGAGTGAACACTTTGCTGAAATTTTCATAAGGTCAATATTGTCCTAATAACAAGAACAATAATGCCACAGAAAAAGAAACCTAGAAACTAATATATCTTGTATTTCTGGAAGAAAATCCTAAACACAATATTGTTATACTGAATCCACCAACATATAAAAATGATCGTATACCATAACTAGGTAGTATACACTTTAGAATTAATACATTGTATGAAATATATGCACAAAACAGTTTGACAAAACACAACACCCTTTTGTTATTCAAAAAAATCAAATGGGTTTGGGGATGGGGGAGAAAGGAAGGGAGAGGGAAGTAAAGAAGATAGAGATGCAGTATGTGTATTACCAATTCATCATGATGAATATATTATGCTTCACAAGAATATACTAATAAAAAAGAAAAGACAAAATCAGTAAGTTAGGAATAGAAGAATTTCCTCAACTGGTAAAGGGCATCCATCAGAAATTTATGGCTCACATAATAGTAATACCTTAGTGGTTTCCTCCAAGGTAAGGTAAAAGACAAGGATACCTCTCTCACACTTTTTAGTCACATAGCTCCATTTCAAAATATAAGACTAATACATAAAAATAAATTACATTTCTTGCACCATAAGAAACAATCCAAAAGCAAACAAATCCACTGACAATAATATCAAAAAGTAGCATACTTACTGATAAACTTGAAAAAAAGTGACATATACTAAAAACTACAAAGTGTTGTTCAAATTAAAGAGGATAGAGATGAATAGGCAAAACATGCTATGGTCATGGACTAGAAAATTTATTATTATTAAAATGTCAACACTCTTAAAATTCACCTGTAGATTTAATGCATTCTCTGCCAGAGTCCTAACTGATTGCTTTGTATAAAATGACAACTTAATGTTAATAATCGTATGGAATTTTAAGTGGCCCAAAATACTGAGGCAAACTTTGGCCCCAAATGTTTTTAGTCATTTCAAGGCGTCCAAACAAGATTGAAAGAGAGAATGAAGTTGTATGATTAATGATTTCCAATATCAAAACTTTCCACAAGGCTATAAAAGTGAAGGCAATATGGTACTGGTGCAAGTAGAAAATTAGATAAATGAAATTAGATAAATGAAATACAATTTAGAATACAAAATGAACATGTGCATATGATTTGTTGGATTTTGAGGAAGGCATCATGGCAATTGAGTTGGGGAGGATGTTCTTTAAAAAAATAGGTGCTTGGATAACTGGACAGTCCCACGCTAAAGAATAAACCTGCCCCTTACTTCAACTGCAAACAAAACCTAACTCAAAATCAACAAAGCACCTGAAAATATAAGATTTAAAATGATAAACTCTCAGAAAAAAAAAACGAAGGCAGTAAGCTTTCATGGTCTCACCTTTGCAATCGATTCTAAGATTTTAAACTCAAAGCAAAAGCAAAAACTAAAAATACCTAAATTCTACTGCATCAAATTAAAATAATTGTGCTTCAATATACATGATCAAACAAGAAAATGAGATTTATAAGTAGGAGAAAAAAATTGCAAATGATATATCTCTCCAGGATTTCTATCCAGAATATATAAAGAAATCTTGCAATTCAACCACAACAATAGTTTAGTGATAAGAAGGCAAAGAATTTGGAGAGACATCTATCTACAGAGGACATAAAAATATTCATTGTTACTCAATATCATTATGACTAGAGAGATTCAAATCAAAATCACAATGTAGTACTACTATACATGCACCAGGATGGCTATACGCTAAGTGATGGAAATACAAAGTATTGGATGAGATGTGGAAAAATGGGAACCCTCATGCATTAAGGTGGGAATTTAAAATTGTGCCACTATGGTGAAAAACACATCCACAGTACCTTAATAAACATACAATTACTACACAACCCAGCAGTTTGAGTCAGAGTGTATAGGCAAAAGAACTAAAATCAGTGTCATCTCCAAATTCTTTCTACAGTGTTTTGTAATTTTCATTGTTTTTCACCCCCTTGGTGAGACTTATTCCTAGGTGTTTTATGTAAGCTATTTTAGATGAAATTGTTCTGTGATTTCTTTCTCAGTGGATTCATCATTGGTGTATAAGAAAGCTATTGGGTTGATTTTTTAAATGAAGATATTGCATGCTGTAACTTTTGCTGAATTTGTTTTCATGTCCAAACCCCTGTTTGTGGTGTTTTTAGGGGCTTCTAACTAAAGGATGATATTGCTTGCAAATATGAATCATTTGAGTTCTTCTTTTTCTACTTGTATCTTTTAATTTATTTTTTCAGGTATAATTGGTCTGGATGAATTTTAAAGTACTAAATTGAAGAGGAATGGTAAGAATGGACACTCTTGGCTCTTTCCTGATTTTAGAGAAAATGTTTTTAGTTTTGTTCATTTAACATGATGTTGACTATAGTTTTGTTCTATATAACTGTTACTATACTGAGGTAAGATCTTTCTATACCTAGTTTTTTAGGGTTTTACCATGAAGGGATATTAAATTTTATCAAGGGCTTTTTCTGCTTCTTTTCACATTATCATTTGATTTCTATTTATGGGGAATATTACATTTATTGATTTTATATATTGAAGTATCCCTTTCTTGGGTTCATGAATTAGCAGAATTAATATTGTTAAAATGGCCATTTCACCAAAAGTAATCTACCAATTCAATATCCTCCCCATCAAAATAGCAATGGCACTCTTTATAGAATTAGATAAAACAATCCTAAAATTCATGAGGAAATCTAAAAGATCCAGAATCAACAAAACAATTCTAAAGAAAAAAAAGCAAGGCTGGAGGCATCACAATATCTAATTTTAAATTATGTACAAGTCATAGTAAAAAGCACAGTATGATACTGGCTCAAAAGTAGGCACATAGAACAATACAGTATAATAGATTGCAGAATAGAAACAGACTCATGCAGCTCCAGCTGTCTGGTTATTGACAAAGGGGTCAAAAATACACCTTAGAGAACAGATAATCTCTTTAACAAATGGTACCTGGAAAACTAGATATTCATACATAAAACAATGAAACTAGATCCCTATCCCTTACCCTGTACAAACATCAATTTAAAGTAAATTAATGACACAGGTGTAAGACCTGAAACTTTGAAATGCAAGAAGCAAACATAGGGAAACAGTTGTCATAGGCATGAGCAAAGGCTGACTGATAAGGACTCTAATGAGACAGAAAATAATGACAAAAATTAGCAAATAGAGTTACATCAAATTAGAAAGCTTCTGCACAGCAAAGAAAACAATAAACAGAGTAAACAGATTCTGTACTGAATGGGAGAAAATATTTACCAGCTACTTTTCTGGCAGGGGATTATATCCAGAATATACAAAGATCTCAAAAATCAACACCAAAAACTCAAAAAATCAAAAGTAATAAGTAAGCAAATGAATTAAACAGATTTCTCAAAAGAAGTACACAAGGCTAATAAATGTATCTAAAATGTTCAATGTTCAGCATCTTTATCCATCGAGAAATGCAAATCAAAACTACATTGAGATTTTATCTTATCACAGTTGGAGTAGCTATCATCTCTCTTCCAGCTGGTTTAGTGTTTCTGTTTTAATATTTAGATTTTTGAGCCATTTTGATTTTAGTTTAGTGCATGGTGAAAGACATGCATCTAGTTTTAATCTTTGGCAGGTTGAAACTTAGTTTTTCCTTCAATATAGCAAATTTGCCCTTGGGTGGGGGAGATTTAGAATGAGTTGGGGGTGGCAAATAGAGAAATAGAAAGAGAGGGAAAGATTAAAAGTAAGGCTAGAGAACACAGGAAAACAATGCAAACTTCAGGAAGCTGGTGAAGACAGGAGGGAAAAAGAGAGGGAACAAAAACAAGAGCAGAACAAACTAACAGCAATAGGAAAACTAGAAACCATATTCACACTCCTATAAAACTGAAAACAATGTAGAAAAAACAAAATGGGACAAATAGGAACAAGAAAGGTGAGAAATGAAGACACAGGAGAAAAGAAAACAAAAGCCAATACAACATAACAGAATTTATGGGACACAATGAAAGCAGTCCCACAAGGGAAATCGTCAATAAGATACTGGCAAACAAAGTGCAGATCATCAAGAAGATCATGCACCCTGAGCAAGAAGGATTCATCCCAGCGATGCAGAGATGGTTCGACATACATAGATCAATAAAGATAATACACTACATTAACAGAATCAAGAACAAAAGCCATATGATCATCTCAATAGATGCAGATAAAGCATTTGACAAAATCCAACACCCATTCATGATTAAAAAAAAAAAAAGTACAGAAAATTGGGATAGATGGTCTTTATCTCAACCTGATAAAAGCCATACATGAAAAGGCCACAGTCACCATCATAGTAAATGGTCAAAAACTGAAATCTTTCATGCTAAAATCAGGAAGAAGACAAAGATGTTTACTCGTACTACTTCTGTTCAATATAGTTTTGGAAACATTAGCCACAGCAATTAGACAAGAGAAAGAAATAAAAGGAATAAAGATAGGAAAGGAAGAAATTAAATTGTCATTATTTGCTACATGATATTCTATATAGAAGAACCCAAACTACACCAAAAGTCTTCTAGGCGTAATAACCAAATTCAGTAGAGTAGCTGGATACAAGGTCAACACTCAAAAATCAATAGTTTTCCTGTACACAAACAACTGGCTCATTGAGAGAGTTACTGGGAAAACAACTCCTTTCACAATAGCATTCATAAACGTGGAATATCTAGGAATCAATCAAACAAAGGAAGTAAAAGACCTCTACTCTGAAAACTAAAGCACTCTCAAAAAAGAGATTGAAGAGGGAATCAGGAAATGGAAATGGCCATACTTCCAAAACTGCTATATAGATTCAATGAAATCCCAATTGAAATTCCAACCGCATATTTCACAGAACTTAAGAAAACAATTCAAAAATTCATTTGGAACCAGAAGAGACCTAGAATAGCAAAAGCAATTCTAGGCAACAAAGACAAGGCAGGGGGTATCATAATCCACAGCTTGAAATATTACAAAGCTACTATGATAAAAACAGCATAGTACTGGCAAAGAAACAGACCTGAGGACCAGTGGAACAGATTAGAAGATGAATAAAGAACTCCAGACACACTCAGCCACCTCATCTTTGACAAAGGAGCCAAATACCTTCACTGGAGGAAAGATAGCCTCTTTAATAAATGGTGCTGGAAAAACTGGGTTTCAACCTGCCAAAAATTAAAACTAGATCCACATCTTTCACCATGCACTAAACTAAAATCAAAGTGGATCAAAGATCTAAACACTAAAACAGAAACACTAAACCAGCTGTAAGAGAGGTGAGGCAGAACTCTTGAAGACATTGGTGTAGAAAGACTTTATTACCAAAACCTCAATTGCACATGAACTAGCACAAAAAATCACCAAGTGAGATCTTGTCTTATTAAAAAGCTTCTGCACAGCAAGAGAAACCACAACAGAGCAAAGATATAATCCACAATGTGGGAAAAAATTTTACCAGCTCTTCCTCAAACAAAGGACTACTATCTAGAATATATAAAGAACTTTAAAAAATCGGACCCCCAAATTTAAAGACCCAATCCAAAACCAGGGATCTGAAATGAACAGACATTTCTCAGAGGAAGAAGCAGAAGAAGCAAATAAACATATGAAAAAAATGTTCAACATCACTGGTCATACAAATTAAAACAATGCTGAGATTCCATCTCACTCTAGAAAGAAAGAAAGGCTGCTGTCAAGAAATCAACCAATAAATGTTGGCAGGGCTGTGGGGAAAAGGAATCTTTATCCACTATTTGTGCGAGTGTAGGCTGGTGCAACCACTTTGAAAATCAGTGAGGAGATTCCTCAAAAAACCTAGGATTAGAGGTCTCATTCAACCTAGCTATTCCCCTTCTGGGTATCTGCCCAAAAGATTTCAAAGCATCATACCACAGCAATATATGAATGACCATGTTTATAACAGCACAGCTTGTAATAGCTAAATCTTGGAATCAACCCAAATGCCCATCAACTGATGAATGGACTAAAAAGATTTTTTTATATAATGGAGTACTATTAGCCAAAAGAAGGATAAATGTGAGACATTCATAGCTAAATGAACGCATATTGAGACCATAATCTTAAGAGAAATAAGTAGGACACATGTGTAAATACCAAATTGTTTCTCTAGTGTGAGGGACTGAAAGTGTAAATGAGGACCAAAATGTATAATTGATATTGTGAAATGGGAAGAAAAAGTTCAAACAGGAAGGCAAGCTGGGGTGGGGAGGAAAGAAGAGAAAGAAAAATATGAGAAAAGAAGGAAAAATGGAAACAAAGCTTTTGTAAATAGGGAGGGGTTGAGGGGTGGAAGGGAGGGAAGGGAAATGGGAAAAACAAGAACCAAGATATATCTTGTACAGGTACAACTTCCCAATGATAAATGCAATCATAATGTATACCTGATTTGTACTAATAAACTTAATGAATTAAAAAAAGTCAGTGTGAAGTTTCTTTAAAAGCCCCTAAAATTACAGCTGCCAGTAGATACAGCCATATTACTCCTCAGTATATTCTCAAAATGATTGAAGTTACCATATTACAGTAACACCTCCATATCCATGTTTATTGTGGCAAAATTTACAATTAACTAAACTGACAGACACTATGGTGTCTGTCAATGGATGCATGGCTAAAGAAAATATGGTATATACACACAATGGAATATTTTTGTTCATAAAAGTGATTAAGTCAAATCCTGCAATTTGCAGACAATCGGATGAAACTGGAGATCATCGTGTTAAGCAAAATAAGCTGGAATTAGAAAGTAAACTGTCACGTGTTTTCTCCCATATGTAAAATCCTAAAAAATATTTACAAAAAGAAAGAAGAAATGACAGGAAAGTAGATGAGAGACTAATAGGGAAGTGGAAGGGATGCAAGGGAGAGTAGAGGAAGGGGAGGAGGTAATGTGAGATTAAATTAATCAAAGAGTGTCATATGCATATGCAAATATGTTGAAATAAAACCCACTATTAAATACAACAGGCATGAGCCACTAACATTAAAAATAAAATGGAAAAGTACCTAACAATACTTTTTCAAATTCAAACTCATAGAAGAACATCCTTAGCAGCACTGTTCTCAGTAGCCAAAAGATGAAAATAATCCATATGTATGTTAAGTGATGAATGGATCAGTAGAATGTGCTACGTTTGTGCAAGGGGATATTGTTTGGGCATAAAAGGAGGTAAAACACTGATGCATGCTTCATAATGGATGAAACTTGAAAACACAGTGACAAATGTGAGAAGTCACCACAAAAGGCTGTGTATCATCCAATTCCATTTAGATGACATCTCCAGAAAAGACAAATCTACAGAATTAGAAAAGAGATTAATATTTGTCTAGGCCAGAGGAGGATAAGGAAACTGATAATTACAAAGTACAGGTTTTCAAATTGATAAAAATGCTCTATAATTGGTAGTGATGATGGCTGCAATAATCTTTAAATTTACCAAAAAACCATGGAATTCTACAGTTTAAATGGGGAAGTAACATGGTATGTGAATAATAAATCAATCTGTTATTTAAAAAGAGATAAAGAATAAAACAGTAGTCCACATACTTATTAACATGAACAGTGGGTCAAAAATACCAAATTTTAAGATCTTCTTGACTTTTCCCACAAAGGGATCTTGTGGATTGTTGAGTGAATCGACATTCACTCCAAATGATGTGCCAGTGATCACATCCATGCTGTAGGCCCCAAAGATGCTGAGTAGAGAAAGACATGAAAAATTAAATTTTGCACTTCTCTGCCATCCTTCTGTTACTTATTGAGTAAGATGTGGGAGTAGATTCTTATGACCAGGAAAGACAGAGACCCACACCCTGCCAGAACTATCTGTGGGACAATCTGCACACTCTATGTTCCTCTGACTCACTCTTGTTGAGTACTTATTGAGGGCCAATGATGCAATTCCCCCTTTGCTAGGGGTGACAGGGACATAAGGTGATTTAAACTGACAAATACAGATAAATTACAATCATGTGAGTGGGATGTGCAAACACCATTCATCATCAGGACAAGGGTGGAATAATTGACTCTTCTAGGGGAAAAAAGAAAGGCGACAGACCTAGGGCTTGATTCATCCTAGAGCCTGTGCACATAGCTTATTCTTCACACATCACACAACAGTAACATCCTGTTCTGAGTGGCTAGGAGCATCTTTTGTTCAAGCTCCTGATAGATCTGTTCTTCCCCTACTCCAGTAATCTGAGTTGCCCTCAGGGCAGAAACATTCCTGCAGAATATGGAAACCAAGACTATTCCTAATTTAAAGCTACAGCAAATCTCTCCTGTTTGGACTTGTAGGATCCCATATTTAAGTAACCACATGTCTTCTGTTTGCTCAGTCCAATTTCAATTTACACTCATAACTCTTACATAAGTCCAAATTTTCCAGTTTACCAATAAATGATGTAGTTGCCTGACTCATAACCTCTCCAGAACCTTCATTCTGTTGACATTAAAGGAACAAGAAGTGATGAGAAGATTTAATATTTATGCTTTTATGGCAATCTCTATAAATCTTTCTCATGAAGAGGTTTAAGTTAATTTCTACACTGTCACTTTTATGGCCCATGAACGATCTCCTGATAACTAAAATTGCCTTTTCCTGCCACCACTTCCTATCCTCTACACTCACAAGTTTGGCACTATCATATTTTCTTCTTTCTAAACTATATATTTGTCCTCCAGAATAGCCAAAAACATCATTAAGCACCTAAATTAATCTTGATCCCTGTAAATAGGGGGAAGACTCTCCCCTAACTTCCCAACTTTCTCTTGGAAAATGTGCTTTCTTGGATGGCCTGTTGAAACTGTAACACAACACTATTGCTTTGCTCAGGTTACTGGAGTTACTCAGCAGTGGAAATTTCAGTTCTCTGGCAGAAAGCTGGAGACTCTCATGACAGTTCAGAAGCCCAACTGATGCGCTGCTACTTACTCTTTCATGGAGACAGGTTCACCTTTCTTGGCTCTCTGTCTCAGGTTTTTCACTAGTACATCTCCATACTGTTCAATGATGGGGAACATCTAAGCACAAAACACAAACACACCACAACTTAAGTAGATGAGGATACTCAAGCCCTATAGTCTATGGCTTGCCCAAAGATGAACTCATAACTTGTCATTTATACTGAATCTGTTTTTGGACTTTAAAAGAGTTTAAATTGGACCATCTGCTGAGAAACATGATAGGGATATTTATAAAGTAGAATTTTCGTAATTGAAATCGTAAGTAAAAATTAAAGGAGGATTAGTAAATCAATAAAAATAAAGTGCAAAACTCCTAGTAAATATCCTTTCTTTTCTAGAATTTTCTAAGAAAGCAGATCTGCCTTTGCCAGAAGTAGATAACCTGGGTGGAATTTTATTCTGATAGACTTACTCTATAATAAACATATTCAAAAACCTATTAGTGTGGGCATGTATATTATGGTAGATGTATCTCTATGAATGTGCTTCTGACATATTTTATGTCCTAATACTGAATTTTATAATGTATATTGGAGAGCATAAATTAAAATGCCATCTTTAGGAAGTTCAAATCCACAGCATCACCCTTTGGAAAGGCACTAGGGTCTTAACTTCTATAGGTCTGCAGATTCATTCCTTCAGCTTCCTATTAAAAGTCCTCTTATTTTATTACCTCCTTGAGTTTCCCAGTGGTGAAGGCTGGGGACAGCAGTGTTCTTATCCTCTTCCATTCTTCATCCTCAGATATACTGATGGCTTTCTTCATAAATCCCACTGGACCAAAAGACTAGAGTACAAAGAAAAAGATATTTTGCCCTGCATGTTTTGGAGGTTCCCACAATTAGATGAATTTGTAGAAATGTATCACTGGCTGTGTGTCAGGTGACTGGCCCTATGTCAGACATTGAATAAATGTTTATTACAAATGAATAACTTTCTGGGAGGTACTGGAGGCACTTCAATGTCTGCAAAATTTCCCCATGGTTGGGAAACTCTTCTTCAAGGTAACAGGGAGTACCAAAACCTCCCACATTCTCCTGGGTAGAGCAAAGTGGAAATAGATAAATAAAAGATACCAGATCCCTTGGACAACTGTAGGTTGCCTTAGACCAGTTCTGTCTTTGTGTTTATATAGGGCACGAGCACCTTGATAATGGAAAGCCTAGATACGGTGATTTTATAAATAGTTATACTTAATATTAAAGGATTAGGACTCTAAATGTTAATCTGGGGAAACAAGATAATTTCGTGAAAGTTCTTTTCTTTTAATTTTTTTCCCTCCAGGGACAGATGAAAACAAGAATCATGACTCGATCTCCCACCTTGGAACTGACAAATCAATGCGAGCTCCTTGAAACTTACCACCATGATCTAAAAATATATTCTATATTAAAATGGATACTCCCAACAGTTATTCATGACAAAAATTAAGAATACTAAGAAGGAAACTTCTTTAATT
>NW_004624740.1:17359479-17379445 GCF_000247695.1 Heterocephalus glaber | reverse complement strand
GTTTCCCCTCTTTGTACCTTTAAAAATGGATTGCAAATTAGGAAGAATTGGTTTATTAAATCTTCTGCTTGGTCTAACTTTGAATGGACAGAGGAACTATTATTCCATTTTATTCCAGTTTTTAAAATAATATATTTCAATGAAGAAATAAATTGAAAGATCTAAATGAAATGTTGTCAAATGTTCCTACAGATATGTGTACTTTTGTATTAATTGCCATCATATTTTAATTATGTGCTTTTATGAGGTCCTTTCTTTCAGTCCTGAGGATCGAACCCAGGGTTCATCTCAGCCCTTTTTACTTTCTTATTTTGAGACAGGATCTTGCTAAGTCATTGTGTTGCCCGGGCTGGGTTCGAAGTCACATTCTTCCAGCATCAGCCTTCCAGAGTGCCAGGATTACTGATGTGCACCACTGTGTGTAGCTTAAATTTAGTTATTTATATTACTACAATTGATTACTACATATAAATATTATATAACCTGTATACATATACTTTTTAAATGACTATTTCCTAAGTGAGATGATTTAAATAAATTCGTCAAACTTTATAATATCAAAGGCAACCATCATAAAATGGTATTTTGGAAAAATCGTTATGAAGAGAACATACTTTCTTCCATTATCTTATCTTTTGTAGGTAGTCCTAGCTTACTGGTATCGAACAGTCACAGGAATAACGAATTTATTTAGGGTAGAAACTAAGACCTGCGGGAATGTGACCAGCGTGGGACTTCCTAGTGAAGTTGAGAGCTGTGAAGGTCTGTCTTCCTCCAACCTGCTGTCCCGCCCTTAGGGCTTCGTAAACACTAGAATCACTGCAAACAGCTGTGACTCCGTTTTTCCTTTAAACCACACTAGAAATGATGCATCTCAATGATAATTTTACACTTCAGTTTTCTGATAAGGCTTTGTAGTTGCTAATTTGAATGTAAGTTTGGAATTTAATTTGTGCATTAATTTAGCCCAGTAGATTGCAAACTTGAGTAAAAGCCTCCATATCAGAATGAGGTAATACAAATAAAAGTGCTTTGAGTGACTTCAATATATAATAAACTTGGGGGCTCAGTCAAGTATACACTTGTAATGGTGTATTAATGAAGTAGCACAAGCATATTGAAAAATGAGTAGCAGGTTATAGTGACAATATAGCTTTAATACATACTCACAGTCCAGTGGATAATTTTAGCCAAACTCTTCCTATGTATCTTCTACATTGGTGTCTTTGTCAAATAACTGCTTTTGGAATTCTGTAACAGTTCTGCAGGACATACAGTGGTCACTTCTGTTTAAGATGTGTGCAGTTTGGCACTTTGACAACCCAAGGACAGTGCTGTCCTTTGGGACTCTTGTTCAGAATCACATACGTGTACCTGCATAGAATTTACACAGTTGTTTCTTTATTTCTTCCACTCTCCACAGCATGATTATTTATTACATTTTATAAATATGGTTTTATAGACTAGTTTATAATAACATTCAATTCTAGGAGTATAAACTAATCTATATTTCCCTAATATTTTTACTGTTTCCCTTAGGTAACTTTATAAAATATAAAAAAATTGATAGAGGATATTTAAGGGACAATTAGACTTTTGTTTGTTTACTATATAAAAGACAAGAGAAAATACCTTGTGAATTGAGACTTGCTTTTGACCTGGTCAGCTAGAAGGTATAGCCTTTTCTGAGGGATGAAAATATCACTTTTTATAGGGACGAATATGGTACTTCCTAAATTCCAAATAAGTGACAAGTTAGAATTTTGACTTGGGTTATAGTAGTGGCCCAGTGGACATGATCCTTATTCTCATGGAGTCTGCACTATGAGAGGGCTCTTAGCAGTTGTAACTGTGATGTACAATACGCACACAGAAATAGAACTATCAAGAAGAACAGCATTTCATGGGTAGGGACCAGTATATTTAGTCTCTGGCCTCATGAATAAAGTACAAAAGTGGCAAAGGAGACCAGAGAGAAGACTGGACTTCCTGGAACAGAGAGAGAGGGAAGAGAATTGGTGTGACAGGTGTGACATCATCCTGGGAGTACAAGAAAAGGTCTCATTGTGACAGGCCATGTGGGGGGAAGAATTTTGTACTTTATTCACTGATAAAATAATGCTCAAGGTAAGAATCTGTTGATTTTGGTGCTTGTTTGGAGAGGATACCATTGGCCTTCACAAAGCCAGAGACTACTGTACCCTTGGCACATGATTTGTACAGAGAGAGAGAGCTGTACAATGCCAGGTCTTGGGAGGGAGCTTGCAAGTAGAATTAACAAGACTTGGTAACTGATGGGAATGTAGGGAAGAGAGTGAAGTGCTGTAACTCTATTTGGTTTCAAGCTTGAATAACTGAGTCCCTTGAACAGTAGGAAACAAATACAGGTGTGAACTGCTGTGATTCACTGTGGATGCATTAGCTTGAGATCCTAGAGAGAGATGTCACATGGCTACCTGGATAGATAACTTTAGGAATAGGAAGAATGTTTGCGACTAAGTGTAGACTTGGATTCATCTCCATGTAGATGATACTCAGAGCTACAGAAAAGGGAGAGTTTTCTGAAGGCTAATATGCAGACTGAGAAGAGAGCAGGTGACAGAGGCTAGGGAGAGCCAGGGTTGAAGGGAGGTTGCATAAACAAGTGAGGTTATAGGACAGACTGGAAGGAGTGTCCAGGGAGGTAGGAGGGTCACTGGGCCAGCCTTCAGGTCTTGGTTTCAGCTAGTTAGATATGAGAAACTTCTGGCAGGTTATTTAAGTTCTGAATTTGTCTTCTCAACCATAGAAATGCTTTTATGATAATCCCTGCAATTTTGTCTGAGAATTATGTGAAATGATGATTATAAAACAAATAAGTGCTATACACAATCTTATTTGTGGGATATATTAAAATTCTAGCTCTCAATAATAATGGATCAAATAACTGGATCATCTCTTTCAGACTAAAGCTGCTCCTTGAGGTTAGAGACTATATCTTACTCATTGCACAGAAAAGATAAAAATAATGCAATGGCTTTCTCTTGGGAGTCATCAAATGGCTCTACAGATAATTCCAGACATTGAGGAAGAGCAGCGGTGTTTTCATAATGAGAAGCCCCAACAATTATCTTCATTCAAAAATACTTCAGTAGGGGAACTTATAAATGTAATTAAAAAATGCATTATAGGGGCTGAAGATGTAGCTCTGTGGTAGAGCCCTTGCCTAGAATGCACAAGACCCTGGGTTTGATCCACAGCAACAAACCCGCCTGGCCCCGCACATATGGGTAAAGATTATTAAATCTATTAAAGACAGCATCAATCTGAGAGCAAATGCTTTCAGCAAATTCATGAGGCCTTGAGGAAAAAGCACTGAGATAATTATGCTCCCTTGCTTTATAGCCATGTGTTCACTACATGCTGAATAATCTGTGTCTTTTCAAAGGATTGGGAGATCCTGCTTGCTTTTATGTGGGTGTGATTTTTATCTTAAATGGACTCATGATGGGATTGTTCTTCATCTACTCTACATACTTGAGATAAGACACTGAATTAAAGGATCTGACTGATCTTATAAGGATCAGATGATAATTGTTATTACATGATAAGGAGAATTAGTGAGACTAATTGGTTAATAGTAGGAATATTTGTAGATTTATTTGAATTTTCAGGTGCTTACCCAATGTCATACAACCAAAAAACTGGGACTGTCACTGAAGGGAATACCTTAAATAAGGCCTCCCCTTTATCCCTGTGGCAATGTTTTTGTAGTTATGATTTTTCAGCCAAGGTTTTAATAAAAGTACTTCTCTTCCTCTGTAATTTATTACAACATTAGAGGGATCTCTGGTTAGAATTAATTAATTTATCCTCATTTTATTCTCTGTAAATGTTAGATTAAGAAAACTATAAGAAGAACTGTAAATCATTTGCAGCAGACACTTAAATTTGTTAGCACATCTTTTTTGACAACATTACCACAACTTTGTTTGGAGGAGCAGTGTGACCAGTCTCAGATGATAAGTTGAAGTTAATTGTTATAGTCATGTGCTTTCCTCCCAGGCTCTATTGCTCCTTGACAGATCCCGAGGATCTAGGTTTTGCCCGTGATAAATAAAGGACCTTGTGAAAGGATATATTCAGCTGTCCCTTCTCTATTCCTTCATGCTTTTATGTGGAAACCATGCCTGGAGCCACAGCAGTCATCTTGTGGCCATGAGGGAAAGTCCATAAAAATAGCAGACATATCTGGCTTAACATACTGATGTTGCTGAACCAATACCAATAGATATTTACCACTTCTCTTTTTTGTTCAGTGATATAATCCACACTCATACTGTTTAAGCCACTTTTGTCAGACTTCTTTGTTTCTTTCAGTGAAATATATTCCTAAGTAAGTCATCAACTTTCTTTACAGTGTTATTCATGAAATTTAAAAAGCATTTAAAGTTAGAAATCTAGATTTAATCATCCAACAAATATTTATTAAATTTTCATAGGGCTTATGTCAATACAGATTAATATTTATATGCACTCTTTGTTTTAAGTTTTTGGCATAGAAGGACTTGCATAGAATCAGTGAAAATTAGTGACATATTTAATATTGTATCAGGGATCCTGTCCAACACAGTGGGCTAAAAAAGTATAAGGTTTGGAAAATGTGACAAGTAAATTTTTTCGAAAAGTAGTTCATATTATATATGTGTAAAAAATCAAGAATAAAGTATTTGAAGCATTTAGAAAATTTATGATGTTACCTGAACACAAAAATCAATACACAAAATTATAAATTCTATATTCTAACATCAAACAAAAAGTGAAATTTTAAAAAGATGCTACTTAGGTTAGCATTAAAATCATGAAGTTTCTAAGAATAAATCTAACAAAAATATGTATAACCTTTATGGAAAAACTGTTAAAAATTGGTTGAGATGCATTTAAGAAAATGGAAATAAATGAAGAGATATACCATGTTAATGGGTTGGAAGATGAAAATTATCCCAAATTGATTTCCAGATTCAATGTTCTACCAATCAACATACTGTCATAATTTTCGTGACCCCTAATAGCTGATTTTAAAGTTACTCAGAAATGCAAAAGGCCAAATTTAGTTAGAACATTTTTTTAAAAGGTACAACTTGCTTTATCAATTATTGCTGTATCATAATGCTAATGTAAATAAGACAGCATGCTAGACAGATAGATAACAGGAATGGGGTAGAGGCCAAACACAGAAATGTAAATTTAAGGACACTTGGTCTGTGATAGAGCAGATATTGCAGTCTACCAGAGTGCATAAGGATAAGCTTTTCATAAATATTAATGTATATTGACGGTTATATTGATGATCTTAGAATCAGTATTAACAGCTGTCTTAGGAGTGTCCAGTGGGGACTCAGGGTGTAATGATTTACAAACTCAAAGACCCAAGTTCTATCCCTGGTACCAAAAAAAAGCTGTGTGTACATGTATTTCCTGGCTCTGCTGCTGAAAGGGCTCTGATGCGGTTAACCCTGCCTGTATCCCCCATGGCATTCCTAGTGTTCATATACTGGTTTCCAAATACCACTGTCCAGTGAAAGGGAGCCGAGCTGTATGGCAAAGTGATTGATTCTAGGGCCGAGACAGGAAAGATGCACAGTAAATCTGATTCCAGACAGTAAGAAATTACCAGAAGAGGCTTTCCATAGCTCTGTCATTCCAAAGAATTCTGATAAAGCAGGATGGAGGAAAATTGGAAATCACTTGTCAAATAACAACTGTGGGCAAGACCCATCCATGGCGACAAAAATTGGGATGGGGTGAGGATAAGCAAGCTATTCATCCTCAAAGAACAGAGTGTCTTCCTCAGTATACTTAATTATAAAAAGAACAATAGTGACCCACTGAGAAGAAATTTGGCAGACAATATGTGAGCACAATTAACCTCCCCAGTAATGAGACATAGCACATCAACAGCACACACCTCTGTCCTGACTCTCTGAGGAAAGAGCATCACCACCTGCTAGCTGGGCAGCAGCATTATCCCAGAGTAGCCAAACCTGTCAGGAGCCCTCCTGAGCCTCTGACTTTCCTAATTATGGGAGCCACGTACTAGACAAATCCTCTTTAAAATGCCTGTAGTTTACTCAACACCACCAATAGCTTGTTTTGAAATCACTTAGATTAACCTGTGCTTCTTTAAAATGAACTTCAAAGCATTAAGAAGCTTGGCATTTTACTTAATCCCTCCAGAAAAGTTTAACACCTGAGTAGTGTTACTTCCTCAGCACGTGGTGTTCTTTTCGTTTGTTATCTGACAGCCCCAATAAGCACTTACTGACCAGGTACTTAACAATCTTTCTTCAAGATGATGACTTCAGGAGGTGGCGGTTTCTGTGACTGTGGCGACACCAAAGCATGGAAAGAGGGTCCTTACTGTCAAAAACATGAACTTAACACCTCTGAAATTTAAGAAGAGGAGGTAAAAGCATTTTCACAAAGTTGAAATAGTAGAAGGAAAAGCTGTTTTGACGATGAGTTTTAAGTATTTTAAGAAACTGAAATTCTATTATGTGTGAAGTGGTTAAGCACACAGTCCTATTAATAGTAACTAAGTACTGGGCTGGGGATTTAGCTCAGTGGTTCCGGTGCCTACCGCTCGAGCACAAGGTCTCAAGTTCGATCCCTGGTACCAAAAAACCCCAGTAACTAAAGTACTTTGAAAGTTCTTTGTGTTCTGTGGCTGCTATACCGTTGTGAGTGGTATGCATTTGAAATTCTAAAAATTTAATTCAAAAAGTTTTCTTGGTTGGGATTTTAAGCATTTTTGAAGGCTTTTATTAAGTCCTAATTTACTACTGAAAAGATTTTTTTCAATTATTAGTTTTTGCATATTTGTGTTGTAAATAAGACTTTGTAAGCCAAGATAACTTTCTTTTTTATTACTCTGCATGACACCAGCCCTAATCATCTAGGAAATCAGAACCTTGGGTTTGTGATGGGAGCGGGTATGGAGAGGATAGCTCAGTACACATTAGCCCTACACCTGTAAATCATTTTTTAAAAATCGTTCCATTTGGACTATTTTTTTCTAAATGATATTTGTAATGAAACAATGTGTTCTCACTAAATGCTCATATCTCTGCTTTTTATGACAATTTGATGTGTGAGTCCAGATCTTCATTTCAGGTTTTATTACTTTCCATTGTCAGGGAGGTAGGTACATTAGAGTACTCAGAAAGCCTGACATAGATTTGGGGCAAGTAGACAAAAATAGTCCTTCTTGGTGCACATACCCTGTGGGTCTCAAATATTTTAAGACAATGACCAAGGCTTTTGGTGTCAGATAATGTCTCTTAGATAGATCAGGATTTGTACAAAATTATTCAGTGCTGTGGAAAACAAGTTTTGTCTATGGTTTATCTGTTTTGTGCAAGTGTTCTGGAATTTGTTCCAGGAAGAGATGGTCAGGGTTCCAGATCTTCTCGCCTCTCTTAGAGTAGCTCCATTTTTTAAAAAATGTATTTCATTGGAACTCTGTATGTAAAAATACAAGACAAATTAAGGTAATGTGTCCAAAACCATTAAATTATTATTAACCCTGATTTTCATAATTCCTCAGTCCCTGCATGTTTTGCATCGCAGGGTGTAAGTGTAAGAAAGCAAATGACTGTATGGTGAGGCACTGTCCCTAAGAAAGCTGAGTTTTGGTTCTGTTTTCTGTTTCGGTGTACTGTCAAGTTCATGTTATTATTAATACCTACTCTTTTTTTTAAATCCTTATGGTGTTGCAGCTCTGGTTCTTGCTGTGCACAAGTGCTTTCACTATGTTAATGACTTCCAGAGCTGTTGTCACAAATAATGAAGTGGGGTGGGGGGGACACAAAAAACTTTGCATGTTAAGCAGCCTGTGTGAGAAGAGTTACAGGGAAAATGACTGTAGGAATCTGGAAGTCTACTTCTCACTGAGTAGACTTTCTTTGAGTCTTAGACCCATCTCCTTTAGAATTTTTGTCCTTTTTTCCTTCCACCTTCTTCATTTGTCAGTTTAAGTAGATTTATCTTGGGTATTTAAAAATATTCTGTGTATGTGTGTACATGTGTGTGTATGTACTGTATTTAGAAGAATATGCTAGTTACTAGTCCCGTGATATGGGAACCTGATGCTTTTCTAATTTGAGAAATAAATATAATGCTAGTTAGCCATTAAGGTAAATTAAGTGTTTAGAGTTAAGATAAGGCATTAAGAATAAAGTTATATAAAACATTTTGCCAACCTTAACTGAAAAATACCATCTAAAAACATGAAAAACATACATGAAAAAACAAAATGTATATTTAAAGTAATATATTTTTATATTAACCCTGAACTTTGGTGATTTATTCACCATTAAGCCTCCTGTCCAAACTTCCTGTTAACATCTCATCCTGCAGTCAGAAGTACACCGTTGAGTAGTTCTTATACAATCAAAGAGCAGTTTTTTGGCTTTAATGAGTTCTCCTCTTTCAAAGTGTCAAAATCAAGCTCTCCTTTAGACCTAGTATTATATGTCCATCCTTAGCAAGTATTCTTCTTTTATTCTGCAAATTGGAGGTTAGGGGTTAAAACGGGAAAGATGGTTTGATTTGAGATTTTAGCCTGGAAAGCCACACCAAAATGTTTGAATTTATTCATTAGGCATTGGAGTTCCATCGAATATTTTGATTCAGTTGATTGAAAATTGCAGATATTCTTTTTTTTTTTTTAGATATTCTGAACAAAATATTTTAGGAAGTTTGATTAATAGGTTGAAAAGTATAGGACTAAATTCATTGAGAAGTTGAAGGTGGACAGCATGGCAGCTTCCTCTGTAGTATTTTGAGAGGTGGAGACAGAACGGGAAAGGAGAGAATTAATGTGTATTTAACGTGGTTGCACTTTTCCCCTTGTTCTTTCATTCAGGATCCACTTGTGCGTTTATCTGAAGATGTGATAGCAAGAATTTGCAACATTTTTGCTATTATGTTTCGGTACACAGTAGAGATACTAACCTGGGAGAAAGAAAATGAATTGCCAGCAGATTTGGAGGTGGTGTAAGTGTAGCCCATTTAGTCTTTGTATAGGAGGACTGCTAAATTGTAACTCTCATACAGCAGTGATAGGACCTAAGTTGTTTGGTTTTGTTTTTTAAGGATTGGGTTTTAGGATAACAATGTTACAACTTTTTAATATGTGTGATCCACTTAACTGTTGAAAGTTTCTCCACATTTGTTGGTTAGTTGGCTTGTAGCCATATTTAAACTAAACTGGTTTCAGGCATAAACAGGTTTCTCTTTTCTGATTATATGAAAAACTGATAAGTGACTCTGCAGCTCTTTTTGTTTCCTTTATATGTCAGAATGAACTCTTTCTGAATAAATACTCAAAGTCATTTTTAACCATTTTGATTTTAATTATACAATATTTCATATTTTGTGCTTTTTTAGTGTACATGTGTCATTTTTATTTAGATTATTGTGGTCATAGACTTGTTACCAGAGAGCTGGATTCTGCCATGGTTTAGGGGAGGGCTTTGTTTTCCTTGTTAATGGACTTGCCCCAAATAACCTTCTCTTTTACTAGAAAATAAAGCCAAACTTGTTAGCATTATATTCTTTAAGATGAATTAAGACTCCAGTGAAAAATTGAAGGACATTGATAATGTTTCTTTTTGTTTATTCAGCATGTTCCAGATAATTGAGATTGTGGATGAAGTGATTTCCAATACAAGTTTTGAGGGATTCCTGAACTCTGCTTTTTTGGAAATGTTGAAAGTTACCTAATATCTCATAATTTTATCTTCATGAAATTCAAATTGGATTTCTTTAATTTAAAATCTGAGTTTAAAGCCTAGAAAAATATCTGGCTGTCTGGTAACAAGTTTGCAACCTCAATAGTTAAATAAAAATGGCAGGTGTATACTAAAAAAACACAGAAGAGAAATCTGACTTGCTTCCCTTCTAATGTTTCTACCTCAGTCTACCCAGAAACCTTGTGCCCATTGAAGTACGAAGTCTGGTGCTTCTCCCTTAGAGTTCTGCTTTTGCTCCTGTCCATATTTACGACACCTGGAGGCCACAGCCACTCTTGCCCTATACAGTTCATTCTCTGTACTAAGGCAAACGTGATCATATTTTCTGTTTCAGATCTTGCAAGATATTCACGATTTCTGCTCTCTCCAGAACAGACTGATCTCCTGTGTGTCTGCCCGTCCTTCCCTGTGCTCCAGCTCCCACCATCACCCCTACCACCTCTGTCCTTTTGCTTTTGCCTTCCCTTACCCCAGGGTTGCTCAACTTTGGCACCATTGGCATTCAGGGCCAGATGAATTATTTGTCCTGGGAACTGTCTGGTCAATTGCAGGATATTTAGCATCATTCCTCACCTCCACCTGCTAGGTGCCTGTAGCACCTCTGAGCCCCAAGATGACAAACAGAAATGTCTCCAGGCATTGTGGGATGGTCACCTGTGGGAGATGGAGGGAAGTTGCCTCAGTTGAGAGCCAGTGATGCTGAGTCTGACTTCAACTCTCAGATTATTTCTCCAGCAGTTCTTACCTAAACTCCAGACCTCGGATACCCGACTCTAGCATCCTGCTGTTTTTAATAAGAGCCAGTGCAGTTGGAGTTCTTTGTTCATATCTGTTTTCCCTACTAGGCTATAATTGTAATGTCATAGAGTGTAGAGACCCAGATGACTTCTTCACCAATCCCTAGTACATTCTATAGGCCAAAGTATTCTCTTAATAAAGTGAGCCTCCCCAATGATGAATGTCATCATACTGTATACCTAAAATGGACCAATAAACTTAATCTAAATAAATAAACAAATAAACAAAATGAGCCTGGAGCAAGATAATGGACAAATGGGTCACCCAATGTATCATTCATGTTTGATCCCACAGAGAGAAGAGTGACACTTACTATTGCATGTTGTTTAATGACGAGATTCACACCTATGAACAAGTTAGTTACACTCTTCAGAAAGCTGTGAACTGTACACAAAAGGAAGCCATTGGTTTTGCAACTACAGTAGATCGGGATGTAAGTAATTTCATCACGTTGCTATAATAAATTAAACTTTTGCTACAGATAAGTTAACCCCCAAAAATTGAGTTAAAGGTATGTATGTCTAGACCAGTGGTAGCGAACCTATGGCACACATGTGCTGCAGTGAGCTATTTGTATCGCTGAAAGCCCTAAAAGGTTTGCCATCCCTGGAGACTGTTCTTTTAAATTTCATTTGAATGTTGGCCCAAATATGTATTTGTATAATTGAAGCTATTAACAAATGAAAGTTTAAAATTCACTCTACTCCGTGATTAAAAATACTCATCTATAGAAAAGAAAATTATAGAAACCTAGTAGAATAATTGTTGTTTAGTTTGAAGAAATATACTTATGAATAGCTTTAGAGTTAAGATACTTTTGAAGAAAAATTTTAATTTACTTTTCATTGATGAGTAAGATGAGTGTTATAAATATTAGAAATTGATGAGCGTTGTTTCATGTTTAAGAGTTTATTTACCCTAATATTGAATGTGATATCTTTACAAGGTAACTTTAGGTATCTTTATTCTCAGGGACATAGGTCTGTTCGATATGGAGACTTCCAGTATTGTGAACAAGCAAAATCAGTGATTGTGGTAAGTAATTTTAAAACATGCTAATAAAACCATTTTATTAGCTTCAGGGTAGCTCCGTATTTCAACATTTATAAACGTGTTTTTATGCTTTCATTAATAAAAATCCAGTGTCAACTAAAAATTATGTTTTTTTAATTTTGGGGGGTTTTTTTTGTTTTTTGAAAGAGGTCTCACTATGTAGTTCAGGCTGGCCAGAACTTGCAATGATCCTCCTGCCTCAGCCTCCCAAGTGCTGGAATACAAGAGTGCCACCACACTCAGCTAAAAATTATGTTTTTAAAAATAATGTGTCTTGAGCATTGAGTTACTTTAGTTCTTTTAAGCTATGTAAGAATAATAGAAAATGAATATTTAGATAAAGATGTATTTTTTTATCATCCTATTTCCTTATCAGAGATGTCTCTGAAAAGCTTTCTGTTTTGTTTCTAATTAAGTTTTCACTCTACCATTTAGGAATTAAATTGGCCATTAGCACCAAGATTAGAGTCCAAGGAAAGATGTTTCTTGGTACATTATAGCAAGATATACTCTATTCTAACAGCGTATTATTTTTATGGGTTTTTTTTGGGGGGGGTACCGTGGATTGAACTCAGGTTCTTGCGCTTGCGAGGCAGGTGGCAGAACCACTGAGCTAAATCCTTGGCCCTAATGTATTATTTTTCTAAAAGAAAACAATTTCTCACTTTTAGATTTATTTTTAAAAGTTTTTAAACTATACCCTATAAGTTGCATTTTATATAATTTTTCTTTTTAAAACTAATTTTACATATTATAAAATAATTTTAAATACACTGACAATAATAAAAATAACATGAACACCTATGGGCCCACATTGTATCTTATTTTTGTCCCACTCATTTTATTTTTTAAATTTTATTTATTTATTTTTTTGGTACCGGGGATGGAACTCGGGTCCTTGCACTTGCGAGGCAGCTGCTGGAGCCACTGAGCTAAATCCCGGCCCTTGTCCCACTCATTTTAAATAAATAAACAAATATAAATGCATGCCTTTATATTTCGTATGTTAAATGCTACCAACATAGAACTGATGTGGAGGTCTTTAAGCATCGTAGAAAGCCAAGCAGGGGAGTACACTCCTGAAGCACCCTCACAGGCTGAGGCAGGAAGAGCACAGATTCACCCCTAACCTGGGATACTTAGTGACTTACTTGAGACCCTGTCTCAAAATAAAAAAAATAAGGGTTAGGGACGTTAACTTTTTGTATGAATCCTGTGATTCCACCTAGAAAATTAGAATCTGGATCAAATAAGACAAAGTAGTGTTTTTCTTAACACACATACACAAAATACTCCTGTGATGATATGGTGTTAACTTCTTATGTGGTATTAACTTTTTGTGCCAATAAAATAGCCTTTTTAAGTTACTTTTTTCATTTTGTCATTTCTTTTTAGGAGAAATACCAGTAGACAGACAAAGCCACTCAAAGTTCAAGTTATGCATTCATCTCTTGTTGCAGATCAGAATTTTGGTTTGAAGCTTTTGTCTTGGCTGGGAAGTATCATTGGATACTCAGGTAGGTTCATCACTAACTGTTAAGAGAACTCTTAGGCCCTTGGAAAACTGTTTCTGGCAAAAATAGCAAGTGGAGCCAGGGATGTAGCTCCGTGGTGCCGCTGCATGCCTTATAAGCACAAGGCCCTGAGTTCGATCTCCGGTACCAAAAAAAAGAAAAAATCAAGTGGAATATCTTCCTTTAATTTCACATGTTAAAATAATATCCCAGAATATCTTTCTGTACAGAATATCTTTATTTACCTTATTTTGACCCACAGAATTTTTAATAAGCACCCAAAGGATTCTGTGTTCAAATAATGCAGGGAACATTGGGTTAAACACTTATAAACAACTTTAATATGCTAATACAATATACATTTCAATAACTTAATAAAAGAATTTTTTAAAGCCAGGTGTGGTGGCACATGACCATAATCCAAGCACTGAGGTAGCTGAAGCAGGAGGATCACCACAGGTTGAGGCCAGCCTTGGCTCCAGAGTGAGTTCAAGGCCAGCCTGAACCACGAAGCAAGACCCTGTCTCAAAAAAATTTAAAAAGATTTTTTTAAATGGTGCATCCTGTGGACCTTTTCACAAAGTGTGCTAGAAAAAGCTATTGTAAATAAAACAATGATAATCAGTTGGAATGATAAAATACTAATGTTGATGGCTTTGATTCCTCTTACTTTTGGTGACCAATAATTTGCAACTCTGAAAATTTGCAGATTGGAAGTTATTGATGTATATTTGTTTGTTTGCTTGCTTGCTTTTCCACAGTCTGGAAATAAGATAATTTATAATACAATGGTAGTATAATTATGAACTCTTTGTCCAGAATTAAAAAATACACATTTGATGTA
This sequence comes from Heterocephalus glaber, assembly GCF_000247695.1. The sequence goes on along the minus strand of NW_004624740.1, from coordinate 17,365,442 downwards.
TAACACTAAAGGGTAAATTAGGAGTAGCGCTAAGCTATCTTGTCATACTGTTCTTCGGGGAAGCCTATAGAGAACTGATAATTCCAATGTTATTATAAAGACTATTTCTAAAATATTTGTATCAAAGGCTGTTAGAATGAGCAATGCAGTACTGAACTGAAAATAAGAAAGTGTGGAAGTTTAGGATAACATATTTGCTTGCTGTTCAAATATCTTTCAGAGTTTTTTTTAGCTCCACATTCTTTAGTTTTGGTTTTCCCCATTGAGTGCCTTTATGCCAACTACTGTTCTATAGTGTTAATGGATAGTAACCATGAAAGTAATTTTCTGCTGAATGTTTTCCTAGAGATGTTTATTTTCAGTAATTTAAATATGTATATAAAGTTTTCAGCCTTTAAAATGATTTCTGATAGCTTTTAGAATTAAATTCAAAAGTGACTCCAGGGCTGGGGATCTTGCTCTGTGGCAGAGTACTTGCCTAGCACAAGGCCCAGGGTTCTAGCCTCAGTACCACCTCCCCACCCCCACCCCCCAAAGAAAGTAAATTAATCCATTTTGTAATTATTTTGCAAGTTTTAAGAAGACTAAAAATAGCAATTTAAATTGTAAAGTATGGATCAAAAAGATGTTAACATTTTGGTTATTTAATGTTGATATTTGAAGTTTTCTAAACTGTAGCATGTAGAGGATAGAGGAATTTGTCTTCCAGGCCCTCTCTCATAGCAGATTTACAGTGATTCTTTTGTTTAATAAGTGAATAACATTTTGCATAGCATTAGTGAAGTATACTGGTGTATCTTATAGTACATGCATCGTGAATGCTTTCTTTTAAATGGTAACACAATTTTATATTATACCAAACTTCAGTTATCATAAAGCATATAAAAGCTTTACTATAAGCTGATTTAATTAGCATAAGCACTTAAAAACATTATTTATTTCAGTATTTTGGGGATGTTTTTCTCTTTAAACTCATCGGAACATGAGAGGGCATTTCTTTTCTGATAGGCATTTATTTCAACATTCTGGATTAAGAATTGTGTGTAACCACACCTGCCTTACAAGTGCAAGGTCCTGAGTTCAATCTCTTCCCCCCCCAAAAAAAAGAAGAATTGTGTGTAATATGAGATCTTGAATTTTTCTCCTTTCTTCCAACATAGTAATAAAATACTTAGTGTATTAACCTTTGCTGAGTAAATTTGACCTTTAAACTCATCGTGCAAGATGGCACATGCCTATAATCCCAGCTGCTCAAGAGGCTGAGGCAGGAGAATCCCAAGTTCATGGCTAGCCCGCGCAATTTAGCAAGGCTCCTCTCAAAGCAAATATGTTTAAAAGGGTCTGGGGTGTAGCTCAGGAGGAGAACTGCTTGCCCAGCACCCATGAGCCCAGCTTGGGATCCCCAGCACCAAAGACAGACAGAATCCCTTGAAAAACTCTAGATGCATTTGGACATAAACTAAATGTCACTTTATTTTAATATTTGAAGTTGCTACCTCATGACTACTCTTCTTCCTGTTTAAAGATGGCCTTCGTCGGATTTTGTGTCAAGTTGGATTACAAGAAGGGCCAGATGGTGAAAACTCTTCTCTGGTGGATAGATTGTTGCTTAGTGTTTCTAAATTATGGAAAGGCAAATCCCTTAACTTTTTTTAAGGGTTGGCATATTAAAGCTTTTTTCATTTGGGAAGATATTTAACAATATATTTATGGTTTTTAAAATTAGCATTGCAAGGCTAAAGATAGAGCTCAGTGGTCAAATGTGTGCTTAACATCTGTGAGGCCCTAGATTCACTCCCCAGCACCAAAAAAAAACCAAACGAAAGAAGCATTATAATCAGTCTTTGAAAATACAGATTTTTTTTTAGCTTATGACTCAAGTTAAGCAGCCATTAAATTTTGATAGAAAATTATATTTAGAAAACCTGAGTTAATAAATAACCAGATTACAGATATTTTTATGCTAAGGAAAACATATAGTTTAACTCTTTTTTTTACAGTTTTACTCTTGAGGTTTTAAAATATAGTTGATCACATAGAAACGTTGGAAATACAGTTTTTGACGTAGCCTTAGTGTAACACCCTGATCTTTTTCTAAAGGTTCCAGGAGTGTATATCATCAGTTGTTCATGAGCAGCCTCCTTATGGACTTGAAATACAAGAAACTATTTGCTGTCCGATTTGCAAAAGTACGTGTTTTCTCAGTTTTAAAGATCAACAAAATAACTATATCCCATGATTATAACCAGACTCTAGAAAATTAGCACCTAGTAGAAACATGTCAGTGTATCAGTAGGTTAAATATACAGCAGGGAAATTTCTTATTCCTTTCCTCCCGTGATACCATAAATATCCATCTTTGCAGGGTTTATGGTGTAAAATGATAAGTGAAGAATTAAGCCATTGTGTATTATGTCATTGGTCCTATTACAGTTCGTGCAAGGAAACAATCTTAGGTGACACAACATACATACATGGATATGGTTTAAGAACTCTGGGTAGTTGATACATTTAGAATTAAGTTCTCCTTTTCAGCAGCATATGATTAAAGTAGCTGCTTTTTTTTTTTAATGAATTCAGAGTTCTTAAGGCAATGCATAAGAATCATTTAGAGAGCTCTTTTAGGACTCATGTGCTTGTCCTCCATTCCCACCTCTGCTGAGCGGGATCTAAGTGCATGTGCTCTGCAGGCATCTCTCATGCATCCGAAAGTGTGGCGGTCTGGTTTCATGAGAGACTGTGGAGTGTAGCTCTGGTCAGCCCCCGATGCACAGTGGCACCCAGGTCCTGAGTTGCGACTGCTACCCATTTGGGCTGGTGACGTGCCACTGTGCTCTGGAAGAGCCATACCAACAACAGGACTCCACAGACCCCATTGTGGAGCAGTATTTACATGGAGTTTCTTTTCCTTAGTAGAAATCATTCCAGCTACAATTCTCAGGGTTAGCCTATTGATTTCTTCAGATTCAGGCTCCATGGGTAAGAGGTGGATCTCCCCCTTGTCTAGAATTACCAGCAGCTGCAGAGAGATTTTATGGATGATGATCACGAGCGAGCAGTGTTGGTGATTGCTCTGTCTGTCCAGCTCTTCGCTGCACCAACGCTGGTGAGTAGTGCTTCCCTCTCCTCTGTCACTCATAGCTGGCACTCCTTGCCTCTTTTTGCCTTCTTAATAGAACTATGAGCATTTGCAGAGTGATTATGTGACAGATGACCACGACAGAGAGTTTTCGGTCACAGACCTCTCTCCTCAGATATTCACAATTCCTTCACTTTCAAGTACTGAAAGACTAGAAGAACTTTCTTGTTTTCTCTTGACAGGAGTAAGCCTTAAAATAAGAGAACTAAGATCTATATACTCCTGAATAGAGTAATAACTTATTAATAGGCAATCAGTTTCAGACACCTTCAACCATACTAGGACACATCCTTGAACCTCTAAGTAATTATGGGGCAAGAGTCATTTAAACTCAATCTGTAGTTTCTGATTGTTCTTTCTGGAGCTTTGAACTGAAGAATAACATTCAATCCATCGGTTCATCAACTTTACCCTTGACATTAGCAGCATTTGTAAACCATTTCATAGTCTGAGACATCTTCCTCCTCGCCACCCCACAGAAGGAGAGGGGTGGCCTCAGCAATGGACTCACAATGACTGGGTGGCCTTTCACAAGCTTCACTGAGTCTCTGAAGCCTTCAGGATGTTTTAGCGCATACAGTAACTGAGAGCCATTTATTTCATCAACATATTGATTGAGCACCTGTTACTTATTGGGTAGACAAAACAGATGTAATCCTCACTCTACTATAGTAGGAAAGACTTGCAGAAGCAGTTAATTAAAGCTGTAATGATAGTTCTGAGGAATGAGGTTTCCTTGAGAGAGAATCCTTTTCCTACAGTTGAGAGACGGGTTCTCCAGAGCCTTTATGGGGGATTGGGGAGGGTCCATGAGACACCCTAGGGAAGGGGACCTGAGAAGTCTTCAGTTAGGGAGGAGCGCCACCCATGTGGGAAACAGGAAAGCCACTGCATGTGAAGATCCTTGAATGTGGCACAAAACTGCATGGGCTGAAGTGTTTTAGGGTTAATTTACCAACAAGGCTTATTTTCCGGTTTTGTTTTGCTTTTCAAATTACTTTTTCACACCTCTAATCCCAACATTCTAGGAGGCTGATGCAGAAGAATTTCAAGTTCAAGCCCAACTTGGGCAACTTAGTGACTGCGCTAGGCCCTGTCTCAGAAAATGAAAAAAGAGCTGGGATATAGCTCAGTGCAAAGTTCTTGGGTTTAATCTCCAGTACCAGGAAAAAAGAAAAGCTTTTTCCCCATATTTCGTTTATGTTAAAGGATCTAATCTAGTAATTTGTCCATTTTTAATGCTATTGTTGTAGGCCAAATTAGGGAATTTTGTTTTTATCTTATGATTATATCAGGTTATTGAAGAATGTAAGCAACACTTAGAAATCAACCCATTTGTGCTTTTTAAAACATTGTGCCATTTGTACTTTGGGAAAGAAATTGGAGAGAGGTAAAAGCAAATTGAGGAACCTATTTAAAAGCTAATGCAGTGATGCAGATATGAAGGGGTGGTAACTTGAACTGGGGCCTGACAGTGGATATAAGAGTTTTAAGAGGTATTTTTAGGTGGGTAAAAACTACAGAACTGGCCAGGTGGATTTGAAGGGAGGTTGGGTTTGGTGACTGACTCTGTTCTAGGACTGAAGGAGAAGCATAAGATAACTATGAAGTTTTCGACTTACAACTAGAGTCTCAGATGTGTTGACTGTGGCTTTCTATTTTCCTCTGATGCAGTTACTGCTCCAGAGGACTCAATGCTGAGTCCGTGGGGGCCTCTGACACTGTCTTGTCATCTGTGGGTGGAATCTGCCTTGCATCGGTCAGCCTGACCATGGGCTTCACAGATGCCTCTGAACCCTAGGGTTGCCGAAATTCAGACAGGGAAGTTTAGAATTCTTATGCTTAAAGAAAATGCTTTAATAAGCAGTTAGCCTCTCAAGTAGGACAAGGTATCAAGAAATAATTATCCTTTTCCAAAGGAATTATAGGCACTGCTCCACTCCCAACTGAGGGGCATTCGGGAAATGATCCTGGGTGAAGGGAGGACAGAGTGTGGGCTGAGTGTCAATAAGGTCCTGCCTCTCTGTGATGTTACAGTGCTTTCTGGCAGTTCTGCTACTGTATTAATATCCTAGACAAGATCAGTAAAGTAAATGGGAGCAGCCAGAGTGAGAAGGAGCAGAAACACACACATTAGATCCAGGGAACATCAGTAATATTGTGTTGTTGAAAATTGGCTTACGGGCCTGGGGATTTAGTTCAGTGGTTCTGCCACCTGCCTCACAAACACAAGGTCCTGAGTTCGATACCTGGTACCACCCCCAACAAATTGGCTTGGTTCTGCCTTCAGTTGTCTCTTAGAGATTAGTTAATATTATTAGAAAATGGTTAGCAGCCATTGGTACACCCAGTAATTTAAATACAGAAGAGGGCCAGAGATTTAGCTCAGTGGTTCCGCTGCCTGCCTCGCAAGCACAAGGTCCTGAGTTCGATCCCCGGTACCCCCCAAAATAAAATAAAAAATAAATAAATACAGAAGATAGTTAATAAGAACCCCAGTAAGGCTGGGCCTGGTCGCACACACCTATAATCCCAGCACTCAGGAGGCTGAGGCAGGAGGATCACTGTGAGTTGGAGGCCAGCCTGGGCTACATACATAGCGAGTTTGAGGCCAGCCCAAACTACATAGCAAGATACTATCTAAAAAAAACCCAAAAAACAGAAACACAAAGAACTCCAGTAAGTGATCCTGAAGAATTGATTCTGTGCATTCATTTAGTGCCTTACACTGTGGATCTTTTTTTTTTTGGTAGCGGGGATCAAACTCGGGTCCTTGCATTTGCGCAACAGGCACTGGAACCACTGAGCTAAATCCCCAGCCCTT
>NW_004624740.1:17336860-17358488 GCF_000247695.1 Heterocephalus glaber | reverse complement strand
AGAAAAAAAAAAAGAATAAACACTGTAGTTAAAATAAACACTGCCAGGTGTGGTGGCATATGCCTGTAATCTCAGCATTCTGTGGAAGGCTGAGTGAGGCAGGAAAATTGTAAGTTCAAGCCCAGCCAGGGCAACTAAACGACTTAGCAAAATAAAAAATAAATTTTAAGAAGCTATAAATGTAGCTCGGTGCAAAGCCCTTGGGTTTAATCCCCAGTACCAAAGGGGGGAAAGGAAAAGATAAATAGTGGTAATTTTTGGGTTTTTTTAAGCAGAGTGGATTGAAGGCATAAAAATTAAGGGGGTTTTTGGTGTGTTTTTTTTTACAGTATGTGATAACAAGTACTAGAGTTGTATGAGTTGGATATTTAATACTAAGATGGGGATAAAATAATAAAGTCAATCACTTTGGGGTCTTTTTTATAGCTACTTGTCTGCTTATTACTTTGGAAAATATACCTCTTTAGTTATTGTTTTAAAAGTAGAAATGCCAGCATAACTCCCATTTTCATGGGTCACTCTGATAATTTCTTGGCACCCAGTCAAAACCATTAGAATCCAGTCCGAGTCTATGCAGTAGGTGAGCCTGCTCTTTGAACCTTGACCTGAAGCTGAAAGTGCTGCTATTGGCTTGTGGGCTGGGATGAGCCGAGCAGTAGAGCCCAGTGGTAGGGTGCTTGCCAAGTAGCTGTGAGGCCCTAGGTCCTGCATTCGGTCACCAATGATGCGAAAGAAATGTTGAATTGTCTCTTCACCAAACTTCCTTTTACTGCCAGGTCTAAGTCTTGTGAGCCATTTCTATAATTTGTTTTTAAGCTCAGTGAAATTGAATCATACTCATTTAACTTCCTCAAACCAACTCATACAACAAACAAAAAGGAAAAACCTTTTACTCACTTATCACCTCTTGCCCCCTAAACTTGATCTTAGTCTTCACTAGAGTTTTTTCCATTCAGATGAGTTTAATTGCCCTCAGTAAAGTCAGACAGACTAATTCTCCTTTTTTTTTTCTTTTGGTACCTGGGATTGAGCTCAGGAGCTTGTGCTTGTGAGGCAGGTGGCAGCACCACTGAGCTAAGTCCCTGGCCCATAATTCCACTTTTAATGTCACATTTTTACAAGACCCACATTTAGGTGGACATACAGACTGGTAAGCCTCTTTCACGGGACACTGTAGTGGTATCAGAATTTATAATGTACATACTCAATAATTGTACTTTTAGGAAATTATTCTGTAACTATTCTTATAACTATACAGTGGATATTTGTTGCAACATCTTTTGTACTACCTTAGACCTGGCAACAAGATAAATATCTTACCATTAAGGGCCTGGTTAAATAAAGTATTATACAAAATATACTTAGTAACCATTAAAAAAAAGAGGGATATTTATATTAAGTGATAGGAGATGATCTCTAAAAATATATCAAGTTTTAAAAGTACAGATCAGCATTTATAATGTGCTATCCTTGAGGGGAAAGTGATAGATACAATCATACATATTCATACTTGTATATTTAATATATACTTAACCTATGTATTGCACATGTGTGTGTATAAATATGCCCCATCTCTGGGAGAATGTGCAGGAAACTCCTAACAGTTTGTGTTCCAATGGGATCTCTTAGGAGCTGGGAGACCGAATTTTTGCCTGTTAATTTGTTTATTTACATATATTTGTTTTTCATTCCTTTTGGGGGAGTGGTTGAGACAGTGTCTCATTTTTGTAGTTCAGGCTGGCCTTGAACTCACCCTGTAGCCCAGATTGGCCTCGAATTCATGGCAAACCTCTGGATCCTAGAATAATTACACCATACCGTTATAGGTGTCTGAATGTCTCAGTTAAGGAAAATTTTCATATCCCTCAGCCTGAATTATCTTTGAATAATGAGCCTTGGATCTGTCTTCTAACATTGTGGCATCTGATTAAATTGTTTGTTGCTCTAGGGCTGGGGATTTAGCTCAGTGTTTCTGCCGCCTTCCTCGCAAGCGCAAAGACCAGAGTTCGATCCCCGGTACCAAAAAAAAAATTGTTGCTCCATATATGTGGTAATTAGAGTAAATAATTATGATTTAGAAATATCTAATGATGCATTTATGATATTACATTTGTGTTGAAAAAGATTTCACTGCAAATGCTAAACAATCCTGCTGATTCTTAGTCCACCGTTTTTGGTCAGCTCTCACTGTGATGTCCCCTGTTTCAGGCTCGAGTGCTCATCACAGAGGAAAACCTGATGAGCATTATCATTAAGACTTTCATGGATCATTTGAGACATCAAGATGGCCAGGGCAGATTTCAGTTTGAACGATATACTGCTTTACAAGCCTTCAAGTTCCGGAGAGTTCAGAGCCTTATTTTAGACCTCAAGTGAGTTTCTCCTAGTTATCAAACCAGCTCCACTTGTGACTAACACATGGCAGTGCTTCTGTGTTCATTGCTGCTGTTGTCTTGTCCAGGTACGTGTTGATTAGCAAACCAGCTGTGTGGTCAGACAAGCCGTGGCACAAGTTCCTGGAGGGGTTTGATGCCTTTTTGGAATTACTGAAATGCGTGCAAGTACATTTACAATGAGACCTTTTTCTTTTTATTTCATTTTAATTTTTCTTGTTTTGTCATTGACCTGAACACCCTTCTCTCAATGCTTTTTTCCTCCATTTTGAGCCCAAGTCTTCCAAAAGATCAATTTGAATGGCTATGGTTTGGATCAAGAATTTCCTGTCTAATTGTAGACTCTTAGATTTAGAGTGAATGAGATTCTTGTAAAAGTACTGGCATTTACTATTCACTTGATAGTAATTCTTTTGGTTACCATTAATATTCCTTTAGAGGTTGAAAGATTTAAGTCATTAGTTATTTGAGAAATTATAGTTATAATTGTTGTTTTGTGGTGCTAGGCATTGAACCCAGGGGTAATGCATAATAGGTGTTTTTGTCAACTTTCTCATTACTGGGACCAATAGTGAATGAGCACCCATACCCCAGTAGCCAGTATCCAGCCCAATACCCAATATCCAGCACCCACAACTAAAGGAGGAGAGGTTTATTGTGGCTCACAGTTTCACTCCATAGTCAGCTGGCTCCGGGGTAGAAACAGCATGGTGGAAGGACCTGGGACAAGGACAGCTGCTCATTCCACTCCAGCCAGGAAGCAGAGAAAGAAGGGAGGAGTTGGGGACCCTCCCAGGTGACAGAACTAGTGGGCCACCTCCAGCCAGGCCCCACCTTCTAGCAGCACAGTCAGCTCTGAACTCATCAGTGGGTGAATCCACTGGTGAGCACAGCGCCCCAGGATCCAGTCACCTTCCATACGCATGAGGATCTGGGGGATTTAGAGCTAAACCACAACAACAGGCAAGCCTTCTACCATTGGCCTACATCCAAGCCCCTGGATGTCTCATTACTTTTTATTTAATGTCTCCATATTTTTCTCTCTCTTGGTGTCATATTTTTACAATACAGTGTAAAACTTTTCCTTGTTTAATTCCCTTTTTCAGAAACTTAACCTGTATGCAAAACAGAATCTAGAAGTAGAAATCAACAGATATTTTTAACCAGTTTTAAATTTAAGAATATAAGAAACATCTCTGAGAAGTACAATTAGCAGCCTTTTAGTAGCCATCTGGCTTTCTTAAGAAAAGAAATAAAGTAGACTCATCTTTTTGTGTGGGGGGTGGGGGGGTAGGACAAGGTCTCTCTATGTAGTCCAGGCTGACCTTGCACTCACTGTTGCCCAGGCTGGCCTCGAATTTGAGGTGATCCTCCAGCCTCAGCCTCAACAAGTGTTAGAATTGCAGCATGTTACCACCATGCCCAACAGTAGACACACAATGTAAAAAGCTATGCCTAGCTGGCCACGGTGGCACACGCCTATGATCCCAACACTCAGATGGCTGTGAGTTCGAGGCCAGCCTGAACTACAAAGCAAGACCCTGTCTTTGAAAAAGAAATCATAATGACAATAAAATTTTCACTTTTCTTTAGAGAATGGATCCAATCACACGACAAGTAGGACAGCATATTGAAATGGAGCCAGAGTGGGAAGCAGCCTTCACACTACAAGTGAAACTAACACATGTCATCTCCGTGATGCAGGACTGGTGTGCTTCAGATGTGAGTTTCTTCTAAGGGTAGGATATGAAGGGAAAGGAAGAGAGGGGATGCACAGAATTCTACATACAATTTGAAGAGATTTGGAGAAAATAGTTTTACAGCCTTGCTCAGATAACAGTATATTTCCCCTTTCCTCCTGTAAATTCAGTAAAGAACTTAAAATTCTTACAAAATTCTTAAAAGCCTTGCCAAAACAACTTGAAAAATAGAGGAGAAAATAATCTACACCCTTGCTTCCCTATGTGTCTTCATTTTTTCCATAGCCCTTTCTAGACTCTGAGTATATAAAAATAAGTTATGTTTATCCAAAAATAAAGTTGTACTATTGGTGCCTTTGCCCTGTATCATGAAAGAGAGGGAACAGGAGCTAGTTTTAAAAATGAAATTTTAAAATTTTGAAAATGAAATTGCAAGCTTGATAATACAGCTAGCTTTACTGATGAGAGGTGTCGTTCACTAGGACAGGGGGCCCTGGAAGAGGGACCAAGTAGATGAGGGAGGATTGAGTTTGATTTCACCCATATTTTATGGACGTATTCATTACCAAATTTGAGGTGCTTGTTCAGTGTAGTAGGAACCCAGTCTTTTGAGTAACTTGTAGAAAAACCCTCTTTTTTCTTTTTTTTAGGAAAAAGTGTTAGTTGAAGCTTACAAGAAATGCCTCGGTGTATTGATGCAATGTCATGGTGGTTTTACTGATGGTGAACAGCCAATCACACTATTTGTGGACACTCAGTGGAAACTATCAGATACTGTGTTTCCCAAGAAAACATTAGCATTCACTTCCCAGTTTCTCACTTGCTTGCAGGTAAAGCATTTCTCCTAAAACAGAACCCTACAGTTGTCTTAAATCAGCGTTTGTGGTGGCCGATATATATGAATATCTACTGTGTGCCAGGCATTATTCATTGAGTATAGTCCCTAAACTCAAGAGGCTTTGATCCTACACTGGAAGTTCTGGAGAATTTAATTCTGCGGTCAAGATCAGTACAGAAGCCAGGCGTGGTGGCGCTCGCCTGTGATCCCAACATTCTTGGAGGCTGCGGCAGGATTGCCAAGTTCAAGCCCAGCCTAGGCACTTGAGTGATTTAGTGAGACTCAGTCTCAAAATAAAAAAGAACTGGGCGTGTGGCTCAGTGCAAAAGCCCTCTGTTCAATTCTCAATACCACAAAGAAAAAAAAGCTCAGACCATGAATCTGGGACTAGCTCCTTGTTGAGTTGCCCGAAGAATCCCTGCCACTGTGCTTAGATGGGAACGGTCTACTGGCCAGGGGAATGACTCTTGCTTGGTGTAACACGTATCCATTGTGTGATGCTTCATAGCTGCTCACGCTGTGTTCGTATAGCCAGTGCTGACTTCTGAGTGTCACCAGTGTATGTTGGGATATGTAATTCAAACCAGTTCTGGGCCAGGGATTTAGCTCAGTGGTTCCGCTGCCTGCTTTGCAAGCTCAAGGACCCAAGTTCGATCCCTGGTACCAAACAAACAAATGAGTTCTGATTGTGCCTTTGATACAGAGATGCACTAGGACAGCCATTACAAAGCTTCATTTGTGGACACAGTTCATTTTATATCTTCATTTGCAACCTGATATGTTCCCACAGATGATTTTTTAAAAGTCACATAATAAAGTCAAGTGAATAGGGTTTTTTCTAAATTACTTTAACTTACACAAATACCTTTTTGTTTATTTGCTCTTTCACGCAGGTTTACATGTATTATTAAGCAGAAGTGAAGTGGCATATAAATTTCCAGAGCTCCTACCTGTAGTAAGTGGTTCTGAGATTTTAAAGTGAATGTCTGTTTATTATGTTCCTTGTATTGGAAATCAAATCGAAACAACTTACTCTAGAGAAACAAAACCAGAGCTGGGAATTTAGCACAGTGGCACCGTGCCTGCCTTGAAAATGCAAGGTCCTGAGTTTGATCCCCATACTAGAAAAAAAAAAAAACAATAAGGGGGTTTTCTCTGTGTGTGTGTGTGTGTGTGTGTGTGTATACATCCACATATGTGCACGTGTGTGTTTAGAGAAGGATTTACTTTAAGGAATTGCCCAGTGCGGTATGAGGGGTGCTGGTGAGTCTGAAGTCTGCAGTCTGCAAGGCACCTCTGCCCAGCAGCCTGAAGAGACCTGTGGAGAATTGATATCGCAGCCTCAAGTATAAAGGCAGTCATGGGGACAGATTTTCCTCACCCTTTACCACCTCAGTCTTTTTCTCTTCAAAGACCTTCAACTGAATTCATGAGACCCATTCACTTTATGGAGGCTACTTTGCCTTACTCAAAGTTTACTAAAATGTTATTAAGTTATTCATGGTGACACACGCCTGTAATCCCAGCACTCAGGAGGCTGAGGCAGGAGAATTGGTGCAGGTTTGAGGGGAAAAAAATGTTACTCGTACAAGTAGTGCCTTGGTTCACAACTTATTTTTCACAATTCTGGTCACAAACTGAATTGCTTACAAACTGAATTAAATTCAGTGGTTAGGTTCATTGTTGACTTTATGGGGAAATTTGATTCGGTTCATGAACAATTCAGTTTTGTGACCAGAATCAGAATTACATTTGTGAACCAGGGTACCACTGTATTAAAAATTATCTTAATGACAACATCTAGATACCTAGTATGGTATTGACCTTAAGCTGGATACCATAGCTTAGCTAAATTGGCACAAAATTAATGAACACTCCAAAGTATCTTTAAATAATTTTAAATTATCTTTTTTTTCTTAAATTCTTTTATTGGTACATTTTAGGTATACTACCCTTTTTTTTTTTTTTTTGTACCAAGAATCTAACTCGGGGCCTCATGCTTGCCAGGTCATGCTGCTGAGCTACATCCCTGAACCTTCTTAAAATAATCTTAATCTGTGTATTATAAAAGCTTTCATTCCTGTTAACCAACTTACTTTCCGAGTTGTGGGGTTTTTTTAATGGTATTTTATTTTCTGCTTACTATACAGAGTGAACTTAGTCCACCCATGTTAATAGAACACCCTCTGAGGTGTCTTGTTTTATGTGCCCAAGTACACACTGGAATGTGGAGGAGAAACGGGTTCTCACTAGTAAATCAGGTAGGTATTCTTTTAATTCTATGGAGAGTTTTCATTCCATTTCATTGACTTCAATGAAGGCTTTCGTGCACTCATTGAAAATTTAGTATCTATATTAAAATTGTTTGAAAAGATTAATAGTAAACCAAAAAAGTTTCTTAGAGCTTTTATTTATAAGCTGTCAAGAAATAATATTGAAAGTAAAATGAATGACAGTCTTAATTTTCATTTGAAATAATTCTTTAGAATAAAGTTGGATAGTTAAAAACAAAATTCTAGATTGCATCTACTTAAATTGAGCTAAAAGACAAAGCTGAAGTTGAGGTTTTGCATTTTAAACCTTACCAGGACTTGGTTATGGATATTTTTTCCCCTACTTTTAGAGGCTCTAAACTTTCCTGAAATATCCATCTTTTATTTTGTTGAGGGATCCAAAAAGTTGACTGTAAAGTGTAAACTGTGACTCCTAGTGAAAATCTATATGAAGATAGTGTTAGCTGTTTGGGAATCCACATCTCTCTCTTGCTCTCTCTCTTTCTCATACACATACACGCACGCGCACACACACACACACACACACTTGTACTTATACAAACCCACATTGGTTTTGGGGAGATGAAAGAATGGAGCTGTGGCAATAAAAACCTATTTACCTAATGTATTTAATTATTATTTTAGATTTATTACTACCATAATGTGAAATGCAGATGTGAGATGTTTGACAAGGATATCATGATGGTTCAGGTAATGCATTAAAAGCCTTCAATTTAAAGGTTATGGTGAATCTTTAGCTCATTATCGCCGCTGAGCCCAGTTGTTCTTCTGACTCCCAAATATAGAACTCCATCCTAGCCCTGCCTACTAAAGCTCCAGCTCAGGCCAACAACCTAGGAAATGTCCGCCTAGATCTTCCAGACACATTTCACATTTAGCCTGTTCAAAATAATTCCTCTTACTCTTCCATACTATTTTGAAGTTCCCTGAATTTGGTATGGTCTTTCTCAACCTCTGCACATGTCTTTCTTTTCATTCCTGGTCCCCTCCCCTCTTTGTTTCCATTCACCTAGCTAATTTCCAGTGTGTCTTAGACTTGGATTTCGTAACACTTTCTCTGGTAATTCTTCTCTGACACACTAGAACTTAGCTGAGCATCCCTTTTGTGAGGACCCATGACATGGCGCTCTAACCTCCCTGCCACAGGCCCCACACTCTGGATTGTGAGTGACGGTTTCCCTCTTATTCCCCCCACACTGTGACAACTGCATCACATCTTTTCTTTAATTTCTTTCTTTCCTCCCTTTTCTCTAGCATAGTACTTGTGACACATAGTTGTTCCATGTTATTGCTGAAGGGATTTAGTAATTATTAAAAAATTTTAAGAAATCTAATTTTCCCATCTGCCTCGCAAGCACAAGGTCCTGTGTTCAATACCCAGTACCAAAAAAAAAAGAAATCTAATTTTCAGGAAAAAAAGTGGTTCAAAATAAATTAAAATCCAGATTGATTTAGTTTTCACAAGTGGAATTAAGAGAGAGTTGAAACTAATTTTTAAAAGCTGTCACTAGTATTTACCTGAAAAAAAGAGATCTTAGTTGTAACTTGATATGCTGTGTGCTTTAAAAATACTGCATAGTATTCCTCTTGGAGTTCATACTGTGATCACTAGGCAGTGAACCTGATACAAAACTTGGGAGCCAAATTGATAGGAATACAATTATTTCAAAGCATTAAAAGGAAAAGAGAGTCTGAGGAGCATTGAATGGAAAACTCACGTTGCTCTTGTGTGAGTTTAGGCTTCAGAGGGCTTGTTTATTTGTCTGCTTGTGTTTCACCAGCTTGCATCCCTATCCCAGCTTGTCAACTGCCGTGCTAGGGACCGGGGCTAAATGAGATTCCATCTTGTATTTCCATTGGTAAAAAAGTAAGCTGTTTCCTCTTTGCAAACCAAAATATCTCTGTTTTTTTTGGTACCAGGGATCGAACTCAGGACCTTGCAAAATATCTCTCACTAATTATTTAATGTCCCTTTTGATCTTTCTCTTTTCCTTTATCTCAAAAAAACAAACAAAAAAGGACAGGTGTCTCCATGATGGATCCAAATCATTTCCTGATAATAATGCTTAGCTGCTTTGAACTTTATCAGATTTTCAGTACACCAGATTATGGGAAAAGATTCAGTTCCGAGATCACCCATAAGGTAAGAGGCATGTTTTGTGAGACCACAGCACATCACTAAAGAAGCAACTTTCATTCTTTCTGGATGTGTTACTCATCTGAGAAAATACAGTATACATATTCTTCTCTTTGATCCCACTTGTAGGATGTTGTTCAGCAGAACAATACTCTAATAGAAGAAATGCTATACCTCATTATAACGCTTGTTGGTAAGTTTCCATTGTTTAATATATTTATAAATTATGTTGAATTTTGTGCTAGCATGTAGTTGAGAATGTTTGACCTATGTTTCTTTCATTGGGAGACAATAAATATCAATTTTAGGGGAAAGGAATTGGAACATTTTCTTTTTCCGCCCTCTGGACACTGTAATGTTGGGACTCCCTTATCTGTACCTTATCGCTTCCTGCCCTCTGGTCCTTCCTCTAAAGTAGCACCCACAGTACTGCTTGCCAAAAGCCAGCACTTGGCTCTGCATTTGAGACGCAGAAGTGTTCAGGAGCTGCTCTCTCCTGGCTTCTTCCTAACCAGTCATTGCTTTCCCACTTCAGAGATAGAAATAGGAATTCATCATGCTGCATGAGTTACAAGTGTGTATCACCTGAGGATTGTGATTACGTTAATGTGGATGTACACCTTCTCATTTTCACAGGTAAGCGATTTAGTCCTGGGTTTGGACAGGTGAATGCTACAGATGAAATTAAGCAGGAGATTATCCGTCAATTGAGCATCAACCCTATGGCTCACAGTGAATTGGTAAAGTCTTTACCTGAAGATGTAAGTTCCTACATGGTATCAGTTGGTTGGCTGTGGCAGGGTCTTACTATGTAGTTTAGGCTGGCCTTGACCTTACTGTGTAGCTCAGGCTGGCCTCATTCATGGTGATCTTCCTATCTTGGCCTCGAGTGCTAGGATTATAGCCTTGTGCAGTTGTTAGTACCTACTTTTTTTTTTCTTTAAAGAATACCTACATTAGGCCCGGGGATTTAGCTCAGTGGTTCTGCCCCCTGCTTCACAAGCACAAGGTCCCAAGTTCAATCTCTGGTACCAAAAAAAAAAAGAATACCTACATTTTAAAAAGAAAATTGTAATGAGCTTTCCCTACCTATCAATCTGGTATTATAGATTTACTTATATATACATTTCCCACAATTGTAAAATCCACAATTCTAAGATGCAGCAACTCTACTACAGAAGAGCTTAGGGCTTTATGAACAGCCTATCTGTGTGCCATTATCACACTTTAAAAACAATAATAATTTCTGAATCATAGATCTGGTCAGGATAGAAATTGTACTTTTTAATGCAGGAAATGAATCCTGAATTGTTATGTGGGGGCGTATAGTTTAATCTGAACTTTAAGAAAAAACAACTTTATGCAATAAGTTTTAAAAACGTTATATGCCTTGTACAAAAAGATGCCAACTGTATCTCCCCAAACATTTTGACCAGAGACTCCTTTATTTGTAGAATTTCTATTAACCTCTTGGAAGTACTGTTTTGTTCTGCTGCCTGCCTCGCAAGTGCAAGGTCCCAAGTTCAATTCCCGGTACAAAAAAAAAACAAAACCTGGTGCCAGGGGTTTAGCTCAGTGGTTTTGCTGCCTGCCTCACAAGTGCAGGGACCCAAGTTTGATCCCCAGTACCAAAAAAAAAAACCTGCTCAAGATCAGCATTTAGAATGGCTATTTTATAAAATATTGTAAATATTTTACATAAATTCTATTTAAATGTCTTATATACTTTGTGTTATTTAATTCTTTAAAAAGCTCTTATCTGGGCCAAGGATTTAGCTCAGTGGTTTCACCGCCTGCTGCACGAGCACAAAGACCCGAGTTCGACACCCGGTGCCCAAAAAGTGCTCTTATCTTGTATTTGGTAGTAGTGACTTTTTTTCATATTCCATTTGAATGAATGAATGCCAGCTTGCTAGGTAAGTCTGGCTAATTTTGTAATCTTGCTCTGTTTGCTATGGAACCCTCACTCTTTCAGTGGGGTAATAATGGATCCAGAGTTGCTGTGAGTGCTCTGAGTGTAGCAGCTGTCAGTACTAACACAGTACCCACTTGTTTCCTGTCACTCTAGGAGAACAAGGAGACTGGCATGGAGAATGTCACTGAAACAGTTGCCCATTTCAAGTAAGTTTTCTTCCCGTTACTTCACATTTTGTAGAGTTTATCTGATTTGGTTTAGGGAGGCTTTTGTTTGTGTTTGTGTGTATGTTTATTTATTTGTTTGTTTTGTTAGTGATATTGAGCATTGAACCTAGGGAGCACTGAGCTACATCTCAAGGCCTTTTTTATCTTGAGACAAGGTCTTACTAAGTTGCCCAGGCAGGCCTCAAACTTGCAACATTTTCATGTTGCTGGGATTACAGGTGTGTGCCACTGTGCCTAGCTTGTGATGGTGGTGGTGGTATTGTTACTGTTGTTGTTGTCTTTAATATAATCATTTGTCTTTGATGGAACTGAGAATGAAGTTGTTGCTTTCAGAGTGACAAATATTTTTAAGTTAGCATTCTGTGTTAAATTTTTCACTGACATTTTACTTTCATGACCTAGCCCTGCACTTAGAGACCTAAAGAAGTACTGTGAGGGTTTTCCTAGCATGCAGACTAGGTATTCATTGTTTCACATAGCAGGAGTTACTCAGTGATGTGAGTAAATGCATTATGGTTTCTAAACATTGCTTTCTTTGTTTTTGCTTGAATGTGCCGCTTAGGTTGTGACCTGGCCTGGTGCTGCCTTCTCCTCCGTCCACTGTGATCCCAATCAATAAGCTAGTTTCTCCCCTAAAAGCTGTCTGGGCATTTTCTTAATCATGCTTTTTCATTCCTCCCCCCATGCTTCTACAGGAAATACAGAAAGGTAGGAAGAAAAGAGTATCACCATAATCTAACCACTCAGGTGACTGCCATTGCATTTTAGATATTCAGTATTTGTCCTAAACTTTTTCCTGTACCTGCAGCATTTCTATCTGTACATGTGAGTGGCTAGGAAAATAAAAACAGGTCCATTCTATATTACTGTTCTTTACTGTTTTTTAAATTTAAACTTTAATGGGGGTATTTCTATATGTTTGATTTTTGGGGGGTTTTGGTTTTGTTTTACTTAGTGTGCCTTGTCAGTACACGTGGGCCTGTTTCATTCTTTCAACTTCTTGATGGTCTGTCCTGTGAGATATTTAACCTCTTCCCTGTGCACTCTTTTTCGCTCTTCTTCCTCCCACCCAGTTCTGGGGGTTGAACCCAGGGCTTTAGTATGTGCTGCTGCCACTTGGCTACACCCCCGGTCCTGTATACTTTTAAAATTTTTAAGCATCATTTGGTTAGGAAATGTTACTTTAATTTGCTTTAGTCTACCAGAGAGATTGAGGGTGTTTTCATCTGAGTTTTGACCAGTTGTAATTAGTCATACTTTGGGGTATGTTTCTTTGCAGTTGTCACCATCTTAATGTTCCATAAGCACTTTTTACATACTAAAGATATTCACTCTTACTATATTAAATGCATTGCAAGTACTTCTTATCACTGAGTTTTTATTTTTGTAATGTCATCTCACACAAGGGTTTTAAAATAATTCTTCTGCCTTGCCTGGCTTCTGGGTTTTATAACCTACTTAGGAGGGTTTCTTAAACCCCAGCATTGTATCTGTTCTTTTCTACTTAATAGAACTTAGCACAGCCATCTTCACATGTCAGAGTATACATTAACCACTTACCATTCCGATTACTTAAATACAGGATGACCCAAAATTGCATAATTTTATAAGATAACAGGAAATATAAAAATGACAATTTTATCAAATTTATTCAGTAGAAGAATTGTCTGGTTGAAATGACATCAGCCTGAGCGATGCTCGGGATAGTCAGTATGTACACACACGCACTGCCCGAGTGACACTTAGGGTAAACTGTGAATTGGTTAATGTCACTTTTACTACTATTCAGTTAATTGCTTGGAGCTGTTGAAATTTATGTAACCTGTTTCCAGTTAAAGTGAAATTGCTGCAGCTATATGTACATCAGATTCACACGTCTAGTTAGTATGAAGTCAAAGTGACTGTGGTAGATAAAATGTATGCACATAAAGACCTGGATTTAGAGAGCCAGATTAACCCACAGGAAGCTGCTTCAGCTCAACACCACCAGCGGCGTGTGAGAACTCTTTCTCCTGTTCTAACTTCTAAGACTCTCACAAATTAGTACCTAACTATTTTTTGTTGTTGTTGTCCTTTTTCTTTTGTTATTGTTTAATTATAACTTTAGCAATAATGGGCTAAGGAAAAAAATTAATGGGCTAAGGGCCTTTTTTGAAAAATAGGAAACCTGGATTAAGAGGATGAGGCATGTACGAACTGAAACCAGAATGTGCCAAGGAGTTCAACTTGTATTTCTATCGCTTCTCAAGGGCAGAGCAGTCCAAGGTAATTGGGAAAATTAAAAGTATAGTGGGAAAGGATTGGGTTTTTTTTTTCCCCTGAAAAACGTTCACTGCTTTTCAGACTGACAAAGGATTTCCTATCTTTTTGTTGTAGAAAATTTGGAAAATATAAAACAGTAAAAATACAGAAGAAAGTACAAGTTACTGCCTAACATTTTGAGATTTCCCACTTACTGTTGTGCATAGCTGTGTAAGATCTGTATAACTGTATGTGCCTGTACATGCATTATTGTAATTTGTTGGCTTTTGAAGAGAAATTTTCCATCTGTATTTTAATCATTTAGCCCACTTTATTTTTGTTGTTGGTTGGTACATGTTTCCCTTGCATTTTAAAGCAACAGAGAACTCATTTGGACTGTCTTTTAGTGGGAACAGAATTTAACCTCAATGTGTTTTGAGGTGGAGGGGACTGCCCCAACACTGAAGATAAAAATTTCCTAGGGCCAGGGATTTAGCTCAGTGGTTTCGACCCCTGCTGCGCAAGTGCAAAGACCCAAGTTCGATCCCAGGTACCAAAAATTAAAAAAAATAAAAATAAAAATTTCCTAAAACCTGAAGATAGGACAGCAGAGATCGACTTATGTTGCTACTTAGAGATATTAAATTGTTTCTTAGTATAATTCCTGTCCAAATTGCTTTCTTTTGTTATTAGGCAGAAGAAGCTCAAAGGAAATTGAGAAGACAAAATAAGAGAAGATACAGGTATTTTAATATTTTTTCCAAAAGTTTCATGTCAGTCTCTTTTACTTGATAAACATTGTTTTCTATTAACTGTGATATTTTCTGTTACCTTGGATGGGATAAAAGATTTAAATCTAGAAAGGAATTATATGTTAATAAAAGGCAGTCTGTACTGAGTCACCTTGGAGTTAATGGTTTTATCTCAGAGCTTGAGATATGTCTAGGAAAGAGAAAGATTTTCCTTTGTTGTGTTCTTGTTTATACAGCTGCTTTTGTAGATTTAACTGACCTTGAGAAGGTGGTATGTAGCTTTAAGATGTGCAGTAATGAATATTCTTTGAATGAAGACCATTAAAAGTATATAATAAAGAGATGGTTTTTTAAACATATTCTTTAAAAGAAACCATAATGACTATTTTCAGCACTTCCACCTTGGTTTTGCCTCTTGTCTGCCATCTCTTTGCAAGTCTGGTTAACATTTTGCAGTCAGATGTCACGTTGTGCATCATGGGAATGATACTGCAGTGGGCTGTAGAATATAATGGATATGCCTGGTCAGAGTCTATGCTGCAAAGGGTAGGTTTGATGACATTTTTTATTTATATTTTCAAAAAACCAAAAAACTCTTGGCAATATCTATGCACCAAAAAATTAGGATAAAAACATTGCATATTACCTAACTTGTAATGTAATATTATTGCTATTCCTTTTGTTTCTAGCAATGGAAATGTGTGCCTGGTAGGTAATTTTGAGACCCCATGGTTGTATTCACCTCAGTCCGTTGGCTGGTCTGTCTCCATCACCGGCTCTGGCCTTTGTATTTGCACTACTATGCTGTTGGTGTTATGTGTTAGCTTTGAAATATCTCATTTAATTCTCAAAACACTTGCCTTCATCAATATCCATATTGTACAGTTGAAGAAATTGAAAGTTGGAGATTTATTTTCCTGTGTAACTAAAAAGTGGCAGGTCTAGAACTCTGTTTGAATCTTATTTTATAGTTTTAACTTAAGTCATTCTTACATTATCTCATTGAATTCACACACATTTTTTTCAAAAATGTAACAAATTTTTCCTGGTCTTTTTTGTTTTAAGTCCTTGAAGTGTGTCTAAAGTATTGCATCTGTGATAATTAAACAAATCTTTTGTGTCTCAAACTAAGCAACAACAAGAGTATTAAATGATCTCCATGATATTTTCTAGCAGGTTAAATTTTTCAGACCAACCAAATCTGACCCAGTGGATTAGAACAATATCTCAGCAGATAAAAGCATTACAGAGTCTTAGGAAAGAAGAAAATGCTTCCAGTAAGTTCTGGTAACCTGCCTTCTTTTTTCCCTAAAATATTTCCAGAAATTGTTTCCAAGAAATTGTTTAAAAGTATTTAAAACTGAAAGCTTTCATTTAAAAATTTGGTATGTCATTTATATGAACAACACAAAAATAATTTAAAGAGCCAAATAAAAGATAAATAATGGGAAAAAGTAAATAAGTAAAAAGTTGGTACATTCTGATTTTCCTTGTTTTAATACATGGAATTTGACTTTATTCCATTGCTCTTCATCCCTGGTAAGCATATAGGCCCTGTGGAGTTGGGCGGGATGACCTCTCACTCAGGCCCTCACTTTATGGAGGAGCCTAGGGGTGGGAGGGGGCCTGGTGACTGGGTATTGAAGGCTGGCTCTAGTCTCTGCTGACTTACAGCACCCAGGGCTCCCCAAGTTTCATAGATTGCACTGCACTTGGGACCTTGAGGGAGAGCAGTGTGAGCAGATTTGTGTCATTAGTTTTCACAGAAACAAAACAGCCGCATCTTCTTTGTGTCCTAGTGGCTGTTTATAAGGAAAGGAGAGAAAATGCTCTGGTCATGCTCGCTTTGGCATCACATGTGCTAGAAAATGCTTGGTCAAAAGAGCAGTAGTGATTCTTGTGCTTTATATGAGAATTTTTTCCTGTTTCTTAATTATTTTCCTCACATAACTGAAATGTATAGAAATATGGTAATTTGTTGAGTAATGGAATAAAGTGCCTGTTTCTGCAGTTCCTGCCTCTTCAGAGAATTCAAAGAACGTGGAAGAAGTACAGCTCCTTGAAGGTTTCAGGCCTGATTTTCATCCTCAGTGAGTATATTATTTTATTCCGTCTCTGTTTTTATTTATTCTGTTCTGTTTTGTTCTTCTTGTTTTAATTTTTTTTTTGTTTTTTGAGATAGAGTTTTGCTATATAGCCCAGGCTGGCCTTGAACTCACAGTAATCCTCCTGCCTCAGCCTCCCAAGTGCTGGGATTACAGGCATGCGCCACCACCCCGGGCTTGTATTTGGTTTTCTGTGCATATGTTCCTGGTGGATTTTTCATGAATGGTGCAGCAGATCTATCAGGTGCTGAGCAGTTGCCTTTCCAGGCACTCAGCCCTATCAGATGAGCCTCCATCCTGGAGCTCTGCCTCCTGCACAGCCTTGTCCCTGAGCCGGTCAGGAGAGGCCACAGCTGTCCCCTGTAGACTCTGCTTGCCAGGCCCCTCTGGCTTTCTAGATCACAGCCTCTCTGCTTTCTTAACTTACCCTCTTTGCACAGCTCCACCCTTTGCACATCCCTGAGAAAGAACAGCTGGATGCTCAGTCTTCACGTCTGAAGTAAAGTTTATTGGGATTCATAATTCGGGTTAAGGCCTCTGGGTTAGAAGGAAGTTTTTGTCTAGATTTTTATTCACTTCTGACATCCACTGAGAAATTATGCCATTCGCATTCCTGTTCCTTGTAGCTTTATTACTTCTATTTCTCTGTGGTGTTCCTTGCACATGAATTGTTTTCATTCATTTGGCTGAGTTCTCATTAAACTCTTTGAACCTGAGAATTTGTGTCCCTCGGTTCTGAGTGTTTTTTTTGTTTTTTGTTTGGGGGGGGGGTTGTACCAGGGATCGAACTCTGGACCTTGCACTTGAGAGGCAGGCAGTGGCACCACTGAGCTACATCCCCGGCCCCTCTGAGTTGTTTTTTTTTAATGTGCTTTCTTCAATCATTTTCTGATCTTGAGTTTTCTTTGGGTTAGTCCTGCTGGTATCTTCCATTAGCCTTAGACCGGTCCTCTCGTTTTCTTATAGGTTGTCTCCATTCTCCCTGAGTTCTTTTCCCTCCTGTTCTGATCTGTTACTTTGGATGCTCTCCTTACATATCTGTTGGTCCTTGGGTGACTTAGAAGGTACTGGGCTGTTTGGTGCCTTGTGGGCAAGATTAGCCTACTCACTTGGGAGCTGCACAGGAAGGTGATCAAGCTGCCAGTTGTCCTTCTCTTGGGGACTCTAAAGTGTCGATGTGTAGAGGACTTTCTGCTGAGGATCACTCACTGGAAAGACCAGTCTCGGTGCCAGTGGGTGTGCATTGCCCATGGGAGGAGAGAGCCGAGGACCCCACTGTTAACTCTGCATACATTGCCCGTTACCCTGGTTTCTCCCCTGTGTCTCACCCCTCTGACCCAAGAGCAAAACTCCCTTTAGGCCAGGGCAGTCACTGTCTGATTACCCTTTTGCTTACAGCTGTCACAAGTAGAGCAAAGCGCTGTTCAGAACCTGCGCCATTTTACTGATGTGTACATATTGCTTTGAGCTAATCCTGTATGTGTTCGTGTTAGGAACCCTTATTCTGAGAGCATTAAGGAAATGCTGACAACATTTGGAACTGCTACCTACAAGGTGGGACTAAAAGTTCACCCCAACGAAGAGGATCCCCGTGTGCCCATAATGTGCTGGGGTAGCTGTGCGTACACCATCCAGAGCATAGGTAAGAGGTTTACAGCTATTTCTCTTTAAGTCACAATCATACATTGATGTGAATTGTGTGTAGAATCCTGCTTTTAAGTGAGATCCTTAAAGTGCACAACAATATGAAGAAATAAAAAGCCTTAAAATCAAGAAATGTAGTGCGCTGACAGAATACTACCTTAACACTTTATAAACTAGCCACAGCAACAGAGAACCCATTTTCCTTGTGGTTATAGTCTCCTGACAGTTGAGGGAATTTGCATTTATTTTGACTTTCCATCCAAAGTCAATTCTTAGGAAATGATTCAAAAATTCTAAAACTAGTTCTGCAGAAAGAGTTGGTTGTTGTAGTTTTTTTTTTTAATTCTAATGACATGTACCTAAATTTTACCCTCTTCATTTCTGATCTGCAGAAAGAATTCTGAGTGATGAAGATAAACCATTGTTTGGTCCTTTGCCTTATAGACTGGTAAGTTCTCTCCTTACTCAGTTCATGAAAAGCTGAAGTGGAAATCAAACTTTCAAAGCTGAAAAAAATTTTTTCTTGAGACAAGGTCTCACTCTGTAATTCAGGCTGGCCTCAAACTCGAGGCAATCCTCCTGCCTCAGCCTCCTGAGTGCTGAGATTACAAATGTGCACTACCACACCTGGGTCTGAAATTGATTTTTTAACCTTGGGTTTACTCTTTTCAGAGGAAAACTAATTTTTATTAGGATATAGAAGAAATAATTATGATTTGTCTTTTCTTAATTTTTCTTTGAAGTAGATTTTTGGAAGTAACTATGCCTCTTCATCCAGAGCCATTGATGAAGCACTTGAAAAGATGGGGGAAAAATCTAAAAACAAGGGAGCTTATTCTTGAATTTCTAATGCTATCATGAGAAGTGTAAAACAGAACCTGCACGTTTGATCACCCTTGATAAGAACATGTGAATAGGTGCAAGTTTGGGTCAGGCTGGGTACACTGCATGCTGGGAAGATGGGGAAGGGGTGTCTGACCAGGCTTGCTGCTTCTCACTGTGTGGCCAGTGTCTGACCAGGTCTTACTGACCCACTGTCCAGGCTCACTCAACATGCATTTGTTTTCTTCTGAAACCCATCTGCTCTCTTGATTTCTGTGGTCTTCCTGGCTTTCTTCCTCCTTCTCTGCCTACTCCTTTTCAGTGTGCTCTTCCTCCAGTAATTGTTACAGCATTTAAACCCAGGCTTCTGCCTGTTTCCCCCTTCTCTACCCTCCCCCATCTGTCCGGTGCCCCTCCCTGCTCAGCCCAATCTGGGCCTCTGGTTTCAGGTACAGCCAAGGGATTCCAGCTGTGTATATATATCCTGCACTTCATCCTCAGTCGGGTCTCTCTTACTTACTGACCACTTGGGGTTTTTTCCAACAAGCTCTCCTAAAGGTGCCCTCAAGTCTAACAACCCAAATCAGCTTTTCTTCCTATATTCTGTGACTTAAAGTCACTACTGTCCATCCAGGTGACCAAACCAGAAAATTGAAGCACTATCGGGCGTGTTATTTGGCCTAGGCATCTATTTGCATCCTTGCGTCAATTGATCAGCAGTCTCTGAACTTCTTGCCATTCCTTCTGCTTGTTTGGCTTTTTCCCGGCATGTACACAGAAAAGAGAGATTTGGAATTGAACCCAGGACCTTTGCACTAACCTACATCCCCAGCCCTTTTCTTATTATTTATTTTGATACAGGACCTCACTGAATTTCCCAGGCTAGGTTTGAACCTGTGATCTTCCTGCCTCAGCCTCCCAGAGTGCTGGGGTTACAAGCATGCACCACCACGCCTGGCTCCATATCATTTCTTACCTAGATTGTAGTAGGCAATCTCTACCCTGAATCACACCCTTCCCTATATGTTATCAGAAGGGTTCCTCCAAAAAGCAACCTTGGTCATATTCATGCTTTTTGGGGTTTTTTTGTTTGTTTGTTTGTTTGGTACCAGGGATTGAACTTGGGCCCTTGTGCTTGTGCAGCAGGTGAGGAAACCACTGAGCTAAATCCCCGGCCCAGTCATATTCATGCTTTTATAAACATCTTCACCTGTTTCTCCATTATCGACTTCTGCCAATCCCCACACCCATGGTCCAGTCACATAGTCACAGGATCCTAAGTGCTAGTTCCCAGAACTTTGTGTATTCTCATTCCTCTGCCCAGAGTGCCTCCTGTTCTTTAGGATGCTCTTCAAGCTCTACTTTCCCAAAGATGCCTCTACCCCTTTTCCTCCTCCTGCCCCAGCCCCCAGGGTTTTAAGCAAAGCCTGGGAGCAGGAGGTGGGAGAATGAGTTTTCATTTGAAAAGCTTCAAAACCAAGACCTAGATCTGTAGTATTTATTTAATCAAACAGCATTAGCAAAAGTGCAAAAGCCAGAGAATAAAGAAGAACAAAAATCTCCTCAGCTCTTCACTTGTCCATCTTTTTTTTTTAATTAATTTTATTGGTACATTTTATTGGTACATTTTAGGTACACAATTCATTTACTTTTATCATTGGTTGTTTGTACCTGTATGTGATGTATCTTGGTTCTTATTTTTTTCTCTGTTACCTGTGCGCCCTTCATCCCCTCGTCCATCTTTTGCTAACATATACTCAATCATAATTTTCATCTATAATTGTTTCTTGCTGGATTCGTCACTTTAAATCAAGCTTTCTCCTTAATGCTACTTACTCTTCCTGATAGTTTCTAATGGCTACATACACCCTGATTTCTGGATCTGTCCTTTTTTACATACTTTCCCCAATATTTGTTACAGTTCCCACATTTTGGAGTATCTCTAGAATAAATACAAAGAAATGCCACATCACTGTCTTTCGGCATGTGTTGCTGGCTGGTTGCTGATACCTATACAGTGTTTAGTTCTTTCCAGAGAAAAGCCAGCAGCATGGTACCAAGGACATAGCTGCTGTTCCCACCGAACTCTTTTGTTGGAGATGTCATGAGAGATGCCCTGGGCGCCATTCTGTCCCCTAGAGAGATGCGATTGTTTGCACAGCCATTGTCCTTAGAAGCACCATTCCTGAGAGAAGAGAACTACTGCTTCATTGGATTCTTTGATAATTGTTGTTTCAGGATGACTGTCTTAGGTCACTGACAAGATTTGCAGCAGCACATTGGACGGTGGCATCACTTCCAGTGGTACAAAGACATTTTTGTAAACTTTTTGCATGTATTAATATGTGTACCATGCATGTAATGGTAATTTCTCATCTGAAATAGTTTTTAGCACTATAATTTCTCTTAGTTAAGAATGAAATATTTGGTGGTACTGTTACAGAAGCTCTAGCTCATAAATTCATATATAGCTTGCAAAAAGATAAACTCTATTTTATGCATTTTAACTTTACAAAAGGGCTGGGGATTTAGCTCAGTGGTTCCATGACCTGCCTCACAA
>NW_004624740.1:17318704-17336140 GCF_000247695.1 Heterocephalus glaber | reverse complement strand
TTTTTAGTTTATGTTGAGACAAAGTCTCATTAAGTTGCCCAGGCTGGCATCAAATTCCTGATCCTCATGCCTCAGCTTCCATAGCAGCTGGAATTGCAGGCCTGGGCCCTCATACGCAGTCCTTATTTATTTATTTTACATGGCCATTCTCATGTTTCTGGCATATGTGCATATCCCACTGCCACCATAAAAATGTGAGCTCCCAAAGGGCGGGTGTTTTGGCCTGCCAGTTTCCCTTCCTTGTCCTGGAAGCAGCCTGGTCCCCCCAGAGGTACCAACAATAGCAGCAGCCAGCATCCCTCCCTCAGGTCCAGGGCTGTCCACCCCCACATGCCTCCAGGCTCCTTGTCACGCAGTCCTGCAATGGGAATTGGCTTTATAGTTCAGGGACTTCTGTTTTTGTCTGTGGAGACCTGTATACTACTGTGCTTGAGAAAATAGACACGATGTGCAGCATCTTGTGCCTCACATTGCTTGTCTGACGTTGGTCCTCACGAATGGCCTGGCTGTGCTGCCCAGGCCTGGAGGAGACATCCCAGGCTCCCCAGGTCCTCAGCCCAGGGATGGCCAGATGCTTGTGGGAGGGCACGTGACTCATCTCAGCTTGTGTAGGAATACGGTCTAGAATCATAGAAAATGAAAGGAACCCCAAATACTTAGTAGGCAATAGGGATTAAAGAATACGCCTATTTTTACCTCTGGAGAATTATAATACCATCGCTAAAAATGTCTTCATCTTGAGAATTTTGTGTTTGTGTTGAGTTAGAAATACAGAGTATATAATCCATGTATTCCTTACAGCTGTGTTAAATAAGAGCACTCAGAAAACAAAAAGGGAATCACCGCATTGTTAAAATGGTGATGAACCAGAAATTTGACTTCAATATCTTTTCCACACTTTATGAAATACCTTTGTATTTCTCTTACGGTGAAAGAGCACCCTCTGTCTTTGTTAAAAACACTGTCATTGCCCAAGACCTATTATTTTGTATGCATTTAGCAGTGTGCTTTCTCCACTGCAGGATGCTGAAACAGAAGAGAAAAGTTCCTGAAGTGACAAAGAAAACAGAGCAAACAACTAAAGAAGGTGTTTGCAGAAGAGATACTGCAGGCACCTGATGCCCCACCAGATGAGGAAGAAGCCAGCCTGGAGGTAAGGCTCATTGGTGCTTCTGTGGGAGAGGGTGGCACAGCTACCTGTGGGGCTGCTCAGTGTCCCCAGAAGCTGTCACAAAACACAGGAGTCTGGGTTAGCATTGGGTTGGAGCACTGTTATTACCTCATCAGCCACCACATCTGCAGGCTGCTGAATAAAGGCCCTGTTTTACATGGGAGTGTAAGGTGCTAGATTGGCCCACAGTGGAGCCTGAAATGTCAGGGGCCTAGGATGGCAGGATGCCTGGGATGTGAGGGCCTGGAGTGGGCCTGGGCTGTGCTGACCCGAGATGGGCATTACGTGCAGAAGGGGAAACTGTCCCTCGCCATGAGGCTCAGGAGCAGCAGGAGACCTGTCTAAAGGCTCAGATCTAAAGGTGTTCCTTCACATGCCGAGCGTTTGAAAATTGATAGTGACATCACTCTTAGAACTGTATGCAGTGGATCATAAACATGATTTTCATACTCACCAAGATGGTACCTGAGCACTCTCTGGCTGAGGTTGTATATTTCTGTTCTCTATCCTGTATTATTGATCTTCCACAGTAATCCACACATACATTTAAGCTTGAATGCACCAAGTTGAGTGTTGAAATTTTACTTGTGTAGTGAGCTCTCATTTTAAGTAGTACAGTTCAGTGATTAAAACAGTGTATTATCAATTTTGGCGAATTAGTAAAGGTAAATAAGTTCCAGCTAGCCATGAATCTCATCACACTTGGCAGGACTCTTCATGTCTGTGCCATTAGTTCAAGTGCAAGTGATGGACGGAGTGTTGAAGTGAGACCAGGCTTCGTGCTGGTTCTCTTCCTGTTTCTCATTTCTGGATTTAAGTGCTCAGTAATCTTGTTCACGCAAAGGAGCAAATGGGAATAGAAGTTTTATCCTAGCAGTGTTGCTTCATGCTTTGAATTATGAGACCATTATGATTTTTGGCACATAGTTCAAAAAATATGTGTGTGTGTGTGCATGTATGTGTTGCAGGATTTTGTGGATGCTAAGCATGTACTGTACCTCTGAGCTGTACCCCAAGCCCCACAAAATATATGTTAAAGATCTACTGTTAAGTGGTAACTTGAGGAGGCACCTCTTCAGGTTTTTTGGAAGAAAGATTTGGAAAGCACCGATTGGCATACAAGTTTGTTCCCTTTTGTGGCACAGCACTGGTATTTCAAGCTTGCATTCAGGTGGGGCCCCAGGGGTCCTTGTACCTCAAGGGAGGGGTGCACCACAGTAGGACAGGGTGTGAGATGTCATTTCTTTCCTAAAATGAGAGAAGGGCCCTTCCTTATGTGAGGGCCTGACTTCTTGACTGGACCCAGCTAGGCTTTGTTCAGAAGGCCTTGGCAGTGTGTACTGACCATGAGCCCAAAGGCATTCCCTGATCCCTGACTTGTGAAGGTCTTGGGATTCTCAGGGGATTCGTGCCTGGGCTGGACTAGGGCTCTGTCCAATTAGACAATTTGGAGTTTTGTGGAGACGGTGTAAAGTAACGTGCAGGTCTGTGTCGGGCAGCAGACTGGGAGCCAAGGGCTAGTGTGGATGGGATAGGCACAGAGCGTCTGCCCAAAGCAGTGCTCAGCCATGTCTCAAGGAGTCATCTCTCAGGTCTCTGGAGCACCTGAGAGAGCAGGGGAAGTCAGACAGGACCCGGGATTTCTTCCTTGTCCTGTGTACATTGGCTGTGTACCCAGGTGGTCAACAGCTGCATGGGTGTGAGGCGCCTTGCTTCTCTCTGCTGAGGTCTCAGGGAACAAGGAAGGATTGTACCCACGTCTTCCTCCATGTCAGTCTCCTATTTACCAGGCCATTAGCTTCCTGTTTCCGTGGGCTGACTGCTTCTTGCTGAAGCCACATGTGTTGGTTCTTATCTTCAGACAGGGTCTCACTAAGTTGCACAGGCTGGGCTGGAACTTGCCATCTGTTTGCCTTTGCTTCCTGAGTAGCTAGGATTACAGGCATGTAGCACCACAACCAGCTGCGTTTGCTTGTTAGTTTGTTTTTGCATTATTGGGGATCGAACTTGGGGACTTGGAACTGAAGTACAACCCTAGCCCATTTTATTTACTTTTTAAATGTTGAGACAGGGTCTCCCTAAGTACATGGTACATGGAAAACACCAAGAGGCCCCAGGCTGTGGAGTGAAGCCAGGCCTTCTGCTGTGCAGGATCCCATGCTATGCCAGGAGAGCCCTGTGTCCCTGGCCCTGCAAAGACTGAGACCCTGACCATTGGACCTCATAGTGAGAGGTGACTGGAGCTGCCCTTCATGACCCATGAATTTAGAGTGTTTCAGTGCGTGACAGCAATCCACTATGTAATGAAAACCTAAATTGTTTTTCTTGACTTTTGACAGTGTTATCTTCACCAAGTGTGGTGGCCCATACCTGTATTCTTGACCCTTGAGAGGCTGAGGCAGGCGGATCTGGAGTTTGAATTCAGCCTACTTTTTGAGTTCACAGCCAGCCTAGACTTGACATTTAGACCTTTGTCTCAGAAATTGTGTTGTCTTCTGAGGTACACAGCTGATTTCTGTGGACTGCTGGATGGAATCTATAAGCAGTTATAATTTGGGGCCTGGAATATCTCCGTCTAGAGCTTGCCTTTCTTCTGTCAGCTGGCTACTGATAACACTAATAAACTCTGACTCATAGAAATGTAATTTCAGAGACTGAGATGAATTTCATGGAGTGGTAAGGTGCCAGTGAACTGTTGGTTAAAATTAACCACTGCTCTTCTGAATTTCCCAGTCCCAATTCAAGTGTAATCCCCATGCTCTGGTCCACTGACCCCGAACCAGCCAGAATCCCTATCCAGGATTTCAGCTTCTCAGCTGCCTCTTGCAGAACCCACTGGTCCCTGAGTGAAAGTAGCCCTACGTGTTGGGCTAACATTCCTGGGCTTCTTTTACTTGTCGTTATGGCATTGAGATATTTTACTCTTTACTTTTTTGATTTTTGATTTTTTTGGTGCCAGGGATCGAACTCGGGACCTCCTGCTTGCAAGACAGGCACAGGAACCACTGAGCCAAATCCCTGGCCCCGAGATATTTTACTCTTAAAAGTACTGGTCTTTATGCCTTAAACCAGACTTTTCTGGTCGTTCTTTCTTTTGTATCAGAGGAAAGAGCTCAGAATTATTTCCTTTTCCACTACTGTGGATGGAACTCAGGGCCTCACAGGTGCCAGGATGTGCTACAGCCCTAGTACTTACAGCCTACTATTTATTTCTTTTTATTATTATTTTACCACAGGTTCTGAGTAAGTTGTCCAGGATGGCTTGAATTTGACATCCTCCTACCTCAGGCTCCAGAGTAGCTGGGATTAGAGTCCTATGCCACCCACCAGACCACAGTATTATGTGTAAGAGTTAAAAGAGTAAACAAAGTTTGGTCTTCATTGGCCACTCTGATGGCACACTCATTGGCTGAGGCTGCCTCTTAGCTCATCACCGCACCCCCCCCCGCCCCCAGAGCAATGCAGCTAAAGCTTATTCTTACCTGAGCGGGTGCCATGGGAGACTGATCTTCACAGCCTTTGTGTGTAATGCAAGCATAACGCTGTGGAAGTTTTACATGGTGCACTACAGTGACAATCCCTAAGCAGTGTTTTCTTTTTTTAACCCCTTGTTCTACGAGCTGGTTTTTAAAAATTGTGTCCCAGGGGGATGCCAAAAGCCACTCCCACAGAGTGGTCCTGAGGCCGAGTTGCCCTGGCAATCAGAGGGGTCCCCAGCAACCAATGCACCAGGAGATGATGCCACCATCTCCTGCCCAGACCAGGTACCTCCTTGGTGAGGCCTAGGCTTGCCATTGGTCAGTTGGGAGGAGGAGAAGGAAGTCTTCGGCCAGTGGGAGGCCATGCCCGTGAAAGTTTGTCCCACTTAAGCAGCTGTCCCAGGTGCAAGCATGTGAGCATGGGTGTCTGCAGAAAGGTGTGTGCTGCCTCTGCTGGTGCCTGGGAGTGGGGGCCATTGGGGAGACCAGGAGCCAGTCTGCACTGCGTGTGCAGACAGCTATCACCTGTCCACTTTGGTGTCCTGGGGGCTGGGTGGGAGGCACTAGTGACTCTGTGGGCGAGAGTCAGCACTATACATGACATGTGGGTGTCAAGGACCTAAGGATGCTGGGCTCCAGGTGTTCAAGGGCACAGACGTCACTCAAGCTCTGGCTACTTTCTATCATCTACAGTTAGGGGTTGGACTCGGAGGTCTGCTTACCCACTGTGGATTTTCAATGCTTGGTTTCTATGGTAGGAATGCTCTGCATTTACTATCACCCATGCGTTTGTCCTTTCATTCAGAAAACCTCCCTTATTTCCTGTTCTGTGTGGGCATTGACCTGATAGGAGTGAACAAACCAGGAGACACAACTGGGATCTAGTGAGCTTGCATGCTAGCACAGACAGGCAGATGAATAAAATCACACAGCAGGTGATAAGTGCTTGGTTGAAGAAAAACCAAGACAGGGACAGAGTGTGGGGAGGTGCTGCAGGTGAGGGAGGCAGAGCTCCAACATCAGGTGTCCAAAACAGATGCTGGGGCCCCAGCTACAAGGAGCCCATTGTGCATGGGCTAAGAGAAGGACAAAGAGAACTGTGGAGGATGATTGGGAGTCGTGGTAGTGAGGAGAGGTCTGAGGTGAGGTGTGTGTGAGACATGTCAGTGTAGCTGTTCCTGTGGGTGCTTATAAAGTGAGGGTGAGAAGTATGAATGGAGAGGGATGGAGGCCATCAGCATCTACCTGGGCTTTACAGCCACATGGTTTGAAGTGCTTGTGTCCCTCCAGTACCTGTACACTCCAATGGTAACCCTCAAATGGTGATGGATGTGATAATTCCTTTGATGGGGAACTCAGTTTACAGTGTCACACGTACAAACTCAGACTGTAGACCTTGAATGCACACAGTGTTTATTTGTCAGGTACACCAGCCAAATCGCTGTGAGGGCTGACATCAAACTCCAACTCCTCCTGCGTCAGCCTGTTCAGTGTTGGGATTAGAGGTGTGCACCATGACATCCAGCTCCAACTTTCTCCCATGGTCCTGTAAATTAAAGATTCCACACCTGACCTGGTGTTCAGTTTTCCATCCTCACATTTAAACAGAACCTCTTTTTTCTCTGGGTGGTCGGTCTAGGGATTAGACTCAGGACCATCTGCTTGGGAGGCAGGGGAGGTGCCACTGAGCTTAATCCCGAGCCCAGTCAGAACCCCTTAATGTGCTACTGGAGCTTTCTGCTCAGAAGTTCAAATTGCTTGGTGTTTTACCTAGGCCCTTGCATAAGACATTCAGGTAGCTCATAAGGGCCCAAGTTAGGAACATAAAAGTCTGCTTCTCAGTCACAGCCCAGGAAATAAGTCTCACTGTCAGTTGAACTTCAGAATTCCTATGCATTTGCAAGAATGTGTGTCTGAGAGGTCAAGGGCACACCGTTCCTCTCCACTGCCTGCTTTTCCATGTGACCCTTGTGAACACCTGCCACCGTCCTGAGGACTGTGTGTACAAACTGGTGTGTGGTGCGCTGTGGGCCATGTGGGTTGCGCTCCTTCTGCAGGGATGGACCTTTTTGGGTCACCCACTCACACTTGCTATACTTGAACGGGGCACACATTGTGCTAAGCTGCTGTCTACAAGTACAGTGGCCCCACACCCTTATCACCACCTGTCACTGGTTTTGTTCTTCTCTGATGAAAAGTTGGCAGCAGCTCACTCTGAATGAGTTTATCTTCAATAAACAGGCTTGAGCCTCCTTCCTGGCAATTATCATTGTTAAGAATTGGAGCTGGGGGCATGGAATGCCATGGGATGCTTAACTGCACCCAGTGGAGTAGGAGGCCTAAGGGTAGAACACATTAAAAATGTTGATAGTGTGCACAACCCTTTTTGTAGACTTCAAGATTTACTTGTACTTTTGAGTAAAGGAAGCAGTTTCAAGCCCGCCCTTCTGCTCAGGGTAGGGAAAGTCTGCCATACTAAGTTACCGGAGTGCTTCCCTACAGATGTTTGAGTGGCACTTGGTGGTGCTAGTCCACCAAATCTGGAGTTGCCAGGTTTAGGATTAAGCCATGACTTTTCCCACAGTGTGTCACCTCGAGCAGTTAGCTTTGCCCCATTTCTGTGTCTGCGTGTTTTAGCCAGTGGCATGTGGCCAGAATGGCCCTAGGTTGGGCAGATGCTACTTGTCCTGTGCGTCTTCTAATGATCATCCCCACCATGGTCCCTGTGTGTCCCATAGGATGTGCTGAGAAGCACAGCTGGGAAATCAGAATGCATGAGAGCTGTGATGGTGGGAAGATCCGGAGGTCACACACACAGTGAGTTCCGGGGTGTCACTGCATGCCTGCCTCTGACTGTGCTTGTGCTTTGCTGAATGGCACCAGCCTAGAGGGTGTGGACATCCACTTTGTAGAGATAGTTTTGGGTTTGTGTGTGGAGTGAGCAAGAAGGGAAGGTGCAGAAGCGAAATGTTTCTCAAACTGGATGGTTAAATACACTTTAGGCACTCGGTGTCTGAAGTCTCAGGAAGACCTCCCTACAGCAAACGGCCTCTCCCTGCCTCAATGCTCTCCTGTTTTGTTGAGCTGAGCTGTGGCTGGCACATTCAACTTGTCTCTGCATGGCGCCCAGGCCCAGGCTTGTGTTCCATGTTTGGGGTCTGGTAAACAGCCTACTTGCCCTCCAGGTGTGTGGGCTACAGTATGGACCATTTTCAAAAGAGGTCATGAGAAGTCCTTTGCTGGCATCAAGAGGGTTGGCAGTGTCTGGGGCAGCAGCCCATCAGTCCTGTTTGGCTGTGTAAGATAACAGTGTGCAAAAGAGTGTTTCCAAATTCGCTCTGAGGAATCAGCCTAGTTCAGACTTGAAAGTTTGGTTCTGAAATGGGTTAGTGGCTGAAATGTTCGGTCAGGAGTTTCCTATATTTAAGCTCCATAGTTCAGGATCTTGGACCTTTTGTCAGCATTGCTGTGCCTTAAGTGAGTGACTGGAAAGCTGGTCTCACTCTGCCCTGAGTTGACTTTGCTCAGATGAGTGTGGATTTCCTTTATTTGGCCTAATGATATGAAAATGTAAAAACACACACACCTTGTGACACAGGGGAGTACAGCAGTCAGAGATTAGCCTGTGACATTAGCTAGATTCTGTTCACAGAGGTTGTTTGCTGTCTGCTTTCTATTTCCTTTGCTTATGCTGTCCTTTCCCATCTCCCTACTGGCAGTCAGGACATGAGGGACTCTGCCATCATCCACCTTGCAGAAGTTTCCTCACACATTTAGAGGGGGATCTGGCAGACCATCCCATGTGTGTCTGAGGGGTCACCTCTGGGGGTCTCGGAGTGCACCCATTTTGGACAGCAGTCTCCACTTACCATAGCTATGTGGGAGTCGGGGAGCTCTACTCACCTGCATGTTGGAAGGGGTCCCCATCCGTGTGATGACGGTCAGGACCTCCACCAATATCCATGCTGTAGAAGGCTCTGCATATACGACTGATCTCAGAAATGATGGAGTGTACTCAGATCCACATATGGGGCTCCACACACATGAGATGGTTATAGTCAGTGAGTGGAGGTCTCTGCTCCTGTATGTAGTGTAGAGCGTTCTGCACATGCCTGTGATGTGAGGATGTAGGGGCCTGGAGTTGTCAGGCCTGCCCTAAATCAACAGGAGAAATAAACAGGCTGCTTTTAGGAAATAAGAGCAGCTTCCGAGTAAGGAAGCAAATGGACTCAAAATTATGGCTCAGAAACCCCTGGCACTGAAAGTCCAGTAATTGTATACATACCTGTGCAGACCATCCATCAGCAGCTAAATCATAAATATGTCGCCACAGATTCCTGAGCCCTTTCAATACCTACATAAGCCTGATTCCTTTCCCAGTGACTTGCTAATATCTCTCTCCCCTGGTAGTAGCCCATCCTCTCAGGGATGAAATCTCTCCAAGCTAGCTGCTACTATCTCTCTCCCATTGTCAGCCCATCCACACAAGAGTGGGATAAACTCGGGTTTTCCCAGCTACCTGCTAAAATCTCCTGATTTCTAGTCCCTGATCTGTGGAATAAACTTTTCTTTTTCTCACAATGAAGATCCTGTTCATTGTTGACAAGTGGATTCTTTATGTGTAGTATAGGCACCCACACACCCCTGAGATGGCCAGGATGTAGGAGCTCCGAGTTCATCCACATACATCACCGTGTGGATGGTCCCACACACCCACCTGAGATGGTCAGGACATGGAGCAGCACAACTTTGTTCACATCCACATTGTAGAGGCCTCTGCACATGCTTAAAGTGCTCAGAATATGAGGATGGGTGATTCTGGGTATACTACTTTCCTAGAGGAAACATCCTCTTTATAGAGGGCTCCACACACACCTGACATAGGACAAGGCATGGGGTCTCTGCTCACTCCGTGATGCAAAAGCTGCACACCTAACTGACATGGGCAGACATCAGGGAGGGTTGCTGGTCCTGTCTGCGGTGAAGCGAACTCCATATGGGGTTGCTGGAATGGCTGAGATGTGACTAACAGGATCAGAATATAGTGGTAGGGGGCTCTACTCACATCGTCCTAGGAGAGATGGCTCCACACTTAGGATCTGAGCCTGGCAGTTTGAAGTTCTGCCAGTATCTACATTGTAGAAGGCTACACACACACACACACACACACCTGAGGAAGTAGGGAGTGGGGCAGTTCTTTCCCATCTACACTGTAGACAACTCCACATACAGCCTGAGATGGTCAGGACATGGGAGGCTCTGTGCACGTCCAGGTCAGGCAGGGCTCCCCACACACCACATATATTCAGCATGTGTGGGGGCCTGGCCAGGATCTAGAAGGCTAAGACCTCTGGGATGCTTGTATGCAGCAAGGTGGGTGTCTGCTGCCATCATACTGTACAGCACTCCACCCACGATGGTCAGGATATGGAGGAGACTGCTCACCTCCTTGTTGTATAAGGACCCACATCCTATGAAGATGATCACGAAATTAAGGGATCTGCTCCACATCCATGTTGTAGAGGTCCCTGCTCGTTTCTGAAATGGAAAGGATACTGGGGGCTCTACTCACGTCCATTTCATAGTGTGTGTCACCTGCCGATGTGCTCTGCTCTCAGGCACATTACAGAGCACTCCACATCCCCAGCATGCTCAAAACAATATGGCAGTGCTCAGTTTCTTCTTTCAGAGGGCTCCTCCACCTGCTGAGGTGGTCAGGAAATAGATAGTTCTGGTAACTTCCTCCTTGGAACAGAGAGCTCCAAAACCGAAGCCAGTCTGGTTACAGTGGTCTGCTCACATCCATGTCGTACAGGGTTCCACGCATGCCCGTGAGTAGGGACATGGATAGGCTCTGTTCACTTTCTCATTGTACAGGGCTCCACCAGTGCCTGAGGGCTTCAGGACATGGGCGAATATCCCTGCTTATATCACACTCTCATGAGGTGGTCAGGGTGGGGGTGTATGCGCACAACACTGTACTGTTTCTGACAATGGGGACAGGCAGCTGGTGGGGTGATTGTGCACACACCCTTGCGGCAGACTTCTGGCCATGGGGTGAGGGCTGGATTTACATTTCCATTGCACAAGTCATCAGACAAATCTGAGCAGTTGAGGACATGGTGGGTGTTCAGGTCTAGTTCACATTGTACAATGTTCTCCACACACCTTAGGCAGGGATGACAGGTCAGGGAGATGCAGGCAGCCCTGCTCACAATTATATCAGAGAGGGCTCCATGATCAGCCAGTTAGTGAGATCATGGTGATCTCAGTTACAACTACATAGTGCACGGGATCACAATAGAAGTAGAATTAGCTATATGGTGAATTGTGTTCATGTCCATGTTCTTCGGGCCTCTCCTCGTGCATGAAATTTCCATATTTGAGGCTATGGCCTCATATGCACATCGCGTGGGATTCCACACACCTGAGATGGTGGAGATGTGGGTGGGGATGTGGCCATGTAGATGTTACAGAGGCCTGGTGTATATCCCTACAGCAATGATGGCGGGATGTGGCTCCACTCCCATCCACATTTTATACAGGCCCCAGATGGTCAGCACAAGAAGACCCTTGGGCCTTCTTCATGTTCACATCCTTGTTGTACAGGGCTCCACACATGGCTGAGTTCATCCACATGTGGAAGACTGCATGCACATGTATATCACACAGAGTGCAAGTCACACCCGGAAAATCAGGACATGCATGGAGATTTTGGTCACATCTACATTTGCCAGGTGTCTTTACCAACCTGAGGAGGTCAAGACCTGTGGCTTTCTGCTCTCAGCCTGGTAGAAGTGCTCCAAATTTACTTGAGTTTGTCAGAACATGGGGCATGCTGCTCACATGCATATTCCTGAGGTGCTCAGGACATGGGTTGGTGCTGCTCATATCCCCGTTTTAGAGGTTTCTACATATGGCTTCACTTGTGACATGGAAGGCCCAGACCACATTCTCCTTGTGACCCTGGGATAGGAACATCTGAGGAGGTGAGGAGAAAGGTGTTCTACTCACATATGTGTTGGAGATGATTCTGCACATAATTCACCTCGGCAGGATGTGGAGGCTCTGCTCACATGATCTGGCAGGGCCCTGCATGTGCCCGACTTTGGGAGGACACAGGAGGGCATTGCTTACCTCTTGGTTGGTACAGGGCTGCACATCTGACTGAGATGGTGAACATGTGGGTGTGTGGGTGTGGGGGATAGGGGCATTGCACCCATACTCACCTTGCAGACAGTTCTGCACATGCCTCAGGGTTTTAGGATACTAGTGGCTCTGTTCTTATCTTCATTTTTGAAGTGGCCACGTATACATGTGATCATCACCACAGGCACATGGCTCTGATCACACCTGTGATGTAGTTGGTTTTCACACTTCTGAGACATTCAAAAGGAGTTTGGGCTCACATGCTGTCCACGGGGTAGAGGGCCCCATATGTGACCGAGAAGGAGCTGCCTTGGTCGTGTGCTCCTGTGTGTCTCAGATCTTCACAAATGCCTGAGTGTGTCAGGACATGTGGGTGGTGGCCCTGCTCACATACACATGCACAGGGCTCCCCACATTCTTCATAAGTCATGTCACAGTGTACATGGGGGCCTCTGTCCACATGCACCTAATGGATTCCCTGACACGAGCCTGATGAGGTCCACCCACGGGTGCTGCGGTCATTCAGGTTGAAGAGAGCTCAACACAGAGGCATGTGGTAGTTGGGAAAGGGGGAGGGGCTGTTCCTAAAGTCACTTTGTAGTGGAGTTGCAAACACCTGAGGGTGTAAGGATGTGGGGGTGCGCTTCTCACATTGTAGAGGTCTCCACGGCTATCTGGGGTTTCAGGATGTGAGGCCTATGCTTCCACTCTCCTTGAAGAGGGCTCCCAAGCACCATACAAGTTTGCACACAGGAAGTGTGTTCACTTCCCTCTGGCCTAAGCTCTAGACTTGTAGAGATGATCTTCACCTGGCCAGATTACAATGGCTGCCTGAGGTTGGCCAGACACAAGAGGGCTTTGCCCACATAGAGTATTGTCCATGGCTCCACTGTTGCCTGAGGTGGTCGGTGTGTATGTGGAGGCACTGTTTCTACTCCCTCGTAGAGGGCTCCACACATGCCTGAGGCCTTGACAGAATAAGTTGCTCTGTTCAAATTCTATGGTGAAGACGGCTCCACATGCATGAGATGAGAGGAAGGGAATGGCTCTTCTTGCATCCACTTTATAGGACCTACGTGAGAGGTTCAGGAAATGGTGGGCCACTCCTCACATCCACTTTGAAGAGGGATCCATGCATGATGCAAGTATCCAGGGTGTGTGGTATCTGCTCACGTTCCCATTGTAATGGTGTTGTATTCACATCCATGTTGTGGATGATTCTGCACACAATTCAGGTCCGCAAGACATGGAGGCGCTGCTCACATGATCTTGCAGGGCCCCGCATGTGCCTGAGTTTGTCAGGAGAAATGAGGGTGCTGCTCAGTTCTTAGTTTTTTACAGGGGTACACACTTGCTTGAGATGCTGAGCATGTGTGCATGTATGGGGTGTTAGGGTATAGGGGTATTCTTTGCATACTCACCGTGCACAGAGTTTGGCACATGCCTGAGTCATTCATCGTATTGGCTCTGTTCACATACTTATTGCCGATGCCGCCGTACATGCATGTGATTGATCATCACCACAGGTGCCTAGCTTTGGTCATACCCATGCTGCTGTGGGTTTCCACACTTCTGAGACGGTCAGAAGTGGATAGGTGGGGCTCCTATCCTGTCCACCGGGTAAAGGGCTCAATATGTGAGCTTTCCTGTTGGAGAGGGACCACACATGCCCTGCTTGGCAGGACATGGGAGGCCGCTCTTCACATCCCTGTGGCTCAGGTCTTCACACATGCCTGAGTGTGTCAGGACATTTGTGTAGTGGCCCTGCTCACATATGCACTGTACACGCATCCTCGTGTTCTTCAAAGTCAAGTCACGGTGTGTGTGGTGGCCTCTGTCCTCATTCACCTGATGGATTTCTCCACAGGGCCCTGATGTGTTCTGCGCTTGGATGCTCTGGCCACGTTCAGGTTGACAAGGCTATTGTACACAGGCATGACGTAGTGAGGACATGGGGAGGAGCTGTTCCCAAAGTCACTTTCGAGGGCTCCGAAACACATGACGCTGTGAGGATGTGGCGAGGCATCTCTCGCCTCAAACTGTAGCAGTTTCCGTGTCATCTGAGCTGTGAGGATGTGGAGCCTGTGCTTCCACTGCCATTGGAGAGGGCTAACAATCACAGTATGAGTTTGCACACGGGAAGTGTGTTCACCTCCCTATTGTCTAAGGCTCTATACTTGGAGAAATGATCTTCACCTGGCCAGGCTCCACCCTACCTGAGGTAGTCCGGACTTGCCAGGGCACTGCACACATGGAGTGTTGTACGGGGCTCCACAGTGGTCTGTGTGGGAGGCACACTGTGCATTTCCCTCGTAGAGGTTTCCTCACATGCCTGAGGCATTGACGGAATTGGCTGCTTTGTTCATGTTCTATGTTGAAGAGGGACCCAAATGCAAGAAATGAGCAAAACTCATGGATGGCTGTGTTCACATCCACTTTGTAGAAGGTTTGCACCTACCTGAGTGGGTCAGGAAATGGTGGGGCTCTTCTCACATTCACCATGTAGAGGGCTCCATGCATGATGCAGGTGTGCAGTGTGGGTGGGGTGTGCTGACCTTCCCGGTGTATCAGAAGCATGTGTACAGGGGAGTGTCAGTGTGTGGCAGGGCTGTGATTACACTCAGGTTGTCCAGGGCACCACCAATGCCTGAGGTCGTCAGGACACGGGGAGGCTCTGGTCACGATCACAGTGTGCAGGGCACCACACATGCGTGAGCTGGTCAGGAGGGCAAGAGGCTCTGCTCACATCCACTTTGTAAGGGGCTGCTTGCTCACCTCTGGTGCTTAAGATAAAGGTGGGGCTCTGGTCACTTTCACATTGTGGAGGGCTCTGTACTTGCCTGAGGTTGTCAGGGCATACACGGGTTGTGCAGATTCTGCTTTCATTCAAGTTGTTCAGGGCTCCATGGAAAGGGTTTGTGGTCAGGACATGGGGCGCTCTGTTTCTATCCATACCATGGAAGGCTCAACACAGTTCTCAAGACATGTCAAGGGCTTGGTTTTCTGTTCACATACACAATTTTTAGGGACCAACCCTCCAGGCAGGATAAGGACTTGGAGAGTCACTCTTCTTCCATGTTCTCTTTTTGCAGGCCTACACATAAGTGATATTGTCAGGACCTGTGGCCCGATTCACAGGTACATTAATAAGGGGTGCGTAGATGCAGAACATGGATCAAACCTGGGGTGCTCTGGTCTTATCCACACCATTGAGGAATCCATATACCCAATGTGGTCAGGCCAGTTGAGCATTGGTCACATGAATGATGCAGATTGCTCCACCACTGCTTAGGTGCTGCAGACTTAGAAAGCTCAGGTGATTGCATCCTTGCAACAGAGGGCTTGAAACCCCTGAGATGCTTAGCATAGTTAGGCTGTTCACATCCACGCTGTCCTTGGCTCTACAGAGGCCAGGGGTTGTGAGGACATGGAGAGGCTCTGCTCACATTTCAGGTGTACAGTGTTCCACCCACAACTGAGCTTCCAAGGTCATGGGGTGCTCTTTTCACATTCACTTTGAAGAGGGCTCCACACTTGGGAGAAGCTTTGTCCACATGGTGGGGTGCACTGCTCATAGCCATGTTATCGAGGTTTTCCTCGGGCATGCAATGCTCAGTAATTGGTGCATCTCTGGACATATTCTCTTTGGACAGTGTTCCCTTCAGGGTGGCAAGGCGTAGAACATGTAGGGCTTTGTTCTAGCTGACTCAGTAAAAGAACTACACACCCGAGTTTGTCAGGAATTTGCAAGTCTCTGTGCACTTTCACATTCTATGGGGCTCCACCAGTGCCTGAGGTCATCAAGACATGTTGGAGTGTCCCTGTGGACATGTGTACTGTGCAGTGCTACACACCCTGCTGAAATGGTCAGGACACAGGTTTTTGTGCTCACCACCTTGTGGTAGACTTCACACCATGGGGATGGGGCTGGATTTCCAGTTCCATTGCCCAAGTCATCAAACGAGTTTGAGCAGGTGGGACATGGTGGGTGTTGAGGTCAAGTTTACTTTGTACAAGGGTCTCCACATGACTTAGCTCATAAGGACTGGTCAGGGGATGCAGGAAGCCCTGCTCACATTTATATCAGTAGTGACTCATCTGCAGCCACTTAGTGAGGTCATGGACATCTCATGTGACA
The DNA here is from genome assembly GCF_000247695.1 of Heterocephalus glaber. The sequence continues at coordinate 17,320,203 of NW_004624740.1, read as the reverse complement.
ACCAGTTAGTACAGGGATCACAATCACATTAGAGCTAGATACACAGGGAGTTGTGGTCATGTTAGTTTTCATGCCTCAGGGATTGAGGATGTTGGTGGCTCTCATCACATCCTCTTTGTTGAGGCACCACACATGTGTGATCATCACCACTGAAACATGGCTCTGGTCACATCCATGTTGCAGAGGATTTTCACACCTCTGAGCCAGTCAGAAGGAAGTGGGGGTGCTGTCCTTTCCATGTGGTACAGGGTTCCATATGTGACCAAGATGGAGCTGCCTTGGTTGTGCTCTCCTGTTGTAGAGGGACCACACATACCCTGATTGGCAGGACATGGAGGGCCGCTCTTTACATCTGTGTGTCTCAGATCTTCACAAATGCCTGAGTGTGGGGTCGTGTGTGGGTTCTGCTCACATGTACACTGTACAGGCTCCCCATGTTCTTCAGAAGTCAAGTCACAGTGTATATGGGGGCTCTGTTCACATTCACTTCATGGATTCCTTGACCTGAGCCAGATTTGGTCCTCTGGCCACATTCAGGTTGAAGTGGGCTCCACACAGATTCATAATGTAGTGAGGACATGCGGATGGGCAGTTCCCAAAGTCATGTAATAGAGGGGTGACCAACACCTGAGGTTATGAGGATGTGGTGGGTAGTTTGTATTCACAGCACATTGTAGAGGTCTCCACAGGTATCTCAGAGTTTCAGGTCATGGGGCTTATGCTTCCACTGCCATTGGAGAGGGCTCAAAGTCACAGTAGAACTTTGCAGACAGGATTCGTGTTCATTTTCCCATTTTCTAAGGCTCTGTACTTGGAGAAATGATCACATACACACACCCCTCACTGAGCTCCATCCAAGACTGAGTTTGTCCAGACAAGAGAGGACATTTCCCACGTTGTATTATATAGGGCTCTACACATGCCTGAGGTGGTCAGGATTTCTGTGGGGGCACTGTGCCCATTCTCTCATAGAGGCTTACATATTCCTGAGGCATTGAGCCAATGGGCTGCTCTGTTCATATTCCACAAGGAAGAGAGCTCTGCGTGCATGAGACAAGCACATCACGGGGAAGGTGGACCACACACCACACATAGCTTATAGGTACTGCTCACATTCTCATTGCAGAAGATTTGCACCTGCCTAAGAGCATCAGGAAATGGTGGGCCTCTTCTCACACCCACCTTGTAAAGGGGTCCATGCACAATGCAGCTATCGTGAGTGTGTGAGGTCGGCTGACCTTGCCATTGCAGCAAGACCACAAATACCCAGTTTGTCAGTGTGTGAAAGGCAGCACTCACATTCATGTCATCCAGGGCACCACCAATGCCTGAGGTCATCAGGACATGGGGGAGGCTCTGCTCACAATCACAGTATGCAGGCCTCACACATGGGTCAGTTGCTCAAGAGAGTGAGAGATTCTGCCAATATCTGGTTTTTAAGGGGCTGCTTGTACACCTGTGGTGCTTAAGTCTAGGGCGGGGCTCTGGTAACTTACATT
>NW_004624740.1:17302168-17318414 GCF_000247695.1 Heterocephalus glaber | reverse complement strand
CCTGGAGGATGGCTCTGCTTCCATATTCTCTTTGTAGAGGCCCACACACAAGTGATGTGGTCAGGAACTGAGGCCTCCGATTCACAGCTACATTATAAGGTTCCTGTGAGTGGCAGTGAATGAGGGCTGTGCTCACATTCCCCTGGTAGAGGCCTCACAGTCACACTAGGTGTAGGGATATGGCAAATCTGTTCACATGCCAATGTTTAAGGCTCTATAGATTAAGAAGTGTTCACCTCAAACAGGGCTGAATTGACATCCACTTTGTACAGGGCTCTACACATGCCTGAGATTGTCCAGTCATGAAAGGGCACTGCCCACATAGAGTTGCATACCTGCCTAAGTGGTTGACCCAATGGGCTGCTCTCTTCAGATTCCATGAATCTGAAGATTCATGAGTGAAGAGGTCTCCACTCATTCATGAAAAGAGCACAAGACGGGGATGGATATGCTTTCATCCATATTGCAGAAGGTTTGCACCTACCTGAGGGGTCAGGAAATGCTGGGCCTGTTTTCACATCCAATTTCTAGTGAGCTCCACAAATGATGGAGTTATACTGAGCACGAGGCACTGTGCTGTCATTTGATTTGTATTGGGACCACACATAGCCAGGATTGTCAGGACATGGAAGGGCTCTGTTGACATTCCTGTTGCTCAGGGCTCCATCAATGCCTGAGTAGGTCAGGACATAAGGGTGCTGTGTTTTTAACCCCAGGCTACAGGGTCCCACATGTGGGTGCAGGGGTCAGGACATTCAGAGGCTCTGATCACATTCGCATTGTAGAGGGTGCTGGACACACCTGTGTTTGTCAGAAGTGGTGATTCCTGGGTAAACCCATGTTTTGGAGGTTTCTGCACTTGCCTGAAATTATCAGGGCCTGTGGGGGTGCGGGGTCCATGTTCATACATAGGTATTTTAATACTCCACACCCCCTGAGATGTTAGACTTTTTTTTCTGTCTTATCATGTACTTGTGGTAGGTGACTCAAACACCTGAGGTGGGCTATGTGGGGAAGTTCAGCTCATCATTGTGTGAGCACCCCACACACCTTACATAGTCAGAACACGAGGGGCTCCAGTCACATCCTCTTTATACTGTGTTCTATATGGCTGACAAGGTCTCCTTACAGGGGTTCTTCTCACTTCCTCATTTTGGAAGGCTCCATATTTCTGAGGTAGTGAGAAGTGAGGCTTTTTGCTCATTCATGTCGTAGAAGGCCCTACACCTGCCCGACCTTGTCAGGAGATGGTTGTGGGGGTGGTGTCTGCTCACAGTCATGTTGCAGAGACTGCATACATGCCTGGGATGATGGATGGGACTTCTCCTCACATTAATATTTTAGAGAATTCCACACATCTGATTTGGTCAGGATTTATGGGGGTGGCTCTGCTTCCTTCTGCATTTTAGAAGACTTCACATACACCTTCGATGGTCAGGACTACAGGATCTCTGGTCACATCTACATTCTAGAGGACCCTACTCATGCATGAGATCAGCTGTGTAAGAGGGCACCACATCCCATGCACACTGTGGAAGATGCTTGAGGTATTCAAGATGAGGTGGGATCTGCCTGTATCCCATTCTAGAGGCCTCGTGTATATCCCTGAGATGGTTATGACATGGGGGTGTGGGGCTCCTCAAATGGTGCAGGGTACCTCAAAGGCCTGAGGTTGTCTGCACATTGCAGACATGGGGGCCTCTCACATACTTGGACCCACTCCCAGGTCAGGACTCGTGTGCTCTGCTCGCACCCACATTGCAGAGGGCTCTACATACCAGAGGTGCTCAGGATGAGGGGTGGGCTGCTCACAGCACTGTTTCAGAGGGCTCCACAGCCTTGGCTCTCATGACCTGGAAGGCTCTGGTCACATCCTCCCTGTGACCAATGACTCCACAGACCTGAGAAGGTGAGGGGAAATGTATTTTATTCACATCCACATTGTAGAACTTCTTGCAAGCTCCCGTGAGATCTGGGTGGTATAGAAGAGATGAGACACGGTGTGGAGCTTCCCATTGTGAGCCCCACCATAGCCGGTCCTGTTTCTTTCACAGCCAGGATGTACCTTTGTTGTTACTTCTGTCCCTTTGTCTCTGTCTGTGTGTCCTATGTTTGCTCTGCAGAGCTATTTCTTCCTTACCTTTACACCCCTCATGTAAAATAATCTTGTGGGGGGTTTGCTCCCATTCCCCATATATAGGGCTCCACACCTGCCCGAGGTTGTCAGGATGTGGGGTGCCCAGCTCACATCCACATACTGAGGGCTCTGTACACACCTGAGATGGTCAGATGCCAGGGAAAGGATTAAAAGTGAGAGTCTGTGAAATGAGGGTTTCCTGAAAGACCTTGGCTTGCATAATAGAGAAATGCCGTACAATATGACAGGTCCTTACCTTGCCATGTTTTTTTCCCCACAGAATGTTTCGTTCCAGAAGTATAACAGTTTGTGCTGCTGGGCAGTGCTCCTGCCCAATATATCAAAATGTTTTGTATCTGTTTGAAATGTGTGCCCTCTTAGGAATCTTCTGTTAGCTCTGCCCCTCTGAGGATGTTCTGTTAGGTCTGCCCCTCTCAGGAACCTTCTGTTAGCTCTGCCCCTTTCAGGAATGCTCTGTAACTCTTCTCCCTTCCCCCTGCTTCAGTGAGCATGCTCACCCAGCATGTGTTTGAGGAATGTTCTGTAACTCCATCCACTCCTCTGCTTCCTTGAGCATGTTTGCCTATCCTGTAGAGCCCTATATAAGGAGGCACTCATTCTGGTAGGGTGCTCAGACATCAGAGTAGGAACTCCTCTGAGTCTGCCGGTATAATAAAGGTTTTTCTCCACCTTTTCAAGTGACTGTTGGATTCTTGAGTCCTCAAATTACAGTGGTCATGATACCAAGCTGTAACACTTGGCTGTGCCTCAGAGCTGTGAGACTCGCTGTAACAGGGAGGTGTAGTACTTTTCTATAGCAACAAGCTGTTCCCCTTCCCCGTAACAGCATCCCTTACTATAGAAAGGCTATCTCTGGAGAAAGGAGTGTATAGAGATAACTGTTAACACACACCAAAAAATGACCATTCCCAGGATCTCGCCAAAGCTGGCGAGATAGTGGCACCATAGTGGCACCAAGTCACTTTTGTCTGAACACAGTACTCCAGAATCTGAGTTTTCTGTGGTGTTTTGTCTCCTGCCTGCACAAGGCTCTATCTCATGCAAGACCCTTCATCTTTGGTTCTGTTTCCTGCCTGGTTGTGTGGTAATATATTATTTGACCATGCTCATATCTGCTGTACTTTTATAATAAACTTACTTCCATCTTTTTAAAATCTTTATGTGACTCTTCTCTGCTCATGCAGATCTGAAACTCAAATTTTTGTGGCTACAACCTGAATGTGGCTCCTTGCTGTTACATTAGGTCCCTTGATCAGATACTTATCTTAGGGGCCACCATACTTCTGAGGTGGTCATGACCTCCTCATTGCCTCCACAAATAGCTAAAAAGGTCAGGTCATGGGGGTCTCTGTTCACATCATCCTTGTTGGGGGCTCCACACATCTGAGTTGATGAGGGTGCAGGAGAACTGCTTGCTTACCATCTCATTGTCCAGGACTCCAGTAGCGGCCAAGACAGTCAGGACATTGTACAGGTGGCTATTCCTGCCTGAGATCCTCAGGACATGGGAGGCTGTGGTCACTGCCTTGTTTTACAGAGCTCCACACACACCTGAAGTGGTCAGGGTTTTGTTGCTATGCTATAGTGTGAGGTCATAGAACATACCTGGCAATAGAATTTCCTGTAGTAAATGGCATAAAAATTCTTTTAAAAATGTTTCTAAGAAATTATACCAAGAGCCCAGCAGCTGCTTACTTTGATAGTCTGGAGGCTACTTTCTGAAGTGTGCTAAAGCATTTTACCATGCCCTATCCCCACTACTGAAATTTGAACACATGTTTACTCTGCCATTGAGGTAGAAACCTATTTATTTATTTATTTAGGAGACATAGTCTTACTATGTTGTCCAGGCTGGGACCAAACATGTAATCATCTTGCCTCAGCCTCCCGAGTAGCTGGGTTTCTAGGGACATGACCCTAGGTCTGCCATGGCGCTAGTTTTGTTGATAGTTCTGCTATGGTGAATCTTAGGGGAAAAAAACAATATATGTTGACAACAGGTTATTCCTGTACCAGGGTTCCTCTTTTCTTGTTTTTGCTCACACTCCTTAGAGTACATAAGGAATGAGATAGATTAATGTCTCCAAAGCAGGCAGGTGGATAGGTTATGAAATTCTAGGAGAAGGTAAGATGACTGCATTGTGCTCCAGGTGCTGCGGCAACCACGGTGCTGATTTTGGAGTCACTCATATGGTGCTGTCCTGTCACTAGGCTGACAGCTCACCAGCCCTGTGTCACCTTGGCTTTACCCACCAAAAAAAAACGAGGCAGGCAGGTTTGATCTTTGCTGTGCTGAACCCATGTCAGCCTTCACGCGCAAGGTCACACACCTGAGTCTGAGGTTGGTGGTTGGTGAGGCCTGGGAGGCTCATCTGAAACAGTGGTTCCCATGCTAGTTCACTCCTGGTGTTCTGCGGCATGCTGAAGGGGAGGATGAGCTTCAATTCTGGGCACATGAGACACAGCATGTAGTGCCACCTAGGATAAGGAACAGTTGCATCAGAGGTTTGAGGAGAAGCTTGCGGGAAGAACACTAAGTGCAGTAAACGGTTTCTCTTTAACTTTTGCTATGAGTAAGAAAACCGGCTTTATTCAACCTGAGGGGCAGACATGGCTGGGAGGTGCTCGGGAGGATTTTACAAGAGTCAGACTCGATCAACAGCAGTTTAATTCTTACTGAAACAGCCTTAGTGGGATGGCAGCGTAGGTCATTGGGAGAACACTTGCCCCACATGCACAAGGTCCTGAGTTCAATCCCCAGTATCACAATTAAAACAAAACACAACACAATGCCTCTCAGTATACTGTCAGAATTATCATAGTCACTGAAGTTTACTCATTTAAACTGTAAGTGTAGAGCCAGGTCATTTGTGGCTTTTATTTTATAATATTTGGAGGAGAAGTGAAGTGTATTTAAGCAGCGGAGTAGTGAATTTTGTTTAAACCTTGTGTAGTCATGTTTGTCTGTAATTCCAGTCCTCTGGGAGACTGAGAGAGAAGAACCTAAAGCTTGAGTCAAGCCTGCACAACATAGCGACTTAGTGACATCCTGTATTAAAATAAAATTATAGAAAAGAGATGGGATGTTATTCAATGAGAAGACCCTGGGTTTGTTCCCGGTATCACAAAAAACAAACCAAACCAAAGCAAAACCATCCATTTGCTTATACAAGTGTAACTTCATCATGGGAATAATAACTAAGATGATGCCATTATGTAGAAAACTACTTGTTGCATAGCCAATGATTTTGTGATAATAAAATAGAAACATAGATTTTGAACATTATAAGGGACTTCTGCAGCCCATTATTCTATGTTTTTCCTATTGATGCAGGTGCCCAGCCTCTCTTTGTCAAATCTGAAGCATGTGCACAGCACACACATGGTACAGTTGTAGAAACTGAGAGAAATGTTAATAATTTGAAACATTTTTCCCTCTGGAGAATCACAAGCAAAGTGAATATTACAGTGATCACATCCAAATTTTACAACCACCATTCTGTCAGCTGTAGGAGGTGGAGAAGTAGTTAGAGGGAGAAGGTAGAAATGAGGAGACCTTCATGGGCTGTTGGAGTGACCAAGTGAGAGGTCAGGCATCTGGAGGAGACTGGCAGCAGGAGACGGGAGAGCAGCAAACTGCTTGGGATCTTCCACTGTCCCATCAGTGGGATGTGCAGAGAAGCAGAGGACTGGGGACAGCACCCAGCTTCTCCCAATGCCACTGAGTGAGGTGCTGAGTTTGATGTGTGTATTACGTGACAGCATGGAGAAGCCAGGGAGGTGAGTGGATGTGCTGTTTGGGAGTTTCTGGAGAGTTGAGGCTCAAATGGAACATGGGTGTCATCAGCACTTACACTGAAAGTTGTGGTAATGTGACATACTGTAGCAGAATGAGGCAAGCAGGACAGACACACAGGCAGAGAAAGGCAGAAGTGGCAGTGTTGAGCCAGAGATTGAGATATAAAGAATGTTACCATTGAGTAAAAAGGAAAATGAGAGGTTAGTATCTCAGACATCAATAATAATGTCCAACAAAGTAGGGAACCATACTTTCTTAAGATAGTACAATGTACATGTCCCACAAATGATCACTGAATGTGGCACGGGAATAGGATACGAAGCTAACACAGTACTTAATGGCCTGCATTCCCAGAAATGATAGAAGACCATAATGGAAGAGAAGATCCCATTTACAGTGCCATAGCATGCAAGGTGTATATAAGACCTAGATTGGAGAAACATTGAGACTCACAAAGGACCCCAAATTAGACATAAATCAAGGAAAGATGGTCCTTCCTCTTGGAAAAGACAACATTGTGAAATTGTCTGTTTTCTGTCAATTATTATATAGATCTGATATATGCCCAGGATCTGCACCAGGGATTTGTTGAGGTGCATGGGATCTTTATATTGTGGGTATCAGAACCTCCTCAGATAAACAATTTTCAAATGTTTTCTCCTGTTCTAAGAGCTGTCTTTCCAAGTTCTTGATGATGAGCTTTGATGTGCAGAAGTTCAAAGAATTATTTTTGCAGTCCTGTAGATTGGTCCCATGGCAGGCAGGTACTCTACCACTGAGCTGCATTTCACCTCCAAAAGATTTTAATTTTGATGAAGTCAATTATGTATTTTTTCTTTTATGTGTGTTTTCGGTGCCACCTTTAAGAAACCATTGTTAAATCCCAGGTTGTGAACCTTTACCCTTATTTTTTTCTAAGCGTTTCTCAGTTTTAGGTCCTAATGTGGATATTTGATGTACTCTGAGTTAATTTTTGTAAATAGTATGAGGAAGGATTCCAATTTGTTCATTTAAATGTGGCTGTCTAAGGGCCAGGGATTTAGCTCTATGGTTTCGCCACCTGCTGCACAAGTACAAGGACCCGAGTTTGATCCCGGGTACCAAAGAAAAAATGTGGCTGTCTTGCACTGCACCCTTCCTTTGTCCTTTTGGTATGTCCTCGTGAAGCAGGACAGAAAAAGTAAAGATACTTTGAAAATATGAGGATAGAAAAAGTAAAGATATTTTTCTATCTAGAAAGGAGATATTTTTGTCTCCTTTATTACCTTAAAACTCTGCACATAGACATAATCACTTAAGGACTTCCTGTATTGCAAGGTTTATAACTAAATGACCCCAGTCTGTTTCATCATCCTACAAGGCCTAAGGTCACCAAGTTAAGCATAAAGTGATTTTCAGGGCTTACAGGTAGTAAACCCCATTAAGACTCAGTGTTCTAGCAAAATAGGATTATAAGCTGTCCCAAAGCAAAGCCCAGATTTCTCAACAAAAGATGACACATCTGAGATATCTTTTAACTCTACAACAAAGACAATTGTTCTCTAGGAAAACAGAGAGATACAATTGGGTATGTGGATCCCCCAGAGTCCAAATAGCAACAGAAGGCTTTCTTGGCAATGGCAGACTTGTGCCCCATATAGATACCCCATTTTGGAGTAATAGTCAAACCAGTGTATGAGGCAACTTGGAAGACCAGAAACTTAATGCTCCCATGGACAACAGCTGCTCAAAAAGCTTTTAACACTTTAAAACAGCCTTTGATGCAGGCCCCAGCATTAGAAATCCCAGACCTAACTAAGACTTTCTTTTTGTGAGTGAGACACAGAAGTAGCCGTGAGAGTGCTAACTCAACCTTTGGGCCAAAAATACCAACCAGTTGGTTATTTTTCCAAGTGATTAGATAGAGTAACACAGGGCTAGCCTAGCTACCTGCAAACAATAGCCACTATGATACTCTTAGTCCAGGAAGCTTCTAAGATAACCTTAGGACAAAAGCTCTTAGTTCTAACTCCACATCAAGTTAAGACTCTCTTAGAACTCAAGGGACATTTGAGGATAACTGGAAAAAGCCTCACTAAATATCAGGCCATTCTTACTAAAAACAACCACAATGTGGTTTATCAAAAACCACAAAAACTGTGTGGTTTATAAAAAGAAGAAACACACAGATGTATCTCTTTAGTCTTACACTGTTGTAAACCCAGCCACACTCCTCCCAACCAACCAACAGATAAAACATGAGTGAAGCCTGAGTGCGAACAGACCACCTCCCAAAATTATGCTGGCAGTCCTGATCTGAGAGACCAACTGTTAATAGGGCCAGCTAGCACATGGTTCACTGATGGCCTCAGTTTCATGAACAATGACATCAGGAAAGCAGGTTATGCTATATTCAGCCCTACCCAGTCAATGAAACAAGAGGACTTCCCCTGGGGACTTCTGCCCAACAGCCAGAACTTGCTGCCCTCACCTGGGGTCTCCAACTTGCTTGGGGCAAAAGTTCAATATATATACTGACTCCAAATATGCTTTTGTGGTCCAATATGCACTTGCAGCCATCTAGAAAAAATGACTTTTGACTAGTCACCCATTTCCCATAAAACATGGACCAGAGATCCTCAAGACAGTAAATTTCCCAAATGAGGTAAGAGTTGTCCATTGCAGGAAACATTAAGCCTCCATGGACCCTGTCTCCTAGGGATATTCTTGTTGGGGTTTTTTGTTGGTTTTTTTTTGCTTTTTGTTTTGGTATCGGAGATCGAACTCGGGTCCTTGTGCTTGCACAGCAGGTGGCGAAACCACTGAGCTAAATCCCCGGCCCTTCCCAGGGATATTCTAAACCAGATTCTACTGCCAAACAGGCCACTCTCCAATATGATTCTGGCCCATCAACAGCTCTACCCATAATCCCATTCCAAGATCTTACCTTAAAACCAGGATACTCTACAGAAGAGCTTCAAATGATTGATAATGAGGGAAAAACTCAAAAGGGCCAATGGTGGTATGTGGGTGGGTTCTTACCCCAATAAGTGCAGTAAGTCCCTACATGCTGCCTTCTACCTAGGGAAGGATGCCAACACTGCTGTGGCACATGGGCTCTTTATAGAGCCTAAAGTCAATAATGTTATAACCCACATGTATAAGGCATGTCCTGCCTGTGCCCTCCATAACCCACAGACTCATCCTCCCCCATTGCCTAAACCAATACAAAGGCATAGGTCCTCCCCTGAAAAAGCCTGGCAAGTAAACTTCACCCACATGGCTATGTGTAAGGGATATACACACCTCCTGGTGTGCATTAACACCATTTCTGGGCCTTCCCTACCAGGTCAGGATGGGCTCTAGAGGTGGTAAAAGTCCTCCTTAAAGAAATAATCCCTAGGTGTAGACTGCCTAGATTGATGCAGAGTGATAAAGAATACATCCCAAATTACATAGGGTATTGCCAAGGTACTGAAAATTAAATATCTCCACACTCCATGGTGACCCCAATCATGAGAAAAGGTCGAGAGGGCCAATCAAACTCGCAAACAAATCTTAGCCAAGCTGTATCAGAAAACCTACCATAAGTGCATAGGTCTTCTTCCAGTTGCCTTAATGAGACTTCAGGCAGCCCCCAAGTCCAAACTGAATCTCAGCCCATTTGAGATACTTTATGGAGGCCCTTTTTGACATCTGATCTGCTCACTGACATTAAAACCTCGCATCTCCTTCAACATATAACCCATCTAGAAACTTTCCAATAGGCCCTCCAGGAATATAAAAATAAGGTTCTTCCACTCCCGGAGACTAACAATAATTGTCAACCCAAAGTCTTCTCTGGTGACCAGGTCCTAAGGAAGACCTTAAAGAAGGTGGACCCCAGCCCCAACTCCCACCCAAATGAAAAGGCCCTTTCACAACCCTATTAACCACCCCTTCTACCGTTACAGAACCGGGAATAGTTAGATTCACCTCTCTAGGATAAAGCCTAAGCCACCTCAGACAGCAAAAGACAAAAACAGGGACCACAAACTTCGTACACCTGTAAACCAGTCGATGACCTCAGGTTTCTTTTCAGAACAAACAAGCAAAGGGCCGGGGATTTACCTCAGTGGTTCTGCCACCTGCCTCAAAAGCACAAGGTCCTGATTTCGATCCCCTATACCAAAACAAACAAACAAAAACACCAACCACTCTGGTGAACCAGATCAATAAAACAGTTTGCTTCCTCTAAATAAACTGTGTGAATAATCTCGCTACTGTCTTGTTTAGTACTCGTGAGGTCCCTGTTCCCAGTTGTAAAATGACATCTTTTGGTTTTTTCCTGTTTCTTTTGAGATCATCCTAGATCCTTCCAAAACTACCTTTAATGAAGATAATCAACAGTAACTACTGACATGAGACATTAAATCTAATCATATCTTTCTCCTATCATCAAGAGGCACCTAAGAACTTGACAGACAGCTTAGACAAAGTTGCCCAAAATACTGACTTCCTTCAATACCAGACAGACCCATTAGTAGCAGTGGCCACACAACATTGCAGGAACCTAGATGTCCTAACAGCTAAAACCAAGGGACTAAAAAAAAGTACTTATCCCTAAAAAAAGTACTTCTTTTCTCAATAGGTCTACAGTAATGAAAACAGAAAAACCATACACGCCACAAAAACTGGCTGACTGTGCTTCCAAAAATCCATTTTTAAAAAGCTAAGTCATAGATGTCCTAGCCAAATATCTAGAAGTGGAGGTCCTAGTTATTGTCCTGGACATGGCCTTCATTAATGCTTCTCGCAGTCCTCCTATTTCGCTCTTACATATCTAATCTCTTAGTCAAATTGTTTCTTCTTGTTTGACAGCTGTCAATCTACTGGTGATGACTATAACTCAAGATCAAAACCTGCTTCCACATCCATGATTCATCAAAAACTCTTCAGAGAACAAGCTCAGGTCCCTTGAATACACAGATCAGTCAGGCCAAGGGTTCTTTGGTCTCTGTGTGTGTAGGTAGGGCCAAAGCCCCTGTTCAACCAAAAGTAGCCATAAAAGACAAAACTTCCTCCAACTCCCCTCAAAGATTTTTGAGGACCAGGGCTCTCAGGGGGAAATAATATAGTTAGAAACAAGGGAGCTGATAAAGTTAAATACTTCACCCAACACCTTTGTCTACATTACTAAAACACCTGACAGTATGATCTGTATGTGTGTGTGTGTATGTATGTGTGTGTGTATATATATATATATATATATATATATATGAAACGAGCTGAATGTGTCACTCCCTTCATTTAATGGAAAACAGTTCCCTAAGGTTATTTATTCCTGCTTCTGTTGTCCTAGGTGCAGTAGAAAATAAAAGAACAAAATCTTAGGAGATCATCAGTGGTCTAGGCCAGTTGTAGCAAAACTATGGCACACGGGTCTCAATGGGCTGTTTGCATCATTGAAGGCTATAAAAGTTTCGCTACCACTGTGAATCTAGGCAGTGAGCATTGGCACCACGAGAGTCAGTGGGAAGCACCTAAAACAGAGGTGTCTGGCCTTTAAATTCTGAAAGCCCAAGTTATCAGTCTCTTTCCTGTCGCTGTTGCTACCCTTGACCTGTGTGGAGAGGTTTTCTGTCACCCCAGGACCTTTCTTGGCCTGCGTTGCATCTTGGTTGGCACATACTCGCCTTCTTGTGATCTTCCCATGATGAAAATCGAGGCAGTGTCCCTGCTGAGTAAGGAAGGTCATCTCATGGGAACTGATTGCCCCTTGAGCCATAAGGATTCCTCTGGACCTAGGAAACAAGAACTGAGATAAGGATCACTGCATCCCTTACCCACCACAACTAATACATGAAATATGGCCTTGTGCTTTTGGGAGTGACCAGTCTGAACCCCAGCATCCCAGTGAACGCCCTCAAACTGTTCAAGGCACAGTCCTTTTCCCATTCCGCCTTACATTCTAACTCTGCCTAGGAAATCTACCTGTGCCTCACACCGACACATCCTAGAATTCTTTATCTGTGACAAGAGTAAAGAAGCTACTTGGCAGATCGAGTGGCGGCCCCCATTTCCACCGTGAGGTGTGTGAGGGGCCCTCCTTGAACCCTATCCTGCGCCACTCATCTATTTTGTTGTTGTCTTCTTTCCTTACTGACCAGCCTAAGAAGATACTCCAGGCCCACCCATCTTCTCCCTGCCACAGCCCTGCACCATTTCTCCAAGGTCCCTGGTTCTTCTTGGTGGGAGATGATATTCATAAACCTCTTTCTCATGCTGGAATCTTCAGGGAGACTGAGATGTCCTTGCTTCTACCTATTTTCAGCATTCCAAAAAAAACCAAAAATGCAAAAGTTATATTTTTCTATATCCTCACTCAAGATAACTATTTAAGCCTTGGCATTGGGATGTGACTCAGCAGATAAGGTGGGGACCCGGGACTGCCTTGATAGCATGCACAGTGAGGCAGGAGGCATGTGAGGTGGTCCATGTGAGAACAGAGTTGTCAGACCACCCGCAGCTGACAGTTTCCCAGAGCCCCAAGCCTGCCTTTCCCTCAAGCAAGCCAAGGTGGACTGGTAGTGAGGGGGACACAGCATGGCTGACAAGGCCAGCAGCATTGTCCCCTGCAGGCCAGGGCTCATGGTAGAAGAGCTGAGCTTCTGCTGTCCATCAGGCACATTAGAGTTTGGAACAGCAGAGGCCATCCTGCAACTTCCCATCAGAGGTGCACCAAGTCACCCCATAACAGCCAGTAAGGCCAGAGTGACAGCCATGGGCCAAGGACTGCAGGAACTGTGGCAGTGGCCACTAGACTGGTATTCCAGGTGTGAGATGCACAGGGAACCAGGGTGTGGCTCAGTCTGTATAACTGAAACAGATCATGAGCTGGTGCACGGAAGGCTGTTGTCAGTCACTAGCAGTGGAAATTATAGCCCTGGCAGGTTTGCACCCCATACTGGTTGTTAGGCCCAGAATCCATCCACTGAAATGGATTCTGGAACCCATTAAGGCAGGATCCTGCAGTGCCGTGGCAAATGTATAAAATATGTAGCACCGAGTCCTCTTCCCAGCAACCATACACTGAAGAAAGGCAGTCCCAGAGCCGGGATCAGCTGTTAGAGACAGGGTGTGGGTTTACACTGGTGCCAGGCTCCTGGCTCCCATCACGGAAGCTGATGGCAGAGTCCTGGACCAGATTTGTCCCACAGTAGGTCAGGTGGAGCTGCAGGCTCACCCTGTGGGCACTAATCCCTCCCTAGGTACAGATTGGGGTGGGGATACTTCAGAGCTGACAGACAAGGCTGTTGGGTCTCTGACCCATGGAGTAGGCAGCAGTGAGGAAGGACAGCCAAGGGGAAGCCACTGAGCTGGAGAGAGAAGTGGAGGCCGCACCTCACCTGGATGGTACTATGGCGACCAGTTTCTTCAGACACAGCAAGGATATGTGGCTCTATATGAATCATGTGACGGATGGCAAGTTTGTCACCAGCTGATTGACAGCCACTAAATGTGGCCATGATGCCCATGGTTTCTGTTCAGATAAATTGGCACAGTCTTTGGCACCTGGCATGTGACTATTGATGAAGAATTAAAAGCCATGTATATTCACAAGTGTGGGAGAGTGGGTCACATTTATTACCTTTGCTAGTGTTAACTCCTATTTGTTGTTATAGCCCATAGTGGACAAGGTCTAAATGGGCAGTGTCTAAAGGGACACCAGTGGTCTTGCCAGTGTAGTGCCGGCCATATTGATGACACCATGCTAATCAGACCTGGTTCAGGGCAGGTGGCAAGGACTCTGGGTGACCTGGCAGGACGTGTGTGTCAGGGAGGAGGATGTGAAATCCTGAGCTTCAGTGTTCAGCCACATGGGTGAAGCCTTTTGTGTCCTGTTGTCTAGACATGACAGAACATCCCCCTAATCCTGGGGCCATGTTTTTGGATGCTCCCCTCTAGAGGCCGGGAGACTCTCATGTGACCCCTGCTTATTCGCACTTCCTTTTCCTGCTGAACCCTCACCGTGGGTGAGGTGACCTTGTGAAGAGGAGACAGCAGAAACAATGGGAAATCACTTGTGAGATGAGGTCATAAACAGGCTTTTCTTGCATCTTGCATGTGCCCTTTCCTGCTCTCATAGGGAAGCCACCTGCCATGTCCTAAGCTGTCCTGTGGAGAGCCCCCTGGTAACCTGGCAGTGGGGACCTGCAGCCTTAAGTCCAGTGCCCTTAGAGGAATGAATCCTCCTAGTAAACTAGCGAGTGAGCTTGGGCGTGCATGGTCCCAGATAAGCCTTCAGATGTCGCCACGGCTCTGGCAGACATTCTGCCTCTGCCTCAGCATCTAACAGACCTGGAGCCAAAGGCACAGAACCAAGCTTTGCCCACAGTCCTGACCCAAGAGATGGGAAAAAATAAATGTTCTGGGGTGCTAAATTTTGGGTTCATTTTGGATGCAAAAGTGGAGCTCAAGAACAGTCTTCTACCTTTAAGTGGGAGTGTCGCTTCTCACGGTTAGTGTCCTTGGATTGTGGACGTCACTTATGTCATCTTTCACATGGCTACCACCAATTTGTTGGGTAGCTTGGATGTCTGATTGATTGCAGTACAGGGGACTGAACCCAGGAAATGCTGAGCTACATCCCCAGCTCTTCATTGTTTTTCACTTTGAGACGGGTCTTTCGGAGTTGCTCCAACTGGCCTTGAACTTGACATTTGCCTGTCTGGCTAGCTGAGATTACCGGTATGCACCACCAGACCTCGCTGATTTTGTGTTCTGAGTTGGGTGCACAACAAAAGAAGGCTCTGCAGCACATTGGGCCTGTAATGAAGGCTGCCCTGCAGCTGGAAGAACCAACATGCCATGTTTCCATGGCAAACACCAAGAGGCCCCACATGCCATGCAAGGAGGGCCAGTGGTACAATGGGGGACTGAGACTGCAAGGACTGAGACCCTGACCATTGGACCTCATATTGACAGGTGATTGAAGCTGTCCCTTATGACCCATGAAATCAGTTTTCATTAGGAGTGGGTAGGTTACCATTAGGAGTGTGTAGGTGCAATGAAAATGATATATTGTTTTGCCTGACTTTTGACACATTGTTTTCACCAGGTGTGGTGATGTGTACATCTGATCCCACCCCTCATTAAACTGAGGCAAGACCATCTCGAGTTCAAGGCCAGCCCAGAGTACAAAGCAAGACTTTTATCTCAAAAAAAATGAAAAACAAAAAAGAAAAAGAAAAAGAAAGTGTTGTCCTTTTAGGTACACAGTTAATTCTATAGGATGTAATCCATAAGCAATTATAATTTGAGGCAAGTGATATCACATTCTAAAATTTGCCTTTTCTTCTCTCACCTATCTAGTGGTAGCAGTAAGAAATCCTGACTCACAGAAATGCATTTTCAGAAGTTCAGGTGAGGCCCCGGGATTTAGTTCAGTGGTTTCGCTGCCTGCTGCGCAAGTAAAAGGACCCAAGTTCGATCTCCAGTATCAAAAAAAAGAAGTTCAGGTGAATTTCATGAAGTCCCCTCAGGGCTAGTCTATTACTGCTTTCAATTCCCCCCTACTATGCAGATTTTCCCAATCCCAACCCAAAGATGGGACAACAGTCTCCAGTCCCTGGAACCATAGACTTGTGAGAATGCCTGTCCAGGATTTCAGGTTCTCAGCTGCCTTTTCCAGAACCCACTGATCCCTGAGTGAAAATGGCCCTAAATGTCAGGCTAACATTCCTCAGTTCCTATTTTCCTTTGATGGTTGGCTTCACGATATTTTACTGCTAAAGGACCACTCTCATGCCATTAACCAGACTTTCTTTCTCTCTTTTCTTTTTTAATCTGGTATCCCATAGGAGAACAAGCCCCCATCATTTCTTTTTCTAATGCTGGGGATGGAACTCAGGACCTCACACATGCCAGACAAGTGAGTTCTCTATCGCTGAGTTACAATGCTATCCCTTAATTTACTATTTTCAAAAAATATTTTAAAAATTATTTTGAAACAGTGTCTCACTAACTTGCCCCGACTGGGCTCGAACTTGCAATCCTATTGGGTAAACCTCTGGAGTAGCTAGGACTACAGGCATGTTCCACCACAGCTGACTACAGATTTTTTTTCTTTTTTTTTATGTAGCAGGGATCGAACTCGGGTCTTTGGCTTGCGAGGCAGGCAGCGGAACCACTGAGCTAAATCCCCAGCCCCAATATCATTTTTTTTTTGGTGGGCATTTAGGTTATTTCCACCTTTAGGATTTTATTTATGTATTTATGTATTTATTTATTTTTCGTACCGGGAATTGAACTCGGGTCCTTGCGCTTGC
>NW_004624740.1:17272478-17283009 GCF_000247695.1 Heterocephalus glaber | reverse complement strand
TTTTTTTTTTTTTTTTTTGGTACTGGGGATCAAAATTGGGACTTTGTGCTTGCAAGGCAGGTGGTGGAACCACTGAGCCAAATCCCCAGCCCTGATGGAATCTTAACTATTATGTGCCTACATATAGATTTTTTTTATCATGACTAGTTGGAGTTCCATATGCCTTGCTGATCTGTATGTCAAATACTTTTCTCCTGCTTGGGAAGTTTTCTGCCATCACTTCTGTGAAGTTTTTTTCTGTTGTTTGCACTCTCTCCTTTTTTACATTGACTCCTATGAGTCATATCATTCTTGTTTGCATCATCTAGCAGCTGCTGGATTGATTACTCATGGTCTCTTACTTTTTTTAAGAAATTTTTTTCCTGGTCACTAATTGCAATTTTATCTTTTGTTTGTTTGTTTTTAAGAGTAAGAAAAATTTATTCAGCAAAAGAAACCATCTGTCTAAGAGAGACAGAAGGGGGACTGGAAAGTAGGTTGCCCACCCACCCCACTTTTCAGTGATGTTTTATACAGCAAAGCCAGGTGGAGAAGCAGGTTTAAAGTGGGACAAAATGATAAGACCAATGGAAATTTACAAGGTGGGCATGAGGTGGGACAAAGCCATGACCAACCAGTAAGATTACAAGTACAGTCACTAGGTAATAATGACTAAATGGGGGCCAAAAGGGGGAGAAAATCATGCAGCAAGCATACAAGGATTTTCAGTAAGGGTGGGTCAGGGATATTTCCCAGAGAGTGTGGGTTAAGACCTTGCCCCCCACCTAGGTGATTGATACCTATTTAGAATATCAATCACTGCTATTCATCCTACATGGATGTGGTAGTTTCTCTCCTTTTACAGTCCTGGCCTTCAGTGAATGTGTCTTCACTGTCTTCCATGTTGGCTCCTTATGGGCTGTTCCTGTCTAACTCTCTACAGGATATCTAATTAACTTGCCTATCTACAATACTCCCCCCTCTGAAACTGTGAGGGGGCAAGGGCAAAGACCATTCTGGCTACTTCCAGCTGAAGAGGGTTGTATTTGTGGTCAGCAGTCAGAGTTACTCTACACAGGTTTAGTCATAACAATCATGTTTAGAGAAGGAAGCGTTGCTAGCAAACCAAGATATTTAAACCACTGTTTTTTAGTTCTTTGAAAGAGAGAGAGGAAAATAGATTAACAGTCAAATTAGGGCATTTTTTCTCCAAAAGAGATCACTTCCAGAGATGGTAGGTCAGAAATTCTGCCTTGGGCTCCAGGGCAGAGAAAGCTCTGAGAAATTTCTGTTGTCTATCCAGTCATTTAGGCAACTTTCATTAGCAGCAAGACAAGGCTACTCCTTTAGGGTCCATTTTAAATTCACTGAGTATTTGAAACTCATAGGTCCTCCTAGCAGCCACAATCTACATAGTAAAGGCACCTTTATCAACTTCCTATGCACCCATGAAGGAAGAGAAAGACTGACCAAAATAGTCCCATATGCTTGTTAGCCAATAAAAACACAAATGCAAGTTACTGATTGCTATTTTCCCTAGTGTGAAACAAACAGTTGTTGCAAGTTGCCTTAGTCTGACTTTCTGGAAGGAGGAGCAGTCTGACTACAAGGAATTCTCAAATGAGCTCCCAAAAGTTGGAGAAAAGTTTAAGGGGAGTTTAACTCACTAGCAGAAAGAAAAAAATCTAATTAAAGTTCAAGCCGTTTACATACCCAAAAATCATCATATACCATTTCATAAGTCCACAGTCACAGTCAATGCTCTAAAGTCCATAACCTATCGAAAAAGGCATTTTTCTCCCCTATACACATAAATGATGAAGACCATGCCTAGGAGGAGGAGAGAAGGTTCAGGTAGTTTTCAATCTATCAAAGATTTGTTTTTTATGTCTGACATAGGATCCTATCTTACTAGTAGAGAAAGCAGTCCAAACCTGTAGCTCAACTCTTAATGGAGGCTTAAGAAAGGGCTCTGGTGCCATCATTACAGATCACCCTGAGACAGAGGATATCTGACTACCATTGACAGAGTTCCCCTTTCACCTCACTGAGGAGTCCAGATAGAGAAGAGATGGGGAGATTTTCTGCTGATTACCCAGGTGAGCTGTCAGGAGCTAGTTTCTTCTGAGGGACCTTTGGGTATCTGCCAGAGAGTAGCCCTGGCCTTGACTCCTCAGTTATCACCTCAGTTTCCGCTAGTTCCATGCATTCAGAGGTCTACCTCTGAAAGGAACCCAACCACTTATCTGGTCAATGTTCCACCCACCATTGGTGTCAGTGGGAGTGTGGATTCCCCAGAGGGCAACTGGAGAAACCTGTCCTCTGCTTAGAGAGCGGCATCTGCCCTAAAGGCAATTACTAGCTGGCAGAGTAACCACCATTTGACATTCTATAAGAGACAGATAAAAGGCTAAACTGTCTTTATCTGAGACGATTTTATAAGAGACCCATTTTACAACATTTTTAAGCAGCTAAGTCCAAATGCAACACATACAAAACAAGAATAAAATGTAATTTTAAAAGACAATGCAT
This sequence comes from Heterocephalus glaber, assembly GCF_000247695.1. The sequence continues at coordinate 17,280,498 of NW_004624740.1, read as the reverse complement.
AAGAAAAACAAGAAATGCAAACATTTAAAGCACACAACTTAAAATAAAGACACTTTTGAAACAAAAGCCAAAACAAAGGCCAGAATTTATGAAACAAAAACCAGAATCTATGTAACAAATGTTGAGAGCCTAGGAAACAAAAGTTACAATCTAAAGAGCAAAAAGGCCAAAGTTAGAACCTATAGAACAAAAGCAAACTCTTACCCCTGACCAGTAATCTCGGTGGAAGACCTCCAAAATGATGTAGGGGGAAGAGATGTAACTCCCAAACCTACTAGATATCTGAAATGAGAGTTTGTGTTCTCTAAACTAAAAGAATGAATTCTAGGAACAGTGAAGTTAAGAGTAGGGAAAATTTGTTGAGAGAAAGAAAGCTTCTGCCTAAGAAAGACTGAAGGGGGACTGGAAAGTGGATTGTCCTGCAATTCTGTTTTGCATATCTGAAATTCTGTCCTCACATTGGCTCATTCTGTTGTGTAAACTATCAATGGAGTTTTTAATCTCCTGGAAATTTGTTCGCACCTGTTTTATGGATTTGATTTGTTTCCTCTGCTGGGATTCCATCATGTTCCTCAGTGCCACTATTTTTTATCTGGGTCTGCTCTGGAGCTATCAATCATGTCTTTCACTATGGACACAAACTCTGTTGTTATCTGAGAAATTATTTCTAATTTTATTTTATTTTTTGATCCTTTTTTGTTGCCAGTTCAGGGAGTCCAGGTGGTTGAGTATCAGATTGTTCCATCTCATCACACTTTGGGATTGCCTTAGGTGATCTAGAAGTCTGGTTTTGAGATTTGCTTTTGGGTCTTCTCATTTGAACAGATGCAGCCTGCTGCACCTTTGTTGAGGTGACCTTTTGCTCATCCAGTTGTCTTCAGTCCTCAGCAAGCCAAGAGGCCTTTTCTCTGCTGCTCACCACTGAGCCAATTCCTGGGTTCAGATTGGTGGCCTTCTGGATCCCTGAGCTGACCTTTTGTCTGGGCGGGGTTCTTGCTGGGGCCTGTGCACACTTGGGATGGTATCTGGGTGGTCCTCTGGCGTTGCTTGTGCACCTGTGCAGCTCTTTTCCAGGTGGGCCTTTGGCTGGGACTTATGAGCCCAAGCTGCTAGGGTCTGGGCAGGGCCCTGGCTGAGACCTGGCCACACCAGTTCAGCTCTGGTCCATGTGTGCTTCTTTCTGGGATCTGTGCCCACTTACTGATGGAATCTGGGTGAGCATCTGGCTGTTGCTTGTGCACCTGTGCAGCTCTTTTCAGGGTAGGTTTCTGCCTGGGATCTGCATCCCCCCATGCAGCTCTGGTCTACATGGGTTTCTTGCTGGGTTCTGTGTGCACTTATCAATGGGATCTGGTGGGTCTCTGGCTGTTGCTTGTGTGCTTGTGCAGCTCTTTTCAGTGTGGGGCCCTATCTGGGATTTGCATGCCCCCGTGCAGCTCTGGTCCAGGCAAGCTTCTCTACTTCTTTCCATTCTTGATCAGAGGGAGCGAGTGCCTCTTATCTTCATTGTCCTTGTAAGTGAACACTCATTTTCTCGGTCCTTACCTCAAGAGTTTTTAGTTACTGGAAAGGAGAAAAGATCTTAAAGCTACAAAAGTTGTAGACAAAGGAGAGAGACCAACCTTAGGAAGGAACTGATGTGCTTAAAGAAAATTCCACCAAAAAAAGTGCTACCATGACTTTTTTTGCCATATGATCTAGAAATTCAGGGCCCAGCCCCAAACCACTGCAGCAGCCAACTGAAGCCCCAGTGCAAGGGGCAAGGCCGGTTGCTCCCTCCCCAGTCTCAGAGATATGCAGTCCCTGAATTGGGTCCCTTGTCACCCACCCACAGGGGCCAACCTGGAGGCTTGGCCATCACTAATCTGTGGCCAAAGACTACAAACCTGGGTATAGACCCTGTCCTGCATTGTTTTTTGATTTCCCAGTCAGGGATCCAAAATATGTTGTATCTTGGGGGTGAGGTGGGGGAGGTATGCACTGCTGCTCTGCTAGAACAGTCAACTAACCAGGATCATAAACTCAGCACCAATGACTAATTAAAGGAGCAAAGTTTAACATAAAGATGATTTATTCAATAAAAAAGGGTGTTATGGCTTGTGTCTAGATGTCCCCCCAAAGCCTCATGCAGTCATAGGTGGGGTTTTATCAGAGGTGGCTAAATCTAGAATGTGTGATGCTGGGATTAAGGGTGTGTGATTACTAAATCAGTCCACTGATTGGTTTGGCACCCACCCTAAGCCCAGTATTCTACATAGAATATAAAAGGGACAGAAAGAAGCTGCTAAGGTTGCTTGGACTTGGTTATTCACTGCTTTGTTGCTTTGCTGCATTCTGCCTGTCATGAACTGTTTCTTCTCTGTGGTGTCCATCTGCGAGGCCATCCTGCCTTGGATCCAGTCAGTTATGGACTAAAACCTCTACAAAATGTAAGCCAAAATAAACTTTTCCTCCTTTAACTTTGAGTATTGGGTATTTTGTCTCAGCAATTAGAAAAGCAATTAAGACAGGAGGAAAGGAAAAGAGTAGGGGGCAACAGAAAGAATAAGAATTTTTAGGTGACTACCCTTTGTCTCCTTTACATATTACTCCAGGTATATGAGGGATGTGAGTTACCTTGTTCTTTCATGTTTCTGGTTTCATCTCTGCCTTGTCTGATAAATTCTTATGTTAATGATAAATTTTTATATCCTGACAAATTCTTATGTTAATTTCTGGGCCTGATTTCTCTCCCTTTTTTGCTTTTGTCTTTCTAAATGCTGAAGTCTAATTACAGGGGCAAAAGCTACTTTTAGTAAGATTTTCTATTAATTTCTTCAATAAAGTTTAGTGAGGCCCTTATTTTATTTTGTCCCTGCCTATGACCCCTTTTCCTACAGGAGCATATCAAGTTAAGAAGCATCAGCACACCAAAAGAAACAACTAACAGTGTAAAAACACTACCTACAGAAAAGAAAAAAATTGCTAGTGATTTCTCAGAGAGAGGACTAATATCTGGGATATATAAAGAACTCCAAAAAATTAGATCCCACCTCCAAAAAAGTCCAATAAAACTGTGGAAATTATATGAAGAAACTTCACAGAAGTAGTACAAATGGTCAATAAATACATGAAGAAATGCCCAGCACCACTTGCCATTAGAGAAATGCAAATTAAAACAATACTGAGATTTCATCTTACCCCAGAAACAATGTTCTAAATTACTAAATTTATTCTTAGTTTTGGCTTTAGTAAATTTTGTGCTTTCTCCCCAGTGGTAATCCACATTGTTTACAAGAAGAGATGACCCCTAAGCATTTGCTTAGTATACAATTCTGGAGGAACTAAGCTTGCTTCACAGAAATACTGGCTTTATTTAATTTATTTAAGCAGTATGTTTCTTAATTCAAGTCTAGTGTACATACTAGATTTGTTTTGGTCTTATTGGCTTGTTTTATGATTGCTTGTAGGCTTTGTAACTGTCGAAGTTCTGTTTTAGGATACTGACTACAAAATAAGACAGGATTAAATTTGACAACGGACTTAGATAACAGCCTAAAAGTGACTTTTTCTAAATCCCTGACATTGCTCAAATTTGGCCAGAAGGACTTATGACACTGACTTCAATCCTTTATCTCATCCCTTCTAACATGGGACATTTTCTAACTGACTATCACTGAGGAAAGCTTTATCAGCAACTGAAGGACAAACCTGCAAATGGTTAATTGGTAATGCCTTCCAAAAAGAAAGAAAATGCATTTGGAGACAAGGAGAGAAGATGGGAACATCTAAGAGTCACCTTTGTGTGACTTTCTCAAGGGCTGCAGAAGTTATGAAAAAGGATTCTTATGCATGATTGCCTAAAAGCAAAAAAAGCCCTTCTAGCAGTGTAATGGTTAGATATCCCCTGACTTTGGCCTTCTTTTGTATCTGAATTTAAAACTTTTAGGGACACTTTCAAGCATCAACTTCCCTTTGCTTGTGCTCCAGCTACAGTTGATGGAATCTATGTGCCAATCTAAGATGAAACCATCAGCCAGATTATGTGGCACATAAAGGCCCTCAAGATTGAGGACTAAAGTAAGGAAAGGAGAATTGTAAGTGGCACTGTAACAAGGATTTTTTAAATTAGACTTTTCTCTTTTAGAGATAAACTTCTCCAAACTTCCTCCTGCTGAGCACATAGCCGCTGAGCACATAGCCAACACCCCTTCCCTGAGCCCCCAAACAGTGACATAATATGCAGGTGCCAGCCCCAGGTAGCCAGGGGTCTGGTTTCATTTCCACAAGAAAGAGGCAATGAGCTGGAGATGTCTAGAAGGGAAGAAGCTAGTGTGGAGATCTGCATTATCTCTCTGCACTCTCTCCACCCACTGTTTCTTACTATACCAGGCTCTTCTCCACCTGTGTGCAGGGAGATGGTGATTTGAGGCAAATAGTGTCCCTCCCTCTCCTCAGAGATAGATTTAAATCCTTTTCTCCTTTTTACCAAGTTTATATGACCTCCTTTGGTGAGCAAACAAGCCTAATGAACCTAAGTGGCCGGCAGCAACCTGATTTCACCACCACTTGAGATAGTAGCCAGTATTGTCTCCTTGTTTTTCAGGTAGAGAATAAGAAGTAAAATGTACTAGGGAACTCCTGTATTGAGTCAAATACTCAAGGTCATGAAGTTTATAAGTCTCTGGAGTGTTGGAAGTTACTGATTCCGATTGACTTTTTTTTTTCTGGTACCAGGGATAGAACTCAGGACCATGTGCTTTCTAGGTAGGCATAGTGCCATTGAGCTACATCCCTGCCCCCCACATTGACATATTATTGGCATCTTGTCATCAGACCCCTATCGTTCCTCTGGTTGTCACAATAATACCCTTTTTAGAGGAAGGCTCTGGCTTATATTACTTAGTGTTCAGTAGAGGCACACAATCAATATAAAATAGAGGCATAGAGTGGTACCTTGATTCATGAACTTAATTTGTTCTACAGTTTTGGAAAAGATGGCCACATTTGTGTTTGTGTGGGAAAGATGGCCATGGTCATATTTCTGACCTGATGCAGAGTTTTCAAACTAAAACGAAACTGTGAACTGTGCCAAATGCTTCTGTTTGGAAACAAAACATTTGTAAACTGAGACATTACTGTAGTTCTACAAGGGATTTATTAGGAGACCTACAGGATTAGAAGGAGAGGAATCCCAATGGCCATCTTCAGAATCATAGTGGAAGAATCCAGACATCTGTATGGTGAAAAGCCATAGGATTCAGCTCCAGTTTAAGGATGAAGCCTGGAAGCTCACTGCACAGTTACCAGTGTGAATCTGAGTTAGAAAGCAAAACAATCTGCATTGGGAGGCTGAAGGGTCTGCCCTAGAAGTCTGAAGGGATTAGATACAAACATCTTAAAGCAATCGCAAAGGCTGGGGCTCTTCTGATGAAAAAAGGGAAGACTTCCTTCTTCATTTCCTTTTTATTCTATTCAGGCTTCAAGCCTATTGATTGGTGCCACTCACATCCCAGGTGGAGCTTTCCTCCTCAGTTGGTTTCCCACATGTCAGTCTTCCACAGAGACATCCAGAGCTATACTAATCTGCTAGGCAGTTCTTACACAAGTCAAGTTAACCTATCCCAATGGTTAACTTAACTTGACCCAGCTGAAGTGCTGGGTTTAGTTGTCTTGTCTCTTTAGTCTCCTGGGTCTGGGACATTGACTGTTTCTGATACTAGAAATCAGTTACATGCAAGGAATGAATTATTTCTATATCTAGTTTTTCTGCAATTTCTTCATGATTTTGTTCAGAGCTGCTCCCTTGGCAGGAATGCCACAGAAATGGCAGTTTGTTCTTTTTTGTTCTACCAGATGCATTATAGTTGCTTTATAACACTTCTGAAAATGTTCTGTCTGATTCCTTGATTCAAGAAGATGTCTGCCAGGTCTCTCCACAGTAAAATTCTAATAGTGCTTCTCTAAATCTCTGTAAATATATTTATCAAGCTTTATTTTCATACTTCCTTATGCTTTTTATTATTTACTTCAGTTGGGTTTACATGAATCAAGTGATATCTTAGTAGATCACTGGAGGTCCATTGTGTGGGGTTTGGTGTCCTTTCAATAAGTCACCTTCATTGTTGTTTTTCCTTAGTTTTGACAAAATAAGTATTCCAGGATCCTCTTGTTCTTTCCTAGCTTTAGCCCTAAAATCAGCCATTTTTCTGCAGACTCCTGGTGGTCAGAGTGCAAAACAGTATTCATAATCCAAGCTCTGGTCATGTACTTTGTTTATTTTTATGAAAATATCATTATCACCTTGAGTTTTAGTGCAGAAAAGTAGGGAATACAGGTTTCTATGTCCAAACATACACATTTTTACATCTATGTCTCTGTGTGTATGTATATATGTATCTACCATCTATCTGTCTGTCATCTTTCTAGCTATCTGAAAATCATGCATTTATGGTGATAATTCCCATTCTATTCAGACTCAATAGGTTTCACTCTCATTTTCTCCTTCTCCCTTCTCTAAATTAGTGACTCATTTTGTCAACAATGAGAAATCTGGATTTCATTATTCTCCATATACTTTTTTTTTTGGTACAAGGGATTGAACTTGGGTCCTTGTACTTGCAGAGCAGGCAGAAAAACCACTGAGCTAAATCCCAGGCCCCTCATATATTTCATATACTTATTTTTTTGATCCATCTCCCTTTAATTGGCTGACATCCATGCATTCATTTTCCAACCATAGATATCCCTCTCAACTTACCTCAGTATTCAAGACTCTGTAGGCAATAGATGCTCATGGAAGGCCACATCTTTGCATAGACCCCATGTCACCTGACTGTGGATCCCACACTCAGGACAGGCTACCCAGGCCATATAGATGCCTTCCCATTCTACTTGATTTGTGCCTTGGAGTCACCATGACTTCCTCATCTATACCAACATGTAGTTCTCATGTTGCTGTGACACATCCAGTGGTTTTAAAACTGAGTTATCAAAGAAGGAAATGTGAAGGTGGGTTAAAAAAAATCTGAAAAGAAAGTGGAGGAAGGGGCAGAAAAGGAAATGGGAAAGTTTTTTACGTCTTCCCACACCAGGTGAATCTAATTTGTACTTTCTGCACTGTTACAGAAAAAGCTGACAAATCATGCATATTTTGTTCAATGTTCTATTAGAACCAGAGAGAACAATTCTATATATCTGGTTGATATAGTCATCTTCTTTATATTACAGAGCTGATAATAATCTGTACAGAGAGTGTATAAGTTCAGTGGAGGTTCAGAATCCCTAATCACTCAAATCATAGATTAAGCCCATCTTCATTTCTGAATTCTTTGTATTGTTAAGGAAAAATATTAAGCTTATTTATTTATTATTAAAAAGAAAGCATATTAATTGTTTTATTTTTTAAATGTGCACAGCTTTATGGAGTACATTATAGTAATTCAATACATGTATATGATGTGTTTTAATCAAATCAGAATATTTCCAATTTTTGTGTTTTGGAAATTTTGTGCACTTCTAGTCATAAGAATAAAGAATGTTTATGTCTCTTTTTATTCTTTTGTGAATAAAAATTCTGCTATGCATTGCCACTGCCCTCTTTCATAGAGGCAGTTGCCACCTATATGCACTTTATTTTTAGAGCTTTCCCATCTTATAGTAATATTACAATGTTGCAAAACTTGCTATAATGACTGTAGTCTTTATCTTTTTGAATATCAGTAAAAGGTAAGAGGATGTTTTTGAATATCAGTAAAAGATGGATCTTTTTTGCAACCTTGCAAAGCAAAATGAGACTAGACTGTCCTTTTCATATTCATACAGCTTAGCTTTTGGTGAAATCATAATTTGTTAGCCTGTCTTTTAACCAATGAACTGGAGTAGAGAACAGAGGTAAAATTTTTGTTTTAATTTAATACAGCTAGATATTAATAAAGAAAATATAAAAGCTGTTCTATAAAAATAATTTTTCATAACAAAAATTACTAAAGAATAACAATGGTAAATACATTGTGTATCATGATCTCAAAAGAATATATTT
>NW_004624740.1:17233611-17252059 GCF_000247695.1 Heterocephalus glaber | reverse complement strand
GTCTCATTTTTCTACCTTTCCTGTAATTCGCCGTGTGCTGCCATGGCTCGCAGGAGACCAGGACTCACTGCAGAGGTTCTGGTAACGTCCCCTTCCCCTGTCCCCTACACTCAGACATCTAGAAATCAGATGCCTGGGCACTGGAAGGGGCACCAACTACAGAGTGTGAAGGATCTGGTACAGCAGGCAGGAGTGGGAGGATCTATGCTCTCGTGTATCCTCGGTGAGCCTGCTGGAACATTAGAGGGAAGACTTCTCAGGACTTCACAATTAAACTGTAGGAAATGGGAGCCAGTCATGAAGGAAGTGGACAATGGAAACAATTTCTAAAGCTGTTGGTAAATTCAGAGAGCAGAAGACACCAGCACAAACATATGAAAGAAATAAATGCATAAATATTTAAAAGAAGACACTTCTGACGATTATTAGGACAGGTGATACAGTTCTCCTGAAAATTTTATAATGTACTTATATATGTAAATTTATATATACCTGTATTTAAATATGTGGGGGGGGTGTTTGTACACAGTTATGGTGCTGTATCTGTAGAAGATTTGCTCCAGCTTCCTGGTGAAACAAAACCTCAAGTCACTTTCTAAAAAGTTGGATAGAATATATCCACATAATCCAATATAAATTAGCTCATGTCTACATTACTTTTAATACTTATTAGGTTGTATATAATACATAAGTACTATGGTTACTGTCTCAGTAATGTTGACAGAAACCAGTCCACATATAATTAGGACTGATACATGATTTTTCAAATATGTTTGATTCACATTTTGGTTGAAATTACACATTTAGAACTTGTACATAAAAAGGCATGAGTACATATATGAGGACGAGACAATGGACAGTTAACAAATTAGTGGTAAATAAAATGAGCACTAGTTCAAATTCAAATAAATTTGACATAATTCTAGTTTTTAAAAAATTGATACATATATAGAAATGTGTTCATGAGGACAGGTATCACTGTTACACAATAGGCACACACTATCTGTTTTGTAACTCATACTTAAGCTTTTGGGACTCTGAATGGATATAATATCCTTTCTGGTCAATACTTTGTACAATTTTTCAAAATGTTGTCATGTTTGTAACTGCTAAAAATTGAAAGACATAGATACAAATGTTAGTGCATTCATATGTGTGTCATCTCCAGTAAGAGACCTACATTATAGTATGCTTGGACTGAAATGGATCAGTTGGATCCATTTTCCCAGGGGTTCTGTACCTTTCAGGGTGGAACTCCTTTGGCTCTGTCCAATACTTTGGTTCATGATGAAGGGCATAAACTGGTACCATAACCAATGACCCTTTGGGAATGAGCAAGCCATTGATTTCAATATCTTTCTTACAGACCCTCTCAAGTCTGCCAGCAATTGGGTATAATCTGAGTGTTTCATTCACTACCATATCCAGATACTCCATCTGTACCAGGATGTCATAGGTAGCTAGTGCCTGGGAAAAAAATATATTTATTAATTAACATTTGGAATTAACATTCAATGCAAACTATCCAGTACTACTGAAGTGTTAGGAGGGCCAAAGAATATTTCATATTGGCAAGAACCAAAGCCATGACAGAGCATTTTCAAAGCTATTCATTTATTTGACCATCTCAATGACGCTTTGAAAAGTGTAGAGTAGTTATAAATATGGGAGACCTTGGGGACATATCCCATCCCAGACACTGAAATCTTCAACATTAACATGCACTTCTTGTACTTATTCATGTGAGAAAATGTGACTAATATATTAAGATAATTAAACTTGAAGAAAACATGCTGAAGTCACTGTCACATTGAACAGAGTAGCCACACATCTATGCCAAGGAAATAGAAAAAAAAATTCCTATTCCAAATGAAGTTTTTAGTTGAAATATCATGCATAGTCACTCTTTTGATCAAATATTTAAAAATTGAGAAACACTATATTGTACAAAAAGTCCAATTTGGGTAGTAACTAGTTCTTCCTGTCCCGTATAACAAAAGGTTACAGGGCTGTGGATTTAGCTCAGTGATTCTGCTGCCTACCTTGCAAGTGCAAGGTCCCGAGTTTGATCTCTGGTACCAAAGCAAAGCAAAACAAAATAACAAAAGGTTGCAATTGGGTGCTACCTGGGCACACAATTTCAGTAGACAATTTCAGTTCTACTGACAGTCCTAAGGAGACTAGGAACCCACACTCAGCTCCATCCTCTGTGGATAGACCAGTCTCCAGGTTGGTACTTCACAGAGCTTCACTGTGAGCTGGGAAAATGTTTTGTGTCCACCTCACTGCCAAAGCAGGCATGTGAACCCTGAGGCCAGGTTCTCAGCATGGGCAGAGTTGTGAAGACAGTGTGGGATGTATGTGGCCATCAATTGATGTGACAGTGGAGAGGTCTTTTTGTGCAGGTTAAAAGTTTCGGGGTAGAAGCCAGTCACCCTAGCCTGTGCCTTGTCTTCTTCTCCTCTGGTTGTTTGACTAGAGTGTGAGGACTTGTGAACAGAACTGCATCACCTCGCCCAGCTCAGCCAAGATCAGCTTCACTCAGCTGACCACCTGGTGAATACACGTCCAGCAATATAAGCAGAATCAACCAACCACACACTTGAGTGATAAGTGCTGGTACTGCGACGTCATTGGAATGTTCAGATGTTTCCTACTTTTATTATTATCATGAAAAATAATGCATGTAGTATAACCAAACTCTTTGACAAAGAGCTTTTTTTTCTGTCGGTAGCAACCATGACATATATTTTTCCCTTCATTTCTCTCTGCATAGTTTATGAATAGAGCTGGTGAAAAAATTCAATACTTAAAAGTTTTAGAAAAATGATCCTAGAAAGCAATGAAGAGGATTCTTCTTAAGGCATCACCTCTTCCTCCCCTCTTGCTCACCTTATTGGGCAAAGTTGCATCAATCTCCTCCTGCAACTTCTTCTGCACATCAGGATGAGTGGCCAGTTCATACATAAGGAAGGAAAGACCACTGCCAGTGGTTTCATAGCCAGCAAAAATAGAGATAATTGATTGGGCCACGAGCTCCAGATCAGACAGAGTTGATGGGAGAGGAAATACATTTTTAAAGAACCAGTCAATGTAGAGCATCACAATTTAGGTGGAGGAAAATCCAAATAAACCCAAAATAAATACCTGAGAAAAAAATCCAAATAAATACCTGGGAAGAAACATGGAAAGGCAATTTAGAGTCACACTGAGAGTGGTTTTCACTTTCATATCTATCTGATATGAAAGGGTCTGAAAAAGACAGAATAATTTCAATACAATTGGCCAAGGTCTACAGTGCTCTTGGCCATCTGCTTCTTGTTCTGTCATCCTCTCCAGCAATATGGGTGATTAACTTCAAGAATAGCATTGCTGTGTAATGTACAGGGCTGATTAGTAGTACTTTCAATTATTATAAAACTATTCTGTATTTTAGCAGTTTTAAGTATCACAAACATGACAATATTTTGTGAAATTTTACAAAGTGTTGGCCAGGTAGGATGTTATATAAAAGGGTAACATTCTACTTCAAGGATGATATAAATTATTCTGGTAAAAATATAGCTGGAAAAACTTTGAAAGTGTTTTAAATACTATGTCCTTCATTGTATGAAAATTAAAGGATCTTTTATTTAAATATGTTTGAGGAAACAACACTGAGCATCAAGGAAACTCTTGCTACTCATGGAACAGCAGGATCAAAGCATATTAGAAACACAAACTCTCAAAGCCACCTAAGATCCACTCAGTCAAAATCTGAACTTTCATAAAATGTGATTTTTGTGAACCAGCTTGCCTGAGAAGTGGGGACTTTTTGGCAGTCATCAGGCAATGGAGCTCCCAGGGTTCCAGTGTTCAACATGAGAAATCTCAGAATTTACAGAGAAATAAAAATATGAGAAGAGTAGTGACTGACCCTAGTGTAATGGATGGCATTAGAGGGTATGAGTGTGCATAATGGGGAGGTGGATGTAATAAATACATGCATTGAAACTCTCCAAAATGTGAAACTGGGAGCAGGGCAGGGCAAGGGCTAATAGGGGGAAGTTAAAATGATTAAAGTATGCTGTGTGTATGTACCAATCTGTCAAAACAGAACCCATTCATCTGGATAACCAATACGCAGTAACAACAACAACAAAAAAGGATGTGAGAAAGATTTTTTAAAGGAGCAAAAGGAAAAAATGTGTAGACCGAGGGCATTGGATATGAAATATGAGCAAGAAGGAGATCTGTTGAGAAAAATATGTGACACTATTCAGTCAGGGTCTGGTTGTCATCTTCCCTGCCTCATGGCCTCTCCCTCTCTGCTCACAACAGCCCTCATGATAGAAGTTGTTCTCAGTCTTGATTTTCTCCTGAGAGAAGCTAAGCATACTCATGTGCTGGTCTGCATGATTAGGAAATGGGTTAGGAATTTTAGATACCTGGAGCCCAAAAATAAACATCAAGTCTGCTCAAAATAATTTTTAAAAATACAAAATGAGTATTTGAAAGGCCTACGAAGTTCTAATTTACTAATGATGATGATCACAATTTCTATGATGCTATTGTGGAAAAATTCCACTACCAATTTCTTTCTCCAAGTAAGCATGAAGTTTATAAAACTCAATTGAAATTGAACTACAAACTCAGTGTTCAAAGCTCTGCTTTCTCCATTGTGGTAACCACTGGCCACATGTGAATATTAAAAGTTTAATTAATTGAAATTAAATACAATGTATTCTTCAGTTTTTTATTGTCACCTGCCACATGTCAAATACTCCACATGTATTGAACATTGAAACAACAGACTATTTTCTTCATAACAGCTGTACTGAAATAGATCAATGTATGAAAATATATAGCTGGATATATGAGGAAACATAGATATATTGACTCTTGTGTGCAGGGGTAAGATCATTCCTCTTCTCTATAATGAATTGCTAAATTCAGGAATTTTATCAGAATGTATTTAGGTCATAGAATAAGGCTATAAATTAGGGATTTTTTTAAAGATGAGAGAGAAAGACAGTGCATTTAAGTCATTGATATGGAATATGTACAAATTAAGAAATGTTTCTTTCCCTATATCATGTCAATATATTTCATTTTCATAACATTGTCCACTTAGAGGATCTAGAAGCAAAAACCCACAGTAGAATGATCATGTCTAGGTCCAATTTTAGCTTCTAAACTCTTACTTTTAAAATAAACAGTAAAAATATGTTTGATACAGTGGAATGGGTGATTTAGGAAATTATTTCGTTAACTATTCTCCTCTATAAAAATATTTTAATATATGCTAATTTGTTTCATTTCTACTAATTTTATATATACTAATAATATATATGCTAATTTCTCTTAGTTCATTGAAAAGAACATTTTGTGCTGTTATCCATTGATTTTTTTTGTAAGAGAATCTTTTTGTCACTGAGTAACTACTTTGAAGATATTAATACACAGTGTATTGCCTATTGCTATTCTCATTATTTTGCTAAGAAATTTTTCTTGGCTTTTTCAAAAAATAAAAAAATAGAGTTAAAAAGCAATATAAGAAGAAAGGACTTAGGAGGTCAACTGAAACAACTTTTAGTGGACAAAACTGCTGTTATTTGGGCATAGAAATAAATAAGTGAGATAAAGAATTATAAAACCAGACAAGTTAGAGAGACAGAAAGAGAAGATGGAAGGAGAGAAGAGTGGAGAATCCAGAGGGAAGGGGAGGGGAAGAGAGGAGAATGAAGGGACAGGAAGAGAAGAGAAAAAGTGACAGAAGGTAAGGAAAGAAAAAGAGTATAAAGAGAAGGGAAAGAGTGAAGGATGAAGGAAAGAAGGAAGGAAGTGAAGAGAGGGAGGAGAGATGAAATGAAGGAGAGTGAAGGAGGAAATGAAGGAGGGGGAAAAAAAGAAAGGAATGGAAAGGAAGGAGGGAGAAAGAGAGGTGGCAGAAGATTTATTCTCCCTTACATTAAAAAAGTCATTAAAACTAAATGTGAAGAAATGATGTAGTTAGTCATTATTTTGCAACAATTATAGTAATAATAGTTCTCTTCAAAAACCATATATAAATGATAAACTAGGTAGATGAAAGTATGAAAAGAAACAAGATAGTAATCAAGTTCTAAAGTTTTCCCTCACAAATTGCTTCTTAGTTATAAAGAGAAAAGTAAACACTTTATAGTAGATTAGGCTAATGAACACGTTTTCGTGGATTCACAGTAAACTTGGTTCTTATTGGGACACAGAGCCTCAGACTGGATGTAGAGATGCATATTTCTAGGCAGAGCTTCTCAGTGGGTCTGGATGAGGCTGAGAATCAGCATTTGTTCTGACACAGGCGATCCAAGACCAATTGTGATGTCCAGGCATGAATTTCTTGTGTATATTGACTTCAAGATTTGAACTTGCTACCAATGCTTCTAGAAAGTGTCCTTGGCTAAAGTATATAATATTCAACTTGCGTCTTTCTGAAATTTGTCAAAAATTGTCCTTTGTTTGGAAACCCTCCTGCACATTTCTAGAATACTCCCCCTGCCCTTAGCTTCCCATCAGTAGACCAAGGGGCATTCTTGGTTACATTTATGGGACTCAGTGTCTTTGAAATTCTGGCTGTTGATCATCAACTGAAGAAAATCTACTCGATGCTGGAAAAAGAAAGAGAATTCTCAAAGATAACAGGTCAGTCATAAACTCAGAAGTAAATCAGGGGTACAGTAAGGTACTTAAGAAAATTTTTTTGGAGAGTATGGACGCTTCAAGTCTAGAGATCTGCTGGGTTTGTCTGTTTCAATGTTGTAAGCAAAACATCCATGTACAAACTTTGAAGAACAGGATTTCCTCCTGAGTATAAGTCAAATACTATGCCCCAAACTTTCAATTTTGCCCCCACCTGCCACTCAGAGATGCTTTTGAAGATAGATTCCTGAGCAGTAAAGGGTGGATTCCTTCTCCTGACACACCAGCTTGTTCAAGAAGAAATCCTGGATGTCAATCTTTTGATTTCCTGCCATGATTCTTAATTTGTGACTCCAAAGATGAATCTCCTGCCATCTTCAGAGCACATCAACAGGTTTAAGCCATGGGTCTTTCAGTACTCCATGGTCCTGGAATGCTATGAAATCTTCAGTAATAAGTAGCATCCCCAGCCACAACTCCTTGACCTCCAGAACATCCTCATGATGGTGGGCAGGCTGCCTGAGGCAAAGCCTCAAAGCCCAGAGAAGTCCCGTGCTCACTCGAGGTCAGGAGGGGCTCAAATTTAGCAGACTAAACCACACCAAGGAGCCTAAAAAAGCCATCTATTAGAGAATGAAATGTTCTTTAGCAATCTAAGGTCTGGTAAAATTAAAGTGCTGGAAAATAATTTGTGTGTGTGTGGTACTTGGGATACACCTCAGGGCCTACCTACCCAGCTGCCTCCTCATCCCTTTTTTATTTTTTATTCCGAAGCAGGGTCTTGCTAAATCACTCAGTTGCCCTGGCACTACTTGAGCTACCTATCCTCCTGCCTCAGCTTCTCAGAGTGCTAGGTTTAGAGGTGTGTGCCAGTATATCAGCCAGAAAATGATTTTTAAGTAGAATTTGTATCATCGGAAGGAATGGGATGTAGTAAAGCTTTTTAAATTATGTTTTAAATTCATCTTAACTGATACATAAATACATAACATTTTACATATTAGTGGAGTGTCACACTATCTTGATACATATATACATTGTATAATATTTAAATCAGGTTAAACATACCTCCTCAATTTGTACTTTATGGATAAAAGCATCAAAAATCCTTTCAGCTAGCTATTGGAAATGTATGATAAAATTATTTTTTAAATACATGATTGCACATGAGTACTTCTTGCCCCTAACTGTGACATAGCACCCAGGTTAACATTTCCTCACCTCTCCCCTAACTCACTTGTCTTCGGTAACCACCATCTTACTCTCAAGTTCTAGCGTATCATTTTTTTAGATTCCACGTATCAGTGAGATAATGCAGTACTTGTTGTTGTGCACATGGATTATTTCACTTAACACAATGATCTCCTTCCTCTTCCATCCATTTCACAAATGACAAGATTTTCTTCTTTTATGACTGAATACTATCTCACTTTGCATATTGTACCACACTTCCTTTATCCATTCATGACCTGATGAACACTCAGGTTGTTTCAATTTCCTGGCTGCTGTGACCATTGCTGCAATGATGCATGGCAGTACAGCACTGAACATCAGGAATACATATAATTAATATGTATCAATTAAAAGTTTAAAAAGTAGTGCTGCAGTGAATATGAAAATAAAAATGTCTTTATCATATATTGACTTCATTTGCTTTGAATGTATACTCAGTAGGAGGATTGCTGGATTATGCTGTAGTTCTATGTTTACTAGATTAAGGAATCTTCATATAATTTTTTATAATGGCTGTGCTAATTTACATTTCCTCCAATAATGTGCAAAATTTCCCTTTCAGCCTTTGGTAAAAGTTTTAGATAAATAACATTAATGCCATGACATACTAGTTGTCATGCCTATCATTTAATTTTAAATGTTTTCTCTCTGACTTATTCTTACATATCTATTCTCAACCTCCTCCTTTTCTTTCTTCCCAAAAATGTGAACGCTCTTCTGCTATCCCTAGAGTTCTCCAAATCATATGTATACACCACAATAAATGATCAACAGAAGAACACTCTCATGTAGCCACCACCAGATTTTACCTGTTGTTTTTCTTTGAGGCAACTTTCATCGTTTTTACAGATTTCTTGAAAAAATGTATAGTATCTTTTGGAAACACGGAGATATTTAATGCCTCAAACATTGGAGTGAGGAATGGAAAAAGTGCTATAATGAAGAGAAAGATAAAAGGAAACAGTGAAAATGTAAAATATATCTGGAGGAATTACATTTTTATACCTCTCAGGTAAGTAAAATCCATCAGGGTTTTCAAACGGGGTAATTCTGACACCTTTGCTTGGACTGCAAACCACTGCTTGACCAGGGCTTGTCACAGAGGGCCACAACCATAGCAGTGATCTCAGGAGCCAGTTCTGAATTGTTGTAGTGCCCAAAGGAGCCGGAATGAATTCTCTGACCTCTTATCATTTTACGTATTGGAATAGAGTCTCTTTTAATAAGCCAGGCTTTAGTCTGGTGCTGTTCAAGAAAGAGAAATCAGGATAGAACTAGTATGGCACATGTTTCTCAATCAGCATGGTATAAAGTCAGAAATAAAAAATAAAAGGAAAATTGAGAAGCACAAGTACATGCAAATTAATCAGTGCATTAAAGAAAAAATATAAAGATAATTAGAAATTATTTGGTATAAAAATGTGAAGAATATAACAAGTGTGAAGTTTGCTGAATTTTTCAGATCTAAAATTCTGTGTTTTTAGGTTCTTTAAATAAAAGATTATATTGTTTGCACATAGAGGTAATTTGACTTCTTCCTTTCCTATTTATATCCTTTTGTTTTTCATGCCTAATTTCTCTGGCTAAAATTTCGAATACAAAATTTAACAGGAATGAGAATGAACACTCCTGTCTTGTTCCCAATTTTAAAGGAAATTTCTCAATTTTCTCCATGCAGTATAAGGATGGCTGTCAGTTTCTTCTATATAACTTTTATTATATGAGGTAAGATCATGTAGTACCAAGTTTCTTTATGATTTTATCATGTAGGAATGTTGAATAGTCATAAGCTTTTTTTGGTACTTCTTATTGTGACTCAACCCAGGGCCTTCACAATGAGCTAAATCCAAGTCCTTTTCATACATTTGATTTTGAGACAGGGTCTTGCTAAGTCACCAGGCTAGGTTCAGATTTGCTATCCTTCAGCTTCAGGCTCTCAGAGTGCTGGGGTTAATGTGCCACCATATCCTGCAGCCTCAAAATTTTTTTCTACATCTGTTGAGATGGTCATGTGATTTCTCTTGTCATGTGTAATACACCTTATTTTTAGGGGTATAGTACATTTATTGATTTGTGTATATTGAATGATCATTGCTCCCTAGTTCACAAATTGCAAGAATTAATATTGTTAAAATAGTCATATTACCAAAAATGTCATATTGATTTAAAAACATCCCCAATAAAGTACTGATGACATTCTTTATGAAACTAGAAAAACAATCCTAAAATTTGTATGGAAGTCTACAAGACCCAGAATAACTAAAGCATTTTTAGGAAAAAAATTAAATAAAAAAGCAAGGCTGGAAACATCACAATATCCAATTTCAAATTATACAAAGCCATACTAACAAAAACAGCATGATATTAGCTTAAAAATAGGCATATAGAACAATGGAATCAAATAGATGCCTCAGAAACAAAAAGGAAATCATAGGAACAAAGACTTACTGAATAAGATTGCAGTTGCATAGAAAATAATTGCAAGAATCAGCATATAGATCTAGATCAAATTGAAAAGCTTCTTAGCATTGTTTTAATTTGTATTTCTCTAATGGCCAGGAATGTTGAACTTTTTTTCATATATTTGCTGGCCATTTGCAATTCTTCTTCTCAGAAGAGTCTGTTCATTTCACTTGCCCATTTCTTGATTGGATCTTTTGTTTTAGGTGATCTAATTATTTTTTAGTTCTTTATATATTCTATCCTTTTCTTTTCTTTTCTTTTCTTTTTTTGGTACCAGGGATCAAACTCGGGTCCTTGCACTTGCAAGGCAGGCAGTGGGACTACTGAGCTAAATCCCTAGCCCTCTTTATATATTCTAGATATTAGTCCTCTGTCTGAAGAACAGCTGGCAAAGAATGCTAAGGTTAAATCTTATGCCAGAAAGAATGGCAATCATCAAAAAATGAAAAAAATGACAGAGCTGAGCCACATGGGCTGCCTAATAGCACCACCCCTTGGGTGCACAGAAGTGGAAGAGCTGAGCAGAATGGGTGCCAGCACCACTGTGCTGCCTGCTCTCCACCTATAGCCACTGGGCTATACAACACAGCACCTGGATCCACACCGAAGAGGAGCAGTGGGTCACAAAGGCCATTGTTCTGAGTTCCAGAAGATAGAGTAGAAGTGAACAAGAGAAAGAGGGCCTCTCTGAGGCTCCTTGATGGAAATTGTAGCCCACTGGAAAAGTGAAGAAAATCTCTGCAATAAATGCACAACAGACCACAGTACTTGGTAAGTTTGAGGGATCACCACCTCCAATCAGAACCTGGACTATCTTCAGTGGAAGGGCAGCTGAAACCTGCAGTAGTACCTTGCAGAATTCAACCCAGCAGTAGGTCAGAGAATTCAACTTGGGCCTTGCACCCAGAAATCAGCCTGAGACTCAGGGGACAGCTGCTGGCTTGCTGAGACTAATTGACTTAGATCTGCACACTCCTGCCCACACTGTCTATTGTGACAGCAGAGACATACCCGGAAGGAGGCCCTTTATTTTTATTTTTTATTTTCAAAGTAATTTTTTTCTGTTTTTAATAATTTTTTAATTCTTATTTTTTCTTGTTTCAATTTTTTCTTTTTTCTCTTTTTCTCTTCTCTGTGTGTGTGTGTGTGTGTGTGTGTGTTGCTCTCTTGCTCCCTCTCTCCCACCTTGTTTTTAGTTTCTCGCCCTTTTTGTTCCTGTTCCTGTCCTAATTCAAATTTCATTTTTTCTTTTTCTTTTATTCTCTCTTTTTCCTTCTCTCAATTCTCATTAGTTTTAAAAGGAAGTGAATACAGTTTCTAGCCTCCCTATTGCTGTTAAGTTGTTCTGTTTTTGTCTTTGTTCTTTCATCCTGCCTTTTTCTCTTCCCTTCAACAGCTTCCTATAGTTTGTGTGATCTGCCTGTGCCCTCTGGCCTCACTTCTAACCTTTCCCTATCCTACCTATCTATTCCTCACTCCCCAACTCCTTCTAAGACCCAATCACAAAGGGTAAAGTTGCTATATTGAAGAGTTTATTCACTATAAACATTCTTTGAGCTGGTCCTCAATTTTGATTGAATTCACATGTTTAAAGGTGATAGATTAATAAATGCCACAAACTCTCATTTTCTAAACTGTGCTTGATGCTATTGTTGTTGCTGATTGTATCACTAGGGCTAAGGTGTTGCGATTGATCTAATCAGTTGGACTTCCTGGTATACTGAAAACGAGATTGCCTATGAGTCATTAGAGACTCAAAACCTAAAGACCAGCTATATCTGGAAGATACTTCTGAGAAGCAATCATTCTATAAAGGTTCTATATACAAGCAACAAAGATACTTACAATAAGCAATATTGAAGTATCAACCCAGGAAATAAACAAAAATAATACTACCAACAACAAAAATAGAAATGAGAAAACACCTAAACAAGGCACAAAACCAGATTATCATCTCACCAAAGGCAAATTCTGGGGAAAACGAGGTGGAAAAGTGTGATAATGAATCACCTGGACACCCTGCATTGATGGCACAGGAAGTAACAAAACAGATGGATGAGGCTCTAGAAAAATTCAAAATAAAAATAATTTCCCAGATAAACACAGAGCTTGTGAACAGAATGAAAGACATGTTTAGAGACTGTAGAACAGAAACAGATAAAATAACAGATGAGCTCAGGACCATGATGGAAACCATGAATGCCCAGCACAGGAAAGAAATGGAAACTATGAAGACACAACATAGGAAAAGAATGAAATCCGTGAAACAGATTCAAGCAGATATCCAGGAGATTACAAACTCTATTGAAATCATTCACAGCAGAATGAGCAAATGTAAAGACAGAATATCAGATACAGAAGACAGGATGGCGGCCAGTGACCATGAAAAGAGAGATCTCTTAAAAATAGTAAGGGACCATGAGAAATCGATCCAGTAGCTCCTTGATGATGCAAAGAAGAATACTATAAGACTGATAGGAATCCATGAAAACTCAGGAGAAAGTACAAATGACATAAAAAAACTGATCACAGAATTAATGATAGAAAACTTCCCAAACAGAGCAAGAGAATTTGACATACAGATGAGTGAGGCATATAGGGCTCCAGTTAGCCATGATCAAAGAAAATCTACATCTAGACATATAATAATCAAGATCCCTGAAACTGAAGAGAAGAACAAAATACTACAAGAAGTTAGAAAAAAGGAACAAATCACAAAGGGGAGCCCATCAGAATCACAGCAGACTTTTCAACACAAACCCTCAAGTCTAGGAGAGCTTGGAGTGAGGTATTTCAAGCCCTAAAAGAAAACAACCTCCAACCTAGACTGATGTATCCTGCAAAACTATCTTTCAAAATTGATGGGGAAATAAGATACTTCCACAACAAAGAACATGTGAGAAATTTCATGAATACCAAACCAGCACTCCAAACAATTCTAAACAATATCCTGGAAAAAGAAAATGAAGGTCACAACTCCATAAGGCCCAACAGAGCAAACCTACCAAGCAAGGCAAGAAATTAAAAGGAGAGGGGGGAAAATAAAAAATGAAAGAGCCAACAACAGGAAAACAACGTGACAAGGATAAGCCAATAAATATCAGTTATAACCATCAATGTTAATGGCCTCAACTCACCAATCAAAAGAAATAGACTGGCAGAATGGATTAAGAAGCAAAATCCAACAGTATGCTGTATACAAGAAACCCACTTAATTCACATTGAAATTCATAGCCTGAAAGTAAAAGGATGGAAAATAGTTCTCCATGTGACAGGAGCCCAGAATAAATTGGTGTAGGTACCTTATTTGAAGACAAAGTAGATTTCAAACCAAAACTAATTAAGAGAGACAAAGAAGGCCACTACATCCTTGTAAAGGGAACAGTCCAAGAGGAAGAGATGACAATCCTAAATATATATGCACCAAATATGAATGCCCCCAACTACACAAAACAAATATTAATGGACATGGAAAACCAAATAAGCAGTAATACAATTGCAGTGGGGACCTCACTACCCCACTGTCACAAATAGACAGATCATCTGGACAGAAAATCAATAACAAAATAATAGAACTGAACCAAGCTTTTGAACAAATGCACTTAACAGATATCTATAGAGTATTCCACGCCACAAAATCAGAATATACATTCTTTTTGGGTGTACATGGGTCATTCTCCAAAACAGACCACATGCTAGCTCATAGGACATGTTTAAGTAATCCAAAAGAATTGAAGTTATCCCCTGTATATTATCAGACCATAGTACAATTAAACAGGAGATCAGTAACATATGAAACCGCAAGAACTCCACAAACTCATGGAAATTGAATAACACCCTCCTGAACAACCAATGGGTCACAGAGGAAATTAAAGAAGAAATTAGACAGTTTCTACAGTTAAATGATAATGTCAATACAACATATAGGAATCTGTGGGACACAATGAAAGCAGGACTACAAGGAAAATTCAAAGCAGTAAATGCTCATACTAGGAAAACAGAGTGAGCTCAAATAAAAAACCTAATGCTGAACCTTTAGCTCCTAGAAAAAAAAGAGTGAGACAAAGTTAAAGGTTGTACAAGGGAGGGAATTATAAAGAACAGAGCAGAAATCAATGCAATGGAGGCTAAGAAAATGATATAAAAAATCAATGAATTGAAGAGTTGGGGTTTTTTTAAGTTTAACATTCTTTATATTTATAGGATTTTTTTCCATAGTAATTTCTCACTAGTATACTCAAATTGTTGTGTGATGAGATGGGTTTTCCACATATCTTAGAATTTCCTTCTATGAAGTGTTGCGCAATGACACAGAAATGTAAGCCCTTAGCTTTACTACATTCTTTTACATGCAGTGTTTTTTTCCCAGAAGTTTGGTTGGTTTTGGGTTTTTCTGTTTTATACTCTCAAATGTCACTTGACTAAGTGAAGTTCTTACCACATTTTTCTCTTCAGTGAGTATTCCCATATACTCCAGTATAACTGGAACAACCAAAGGCCTTCCAACCATATTTACATTCACAGCATTTCTTGATAGTATAACCTTATATGCACCCTCAAGAGAGTGGGAATAAGTGAAAGCTTTATTACATTGTTCACATTCATAGCATTTCTCTCCACTGTGAGTCCTTTCATGAACTTGAACTGAGCTTGAACTATTGAAGGTTCTATGACACATTTTACACTGATAGAGTTTCTCTCCACTATGCATTTTTCATGATCTTGAAGGGTATTAGAAACCCTGAATGCTTTGCCACATTGATTACAGGTGTAAGGTTTTTCTACAGTATGAATTCTTCCATGTACTTCACAGAAGCATGAAGTCCTGGAAGCCTTCCCACATTCTGTACACTTATAAGGTTGCTCTCTAGTGTACATTTTCACATGCCTCTGAAGCCTTGTAAGACAAACAGAGGAATTCCCACATTCCTGGCATTTATGAAGTTTCTCTCCAGTATGAGTATTTTTATGTAATTGAAAGATGTGGACATGTGAAGTCTTTACCACATACTGTACATTTACAAAATTTTTCTGTACCATGAGTGCTTTCATGATATTGCAGATTTACCAGGACACTGAAGGATTCACCACATTGTGTACCTTTGGGAGATCTCTCTCTAGTGTGATTCTTTTCATGAGTTTTATATGATGAGTAATATAGGAAGGGTTTCCCACAGTGCTTACACTGGTAGAATTTCATTCCAGTGTGTATGTTCATATGTACCTTAAATATTTGGTTACTACCGAAGACTTTCCCACATGCCTTACATTGATAGCTCTTCTCCCTTATATGACTTCTTTCATTTTTTTTAAAGGAACTGAGAAATGTGAAACCTGTGCCACACTGTTTACATTCATAAGGTTTCTCTGAAGTATGAGTACACTCATGCTTCCAAAGACACTGGTGATAAATGAATCCTTTACCACATTCCTTACATTCATATGTCTTCTTTCCAAATTTCTGTCTCTTGTATGGTCTGCACCCAGGATGTGATCTGAGGTGCTTACTAAGGAATGTTGGATACATGAAGACTTTCACACAAGCTCCCTTTACATGATGCTCCGCAGGTTTGAGTTTCCTTGATGAGACTCAGATTTGATATTCTGATGTTTTCTCTACAATGAACAGTTGCTTTATTTTCACACAGTCTCTTGACCATATAGCTTTTCAGATTTCTTCCCACATTTTGGTCATCATCTTCAATGTTCCAGTCTTTCCATTTTTTTCCCACAGCAGTCAAGATCCTGATGGTTTCCGTCATCACATCTCTGTAGAGTCTTTTCTGTGAATGATCCAGCAGCACCCACTCTTCCAGGGTGAATTTCACAGCTGCATCCTCAAAGTCAACTGAGCCCTAAAACATCCCACAAATGGCACAGTAGGATGGTGAGACTGACAGCTTTGGGGATCAATCCTCAATTCCTGAAGATATTCCCCCCAATTTCTCTGGGGTGTCCAAATATTTACTGTTGGCAGAAAACCAAATCTCACTTTCTTATAAAATTTAGCAGTCATGAACATAGAAAAATTATTTCTATATTTTGTATGTTGGGGGGGGGTCTTTGTTTGTTTTGCAAAACTGTCATCTGAACCCAGGACCTTTGCACTAAGCTTCATTTCTAGGCTATTTTATTTGGAGACAGATCTCACTAAGTTGCAAGGCAGAGCTCAAACTTGAAATCATCCTTCGTCAGCCCTCCAGAGTACTAGGATTACAGGCATGTGGCACCATGCCCAGCTGATTTCTGTATTTTTACCTCTACATACCTTACTGCTATCTACTAGTAGCACCAAATTCACCTTGAAGAAATGTGACAAATTTATTTCAAAGAAATGAAATTAAAGGCAACCAGTTCCTTATTAGACAAACTATTATTTTCAGGACAGGTTTAGTGACACATACCTGTAATTACACTCTGAAAGATTGAGGCAGGAAGATTACTACTGTTTTTTTTTGAGACAAAGTTTCATTTTGTAGTTCAGGCTGGCCTGGAACTCACAGCAATCCTCCTGCCTCAGTCTCCCAAGTGCTGGCATTATAAGCATGCGCCACCACACCTGGCCAGAAAGTTCACAATTTAGACCAATATAGCAAGATCTGGTCTCAAAACAAAAAAATATATTTAAAAGGGATGGGGATGTAGCTCAGTCCAATCCCCAGTACTTGGAGAAAAAAAACTATCATTTTGTACCTTAATATGCACTATTGATTCATATTTCATGAAACACAGCCAAAGCAGAATACTGTATTTTTATTTTTGTTTTTGGTACCAGGAATTGAACTCGGGGCCTTGTGCTTTCGAGGCAGGCGGCAGAACCACTGAGCTAAATCCCTGGTCCAGGAGAATAATGTTTTAATGCATAAATATACTCTTAAAATCATTACCATCAAAACACATCAGAGGCCAGGATGCCAGCGGATATTCAATATGTAACAAGAAACTAGATTGCTCAGAGGTATTCCATGCCCTTACAAATACTCAGAGCCAGGCCTAGTAGATAATGCCTGTTTTCATAGTTATGTGATAGGCTGGGGCAGGAAGACTCCAAGTTTGAGGCCAGCCTAGGTAAAATGAAGAGATCCATCCCAAAATTAAGAAGGCCTAGGGTATACACCAACAGTAGATGCTTGCACAGCATGTTCAATAGGCCCTGGGTTCAATCCCTATATGATCATTAATTGTGATATATCAACATAAATGGATTAACAAACACATAGCTGATTAGTGGAGCACACTTCTGGGTGTATATGTGGATGACTGACATGTAGACTACAAATTGAGGAGGGAAGACCCACCCTCAAAAATTTCATAAACAGATGGAAATTGAGCAACACACTTCTGAATAACCAATGGGTCACAGAAGAAATTAAAGGAGAAATTAGACAGTTCCTTCAATTAAATAACAATGACACTACAGCATATCAGAATCTATGGGACACAATGAAAGCAGTCTTACAAGGGAACTTCATAGCAGTGAATACACATATTAGGAAAACTGAACAAGCCTAATTAAACAAACTGATGCTAAACCTCAAGCTTCTAGAAAAAGAACAGTAGGACAAACCCAAAACTCATATAAGGGAGGAAATTATGAAGATCAGAGCAGAAATCAATTCAATGGAGACTAAGAAAATGATACCAAAAAATAATGAAGCCAAGAGTTGGTTCTTCAAAAGAACAAATAAAATTGACAAACCCTTAGCCAACCTTATCAGGAAAAGGAAATGAAAGGCCGAAATCCATGCAATTAGGAATGCAAAGGGTGAAATTACAACACACATAGCAGAAACCCAAAGGATCATCAATACCTACTTCAAAAACCTATATGCCAATAAGATGGAAATCACAGAAGAAATGGACAGATTCCTAGACACGTATGAATTACCAAACTTGAATGAAGAAGACCTAAAAATTCTAAACAACCCAATATCAACCAATGAAATTTTAAAAGTAATTAAAAACTTACCAACTCAGAAAAGCCCAGGTCTTGATGGCTTCACTGCTGAATCGTACAAGGCATTTAGAGAGGAACTACTGCCACTATTGTATAAACTCTTCAATGAAATTGAAAGGGAAGCAATACTCCCAAATT
>NW_004624740.1:17220363-17232207 GCF_000247695.1 Heterocephalus glaber | reverse complement strand
AGAAAAGATTTTATGAACAAAACCTCAGTTGCCGGTGAGCTAGCACAAACAATTAATAAGTGGGATCTCTTCTTATTAAAAAAGCTTCTGCACAGCAAGGAAAACCACCAACAGTGTGAAGAGACAATCTACAATGTGGGAAAAAATCTTCACTGCTTTTCCTCAGTTAAAGGCCTACTATCTTGAATCTATAAAGAACTTAAAAAAATCAGATCTCCCAAATTTAAAGAACCAATCGGAAAATGGGCATCTGAAATGAACAGACATTTGTCAGACAAAGAAGTAGAAATACCAAATAAACACATGAAAATATGTTCAGCACCACTGGTCATTGGAGAGATGCAAATGAAAACAACAATGAGACTACACCTCACCCCAGAAAGAAAGGCTGCTATCATGAAATCAACCAATAAAAAATACTGGCAGGGCAGTGGGGAAAGAGGAACCCTCCTCCACTGCTGGTGGGGTGTAGACTTGTGCAACCGCTGTGGAAATCAGTATGGATATACTCCAAAGAACTAGGACTGGAAGTCCCATTTGACCCAGCTATTCCCCAGCTGGGTATCTTCCAAAAAGAATTAAAAGAATCATATCAAAGTGATATATGTGCACCCATGTTCATAGCAGCACAATTTGTAATAGCTAAAACTTGGAAGCAGCCCAAATGCCCATCAACTGTAGACTGGGTAAAGAAAATGTGTTTGTTTTTTTTTACAAAATTGAGTACTACTCAACCATAAAAAATGAGAAATTAGAGACATTTATAGCTAAATGCATGCACATTGAGCCGATACTCTTAAGTGAAATAAATAGGACACACATGTTTAAATACCAAATAGTTTCTCTAGTGTGAGAAACTGAAAGTGTAAATAAGGACGAAAAGGTATAATAGATACTGTGAAATAGGAAGAAAAGGGGCAAAGGGGAAGGTGAAGTGGGAGGGGTAGGAGAAAGAAAAGGGAATGGAATTAATGTGAGAAAATGGAAAAATGGAAACAAAGTCTTTGTAAATAGGGAGTGATGGAGGGGTTGAAGGGAGGGCAGGGAAATGGGGAAAAATAAGAACCAAGAGAGATTATGTAAAGGTGCAAATTCCCAATGATGAATGTCATCATATTGTATGCCTAAAATGTACCAATGATAAGAATGAATAATTGATAATGCAAAATAGGAAGAAAAGGTCCAAAAGGGTAGGGGAAGTGGGAGGGGCAGGGGAAAGGAAAGAAGGGAGAGGAAAAATTATGAGAAATGGAAAAACTGGAAACAAAGTCTTTGTAAATAGGGAAGGGTGGAGGGGGTGAAGGGAGAGCTGGGAATGGGGATAAAATAAGAACCAAGATACATCTTGTAAAGTTACAAGCTCCCAATGAGAAATATAAAGGTATTGTATACTTAAAATGTACCAATAAAAGAATTTTTTTTAAAGATTCTTAGAATTAATCATAAAATTAGTAATGTAGCAGGATACAAAATCCACACATAAAAAATCACTAGTGTTCCACCTTTTTTGCACTTAGGTACATAGTCCATGAAAGCAATCTTTAGAGCTTTTCTTTTTTTAGTGTAATAAGACTGTGATAAACAGTGGAAAAGTCAGTAAGAGAAAGTTATTCCTAAGGCTTTGAAAAGGAGAGGTTTTTTTCTTTTTGCTCTAAGACTTACATAAAACATTTGCTGTTGTGGGGACTTCTAGTTAGCTACATCTTACCAGAAAAGAAAATTGGTAGCAAGTAACAGGTCACCATTAGGTAACTCCACTAAACCATAGTAGAAGTACTTTTTTTTAGCAAGACTACTAGCAAAGATTGTTTGCTTTTTAAGTGAATCCATAGTTAACACACACACACACACACACACAAACACATGCAATTACATGCACACACACCCCTCAGGTAGGTTGTATGTGGCAGAAGTTTTCTTTTTTCAGTGTCTACAAGCACTGAAACACCCTGTAAATTGCAAGATAGTTGCTTTCATTATGATCAGTTCAGATTTCATCTTTCACAGAAAATTATTGTTATATAATCAGTTAGCATGTATATCAATATGTATTCAAGTGACATTTAAAATATTAATGTTGACCTCTATTCCCTCTTTAAGATCCAGAACCCCAAAATAAATTGGCAAGCATTGCACGATTTCATTTCCTAGTTAAGTATGGCCAGTGTAGGGCAGTTTGTTCCCTTCAAGGAAGGAAACCTACTCCTAGCACAACTTTAGCAACAGTTTTATTTACATTGTGCTTGTTCAGTGGAAGCTGTTTTCTGACCTCCCTTTACCAGATTACAAAGTACTACTTCACTGTGCCACTTGAGCCTCCCAATGTTCTGTTTAAATGAAACAAGACCACCAGCCAAAATCTGACATAATATAGGAGCTGGAAGGGAATGCTTCAACCTGACTGCCTCTACCAGTTTTAGCTGCACACCACCTACAGACAGCCATGGAACTTTCTTGTCCCCAAGCAATGAGACCTAGGAAGATTGAGGTTAGAAAGATTAAGGGCTAGATCACCGCAGGTACTTGGAGTCCTTCGCATCTTGGGGCATGTAGCTCTCGCCCTGGAAAAGGGCAGCATTCTGGTGTTAGAAGAGCTAGCGTTGGGGTGTTGTTACCTAATTTGCTCTCTCAGAGATGGAAATATAGGACTGGAGGATGTGGCAGTGACAGTATGTTTGCTAGCATGTGTGAGGCCCTGGGAGTTACATTCCCAGAGACAGACAGACAGGCAGGCAGGCAGGCAGACAGAGCCAGAAAGCAATCCAAGCCTTACAGTTGTCCAATAGCTCAGGGCCAGTTGGCTAAAAACTTCTTTTTCTCACCCACGAGCTCATAATCACCTACTAGTGTCCATGATGCAACAAACAGCCTGACAATCTGACCGGCATTTCCACTGATATAAAACATTCTTTCATTGTGTAGTTAGGAACTTCTAACTTCAACCTTATCACCAACATAATTTTCCACTGTAACCCATTTCCTTGTGTTCAGATTTCCTGGTGAATCTATGGCCCACACGAATATATTTTCATAAGCAGATTTATTCCGTTTTGTTTTGCAGTACTGGGGATTGAACCTAGGGCCTCATGAATGCTAGGCATGAGCTTTACCACTGAGTTACATTGCCAGCCTGAGATGAGAGATTTTAAGTCAATAAGAATCATCTACAAAATAGTAGATATTACAGCCCATCTCTCACACTCTTTGGAGCTATTTAATACGTTCATGACAGGGCCATAATTCATATGTATTGCTGCGACTGGCTCTAAAGCACCAGTGGTACTTGCATGACTGTTCCATTGGGTGGCATGGAACAGTCCTATCAGGTGGCACACGCCAGAGGATGTGTGTTAAATATAGTGACTGGGTTTAAATAAGTAAAACAAATCAGGGCATGCAGTATAACAAAGACATGTAAGTGAGTCCAAAAGATAACCTCTATTAAGATTTAGCTTGACTAACTTATTTAGCTTCCACTTCCTCAATTTGTTCCTTGCCTGTAGGAAATTTCTCATTAATACTTAAAAGCTGGGGTATTCCGAGAAATTTTATCTTTATGCAGAACCCTCCCTTAGTTAATATATACCTAAAGTAAACATGCATCATTATGAAATAAGTTATCACTGCAAAAAATGAAAAAATGCTTAGTAGTCATCTACATCATGTTATTTTTAAAAAATACCTTTTTAATAAGACCTAAAAGTAACACAATGATTATGTAAGCTTTTCCTCCCAAACACATGACCTAAAGATTTATCTGCCATAGAACTGCTTGGATGCAAAGCTGTATTTCTGTATACAGATGTTATTTGTTAGTGATGGAAATCAAATTATTTTGTTCCTGTGTCGTTTGTGTCTAGCATTGAAGGAATGATATAATCATCACATCATTAGATTCTGGGGATTCCCCTCTCAAAAATGTTGCCTTTGATTTTTATTGTTGCAGCTTTAATTCTTAGAAAATGAGCCATTTCTTTTTAAATTACAATAATTGAAAAATTACATTTTGGGGGGCTTTGGGACCAGATCTCTCTCTCTTGATCAGGATGATCTGAAGCTCCTGGGTTCAAACAAGACTCCTACCTTATCTTCCTCATTAGTTGGGGTTACAGGTGTGTCCTGCCATGCCTAGCTACAAATTAAGAATCTTTTAAATAAAAGGGATACTCCTAAATTAAGTTAGACCTTAAGGGCTAACTGTATGCACTCATATAATAACAATCTGGAATATAGAAAATGGAGGCACTGTTTTGAGAAGAAAAGAGGCGATTTAAAAAGACCTATAATAAAATGTTTAGCACCATGCAGAAATTGTTGATTTAAATAATAATCAGAATATTTTACATATAACAAGCATTCCCATTATATCATAATATTTTGCCTACAAAATTTAATAGCTCATTCCTTCAACTGCAGATGTGTTGACTTGGTTTTTTTGTTCCAAGTTCTAGTGCTGTAGTGCCTGTCAGTGTTTAGAAGTGTGCATTTTGTAACTCATTTTAGTATGCTACTTTTATGTTTAATTTTGTGCTTTTAATAAAGTATGTAAATTTCAAAAACAAAAACAAATCACTAGTGTTCCTGTACACTAATAATGAACCAACTGTGAAAGATTAGGAAAGATAATACAATAGCACCAAGAAAAATTAAATACTAATTTCTCATTTTTTATGGCTGAGTAGTACTCCATTTTATAAAAAAACCACATTTTCTTTATCCAGTCTCCAGTTGATGGGCATTTGGGCTGTTTCCAAGTTTTAGCTATTACAAACTGTGCTGCTATGAATATGGGTGCACATATATCACTGTGGTATGATTCTTTTAATTCTTTGGGGAAGATCCCCAGCAGTGGAATAGCAGGGTCAAATGGGACTTCCAGTCCTAGTTCTTTGGAGTATCTCCATACTGATTTCCACAGTGGTTGCACCAGTCTACACTCCCACCAGCAGTGGAGAAGGGTTCCTCTTTCCCCACAGCCCCGCCAGCATTTGTTATTGGTTGATTTCATGATAGCAGCCATTCTTTCTGGAATGAAGTGGGATCTCAGCGTTAGCATTTATAGCTAAGTGGATGCACATTGAGGCAATACTCTTAAGTGAAATAAATAGGACACACGTGTAAATACTGAATAGTTTCTCTGGTGTGAGAAACTGAAAGTGTAAATAAGGACTAAATGTATAATAGGTAATGTGAAATAGGAAGAAAAGGGGCAAAGGGAAAGGAAGTGGGAGGGCTAGGGGAAAGCATAGAAGGGAATGGGATTAATATGAGAAAATGGAAAAATAGGAACAAAATCTTTGTAAATAGGGAGGACTGGAGGCGTTGAAGGGAGGGCTGGGCAAGGGTGAAAAATAAGAACCAAGAGAGACTATGTAAAGGTGCAAATTTCCAATGATGAATGTCATTATATTGTATACCTAAAATGTACCAATGATTAGAATGAATAATCGATAATGCAAAATAGGAAGAAAAGGTCCAAAGGGGTAGGGGTAGTGGGAGGGGCAGGGGAAAGGAAAAAAGGGAAAGGAAAAAATGATGAGAAATGGAAAAAATGGAAATAAATTCTTTGTAAATAGGGAAGGTTGGAGGGCGTGAAGGGAGGGCTAGGAATGGGGAAAAAATAAGAACCAAGATGCATTATATAAAGGTACAATTCCCAATGAGAAATGTAATTGTGTTGTATACCTACAATGTACCAGTAAAAGAATTTAATACGATAAAAAAGAAAAATTAAATACTTAAGAATTAACCTAATTAAGGAAGTGAAAGACCTCTATAATAAAAACTACAGTACTCAAAGAGTAAATCAAAAAAGAATCAGAAAATTGAAAGATATCAACTACTCCTGATGAGCAGAACCAATAAAATAAAAAACCATATTTCCAAAATTAATATACACATGTAATGCAAATTCCAACAGTATTGGGAACACATTGCATTCTATTATATTTCTTCCACCACAAAATCTACATGATGCTTTTAACCTCCAGGGTGATGGAGGAGGAATGACAACCCCCATCACATTTCAGAATTCATCAATGGGCTTATAGGCAATTTTACCTCATTCCAGGTAGGGCCAGAGCTCTGCCATTGTCCATTCAGAAGGCTTTGGCTGAGGAATCTGTCCACCTACTAATTCTGTGTGGACATAATCTTGTATTCAAAGATTAACACCTGTGGTTCTAAACCTAGATCATCCA
The DNA here is from genome assembly GCF_000247695.1 of Heterocephalus glaber. Next base: position 17,226,007 of record NW_004624740.1, on the reverse strand, counting down.
ACTTTCAGTAATGGTTTTACTAGTAATTTGCCATGTAAATTTTAGTAGGTCATGTAACATTTTTAGGGCTTTGCTCATCTGTGATAGTGAGTTCCTAATACTAGCTATTAAGATTGTTGGACTGATTTCATCAGTTAATAAAACTAATTTCTCAGAACAATGAATATTACCTTTTTTGTTTAAGTTCTCTGTGTGCACTTCTCTATGCGTGTGCATGCACACATGTGCACGTGTGTGTGTGTGTGTGTTTCTGCATTTCCAGTTGAGAAACCACTCCAGAACTGAGAGCCTAGGACCTCCATGATGACAATCTTCTCCTGGGTTGGTCCTATTTATCTCTGTGCTCCATCCTGCCCTCAGGAGCTCTTGGCGCTTAGTTAGGCTGGCAGCTCTGAGAGACCACTGGTGATATAAATGAGACTAATCAGGTGAGCATTTGCATTAGAAACTCTTAGAGAGACACAGAGGCTGAGAGAGGCAGGTAGTCTAGACTGAGGATTGGGATTGGGAGAAGAAGAACCAACCGAGGCCTGTTAGGTCAATTATCTCTTGAACAGATGAGGAAACTGTGAGACCAAGATGAACCTAAGAAACGCCATCTTCTCCTGAAGATGAACTTCCCTCATACCCCTCCTCATACAGAGTGCATTTTAGTAACTGCTTGTTCTGCTTCTGTAAACTTGCTTCATCGCTTCTCGGAAAGGGATGGTGCCTGGTGCCTCCCTTCCCCGTGAATTGCCCTAACCTGACAAGGCAGCAAGATAGCTCAGTGGTGAAAAATGTTTTGCAACTGAGTAAGAAAACATGTAGATCCCCCCTTGAACTTCTTTAAATAACCATCTATAAAAGCTGTGCTGTTATAACAACCTATAAAAGCTGTGCTGTTCCCGGACTTGGCACTTCACTCTACTAGAGGGTGGAGTCCATGCACTTGAATAAACTCTTTTCAGTTTTAACTTTGTCATTTGTCCCAGTATTTGGTGATTTACCAGCTCGCTTGGTACAACAAAAACAAGCCTGGGTATAACTATACCCACACTCTCACACTTTCCATCCCCCAAATTTTGTTAATTCTGCTTTTGTGTCATTCAAATGCAGTAAGAGTTAAGGAAAAAAGGAAGGGAGAACAGTCAAATTGAAACTGCGTCAAGTTGGGAACTTCACTAAAATGTTCCTATATTCCATAATATCTGTCAGAGTTTGTAATTCAATATTTTTATGTTTGTTTATTTGGTCAGATTCTCCCAGGACTATTACATGTTAAACTTCTCGAGGGCATGGATTTTGATTGTCTTATTTAGTGCTTGGAACACATTCTGAACATAGGCACACAGCACAATCAACACAGTGACATTGTGCTGAGGCACTCATGTCTACCAATGAAAAAGGACATGTTCCCAGTTCTGCCCTTTCCCTCACCACCCCAAATCACAAGGCCCAGAAGAGCTGGCTATTCCCTTCCTCTAACCACAAATTTTAGATATCTCCTGGTTTTTGTCAAATTGGCAAAATCAAGTCTATTGTACTGAGAAGGAGGCCTTACCTGACAGAAAAATAACTTTGCTTTCTTCTCCTTTTATGCACAATCAAGATTAGGAATTGTAAAATTTTAATCCAGTGCAAAAATCATTCCAGAGAAATGCTACCCCCTACACTGAAACTTTTTCAGTGAGTCAGTGGAAATTAAGTTAGACTTCCCATGAGGATCTGGCTCTGGATGTATCAACATACTAGTTCTGGCTAGGTGGTGAAGGTCAAAAGGAATTTGTTCTCAGTAGAACCCCACTGAGAACAGTGAAGCTTCTGTCTTCTAGCTGCCAACAACGTTGGTGGAATAGAGGAAACAAATGCAGGTAAAGGTTGGAGGCTTCCACAGCAGGCGATTGTGATCAGGCTAGGTCTGGTGGATCACCCTCTTCAAATCATTCACCTGGACTTTCAATTATAAGAAAGTTGCCCCTGTTTAGGGGATAAATTCATGCTTGTCAAAGTATCAGAACTATTATTTCTGAAATTCAAGGTGAATGCAAGAGAGAATGACTCAACAAAAGAACAAATCAGAAAGGCAAGATGGAGTTAGGTCAATGATTGGGCCCTCCACCAGGTTTAGGGCAATGATTGCAGAATTTGAGGCACTTCTTGCCTGATCTGAAACAGGATATCAAAAAAGCTGGGAGTTGACAATCTTTCTATTATGGTTATTTTGTCATTCTTCAAAATATTCTGCCTTCCTTCATCTTGGTGTCTTTAGCTTTGAAGGGGGAGGAGAGATTAGGTAAAGTTACATCGAGTATGAATGTTCTCTAAATGATTAACATCTCCACATGCAGAATTCAGTAGGAATCTCACTCAAGTTTTAAGGTAGCATACTGAGAAAAATGCATCTTGAAGACAGAGATGGCAAGCAGTTATCCTGTATTTATTTACTCATTGAACATCTGCAGACAAAAATGAAGAACCAATGCTTTACTAAAATACATGAAAATTTGAAATCAGACTGATTGTGATCCTTGTATCACCAAGTCTATGAACCAATTGTCCTCTGACACTGACATCTAAGCCAAATGCCTCCCTGAGTGTCATCTGAGATTTCACTTTTATCTCTTGTAAAGGAAAAGAAAAAAAAGATAAGGCATTCAATATTGATAGGGACTTTTTCTCATACCAATATGATTAATTTTACATTGCTCAACTGTAATTATCATGGTTCTTATCTCTCTAAAGTCAGAAGAACATCTCAGTGTTAGTCATCTACATATTCTAAGCATTTAAACCAGACATTTAAAGAGGCATATCAATTTCTTCAATAAGTATGTGAGTAAATGAAAGACTAGAGGATTTGGGATGTTCTTCCAACACATAGTGTCTTTCTGCAAGTGTATAGTACAACTCTTAGTATTCAAAGCTCTTAATGTTTGAAGAGATTACTCTCTATTGAATTGAATTCACAAAAAGCATGCCACTTTTCATTGCCCTTTGTAGAACAAGGCCATTGCATTTGTTAGAACATGGTGCTAGCTGTGTTTTATTCTCAAGGAGTTGTTCCTATTGGTATAAATCCCCAACCAGGTGTGAGAGGACAAGAGGTGACCAGACCAAGTAGAAGGTCACGTTACCCTATGGTATAACATCATATTTGCCAATTAGGTGTTTTGGAGTAGGATGAATTCATATTAGTTCCACAGTAGATTTTTATCAAAAAATATTCATACAAAAGGCTTTGGTTAGAGGGAGCTGATTTCATTAGCAATTTTTATTAGATGACACTGTAATATCTCAATGTTTGAAAGCATTCTGTACACCTCTCTGGCTGGGAACAAAGAGAAGCAGGTCCTCCACAACATTAGCCTTTGAAATGGCATGACTCACCTCTTTCTTTCTCTCTGCTGTATGAGATGGAGTGCTGGTTGTGGAAGACACATGGGGAGTCCTGCCACAAGACTATAATGGAAGAAGGAACCTAGATGTGAAGGAATGGCTGCTGCCCCCTTGACTCCTCCTACACTCTGTAGTGGCTCTTGTTAGGGAGTGGCAGGTGTTGAATACTACTGTGCCAGGCAGCACAGGATTTCTCAATCTGTCTTCATATTAGCTTTAGAGAAAATATTTTGTTATGATAGAAATAGCTATTTGGAAGCCACATTCAGGCATTGAGCCTCAGTTTGTAAATCTGTACAGTGGAGGTAGTAGTGTTATGTTACTAGATAGCATCCAGTGATGAAAAATGAAGTGGCAGAAGTATATTAGAATTCTCTAGATTTTCAATCCCACTATGCTTGGGTATTATCTCCAAACTTCTCATGTTTGTATTTTGCTTCTACTCAAATTTGGTTCCTTTTTTATTTTATTTTTATTCTTTTAAATTTTTTATTAGTATATGTTTGTGATACATAGTAAATACATTGATCACGGGCAACTGGTACATGAACATATCCCAATCTTCTTTTTTGTTACCCCTTTCCTTCCACTCCCTCCAATCTCCCCTCACCTTCATATCACCTTCTCTTCTCCTTATAACTTATCTCTCTTTTTTCTATCATCTATTTTTTATTTTGCCCTTTAAATTATTTATGCTTTGGGTTTTTCATATAAGAGAAGCCATGCCATATCTGAGCTTCTGTGTCTTTTTAAATTTACTTAATATTGCTGTCATTTTAAAATAGCTCTGGGAGGGGCTTTATCATCCCTGAGTTTCCGCAGGTATAGCCCGTGAATACCTTTGACAAAGCACATGTGCTTCTCTCCCTCCATGGAATGCTACTGCTGAGAAAGATGCTTATGTGGCTTACAGCGCACACCTGGCACAATAACTGCACATGACCTTCATCCATTTGGCCATGAATCACGTATGAATGAATAGGTGTAGATGTCTTTCACACTTTCCAATGGAAGCTATAGATGTCATCTGAGGTCTCCTAGAGAAAGCCTTCACGAAGGCTACCTACGGTGATATAACTATTTCAGGATGTTAAAGGAGGAAACAGAATCAGGAGAGGTATTTGTGAGTTAACACATTTTACCAATAAGTTACCGTATTCTCAGGGCAGTGTCTGGCAGCCCTGGCGGTGTCTGGCAGAGTCTTCAGCCCAAAAAGGTAAGGGAAGTGCTGGAGAAGGGTGAGTATCATTTTCTACAAAAGGTCTGGGGGTGAGAAAGAAGGAAGAGAAAAAGAAATGCACTTTCTCAGATTAAACTTCTATTTCTGTTATGTTAAGGATGTTGAGCTTTTGATTGTCATTAAATCCAGGTATCCTGAACCCCTGGGGCATGGAGTAGTAAAGATCTGTGACCTGTTTGGAACCTGCATAGGTGCAAAGTCAGTAAGAGAAGCTCCTCTATATTTACATTTGCTCCATATCGCTTACAGCACCATCTGAGCTCTACATTCTGTCAGATCAGTGGCAGTATTGGATTTTCATGTGAGCATGAACGGTATTGTGAACTGAGCTTGTGAGAGATCTAGGCTGCATGCTACTTTGAATCATCCTAAAGCCACACCCAGCCCAATCTGGAAAACCTCTCTTCTATGAAACCTGGTGCCCAAAAGGGATAACATTCCCCACTTTTCACATTGCCGCTGTAAAGGGGCACTGGGCAAAGAAATGACCCGGTAGTTCCGTGGCAGAGAAAGATCTTGGAGAGTTCCAAATAATTCCCTAATAAGAACTCTAGGTTATTATTTTTCCCCCTTCCCCTGCCCTCCCTTCAACTCCTCCATTCCTCCCTATTTACAAAGATTTTGTTCCCATTTTTCCATTTTCTCAAATTAGTTCCATTCTTGTCTTTCCTTTCCCCTACCCCTCACACTTCCTTCCCCTTTGCCCCTTTTCTTCCTATTTCACATTACCTATTATATATTTTGATCTTTATTTACACTTTCAGTTTCTCACACCAGAGAAACTGTTCGGTATTTATACATGTGTGTCCTATTTATTTCACTTAAGAGTATCACCTCAATGTGCATCCACTTAGCTACAAACGTCTCTAATTTCTCATTTTTTATGGTTGAGTAAGATAAGAATCAAGAGAGATTATGTAAAGGTGCAAATTCCCAATGATGAATGTCATTATATTGTATACCTAAAATGTACCAATGATTAGAATGAATAATCGATAATGCAAAATAGGAAGAAAACATCCAAAG
>NW_004624740.1:17076511-17100816 GCF_000247695.1 Heterocephalus glaber | reverse complement strand
TGAAGATGAAAACAACCCTGACATTCCACCTCACGCCAGAAAGAATGGCTGCTATCAAGAAATCAACCAATAACAAATGCTGGTGGGGGTGTGGGGAGAAAGGAACCCTTCTCCATTGTTGGTGGGAGTGAAGATTGGTCCAATCACTGTGGAAATCAGTATAGAGATACCTCAAAAAACTAGGATTAGAGGTCCCATTTGACCCAGCTACTCCTCTGCTGGGTATCTTCCCAAAAGAATTAAAAGAAGCATACCACATCGATAGATACACACCCGTATTTATACCGGCACAGTTTGTAATAGCTAAAACTTGGAAACAACCCAATTGCCCATCAACTGGAAACTGATAAAGAATTTCGGGGTTTTTTTTAATGGAGTACTGCTCAGCGATAAAGAACAAGAAACTAGAGTTATTTATAGCTAAATGAATGCACATTGAGGCCATACTCAAGTGAAATAAATAGGACACACATATGTAAATACTGAATAGTTTCTCTGGTGTGAAAAACTAAAGGTATAAATAAGGATCAAAATGTATAATTGACAATGTGAAATAAGAAGAAAAGGTGTAAAGGAGTAGGGGAAGAAGGAGGGGTAGGGGAAAGTAAAGAACAGACAAGAAAAAATATGAGAAAAGGAAAAAATGGAAACCAAGTCTTTGTAAATAGGAAAGGGTGGAGGGGCTGAAGGGAGGGCAGGGGAATGGGGACAAAATAAGAACCAAGATACATCATGTAAAGGTACAAGATCCCAATGATAAATGTAACTGTATTGTATAGGTAAAATGTACCAATAAACTTAATAGAAAAAATTTTTTACAAAAACAAAAAACACACAGGGAAGGGGGAGATCCATTGCAATCTTTCAAGATCACATTTTGAGAAGCAGTAGAATATCCTCGCATTCCACCAGGTAAAGGAAGAAGGAGGGGGAAGAGTGGCTTGTGTGAGTGACACACAGTAAGCAAAGGGAAGTAGGGCGCCAGATCTTATAGGGCCTCTCAAGCTCACACATGTACTTTATATTTTATCTAAATGTAACATTGGTAGATTTGAAAGGTTTTTAAGAAGAATAAAGTGGTCTGTGTTTTGAAAGGACAATTCTAGCTACTTGAAACTATACTGTGTGAGGATAAGAACAAGAAAATGGATATCAATGAGATGATTGCAGTAGTTCAAGAAAATTATGATAGTAGAAATGGTGGTGCATAGGCATTTTCTTAGCCACTTAAGGCTGTTATAACAAAAATACTATCCATTGAATAACTTTATCAACAAAAATTTATTTCTCACAACTCTGGAGTTTGGCAAGCTCAAGATCAAGGTGCAGAATTTTCAAAGTCTGATGAGAGCCCATTTCCTAATTCATAGACTCTCCTCTCTCTCTCTCTCTCTCTCTCTCTCTCTCTCTCTCTCTCTCTCTCTCTTTCTCTCTCTCTCTGGAAAAGGACCAAGTAATCTCTTTGGGGTCTCTTTTACAAGGGCACTAATCCCACATGAGGACATCATCCTCATGACTTGATCACTTCTCAAAGACTCCCACCTCAAAAACAACCACATTTGGGATTAGATCTCCATATGAATTTTGGAGGGAAACAAACGTTTAATCTACAACAACCATTTTTGTATAGTATTTTGAGAAATCAACACAGCAAAGTGTGAAAGGATGAAAAGCACCAATGACACCCAGGTTTCTGACCTACAACTGGGTAATTTGGGTACCTTTTACTGAAATGAGAAATACCAGAAAGAACCAATATGTTTGGAGTGAGTTCCATTTTGGACCTCTTGCACTGATTCATTAGGTAAGTGGAAATGTAGAGTTAAGTTTGATAATTTGAGTTAGGGGTTCACAGGAAAGATGGAAATAAAAATTTTAAATACTACACAAGACTACTTGGGAAATAAGATAAGGAAAGGATCTGAGGCCTATTATTATTAACTTCTACTAGTACATGTTGGTAAAACAGAATAGTGATTTTGGGGGGAGATGGATGGTAAAGACATAAAATATTTCAATCATCACCTCCCTCTTCTTTCCCTCCCCTCTCCTACTGATCCCTTTTCCAGTTCCCAAACATCTCTCCTTGTATTTTATTCATGATCATTCTTTTAATAGCTGTTGTATGAACCAAAAATTGACCATTGGCTGTGGCAACACAAGGCCATTTTTAACATTCACACTAATGGCTTTAATACACTGGTGATAACAAAAATCAACAAAAGAGGGGCTGGGGATTTAGCTCAGTGGCACTGTGGCTGCCTCACAAGTGCAAGGTCCTGAGTTTGATCCCCAGTACCAAAAAAAGTCAGTATAAGTGATCCTGAGAGAAAATAAAAGTACAAAAAGTCAAAGTATGAAGTAAACAAAAATGCTCAGGATTTTTCTATAAAACTGTATGGCCTTCCTAGGATTGACAGGAATTTTCTTTTAGAAATGGGACCTACTGAAGTATGTGTATAGGCTGAAAGGATTAATCAAGTAGAGAGGAAAAGTTGATGATTCAGGGGAGAGAAGGAATCATTTCAAGGACAAGAACCTTAATGCACAAGTAGAGAGGACGACCCTGGTTGAGAATCTCCCGCAGATCTAATGGCTATGATTATAGTGTTATCCCATCTACATGGTATTAACTCAAAGGATCTTGACCTCACTGGACCAATTCTACTATTGACCTCCTCTTGAACCTGTTCTGTGGGATAATTTGAAATCACATGTAAAAGGACCATAGTCCCCGAGTAGAGTTATTTAGTGCTTCCATTGATTCTGTCATCTTCTCAACATCCCTTCAATAAAGTTCTCTTCTGCTTTTATCACTAAGAGTCCATTTCTCTTACTCAGAACTAAGATATACACCACAGAATTTCAGATAATCCCATTTTCCCAATAGCCTAAGACATTACTAGGGCCTACAGAAATTAATTTACTATATATCATAGTGTTGGTTAATGATAGATTCTACTACAAGTGATTCTGACTCTTCATCACAAGGTCAGAGACCATCAGAAAGAAGGTATCTTCATCCTTCGAAATAATGTAAGTTAACAAATCTACCTGATACAGCAGGTCAAATGCAAACCAAAGAAATCACAAGTATGAACTTAAAGAATGTTCAGTTTTATAAGACCAAATTCCAACACCCATTCTAACACTTGGATCACTGTAGGCACTCAATATATTGTATATTTTATAATATATAGGTATTATAATGTATGTGCACAAAACACATTATACCTTCAATTCAGAATTCTTATACATTGATTCAAAGAACTCAATAAATATAATTTTATAATATCAATTTCTCCTTTCAAAACACCTTGTTCTTCACACATTTCCAACATTAAGCAGCACACTATCATTTTAGATATAGATCAATAAATATTCTCTGCTGGCATAATTTACATATGGTTCTGTTAGTGAAGATAATAATGGGAAAGATGCTCATATCTTTATCTTACTAGCTTTTTTAGAGTGTCACTGACTTTTGGGGGGGGGCGGTACTGGGGATCGAACTCAGGACCTTGCGCTTGCAAGACAGGCGCCAGAACCACTGAGCTAAATCCCCAGCCCTGTCACTGGCTTTTATATGCCTTCTTTTAAAAATATTTCTAAAAGTTTTACCCTAATTATCTAAACTTTACTGAAACATATGTATTTGGTGGTGCTCAAATGCCTGAAATCAAGCTAGAAAAGCAAAATTATATTTCAACTACCTCTCTACTGGAGTAGTCAAACACTATCCGGGATATGGATCCTTGAAAAATCTTAGAGGTTTCCATAGATAAATTTAAGGAGCTCATCCTGCACCACTTCACAAGCAGGGCAACTACACTTACTATCATGGGATGATAATATCTCTCCACAGCACTTTCTTCAAAGCCTTGGCTGCATCCTTATTCCAGAGAGTATAAATCAGTGGATTCAGAGTGGGAATAATGATGCTGTAGAATACAGAACCAATTTTGTATTACAACGGAGTACGCTGGGACCTAGGCCTCATGTATGAGAAGATGCACCAAACCAGAGGAAAACCACAGTGAGGTGAGAGCTACAAGTGGCAAAAGCATTCCTCTTGCTGCTGGCTGAGCGCATCTGGATGACACAGTGGAGGATGAAGCCGTAGGATGTAGAAACCAGGATGATGGGGAGGAGAAGTATGATGCTGCAGAAGTACACTGTGGTCTCATAAACAGTGATGTCACCACATACCAACTTCACAACTGCTGGCCACTCACAGCAGAAGTGTTGAATCTTCTGAGATCCACAGTAAGGGAAATGCATCACGATTACTGTGTGAATTAGGGAGTTAATGACTGCTCCCAACCATGACACAACAGCCAAAATCAGTCCCACCTTTCTGCTCATGAGCCCAGTATAACGCAGTGGATGACAGATGGCAACATAGCGGTCATAGGACATGAGAGCCAGGAGAAGACACTCAGCACCACCCAGAGACAAGTACAGAAGTGCTGGGTTGCACAGCCCACAAAGGAGATGGACTTCCTGCCAGATAGGTAGTTGGCAGCCATCTTGGGGATGGTTGTGGAGACGTGCATCAGGTCCATGAGGGAGAGCTGGCTGAGCAGGAAGTACATGGGTGTGTGAAGCCAGGGATAAGCACAGATGAGGAGAATGGTGAGGGTGTTGCCACTCACTGCAGTAAGGAAGACTACCATGGTGAAAGAGAAGAGAAAAAGGCAGGACAGGGAGTCATCAAAAAGCCCTTCAAGGATAAAGTCTTCCAAAGAAGTCTAATTCCTCTGCCACAAGTCTACTTTCTCAATCTCTGGAGAAAGAGTGGAGATTAAGTGGTTTATAAGAAATACTGTGATCCAGCATATGACACAGTAGACACTTGTAAAGAGGGCTCTTTCTTCTTACTTCAGAGCATTCAACAGCTGTAAATGTTGAAATAACCTTTCTTTTTAAAAAATCTAGAATTTTTTTCACAAATATGACCACTTTGAAATTCCAAAATATCTAGATGCTACGAAGTGTCAAACTTCAAGTCTCTGGTCATTATGGGAAATATATATATATATATGCACATAAATATTTATTTATACGTAACTATATACAAGTACATGTATGATTATTATTTGCATGTATTGTGTATGTATGGTTTGTTCAGTTTTGTTAATTTGATCAGTCAGGATCCAACCAGAGAATCTGAACCACTAAGATATATCTCTATGTACACATAGTGTGATGGATTGTGTTACACAACTTTGACCCTACACAATTCTGGAAGAAGTTTAGGTGGCTTATGTAGGGATGTTACCTATGTGTCCAAGGAGCAAGCAATCAAGAAGGGAAAACAGATACAGAGATGGACAGATAAACTGGAACCCACAACCAAGATCTATAACTCCACAAGGGCAGACTGAAACCCATGTCAGTCTTTGTTGTCTCTGGAATTGGTTATGTAGGTATCTTGCAGGAGCTGGGGACCTTCTTAGTGGAGCTGAATGTATACACCTGGCCCACATATCAAAGAACCCAGGGGGCAATCCTGGGGAAGACAGAGCACCTGCTACCCTGAAGTCATTCACCGGATCAGCAGGAGCACAAATAAATACAAAGCAGCTGCTTCCCTCTGGCCTCCAAATCTTTCAGGAATCTCCTCTGGCCCACCTTATGAAGAAATGCACAAAAATGGGAGTTCAGGGAAATGTAGTTCTTAGCCAAGCAGACATATCACAAAGCCACCAGAGACAAATAGAGGAAGTCCTAGATTGTCCGTCTTCTATCAATTTGGCATGCATACACATCTCCATAAGCCATCCTTCATCTCCAAATAAATACAACAAATAATCTGCCTAACATAATAAAATACATCCAGCATACAGCCAAACCCATGCTAACCCATTCCCCAGAAGAAAAAAATATTTTATTATTTTGGTTTTGGTGACAGAATGAGGAAGGGAGGAGGGGTTGAAGGGTGGGGAGGGGAATGGGGGGAAAAGGAATTCAGATATATTATGTACAAAAACATCTTTGAGAAGTTGAGTGAGCGGGCAACCCACTTTCCAGTCCCCCTTCTGTCTCTCTTAACGGAAGCTATCTTTCTCTCAATAAATTCTTCCTCCTCTTAAAAAATAGATATATTATGTACAAGTACAAATTCCCTATAATGAATGTGATCAAAATGTACAACAGATAAAGTACTAATAAAAAATAAAGCTTTAAAAAGCTATTAGTAATTAAAATAAATGAAGGTAAATATATTTTTTAAAAAATAAATGACACCTTCTCAAGTGATGCTAGGATAGTCAGTACATAAATACACTGCCCAAGTGACACTCATGATAAACTCTTAAGTGGTTAAATATGATACTAAAATTACAAGCAACAAAAGAAAAAAATGAATAAATTAGACTTGATCAAAATAAAAATTTGTGTGCCTTAAAGAACTCTATCAAGAGAGTGAAAGACAACCCATAGAATGGGAGAGAATATTTGAAAATAATTTATCTGATAAATATCTAACATCCATACTAAATAATGAACTCTACTGTACAACAACAAAAAATAAAGATAACCCAATTTTTAAGTTGGCAAAGGATTCAAATAGACATTTCTCCAAAGAAGACATACAAGTAGCCAGTAAGTACATGGGAAGACATTTAACACAATTAGTCATTAGAGAAGTGCAAATCAAAACCACTTGACAACACTTTACACACACTAGGATGACTAGGATTTTTTAAAAAACACGCACACAAAAAATAACAAATGTTGGTGAAAATGTGACTAACTTGGAATGTAAAAATAATGCAGCTGCTATGGAAGTTACTTTGACAAGAATTGCCACGTGCCTCAGCAATTTCATTCCTAGATATTTACACGGTGATTTAAGGCCAGCCTGAGCTACTTAATGAGACTCTGTGTCAAAAAAAAAAAAAAAAACACTTGGGGCCAGGGATTTAGCTCAGTGTTTCCGCCATCTGCCTCGCAAGTGCAAGGACCCGAGTTCAAACCCAAAAAAAACAAAACTTGTATAGACGTGTTCATAGCAACAGTATTTTGAGTGGCGCTGAATTTCTTTTTTATAATTAATTAAGTTTATTGCTCACATAATGATCACATTCATCATAAGGAATTTGTACCTGTACATAATATATCTTATTCTTATTTTTTCCCATTCCCTTACTCTCAACCCCTCTTCCCCTCTTTATTTACTAAAGCTTTGTTATTTTTAATACCCAAAAAAAAGAAACAAAACAATATCCAGTTAAAAAAATGCAATATATCCTAACAATAGCATGATTTTCAATTATATAAAGGAATGAAGGTCTGATACATGCTACAACATAAATGAACCTTGAAAGCATTATGGTACATAAATGAAGCCAATGTAAATGACCAAATATTTTATGGTTCCATTTATATGAAAAGCCCAGAGTGCGAAAATCCATAGAGATAGAAAATAAATCGAGATGCGCAAGTGCAAGGATCCGAGTTCAATCCCCGGTACCAAAAGAAAAGAAATCAGTAGTTGCTTATGTTTGGGAAAATAAAAGATTAGAGGTAACAACTAAGTGAGGTAGGAGTTTTTTGTTTTGTTTTTTGAGTTGATGAGAATGCTCTAAAATTGTATTGGATACATAATTCTGTGAACATACTGAAATCCATTTAATTGAATACTTCAGCAGGCAAATTGATATGGTTTGTGAATTGTATCTCAATAAAGCTATTTCATTGGGAGCTGTGTAAGGAAAAATAATAATGTCATTTATTTTTTTTTCTTGGTCACTTTGCCTGGGCTCTGGCTATAGTAGATAGGAATTCTTATGAGAAACTTTTGTAGCATGAAGAAAAAAATGTTATTTACCTATTTGTTGTCAAATTATCTGTTGGAAACCAAATGCCTTTCCTTGGAAATGAGCCTTCTTAACCATATATATATATATATATATATATATATCTTGGGTTACTTTTCTTTGTGGGCAAGAGGGGATTCTGCCAAAAAGTATATGGGTAACACATTTTCCAAAAGAAATAACTGAAAGACTCAAGAAAAGAAACTTGATACTCAGATTTAAATTATCCACTAAATTACATTCTGCTGTAAACTTCCCTTTTGCTATTATTCTCAAATCACCGTTAAAACTCTATTGTCTTTGCTGTTCAGTATTGAAAGCAATGACTTTTAAAGGTAGAGACTTGGTCCTGCATTTAAGTTCCTGTTGTGCCAAAGACCATGTGACAGATGCAGTGTACCAAGTGAGAACTGAGCAGAAATCAGAGCTACCAGTGGTCATAGGGACACAGCCTGTGAAATCACAGTAATCTTGCTAACGATGTGGTTGAGTAACTGAACAAATCTCATCCTGATATTAAGGGACATTGGGTTATGTACACTTGTTTTTCCACAACCAAAGTTTCTATGACTACAGGGCTGGGTAGCATTCACAGGTTATAGGACTTTGAAGTTGTCAGGAGTGTGGAATATAGATCATAAAAAATAAGCACAGTAATTGAGACAGAAAATAATATTGTCCTTACCAACAGGAATGTCATTAGTGTCATCAATATTTATTGAGCATGGCAAGGGAGAGGCATGGTTCATGGATGCTTCTGTTCAGTGATTCTTGAACCAAGCATATGAAAATTGTGATGATGACACCAGATAATTCTGGTAAGAAGACATGATAAGGAACTCTTCAAAATAGTGTTTTCAACTGCATGCCCCACCATGGCCCTTAGATAGCTTTCCACAGCCTCTAGTTTGTCCTGGATCTGAATCCTCACTCGATGGATTTTTGTTTTGTTTTGTTTTGTTTTGGTACTGGGGATCGAACTTGGGTCCTTGCGCTTGCAGGGCGGGCAGAGGAACCACTGAGCTAAATCCCCAGCCCTCGATGGATGTTTTGTAGAAGATCCAATCATAAGGTTTTCTGCAGATGAGCTGAGTATCTTTATAATTCTGCAAAGTAGAGATCAAGCAAAAGCTGGCATTTTTCCTGAGGAAAAAACTAAATGGAAAGCCAGGAAGTGCAACAGATTGGTGTTTTCATCCTGGTTCCCTGGAAGGAGCATCCAATTGATGGGGGTGAGCCCTGGGAGATGAGTTGGGGGCAGTGGTCAGAAGGCATCTGCCTGGGAACTGGTTATCTGCTTTGTAACATGTGGAAGTTGCACTTGCCAGAAGGATGAGGGACCTCCCCTAGTTGGAGATTATCAGGGTAGAGACATTCGGGGCAGTAAGGGAAAGGGTGGTTAGGGTCCTTCTCACCTGCTTCTCGAAACTACTCTTTTGTTTCCACGACTGGGAAGTTACTGGTTGGTTCCTTGTGTTTTGTGGGGCTCTCTGAAGTTGAGAAGCAGTTAGAAGAGGAAAATCTGTGCTTCTGGAGCTTCCACAACTTCCCCACACCCAGAAGCACAAGTTCCAAAAGAGTAAACAAAAGGCACAGCCCACTAATCCCAAACATTGTCCTTAGAAGGATAGTCTTCTCAGAGGGACGGGACAGACTACAGGTTATGCTGCCAAGGCAAGGATCTTGACGACACAAAAAGGAACTGGGTACCTTGAACCCATACAGATGGTACTGCCCCCCCAAGGCTGCCCCTTCAAGGACCACTCGAGCCCCCAGCTGTGCCACATAGGCCCAGAGCATCTTGTGGCTTCCAGCCCCTGAGGCATCTCTGCAGCTGTCCCCTTTACAGATCAGAGTCGCTTCCTCTGTCTTCGCCTTTCCTGGTTCTTCCCAGTGTCCAATCACATGGCACAGGGTGAACCCCACATAGAGGGCACTGGGTACAGCCACCAGGATGAGTTGGAAGGACCAGAACCGCAGTGGAGAAAGGGGGTGGAAAGCATCATAGCAGGCAGCCTTGCAGCCTGGCTGCTGGGTGTGACACACAAATTCACTCTGGTCATCACTGTAGACCCCAGGCCCACCGGCAGCCAGCAAAACAAGGCGGAATCCCAGGAGCACAGGAAGCAGGAGGCGCCCCATGAGGGTGGAGTGCTGGCTCTCTAGAGCCAACAGCTGCCTCAGGAACTTGCCACACATCCTGTTAGGAAACAGAGAACAATGATCAGTCTAGGTGTGTTGCTAATTGCTCTCCAGAGAGCCCCAGGCCACCTTGTCACTGCTAACCCAAGGACCCATAAAGTCTTTTGCCCCCTCTCCGAAGACCTGGTTGATCAAATGTATTAGTCAGCTTTATATACTTAAAATGAATTACCTGAGGCAGTTAACTTTGTAAAGAAAAGGGTTTATTTAACTCACAGTTTGGGAGATTTCAAGTCTAGAACATAGCACAGGCTTGGGAAAGTTCACCCACTGAATGCATCACTTCATGTCTTGGATGGCAAAGGCAAGGAGCATATGTTGGAGCAAATGCTCAAGTTTCCAACCCCCTGGTGGGGTGGGAGAGCTTTTACAATCCCTTTCAAGAGCATGTCCCCAAGACCTAAAGACCTCCCATTAATCCTCACCTCAGAAAAGTCCACAGCACCTCCAAATATCATAACCTGGGGACCTGAATCTTTGAAGGACATTCATCTAAACCATAGCAAATGACTGCACCTATTTATTAATTAATGGATGATCTATGTAAGATAAATAGTACAGTAGTGAATTGTGCAGGAGACTCTCTCTCTCTCTCTCTCTCTTTCCTGGCTTCCACTTCTATATTGCTGGAATGAAGAACTTTCAGCAGGGGGTCTCTGTCTTTTTTCCATCCCTCTCTCCTTTTCCCAAAGACTAATAGTAATAGCCCTGGATACTACATATTTCTGCCCTTATTTGTTGCTTCCCAGGTGATGGCTGCTACATCTGGTGACACTAACAGTGTCACCTTAACCAAATCAGTGCTAACACTGGCAGGGGACACCCGTTCTGTTGCTCTCTGCAATTCTCTTTTGCCTTCCCCTCAGGTGTTCCCATCATGCTGGTAAGATTAGCAGGCTAATCTTAGTTAGGTTAGCAGGCTAATCTTAGTTAGGTTAGCAGGCTAAATGGGATTGGGGTGAAATAAACAGGGAGTATTCAAGAGCACTTTAGTCTGATACTCTTTAGACCTTACCAGCTCAGGAACACGAGAAGATCTTGAAGGAAACACAGCCAGCAGAATTTGCTATAATTAAATGCTATTGTGCTGGAGGCTAAAGCCAGAGATGATAGGATAGAAATTCAAATTTTACTCCCCTTTGCTACTGTATTCTGGACATATATCTGCTTCACATGGTTAAGGACAAGTTTCAGAAGTTCCTCAGTTCCATCACCAAAGTCCCATCACGTTTCAAACCCAACTTTGCCGTCTTTATCTCTGTCCTAGTCAACAGCCTTCCTCAATTCCCAGCAGCTATTTCTAACCATCCCTAAACCCAAACCCAAATCCTTACACACTTAGCTCTTCTCAATCCCAAAAGACCCTGTGCTATGGCCTGAATATTAGTGTGCTCCCAAAATCTGTATGTGGGAACTTAATATCCAGGATGATAGTATTAAGAGATGGAACCTTTAGATCATGAGGGCACAGCCCTCATAAATGGGATTAGTGTCATTATAAAAGAGGCTTGAGGGAGCCTTTCCCTCTCTTCCACCATGTGAGGACACTAGAAGGCACAATCTATGAGAAACAGGCCCTTACCAGACACCATGTCTGCTTGTGCCTTGATCTTGGACTTCCCTACCTCTAGAACTGAAAGAAATCAATGTTTATGTTACTCAATCTAAGGTATTTTGTTATAGCAGCCTGAGAAGACTATGACAAAACACTATGCATCTTGTTCCACAGAAGGAATAAGAGATTCTAGTGTGTAACCCTACAGCTACTGTGTTATCTTCACATTCATTTCTTTATCTAACATCTTAGAAAAAGAAATGACCCTACATTTGTCCAAGGCTACTACCCCTTCCAAACCTATGTCCTTGGATCTCTCCTGCTTCTTCAAGAGTTTGATCCCCAAATTCTCTTCCTTATAATTTAGACCCCTCCTTGTTATTTCCTCTTCAGCTATGAATATGACCCTTTAACCCTAAAAACAACTATTTAGGTCTCTAAGTTGACATAGCAGAAATAACCATGCCTAATTTGTCTCATATCAGTTTCTCAATTATAATACTGAGTAATATGCATAAAACAACTTTAAATGGGAATTAGTATTGTAAACTATACATGAGAACAAGCCATATACCATGGCATAGGGAGAATTATTACTTCTGAGTAGTTAGAAGTGATGGACTAGGAGGCTTTCAAGGACATTCTAAGGTACTTAATGGACCAGAGAAATTTGTCACTATCTACCAGCTATGATGGAACTATATTTTGAGCCCCTAGAAGCCAGACTTCCCTCAGTACCTATCTTTCTACTTCTTTCACAGACTGTGATATATATGATAAATATATTTCAGAGGCATATCAGACCACTAAATTTCTCTATAAAAATTAATTAAAAGGATGGGGATTTAGCTCAGTAGCACCGTGCCTGCCTCACAACCTCAAGATCTGAGTTAAATCCCCAGTACTGAAAAAAAAAAAAAGTTAAAAATTTTAGGACCAATTTTCAATCTCTAGAAAGACACAAAATTAGTCTCATAATTAAAGTTAGAGATTGTAGTTATTTCCAAGATTCTTTAAAATTTGAGACTAGATTTTTAAATATATAAAAATAGAATAGAAATATCATCAATATAACACAATTAAAATCCACCTTGAAAGCAATGTATCAGATTCTGAGGAAAGTCAAATTGGGATACTCAGAAACATACTTGAGAAGCTGTTTAGAATTGACAGGAAGAAAATAAATAGTGAATGTTGCAAAAGGTAAACAGATACAGAACACACCTGTTTTTTTAATGTGAAAATCAAGATAATAACAAAACAAAATCACTACAGGCTGAACATCCCTAACCAAATGTCTACAATCCAAAATGCTCCAAAATCCAAAACTACGTCCCAACAAGTCATCAGAAGAGGAAAATTTCACACCGGACCTCATATGACACATGTCACGGTCAAATGCAGCTACCATAGAAATATTGTATAAAATAATCTTCAGGCTATGTGTATAAGACATATATATGAAATTGATCAAAATACACAATGATGAATTTTTTAACTTATTACAGTAAAAGACACATTGCCACTAATACCCCTCAGAATCCTCCACCTCATATCCCATTGTTCTTGCCACTTTCTAAAGCAGTTCTGGGAGTCTTCTTTCATGAGTGTCTTTAGTTGCACTGTTGCAGGTGACTTGATGTCCTGAATCAATTCAAAACACTTACCTTTCATGGTCATTTTGACTTTGAGGAAGAGCCAGAAATCACACAATGCCAGATCCAGTGAATAATGTGGATGAAGACACACCATAACATTTTTATTTGACAAAATTACCATAAACATTTCATTAATGAGGAGTGATCAATAACTGCAATAGATTTTTTAATTTAAATTACAATAAAAGACACACCACCATTAATCCCACTCAAAATACTCCTCCCTGCTTCAAAAACATCTATCTCATCATTTTTTGGCAATGTGTCTTTTACTGTGATAAGTGCATAGGTTTTTGTTTTTTTGTTTTTGGTACCAGGGATCAAACTCAGATCCTTGCGCTTGCAAGGAACACTGAGCTAAATCCCCGGCCCAAGTGCATAGGTTTTTAAAAATTTAACAATTCATCATATTCTTTGATCACTCTTTGTATGAAACATAAGTACATTTCATGCTTACAGTTGGGTCCCATGCCCAAGAAATCTCATTATTTATACACAAATATTCCAAAAATCAAAAGAAAACAGATTTCTAAAGGTTTCTGGTTTCAAACATTTCAGATAAGGGATATTCAACCTGTAGCTTACTTAGAAGGAGAGAAAGCACTTAGCATATCAGTGCCTGAGGAAAAAGTAACTTCTCAATAAATGTTGACTACATTTGGGGGGTTGCTTTTGAGCTCTACAGAGAATCAAAAGAAAGGTCAAGTTCTAGTTTTAAGTGTCTCAACCTTGGCATTACTGACATTTGAAACCAGTAATGCTTTGTCTGGGGTGGGTGCTGTTCTGTGGGATACAGTATTTCCCAGCACTCCCAGGCTCTCCCCACTAAACATCAGCAGCACATTTCTCCCCTCCTGCCCACATGTGACAACCAAAAATGTCTCCAGACACTGCTAAATGACCTAGGTGATAAATTCACCCTGATTTGAGAAGTACTACTTCAGGGTAGCACTGGCTAGCACGCTCTCCACTCTCCGCCCCGGTGGCCAGCTCTGTAAGACAAGGTGTCTGGCACAGAGCTTCTCAAGGAGCTTCTGTAGCTTTCCATTTCCTAAGTCTATGACAATCAGCCCATCTTCCAGGTGGGCCTCACCTCCTCCTTCAATCAGCCCCCATCCCACTGCACAAGTCCTCAGCGTCCCTGGATTCAGGGGAGGAAGTCCCAGGGTGCTGACAGCTTCTTCCCTGGCTTTTTTGAGAGTAATCAGACTAAATGCTAAATTTGATAACTCTTAAATTCTTACTCTCAGCCTCATCTTATTCCAAAGCATAAGCCCAGCACCCTCTAGACACATTCCCAGCAGACCTAAAAAGGGACCGGCCTGGCATATTCCAGGGATCAAGGATTCGAGTACTTTATAGAGTCTTTATCTCTAGATCCCCTGCCTCACCCGCTTTCTGGAGCCCGCACCAGACACTCGGATGTTCTCTCAGAGGCTCTCGGGACTGAGCTCACCACAGAGCTCTTGCCTGAGAACTCTGGTTTGGAGGCCCCATATCTAACACTAAGCACCTTTCCTTGTCCTGAGCCCCTGAAACTGTCATCAAAACAACACCTATTCTGCCCATAACCTGGATCTCCTGGAGAGTTCAGACATGTTCTGTTCCCCAAAGTCTTCAGACAGACTAAAAGGAGTTTCCTATACAACAGCCTTTCATCCTCCTTTCTGCCTGCTTTCCTCCAACTCTGTGGTCTTCCCTGCCTGATCCCACTGTTCCAGCCCACCTGTCTCATTCCCTGAGATTGACACCCTCCTCTTGCAGAGATGTTACAGCTTTGCCCCACAGGTACTAGGGCTCCTAGGCTGAACACCAAGGCCTTAGGAGCTAAGGCAGAAAAGGAAGGGAAGCTACTACCCAGCTCCCTTGATGAGCTCACTCTGAGGGACAATGTTCTGTTTCTAACAATGGAAGCACCGTTTTCAAATAAGTTTGTCTGGGAGTTGGCAGGATATGAGCTTTATCAAGATTTGAGACAATGAAGCAATATCTATGAGCTCAAGAGTCAGAAGAGTAAAGAAAGCTTGGAGTGTGAGTAGATTTTCAAATATCTAAAACAGATTTTTTAATTCCATCATGATTTTGATAAGAATTTTACCAAACATCACATATTCTTATGAAGAAAAAATGTCAGGATTCTGTTGGTGGCAGAATCCATCCCAGAGAGTTAAGGGATGAGGGAGGGAATGTCCAGAGGGAGGGCAGGACCTATCAGTGCAAACCAGGGCTTACTGCTCCCATCGTAACCCCACCTGGCCTGGATAACATTCTAAATGCTTCTATTCAAAGCGTGGCCATGAATATCATCAGGAATGCAGAATCTCGGGACACATTCCTAACTCCTAGATCACATTTGAATTGCAGTAATATCACCAACTGACTCATGGGGTCAGATTTGAGAAGCTGCTCTAGAGCCCAGGGAAGTCCCTGCCACCACCAGCAGCAGTCCCTGAGCCAACCTGGCTGCCCCAGGCCCATGCACTCACTTACACTCACCTGGCAGCTCTGAATAGAAGCTCCAACCACAAGGGAAAGAGGTAGAAGCGTCAACCACAAAAGAGAAGAGTCCTTAGATTGGTAGCCCACAGGGTCCTAGCTCTTGCCCTGGCCCTGCCTCCTACTGCCACCCACTTCTTTCCCCTCCCCTTTTCATTCCTGGCAGCCTCAGTGCAGGGTAAAAAAAAAATTGCAATTGGAGGAGCAGCCACCACTCATCTACTGGTCTCCCATCTCTTGGCTTTTTGATTTATCTTGGAACACATGAAAGCCCAACCTCAGCTAGGCTTGAGATATGGGAGTCAGCACTTTCACATCTTCCTCTTGAGGACAACTCACAACATCTCCCCAAAGATACTGTCTCTCCAAAGTTTTGACAACTATAACATTTTATACAACACTGACACAGGTATAGGGTTTAAGAGTGGCATGACCTGTTTATGTGCTTGTTTTTTTCTCTGAAGCGTTACATTTCAGACTTGCACATCATTTTGGAACATTGTATGTACTGTATTTTTTAAGCATTGAGTCTCGACATCCCAGCCAAAAATTTTACACTTACTCTCCTGTTTCACCAACATTGTTCAGAGCTTAATAAATAATAAATAATGGATCTTCTAAATGTTGCATGGGTATTTACTCACTACTGATAATACCTGTATGAGATAAGAACTGGTATCTCCTTTTGAAATGAAGAATGAAGGTACTAAGTAACTTATTCAAGGTAACCAGCTAGTGAGTGGACACTTTAGAATTTAAGCAAACTGGGTCGGGGATTTAGCTCAGTGGCACCGTGCCTGCCTCGCAAGCGCAAGGTCCTGAGTTCAATCCCCGGTACCAAAAAATAAATATAAAAATAATTGTTAAAAATCATAAAAATCCTCTATTTACATATTCCATAGCTTAATGATAAGTTCACTACCCATTCTATATACCAACCAAACACTGGGCTAGTATCACTGACAACTTCCTGCTCACTGACCACATCTTATCCCTATACTTATTGTACAAATGCTGCCACAAATTCAAAACAGAAGTACATCGTCCTAGCGTCCCTCCTCCAGCTTTGTTGGCCTGCAGTCGACTGTCCACATTGCAGACAGAATATTTAACTCAATTCTTGTTTAGATGTGCCAACTTGTTTACTAATTTATTTGCTTAACATTGCCTCTTGAATTCCATACCTTTTTTTCCTAGGTTAAATTTTCTTCCCTGAATAGGTGCTAAACCTTCAATAAAGAAAAGCAAGGTCAGTAATAGCATAAGACATCAAGAGAAGCTAACTGATTCTCCAGGAAAGGAGGGAAGGTGATCAAAAGGGGACTCGGAGACTTTTATAAACCTGGCAGTGTTTGACAAAGATTCTCTGCTGGACCAAACTTGGGCTCCTGAAACCTTCTCATAGATCTACCTGTGCACTTCCTTGTAAAATAATGCTTTGGGAGCCTAGGTAAATGAAGTTGGCAAGAACTCCCACTCTTCATATTTGATGGGCTCCTCATCCTCCATCCTCCACCCTGGGTGATATCTGATCACCCTGGCCTACCTTCAGCAAGGTGAGTTTTAGAAATCTCTGAGGTCCTCTCTGAGTCATTTCCCATCCCCCATCCCCACCGTGCATCTTGACTATAAATCCCCACTTGCCTGTGCTGCATTTGGAGTTCTCAGTCTCTCCCCCACAATAAAATCCCATCATAATGGTTTCTCTACCTATGCCATCATCCCCTCACCTTGAATAAAATCTTCCTTACTGTGCTTTAACAAGTGTTATTGATTTTTTTCTTTTACGTGTTCTATTTCTTTCTCTTTTTTTTGGTACCAGGGATCAAACTCGGGGCCTTGCACTTGAGAGGTAGGTGGTAGAACCACTGAGCTAAATCCCCAGCCCTATGTTCTATTTCTTAATTTGAGTCATGTATATATGTACAAGTCTCTGAATTAAAATTATTTGCTAAATGGCGCATTTAATTTTTATATAGCTTCCTCTATATTTATTATTTTTCACTATAAAAGGAAAAAAGAGGAAAGAAGAAAGAGAGAAAAGGCCCCGAGAGATGAAGTATCCTTCCCAAGGTTGCACAGCAATTCTCCTGACCTAAACTTTTGGGTCTTTTCTCCTCCCCTGAGGATGACTCAGAACTGGACATGCAGGTGTCTTTTAAGCTGATGGGCTGCACATAATACAACATTAGACTGTTCCCTTCACTCTCCTAGAAAGTTAGGAGGGTTAGAAGTTAGCTAGGGCTAATGAGGACACAGACACAGGGCAAGGCCTAGAGCATCTAACAGCCCTCTTTCTGATTGAAATCGAGGTGTTAAGGCAAACCTAATTTATCCTGTGAGTCATCCACATAGCTTGGTGGGCCGCTGAGAGCTCTGCACTCCTAGTCTCTGCTTCCAAACATCTCCTCCCTGGTCTGCTAGAGATCTAAACCCAAACACAGGGAATTGAACATTGCCCACCCAAGGCAGTCTTTTGTAATAACTCCTCCAGGAAAAAGTAAAGAAGACTAGCTAAGATGTGCCAGATGTTTTTCCTAGCACTTGTCAAATACTAACTCATGTGACCCTCATGACAATCCTAGGAAGTAGGCATTCACATTATCCTCATGCTATAGATGAGTAAGGAAACTAAAATAAAAAGGTGACATCTTTGTAAAAGACTCTTAAATAGTGAGAGGAAGAGGCAGAATGGAACCAAGGATGGTTCCAGAGTCAGGTTCCCCCCTCCCCTCTGCTAAACCACTTCTCAGGGAGGTGTCAGTGAGTCAGGTGCATTCAGGACATTTTTGCGCATGGTATGTGACCATATTCTTAGAAACCAAGAGCTGTGACCCCGCCATTCGAGGCCACACAGATGGTCCAACCAGAGTGACCAAAGTCCTTGTCCAAAAGTCTGCAGTGGGGGTGTAAAGTAGGGAGATGCACAGGACTCAGGGAATAGGGACATTTTTCAAAGTTGCATGAATTTCTCCTGATTCCTCAATAGGCCCATTTATAAAGGTCCACAATCCGGGTCAGTGTGGGTATCAGAGGCAGGCTAAGGTTGTTCCCGGGGGCTGAAGGGAGGGGAGCTCTGTTTAATTATATGTAAGCTGCTGCCAAGACACTGAAGCAGCAAGACAAACTTCTCTTTCACAGTAGCTTTCTGGGGATTGGTGCCAAGAAAGAAGCCCCAAGGGTAAAGAGAGGTCTCATTCCACTTCTTTATTCTACCAACAATGCCCTCCTTGTCTCTTGTCTTCCCACCAGATGAAACCAGCCTCCTCCTACAGCCATATGTTGACAATGTGTGCCAGGACCCAGAGCAGCCAGGCAGCTCAAGGGCGAGCATCAAGTAAGGGTCAGGAGTGGAAAGAACTATGGCAAAAAGTCTGTCCCTCCCTTCCCCATAGCTAGGTGAATCGCTCTGATTTTAGGTACAGTGAGAGACACACGGAACAATGGTTGAGGAGGGATCAGCAGAAGGAAAGTGTCAGAACTACCAGGAAAATGCCACCCCCATAGACCTGGATGCAACCACACTGGGCCTGGGACACTATGTGACCATGAGAGAAAGGAGCCGAGCCACGCTAGTCCTGGGCCAATTGTCACACAAATCTTGGGATACTATACACCAAAGAATTCTTAAGATTGTGCAGGTTTTTAATCTATATCATGGGTAAAAGGGTCAGCAAGTGTTTCTCGGCACTATTGCAGAAAGTAGACTTAGCAACGAGTTCAACTCAAAGAATTGGTGAAACTCTTAGGGAGGCTGATGCAGGAGGATGGCAAGTTTGAGTCCTATCTGAGAAACTTAGCAAGACCCTGTCTCAAAAGAAAAAAATTAATTAATTAATTAAAGGACTTGAGGTGTAGTGTAGTGGCAGAGCAACCCTAGGTTCATTCCCAGTACTGAGGGGGGAAAAAAGAACCAGTGATACAGAAGCATCATTCAGTTTTACTCCCTGCTAATCCTTTCTTCTTGACTTTCTGGATTCTGCAGTAAATTCTCCTTCCTGAAATTTCTGCATACAAGGCAAGACCTGCTGCTCCTGTGAGCGTGCAGCGCCGGGAGGCTAAAAGGAAGAAAAGACTTAACATCAGGCTGGAATGGGCAGCTGTTGATCTTTCTTGACCCCTTCAGCCGCATGGTGGGCTCCAGAGCTGATCCAACATCTGAAAGTTCTCTCCACTTTTGCAGGCCTTTATTCTGTGGCATTCCCTTCACCAGACTGTCCAAGCCCCATGAAGTTCTCCCTGTTTTTTCAAGTTACAGCCCATGCCAATGATGAGGTCTTCCTCTTCTACAGCTGTAAAAGCAGAAAAACTAAGCCCCTGGACTCTATAGCCAGATGGTGGGAATGGAGAATAGGAAGGGAGCCAAGTTCAGAAAACCAGAAAGGAAATCCTCATGGTGACCTTGAAAGGCATCATGGACTTTCCAAAGACAGATAAGGCCAATGGATTCAGAGTTGTGATTGCAAAATGAGGATGTGCTGTTTTCATAAGTATGTGGGGCAGCCCCCAAGTGAGCATGCAAAAGAGTGTTAGCAGGAAGAAAGCATCAGAGACCCAAAGAAATGTAGGAATCCAACTGACGTGACTATACCCATCTTGGTCATACCCTCCTGTCTTATCCACTTTCCTGTTGCTGCAATAAAATACCCAACACTCACAACTTAAAAAAGGAGAGATTAATTTTGGCTCACGGCTTCAGTCCATTGTTGGCTGGCTCCAAGGCAGAAACAGGATGGTGGAAGGGGCTGGCAGAAGAAAAGCTGTTCTACCCATGGCAGCCAGGAAGCAGAGAGAGAAGGAAGAAGCCAGGAACAAGAATGCAACCTTCCAGGCCCTACCTTCTAGCTACTCCAGTAATGAGTATATCACTCCCATGATCTAATCACCTTCCATACACATGAGACTTCTGGGGGATATTTTAGATCTAAACCATAATACCATCATTTTGCCCACAGGTGACCCTGGCACACATCCCCAGCCCTATGGGACAAAGACCTTAAGATAGGCAGCTGAGAATACTGGGCTCACTGCTGACACCTGGGCTGTTTCCTAACTGCTGGTGGACATGTTAATCGTGTCTCACAAAGACCAGGCACCTTCCCATTGGCCACCCTTTGTCTAGCTTAGCATCTAAACCCCTCCATACTGCCATGGGATGAAGGGATCCACCTCTCCTGCTGCTTTCCAAGATAGGCTCTGTCTGTAAATCCCTAATAAATTGCACTTTGTGCGATCTGCTGTCTGTCTCTTTCTCTGATCTTACAGCACCTTTGGCCTTTGGTGGCTGGTTCTCATACACTAGGACTGGGTTTTTCTGAAATAGAGGATCAAAAGGCAACACTAGGAATTCACAGGCCATTTCCCCACTCTCACAACACAGCTGATGCCACCTTCCCCACCCCACCCCCATTCTTATTCCAAGTTACAGCTCACAGCAGAAGTGATATTAGGGTGCCTTTTTTTTTTTTTTTTTGGTACTGGGGGTCAAATCCAGGGCTTTTGCACTGAGGTACATTCCCAGCCCTTTTTTTAAATTTTGAAATAGGTTCTCACTAACTAGCTAAATTGCCCAGGTAAGCTCAAACTTACCATCCTCCTGCCTCAGCCTCAAGCTCCACATGCCAAGTGCCAAGATTACAAGCTTGTGCCAGCACACCCACTTATCCAAGAATCTGACACCTCTCTCCCCCACACTTCCACCGACCTGTGGCTGAGACCTCTTTAGAAAGTGTCAGACCCACCTTCTCATGGGACCTCTGTCAGTCAACAGCTACATCACTGTAAGCAAGTGACTTAATTCTCCAGCACATATTGCATCAGTGAGTCTTCTTATGGTTATTGAGAAGTCAGTGTAACAAAACCAGCTTATGTAAGTGAGCTTCATTGTCTTTCCATCTACCCTCTACCCCAGTGGTCCCCAACCTTCTTGGCACCAGGGTTTCATGAAAGTCAATTTTCCCACAAACCAGGGTGGGGAATGGAGATACAAAGGATGATTTCAGATGATTCAAAGGAAGGCACAATCTAGATCTCTCGAATGCACTCTCACAGTAGGGTTCACACTCCTATGAGAATCTAACAGGAGGTAGAGCTCAGGAGGTAATGTGAGGGATGGGGAGCAATTGCAAGGAAGGATGAAGCTTCACTCACTTCCACCACTCCCCTCCTGTTGTACAGCCAGGTACTAATGGGCCTGTACCAGTGTGTGTGCCCCAGGGGCCTAGAGACCCCTACTCTACCCCATTCCCAAGGATATAGCTCAGCATTTACAACTCACTCAGTAAATAGAGTCCACAGTTCATAGTCCATGCTAGGTGGTCTGCCTTGGTATAGACAGACACAGCCACATGGGACCCTGTGCACCCTCTGGTCCAGTTTACACATCAGTTGACAGACTCAGAATTAAGTCATGTGTACTTATTTCCAAGGGGTAAAGAGGAAGATTAAGGAATGAAGTGCACAGAGTCTGACTCCAGGAAGACAGATCAGGAAAATATCGTAGATTGTCTCCTAAGTAGGGGTGATTAAGATACAGAGGATCCAGAATGACAGTGGAACAGACAAGTTGTGGACAGAAGTCATGAGTAACGGGAGAAATCAAAACTAGGTACTTACAGTGGACGGTATTATGGAGTAAGCACTGTGAACCAGGTACATGTTATCCATTGCATTCTCACCCAAAACCCAAGCACTGTTGTCCTATAAAGCCTGGATATTAACCATAACACTTACCATACTGGATAAAATCCTGCTTAGGAGTTACTGTGTCAAGTAATCAGAAGAAGGGGGTCGGAGCTGTAAGTAGGGATCGCATTGATCCTAAAAAATGGGAAAGGAAAAAACTATGGAGAATTATTGAAAATGGGTGGAGGAGATGAGAGCATGAGGAATTTAGGACAGGGATGATAAAAGCAGGACAGAGGAGAAAGAATCACTATGCAGTCATTAGACTATGCAGACAAACTCCTAGATGAAAAGTCACAAATAATCTAAATAAGATTAAAAAGGGTGTTTTTAGAATACTCCACAATGTCTTCATATCTGCTTCTCTTACTGTTTACAAGATGTCCAAGTGAATAAACATGGCCCTACTGAGGTGGCTGCAAGTCCTGTCCTAGAGAACAGACTCTCTCTTGTGGCAAAAGATAATGTTCTAAGACCTGGGAAACCAACCAAAGTAAATATGTAGCTCAGCTCAGAAACCTCATTTTTTCTTCCTAATACTGTGTTGCAACTGCACTGCAATAACCAGAGAGGCCCATCAGGATGGCACACGCCTGTAATCTCAGTACTTTTAGAGGATGAGGCAGGAGGATCCAAATTGGAACCCAGTCTGAGCAATTTATTGATTTAGCAAGATCCTCTCAAAATAAAAAATAAAAACAGGGCCAAGGAGGCCACGTGCTTAGCCCACCTGAGAGAGAGAGGTCCCAGGCTGCCAAGAGCCCCGCTCCGTCCAACCCGTGCCACGCCCACCAGCGACCAGACAGAAGGTAAAGACGCCTCTCCACTTGCCATGCCAAGTGCCCTGCCCCGCGCCTCTGGCCTCCTGGCTGTGCCGCTACCTGGTTCCACACTACAAAGGCTCAGGGGACACCAGACCACCGTACTTGCTAAGTAGGAGGGACCATCACCTCCCATCAGAACCTGGACTATCTTCAGGGGAAGAGCAGCTGGAACTTGCAGTAGAACCTTGCAGGGCTCAACCCTGCAGGAGGACAGGGAGCTCAACTTGGAACTTGCAGCCAGAAATCTGCCTGAATTCCACAGGTCTACGACTCGCTTGTTGAGACTCACTGACTTATATCTGCACACTGCTGCCCAAGTTGTCTATTGTGACAGCAGAGAAATACCCTGAAGGTGGTCCTTCATTTTCATTTTTATTTTTTATTTGTTATTTTCAAAATTATTATTACTGGGTTTTTTGCTCTTATTTTTAATTTTTTTCCTACTCTTTTCAAATTTTTATTTTTCTCTTCTTTTTTTCTTTCTTTTCTCTTTCTCTCTCTCTCACTCACTGTCTTGCTATTTCACATTATTCTTCATCTCCCTTTTTGTTCCTGTTCTGAGCCTAATTCAGATTTCTTCTTTCTTTTTCTTTTCTTCACTTTTTCCTTCTCTTGCCTGTGTCCTCTGGCCTCACAGCTAACCTTCCCCTATCCTTCTACCTACCTATCCCTCCCTTCCCAACTCCTTCTAACTCCCTATCCCAAAGGGTAAAGTTGCTATATTGAAGAGTTTATTCACTATAAACATATGTTGGGTTGGTCCTCGATTTTGATTTAATTTACACAGTTAAAGGTGATAGATTAATAATTACCACAAATTGTAGTTTTCTAAGATGTACTTGATGCTATGGTTTTGAGGATTGTATCACTTGGGCTAAGGTGTTGTGATTGATCTAATCAGTTGTCCTTCCTGGTATAAAGAAAATGAGATAGCCTCAGTCATTAGAGACTCAAAACCTAAAGACCAGCTGTATCTGGAAGACACCTCTGAGAAGCAATCATTCCATAAGGGTTCTAATTACAAGCAACAAAGATACCTACAATAAGCAATTTCAAAGTATCA
>NW_004624740.1:17037706-17071706 GCF_000247695.1 Heterocephalus glaber | reverse complement strand
TCTCTAGTGTGAGAAACTGAAAGTGTAAATAAGGATTAAAATGATTAAAACGAATAACTGATAATTTGAAATAGGAAGAAAAGGTCCAAAGGGGTAGGGGAAGTGGGAGGGGAAGGGAAAGGGAAAGGAAAAATTACGAGAAAAGGAAAAAATGGAAACAAAGTCTTTGTAAATAGGAAAGGGACCACAGGGAAAAGGGAAAAAATAAGAACCAAGATACATCATGTACAGGTACAAGCACCCAATGATAAATGTGAACTTACTGTATACCTAAAATGTACCAATAAAAGAATTTAAGCAAAAAAATAAAAATAAATAAAAACCGAGCTGGGTATACGTGTAGCTCAGTGCGAAGGCCCTGGGTTCAATCCCCAGAACCACAGGGGAGAGGGTTTGCTAGGGAGGAGAAGGGCCGCGCTAGATTGAAGTGGCCAGTGGGAGACACCTCCCCCCAAGTTCCAACCTAGTTCCTTGAGGTTAAAGGTTCTGTTTAAGGGTTTTCCACAAGGGTTTTGGGAGACTTCCTCCCACAGAGCCGTTCGAGGAGCCAAGAGGGCAAAGCGCAGGATTAAGGAGCTGCTCCTCCCGGCACCACAGGGAGCCCGGCCTCCTCTCAGACCCCAAACTACCACCTTGCTATTAATCCTAAACGTGAGCCTTCTGTGCAGTGTGTGCAAGCAAAGGGTTGGGGGCCGGACGGACAGACGCCAGAGTAGTTTTTCACTCTTGCTTTTCCGAAGTCCTGGCTCTGTGGATCTAAAAGAAAACATAAATGTCCGACCCCCTGTAATCCAACACTCAGGGAGCTGAGGCAGGAGGATTCCAAGTTCGAGACTGGCCTAGGGCATTTAACAACTTAGCAAGACCCGAGCTCAAAACTAATTAATTAATTAATTAATTAAAATGGCTGGGGATGTAGCTCAGTGCGAAGGCTCTGGGTTCGATCCCCAGAACTGAAAAAAAAAATCAAAAATTTTTTTGATCCAGGTCTTGTTTTTATTAAGGCCCATTCCTGTCCCATCTTCTGGCTGCCATCATTCCAGGTGTGACTTTTGGTCGCCTGGAACAGAGAGCTGGGAAGGGGGGACATGTAGCTCAATCAGATTAGAAGAAAGGAAATGGAATCTAGGTCTGGGGTCAAGAATGTAAATTGTGCTGATGTCTCTCTCTAACCCACTGAGCGGATTCAGGTAGCAGACAAGCTATGAACCAGAGGGCTCCGGATCCATCCGAAGAGGAAGCCGCCGGACTTGGAAAGGTTCAGCAGGGTGTGAAGGTTACTAAAGCATGAAACTCGAACGGATAAATGCTACCAACACAAAGCCCCTGACCGCCTCTCCCCTGCAGAGGCCTTTGGAGATCGCCTGTGTAGATCCAGCCGCTCTCCCGCCTCCCACACCCGAGGAGACTCCAGCTGCGCTCTGCCCGGGCCCTCGGAATTCGATGCTTCCCGGTCCCGCCAGTGATCTGACGCCACCTAGCGACCACTTTTTGCATCGTTTCTCTAGTACTCCAGCCCAGTCACCAAGGGATTAAATTTGCGCCTCTGGGTCCCCAACGGAGTTCCAGGAGACCCAGCGAGGACCAGATCCTAATAGCCATTCCCCCTGCAGCGGTGGACCCGAATTCTCAAACTTCAGTCCTCTTTTACATGCAAGCAGCCATTGCTGCTCAACCCAACCCTAACTGTAGCTCTAGTCCTAGTTCCCATCACAGTTGAGTTGGTTGGTTCAGCAGTCTTTGCTGCCTACATGAACCCCAATATGGAGGAGGATGTGGGAACGACCATTGGGCCAGGTGCTCCGTAAGCCTGGAATTTAACCCTCTGTGTAAGCCAGTAAATTAGCCTGCTGATGTGTTTTGGATGCAGACAAAAGACAGAACGTTGGATCAGAGTTAAATGGCTATGGATCCTGTCACAGCCAGCAACATAAGTGTCTCGGTGAAAGTTCCCCTGGGCCCTAGTATCCCAGATGGTAACTCTGAATAGGCCAGGTGGGCACTAGGTGGGCCGTGGGCCTGTGTTGCAGTCAAGAAATACTGAGCTTGGGAAAATGTATGTGTTTACAGTGAACTATAAGAAACTCGGCTCTTTTTCCAAAGAGAATGAGTACCTCATCCTATACAGATGCTCACTGCAAACATTACCCTGAGAAATGGCCCAGGTATAGATCAGACAGGGTCTTGCATTCTTGACATGCCCAGCAAGAATATCCAGGAAGCTCAAAGCTTGTAGCTGATTGTCTCTCCTAACAGCTTTCTCCAAAATCCCTTCTGCTCCCACTTTTGTGCTAGGTCAACCTGTTGTCCAAAGGGATTTGTAAATTGATTGTTTTCATTGATTGGAGCAGGATTGCCTCAGAATGGAACACTTTGATCCTTGGTGACTCTCGTCGACATGGGACACAAGATACGGTCAGATTGTAGGCTATGAATGGCCATCCCTCTGCCCCTCTGTGTTTGATGGAGTGGGGGTTGGACCTGTAAGTGCTACCCCAGATCTACAGCAACACAGAGTGACAGGGTTGGCACCAAGCAATAGAAGTTCCCTGGGCTCTGTGCCACCTGCCAGGTATTGGAGTGGGAGCAGCACACCTAAATCCATACATCAATGTCCTTATCACTGGTCCTAGAAAGCTTCAGATTGTTTCATCAAGCATCAGAGCCAATGAGCAATGGGAGTAAGTGACGGGTCTTTCTGCTTCTGGAGCCATTCTGCCAAGGCTGAGTGAAAGGTTCATGAATAGGGAACACATCCTTGGCTAGTGGGATGCAGATGAGGAGATGGGAAAGATGTGTAAATCCACACTATCTTTGGCAGCTGACATGGTAAGTCAAACCAACAATGCCTTCCTGAAATAAAATGCCAGATGGAAGCACTAGGGAATACAGACATACTAAAATGGCAGTGTGTGCAACATCCAAAGGAGGTCATATGCAGGCACCATGGCACTTGTGGTATCTGTTGGTGGGTTAGAAATAGCACATGAATCCCTCCTATTTGGAGGTTGGGCTGGGGATTGAACCCAAGCCCTTCACGCTGAGCTACATCCCCAGCCCCTTTTTTATTTTATTTTTTTTTTGAGGTGGGGCCTTGCTAGACTGCTAATTTGCCCAGGCTGGCCTTGAATTTGGGATCCTCCTGCCTCAACCTCCCAGAGTGCTAAAGTTACAGCCACCATCACACTCAGCTCAATCCTAGATTCCTGAAGAAATCCAGGGTGGTTCTCAAAGGATAACTGACACACACAAAGTCCAACTTCACCTTACTGGTGATGTATGCATAAATGAAAAGCAATTTTCTCAAAAGAAAAAAGAAAATGACTTCCCCATCTCTTAGCGCAGAGCTCAGAGTTCTCCCTTTGTTCTAGGAAAATAGAAAAGGAATTACCTGATGGGCTGTAGGGAGCAACTCAAAGCCTCTGACAGAAATTTCTCCCTTATGTGGTTCCTTCAGCAAAATGAGGCCAACCCTCAGGCCCAAGCAGAACTCTGCCAATAACTTCTCCACAGTCCCTGATGAAATAGGTAACTGGAAGGATTTTCTCCTGATGTGATGCAAGACCACAGTTGTGCCATTCCATTTTTAGAGTAGATCAACAAAAGCCCCACAGGCACAACACAAGACAGAAACACTGTGCTGCTGTCTTCAGCTAGCAACTGCCTTTTCATACTACTGGATAACTCTTCAGCTCCTAGTTGGCAGCTAGCATCTCTCAGGCCCAGTAGATCATGAACATAGTGATGCATTTAGTTCATTAAAAGCCTGAACAAAAAGTTCAGGCCATTCCAATCTCTAAAAGTCAAACAAGCTTAGATTGAGAAATATATGAGAAAAGAAAAAAAAATGGAAACAAAATCTATGTAAATAGGGAAAGGTGGAAGGGGTGAAGGGCACACAGGTAAAGGGGAAGAAAATAAGAAACAAGATACATCATGTACAGGTACAAGCACCCAATGATCAATGTAAACCTATTGTATACCAAAAATGTACCAATAAAAGAATTTTTTTTAAAAAAATGAGTTAGTTGATTAGTTTTTGTTGGTAGTACTGGAGATTAAACCTGGACCTTTTCACTGAGGTACATCATCAGTCCTTTTTTATTTTTTATTTTGAGAAAGGATCTTGCTAAATTTCCCAGGCTGGGTTGAAACTTGCAATACTGCTGCCTCAGCCTCCCAGAAGGCTGGGATTATAGGTATGCACCACTGAACCCAGTTTAACCTGATTTTTTAAGAAAATACATTTTACCCAAAGAATTGAACTAATACTAGGCTAAGTCAGGTGCTGAAAACAACATATACAATAAAATCTATTCATTATAATTAAACCATTTTGATTTGTACCTTCAAATCTCCAAAAGCTCAAGAAATGACAGTACAGGTTTCCTCTGGAAATGGCAGTAAAAAGGAAAAGAAGTAATTAAGGAGGACTGGTTGAAAGTCTAAGAGGCTCTTTAATTTCTCAGATTATCTTCCCCTTCCCCCCACCCCATTTCAAAACACTACCATTTCAAAACATTCACCAGCCCTCTTTCCTCTAAAAATCGTAGAATACTAAACACCAAGGCTTCTTGCAGACCCTGCTCCAGACAGGAGATTGGAAGAGCTTTCTCTGGGAAATTTCATCAACCCTACAGGGGAAGACCTAAAGATAAAGACATTGACAGTTCCCTGACTACATGACCAGCCAGCCCAATCTACAGTGATCATTAAGTCAACACAGTCTTGTGTAATTCAAAGCCTCAAATGCTTTTTATAGGATAAAATTATTAAATGAAATAAAAATTTAGAGGCTGAGGATGTGACCTAGTGGTAGAGTGCTTGGCTAGCATGCATGAATCCCTGTGTTTGATCCCCAGCACTGAAAAATAAATTTTTTAACTAAGATGGAGTTGAAGCCATGAATGGAGCTGAAGTGAAATCAGGCCAACTGACTATCTGTGAAGTCTGAGAGGATTCAGGCTCATAGGACTTAGGGATGCTGATGTTATGATTTAAATATCAAGAGTCCCCAAAAGACTCATGTATTGAGGATATGATTCCCCAACGTGGTACTGTGCAGAGAGGGGGCCTAAAGAAGTAACTGGATCATGAGGGCAGTGATCTCATCAATAGGTTAACCCATTAATGAGTTCATAACTAAATGGACTTATTAGAGGGTGGGACCTAACTGCATGAAGTACATCACTGGACAGGTACATGGCTTTGAAGGTTATATGCTGTCCCTGGCCCCTTCCTGTCTTCTCTCTCTCTCTCTCTCTCTCTCTCTCCTTCCTCCTTCTCCCTTTCCTTCCTGGCTGCCACAAGGTGAGAAGCTTTCTTCCATCTTGATTTTTGTGCCTTGGAACCAGCCAAACATGGACTGAAACCACGAGCCAAAATAAATCTTCCCTCCTTTAAATTGTTTTTCTCAGGTATTTTGCCACAGTGACAAAAAGCTGACTTGACACAGTAGGGTTGAGAGCTCTAGAGTTAAAACACAAACAACACAGGGTCGCACTGTGGAAGAATATCTCTGATGGACAAGATTTCATTGAATTCAAATCCCAACCTGAGGCTCTGTGGATCCAAAAGCCTTGGAGCAGAAATGGGAAGCAAAGAGCATCTAAGTGAAACAAGCTGAGGCTGGCCTGGATGAGAGGTGTCCTCAGATGCTGTCAAGGGATCTTCAGCTATCTGAACTAAGAGTTCACTGTTTCTTATATTCTACTCACCAACATGGAGGAAGACAAAGACCAAGGAACCTTGAGGAGAGAGGACATGAGAGGGTACATGACCCATTCAAAAGAGGAAGGCTTAAAGGCTCAGAATGGTATTCCATACTTATAATGAGGATCAGAAGCAAAAAACAGGGCTGAAAGATTTTTAAAACTTGCAGTTTGGGCAGAACCAAAGCACCTGTAAAGTTGAGGTCAAAGATGTGGTTCCTGAAGATATTAGTGCCATTAAAAAGAAACCAAGTACTTTGCACCAGGACAAAAAGAAAGATGCCTTGAAGGCATCCCAGGGCTCAGCAAGCTCCCACCCATCACAGGCCTAAGTGTAAAAATGTGAAGTCTTTTGAAAACTTTTCATTTGAGATAAGAAGCCTCACACAACCTGCTTACTCAGATCCACCTATCAGTGTTTCCCCCTGTTCATGCAACCAAGCACTCAGAAGCCACTGCAGCCATGGTCCAAGGGGACCTGGCTACTCCTCACATTGGCAGCAGACTTTGATGTTATTCACATGACGCTGATTTTGCAGGCATGCAGAACGCAAGAGTTACAGGGTCGTGAAGGCTTCTACCCAGGTTTTAAAAGAAGGCCTGGAAGTCCATGCGATATGTGACACTATAGAAGTCCCTGCCAGGAGACCCTGAAAGAGCAGTATGTAACACCACAGGTAGGAGGCTGAAGCTGCACTGGAAACCCCAGGAAGGTGGAGATTTTAGGCATGTGGGATATAAGTGCTCACTGCAGGCAATGAGCAGAGCCAGCCCAAGATAGAGGCCATGTGAGTGGCAACCAGCAAAACCATAGAAGTGAGGCCAGCTACACTCTGTAGAGATCACATCATGTCACCACATTCCCTGGATGCTGGATATGGAGCTACAGGGCTTAATGTTTACCCTGCTGGTTTTCTGTCTTGCTTGGGTCCTATTCCTTTCTATTCCCCTGTTCCTCCCTTTTGGAGTGGAAATGGTTAATGGTTAAATGGTGCCATTGTGTCTTGGAATTATGTAACTTGCTTTTTAAATTTTACAGGAGTTCACAGATAAAGGTTTGCTTTGAGTTTCAGAGGAGACTGAACTTGGAATTTTGAGCAGTGCTGTGACTATTGAGACTTTGGGAAAGGAAACAGTGCCTTTTTTGGTTGTGTGCAGTATAATTACATAATATTAGGTAAAAATATGATTTTGTTGTTCTCTCCATTTGGAGATTAAGCATGGTTTAAGGGGATATGTTTAGATGTCAAGTTAACAATAGGTAGACTTGTGATGGTTAGTTAATCTGACTGACTTGATAGACACGTGGATTAGTAAAAGACACTTTTAGCTGTGTCTGGAAGGGTCATGAGGGATGACCTTGGAGGCTCTATCTGGTCCCTGGACCCTCTGTCTCTGGTGCTCTTCCCTTCTCTTTCTATTTCTTTGATGCCATGGGTTGAGCAGCTTTCCTCCAGCTTGCCCTTCTGCCATGATGCCTTGAACCTAGATGACCATGGACTGAAACCATGAGCCAAGATAAACCTCTCCTCCTTTAGGTTACAAGTGTCAAGTATTTTGTCCCAGCAAGAGGAAGTTGACTAATATACTGGCAAGAAGTAGAGGGCACAAAAAGATTCAGAACTCTACTACTAGAGATATGGGACAGCCAAATAACTCAGGCTGTAAGGGAAATCACATCACTGTACAATATTCTCCACTCACCAGATGACTGGACACATTCATTGCATGGGGGAGCTCCAGAATCTGATTCCAATTTTCTTTTTACATTTGTCTCTCCTGCCTGCCCACTTCTGCAATCATTTTCACAAATTTTTTTATCTACCATTATGATCTCAGTAACCTTCAGATATGGCTACTGCTGACTTTTTTCTTTGCTCGTGTAGCCATTGATCTGTTTGTGTGTTTATTGATTGTCCTCTTTCTGCCAAGTCCTGGGATAAACACTAGGGACAGAGAAAGTAATCTGACACTACCCCTCCTCTTATGAAATTTGCCTACTATTTGCCAACAAAAATTCTGTCCCTGTCCACTATGTTGCATACCCACAACACACCACAAGGCCTTTCCTGATGCTATATCAGATTTCAGTTATTTCTCTGATAAACCCCTGGATAGTACTAACTATTACACTGAATTAGTAGGACTTACTAGATTATATTTTGTTATTGGATTTTGGTAAGTACGTGTCTTATTTTTATTCTTAGGCTTTAATAATTAGGCATTATTAGGTTTTATTGCCTTTTTCATTCTTGTAACTGTAAAAGACAGAAGGTTCCTTTTGTACTATCAGAAATTGCCTGATTTGAGACAAATATTTTTGCTTTGAATGTATTCATTTCCTTTAAGCTTTCTGCCATTTTTAGACTCAATCTTCCCAGACGTTGGTCCTTTAATTCTTTATATCATTCACATTGTTCTATTATATCAGCCACTGAGGACCTGAAATGTTGCCTTTAATGAGCGCAAGAGAGAATTCAGTCAGCCATTTTACCCACCCCTGTATACCAGGCCTCAAAAATTCCTCAAATCTCCATATTTGCAGTG
Organism: Heterocephalus glaber; assembly: GCF_000247695.1. Next base: position 17,063,448 of record NW_004624740.1, on the reverse strand, counting down.
CCTTCAGCCTCAATCTATCCCCATAACCAAGCCCGGATTCCCAGCCCCCCCACTTCTAAGCAGTTATTGACTGAGAACAATCTTTGTACCAATTTCTGTATCAGTCAGGATCATTTGTCACTAGAAACAGCTCAATTCTGACTTTGAGGAAGACATAACTGTATTTGTTGGCAGGTGTTCAGCATCCACAGAGACTAAAGAAGCCAGGCTCAGAATTAAGACATGAGAGGCACAGTGAAAATCACAGCTAGTCCCGTGAACACTATGAAGCAGCCAGCAGGGGGCGCCAGAAGCCACAGCATTACCAGTGAGTGACATTGCCTTGAGCTGGATCCCTTAGCTATGACTGCCCCACTGCCTCGAGGAGCTGGCAATTGTGGCCACTGTCAAGACCCTCAGGAAGGGTCCACTGCACCTGCTTGTTTGTTTCCCTAACACTTGACTCGGTGCTCCAGAGAAGGAGCATTGGCTTGCTGAGCCTAAGCCATGTACACACACTTGTTCTATTGCAAAAGAGGCTGCAAAAGAAGAAACCTGGCTTCCATGATTGCTTCCATGTTGGAAGATTGGGATTTTGCAGGCATGGTAGGGAAGAAAGGAGAGAAGTGAATGTTCTCCAAACAGAGTTCTAGCAGGATGAGTGTGGGCACAGTGATATTCATACCCTAGCTGCGGTCTACCCAGGCCCAGGCTCTGCACATATTGAGAACTTTACCAGAGGAAAGGGGTGAAGTGTGAGCTGACAATATCCAAACCCTCTTTTGAGACTAAGGTGGGGATGCCACAATAACTGTTAGGAAGACACATCCCAGGGGTCTGCCACTTGCCACACAAACCTAGAGCCCACTGGAATTCTTTTCCCCAAGGAATACACAGAGTCCTGAGCTTAGGATCAGCTGTCTCAGATCTCAGTTTGGAGACCCTGTCTGTAGGACCCCTTAATCACACTTCTTTCCAGCCTGGCCCAAGTGACCTTTTTTCTCACTGTCTAAGGAGGAGCCCATCTTCACTCTCTTATTGGTCTGTGAGTTCACCTCCCCTGGGCAGAGCTCCAGGGACCAAAGAAAGATTGATTTCCTGTCCAGACTTTCCCACTAGGTGCAGCAGCAACAATGGTACCTGTACTTTTGTCTCTGCCATTCCTTCTGGGCCCAGCAGTCCACCGGGAGACTCCGGGAGCTGGTGAGTGGGCACAACAAGGGGAGGTGCTAGGGAATAGAGGGAGGGCAAAGGATGGGACAGATGGGGCAGGAGAAGGACCCCAATGTGGCTGGAGGTCCCGGGTTTCCTGTAGTAATGTGTGCGCACAACTGTCAGTTAGTTCAGCTCACACTTCTAAAAGTATTCATGGAGCCTCTGAACACATACTAAATAAGAACTTAAAGAATCTGAACCTAAAACCCAGATTTAAAAAAAAAACTAAGACCCAGAAAGGCAAAGAGATCCGCCTGGGGCCAAAGAGCACAAAGGAGCAGAATCCACACAGAGAGCTTCTGCTGCTTTTGTTCCTGCCATCCTTCCCACGGTGATCACTCTGTCTGAATGGGGGATGGATGCAAAGGCAGGTAACCAGGAAGGCGAATGCCAGAAGGAAACTCAAACTCTCACCCCATAGTCACACAGTGGGCATGGAAGGTGAGATGTGGGAGGAGAAAACAGGGCAGGCTCAAGGAGATCCAGAGTCAATTCTAGGACAGGGAATGAAGCTATTTGTGGCAAACTAGTGTCGGAATGAAAAGATGGAAGCTAGTGATTTCTAAGCTGACAGTTTAAGATCTGTTACTTGTGTAAAAATTAATCACGTTTAGAATGTTAACAACATTCTACACTAAAACCTGTATTAGTTGGGACTCTCCAGAGAATCAGAATGGATGGATAGATGATAGACAGACAGATAGATATAATCAAAAATATGGTATGTGTTTAAATTTTTTTTAATTTTATAGTAAAAGACACATTATCATTAATACCCCTCAAATATTCCCCCCACTTCAAACACACTCATCCCATCATTTTTTTGTTTGTTTGGTTTTGGTTTTTTTCATACTGGGGATTGAACTCGGGTCCTTGTGCTTGCGAGGCAAGCGGTGGCAGAACCACTGAGCTAAATCCCCGGCCCCATCCCATCATTCTTGCCACTTTCTGAAGCAGTTCTGGAAGTCTTCTTTCATGAGTGTCTTTAGTTACACTGTTGTGGCTGCTTCAATACTTTGAATCAATTCAAAATGATTACCTTTCATGGTTATCTTGCCTTTGGGGAAGAATTAGAAGCCCCACAGTGCCAGATCCAGTGAATATGATAGGTGAGGACACACTATAATATTTTTATTTGACAGAAATTACCACAAATGTTTTAAATTGACTCAGGACATCCAAGCAGGCATGACAGTGCAACTAAAGATATTCACAAAACGGGACTTGCCATTCAACAATATAAAGTCAAAAGTTTCATCTGAGCCTCAAGGCAAATTCCTTGGAGTTGTGAGCCTATAAAATCAAAAGAAATTATCTACTCAATATATAATGGTGGACCTGGCACAGGGTAAGCATTCCTATTCCAAAAGAGAAGAATAGGCAAGTAGAAAGGAGTAATTGACCCAAAGGAAGGCCAAAATCCAACAGAGCGGACCTGAAATCCTAAAATGACATGTCTGCCATCCTGCACAGACTGCTGAGGGACCAGTCCCCAGGTCTTCCCCTAGTTTTTCTGGTCACCACCTGAATGGGTACTCTCTGGAGCCTCCAGTTATAATTGGTAGCTTTCCCTGGTGAGAGTGGCATGATCCTGTTTGTTCTCCCTTTTTGAGGTCTCTACTGAGGCTTCACTGCCACAACTGACTTAAATTTTAATCACAGAACTAATTAGCAGGAACAATTTCAGTACTTGAACTGGGAATCTGCCATGTGACCCCTAACATTATTAATACCCATTTGAGTTATATTGTGGACTAATTAAGGAATTAAGTATGGAAATGTTCCACTCTTCCAGTCCTTGCCTTGTTCCAAAATGCAAAGTACAGCTCTAGGAATTCTAACATCCATCCTAGTCTTACCCTGTGCTGATCTGTCTGGATCATTTTTTGAATTTTTCTAGTAAATTCTCCTCCCCACATCTTCTAACTATATGTATTTGTCAGGTTAAACTAGGTTGTGCTTCAATAATAAATATATTTTTAGTGACTTATCCAACAAATTTAGATTTCTCACTCATATCAAGGTCAGTGCAGACTGGGCAACTTTTATCTCCTTCATAAGGTGACCCAGGGACTCAGACTGTTTGCATTTATCCTGTGGCCTCCACACTCATCATTTGTGTTTGCTTTCCATCACTGTGGTATTTTTGGCTCGTGGTTGCAGAGGTGTCAGTCCACAGTCATTTGGCCTCATTGCCTTGGGACGGGTAATGGGGCAGCACAACATGGTGAGGAGCGGCGGCAGAAGAAGCTACTCATCTCCTGGCAGCCAGGAAGAAAAGAGAAAAAGGAAAGTGCCAAGGGTCCCAAATGGCCTTCAAGGGCACATCCCCCAATGACATAACCCTCCCTCCCACTAAGCCCCACTTCCTAAATGTTCCACCACTTCCAACTCCCAATGGTGTCATAGGCTGGCAACCAAGCCTTTAACACATGGGCCTTGGGAGGTACTTATCCAGACCACAGTATCCCCTAAAAGGAGATAGCATCACCTAAAAGCAGAGACAGAGCAGGTAAGCCTGCCCAGGGCCTTGGACCAGAAGAAAGACATCACTTCCCTTCCACTCACATTCCCTTTTGCCAGAACTCAGTCACACGGTCCCAAAGTATGCACAAGGAGGCTGAAAAATATTATCTTTTTTTTTTTTTTTTTTGGTACTGGGGATTGAACTCTGGACCTTGTGCTTGTGAGGCAGGCACCGGAACCACTGAGCTAAATTCCCAGCACCAAGGAACGTTATCTTATGTGCCAAGCAGAGGACACAATGTACTGAAGACACAGAACGGTCTCTGAAAAGTCATCCCAGAATAAATATGGAGCTCTTTCACTCATAGAGCCTGATGTAAGCTTTACAGTTGGGTTACACAGAGCTGGAGAAGGAGAGACCCAGGGCCAGGTGTTTCCTCTTGTCCCTCTGCAGCCCTAGCGGCTCCCCCATGCAGGTACCTCACCCCTCAGAGTCTTCTCCTCTCTTTCAGGTCCTTATTCTCTGACCTTTCTCTATACGGGGCTGTCCAGGCCCAGTAGAGTCCTCCCCAGATTTCAAGCCACTGCATTCCTCAATGACCAGGCCTTCTTCCACTACAATAGTGACAGCAGGAAAGCAGAGCCCCTTGGACCATGGAGACAGATAAAAGGAATGGAAGACTGGGAGAAGGAGAGCCAACTTCAGAAAGCCAGGGAGGAAATCTTCCTGGTGACCCTGAAAGACATCATGGACTATTACAAGGACAGAGAAGGTCAGTGAACTGCAGACCACTAGAGGGATCTTAGCACAAGTGATTGCCCCACATATGTAAGTGGAAAAGGGTTAGAAGGAGGGAACTATCCCTTCCCCCAAATGAGGAACAGGAGGCACAAGTAGAAATGCACAGATAGATCTGTGTCCCCGACCCTACAGCACATATGCTTCCTCCTTCCCACGGCTTCCCTCATCTTCACCCCAGAACTCGGCTCACACAGGAAGTGATATCAGAGTCACTTCCCATCGCTGCCACCTCTGATTTCTTGCCTTCACACCCCAGCCATCTGAGGCTGATCCCACTCCAGAAGACATCAAGATTCACCCATAGGTGGAGAGCAACCCAACCTTAGAATCAGTCAAAGCTGAGTTCATTTGGTAGCTCTACCAGTGTTACCTGTTTGATGGTTTGAAAGTTTAATTATATGATCAGACACTGCAAAAGTTGGAACATTGAGACTTATCTCTAAAAAATTCTGTAAAACTTATGCACATAGATTCCATAAATGATGTAACAGTCTGTCTTGCTCTTTGGCATAGGACAGGAGGCAGACAGTAATATTGGCTCAGTTGAAATATGTTGAATAAATAGAAAGAAGTGTCTAACACAAAGCATGGCCTGTACTGGGAGCTCCATAAGAGCTGGATTCCAAACCACAAACTGCTAGAATTACATGGAATCATAAAGGTTTTTTCCATCCCATAAGGAGCAGATGTCATCTGTACTTGGGGTGACAGATCAGGTGGAAGAACCAGAAAGACACAAGCTCTGTGTCCCCTGAAATTTACTACCTACTCCCCCACCCACGCAGCCAGTCTTGGGTGTAGTGAACTGTTGATGTTAAATTATTATAGGCTAGCGGGGCCAGGGATTTAGCTCAGTGGTTTCGCCGCCTGCTGTGCAAGCGCAAAGACCCAAGTTTGATCCCCGGTACCAAAAAAAAAATTATTATAGGCTAAGAGTCCAAATGTAGGTTTCTGAGTACAAAAATGCCCAACAAGTAATACGGAATCTGAAAGCTTTCAAAAGGAGGTAAAGGTTATATAGAAATCTGAAGTATGTGGAATAGGGAAAATGGCCTGGGATGGGTGTCAGAAGTAGGAGCAGGGAGGACACTGGTGTCTGGGAAGGACATTGGAAGAAACTCTGATTGGCTGAAATAGGAGTACTGAAGTGAGCCAGGTGTGGGAGGGAGTCTGAGGCATTGTGTAATCCCAGCACTGTGGGAGTCTGAGGCAGAAAGCTCACAAGTTTGAGCCTGACTTGGGCAATTTAGTGACTTAGCAAGACCCTGTCTCAAAATAGAAAATAAAGAAGAGCTAAAAAAGAAGAGCTAGAAACAGGTCAGTGCAAAAGCCCTAGTTTCAATCCTCAGTACTACAAAAACAAAATTTAAATTAGTGATTAATTACCATTAAAGAAGAGGAAGAGATAAAGAGGAGGGCACAGTGTGTTCAAAAATAATGATATAGGGCCGGGATTTAGCTGGGTGGTTTCGCCACCTGCTGAGCAAGCGCAAGGATCAGAGTTTGATCCCCGGTACCAAAAAAAACAATGGTATAGTAACTAATATTTATTGACCATTTACTACATGCCAAGTATAGCTATTAACACATTTAATTGCCCAAAATAACCTCCTAAAATAGTACTACTATGATGTCATGAGAAAAGTGAAGCACAGCGTGATAAGGCTCAAGTTTCTGCAACAGTCCAGGTTGGGTGGTGAGAGATCAGGGATCTGTGGTGGAATTGTCTCGGTGCAGCAGACCGCCAGGTGATCTGTGGGTGTATTCACAGAGTTGCTGGGAAGGCTCAGAGACAAGAGATTAAAGATGATCTCCCAGACTTGCACTCACTGCGTCCCAGGTGCTCCCTGCTCCTTGTAGATAAGGAAAGAATGTCTCCTTGAAAACGTTTACTTAGATGTATGCCTTGCAATAGCTTGACTCTGGGAACAGAATCTACTGTTTCCATTTGTGTAATCTCTGTAATGTTTCAACTTCTTTTATGAATAAGGTAGCCTGTTCTGCACTGAAAGTACATGACTAGTGGCCTGTAGCAGCTCACTGTGTAAGATATAAAAAGAGAAACAAATAAAGATCTTGGTCTTTGCTCCTTGAAGCTCAGAACCCCTGGGTCTCGCTGTTTTGTGTTTTTCTTTTCTAAATAAGTCCCTCTCCCTTCAGACCCCTGACAGATTTGTGAGCAGCTCAACTGAAAGCTATCAGAGCCTGTGCCAGCAACACTTCTAGGATCGAGTAAACACCTACTTTATAACCAAATTTACCTGCCCCAGAGAGATCAGTTTCTGAGACTTGTTGCTCGTGGGCAAGGGCATCAGGGTTTTTGAGATTTGAAATAAAGATACCAACCACTAGAAGCTGAGTTTGCTGGTGCACACCTATAATCCCAGCACTTGGGAGGCTTAGGCAGAAGGATCATTGCAAATTCGAGGCCAGCCTGGACTACATAATAAATTGAAGTCCAGTGTAAACTACACAGTGAGACCCCATCTCAAAATGAAAGGAAGGAAGGAAGGAAAGACGGACCAGAAAAGAGGGAAGTGATCAAATTATGCTTAAGTGGTGATATGAACTCTACTTAGAACTAAGAGAAGAGATTCCCATAATCTATATGAAACCACAAATAATTTCTTTTGAATTTAGCAATGCACTTCATTGTGGCTGCAATGAATTCCTAAGGCCTCACCATTGACTCAAACAAATCAGCTTCGTTAAATGAGTTGAGGCAGAAAGGTTAGTCTGTCTGTGTCCATCTGTGTCATAGTCTGTGTCTCTCTCAAGTTCCCTGCATGTGAAGAATGCATCTCATCTCAGCCTGACATGAAATGCCAAGCCAGACAAGTTTGGCTCTCTGTCTGCTGTGTATCTGGCTAGTAACCTATTTGCCAAGATAAAGGGATTGAGTGCTGAGCTTTCCAGAATCTTTCTTCCTGTTGGGTTGCAACAGGAAAAAGAGCTGTAGAGGAATAAAAGTTACTCAGCTGGAGGTGGCACCAGGCTGACTAACTCTTTGTGGGGTTGGGGGAGGCTTCAGGGTCTCACACCTTGCAGGGAATGTTTAGTTGTGAGATCCAGAATAACAGAAGCAGTGCAGCGTTCTGGAGATACGCCTACGATGGACAGGATTTCATCGAATTCAACAAAGAAATCCCAGCCTGGGTCCCCTTGCACCCAGCAGCTTGGAAAACCAAGCAGAAGTGGGAGGCAGAAAAAGTCTACCTGCAGCGCGCAAAGGCGTACCTGGAGGAGGAGTGCCCCAGAATGCTGCGGAGGTACCTGAACTACAGCAAGGCTCACCTAGATCGGCAAGGTACTCACTGCTTCCTATGGTCTGTTCCCAGGACTGAGCTGAGGGAGCCCAAGGTGATCTCAGCTGGGAACTCAGAGGGACAGCTCAAGCTGCTCCCACCTACCAGTGGAAATCCTCTAGTGGCCAGCTTTCACCTCCTAAGATTTGTTTCCCCCTCTGGGTGGACATGATATGGGATCCAAAATGAAAGTTCATCAAAATTTCATGTTGGGTGGTATTCGATGGCAGATTTTGCTAAATAATGCCCAACTGACAGACAACAAAGCTAGGGGTCAGAGAGGTTAGCTTCACACTGTCCATAAGAGATAGAATTGGGACTCAAATTCTTTGTTTGAGAATTCAAATGCAGTAGTCATTTCTGTCTACCCCAATGCCTTTTGTCTTGCTTGTGGAGAGAAAGCAGGGGTACAAAATGTCTATCCTGGATGAACAAGCAAGCAGAACTGAATGCCTCAAGCTGAAGCTTTGACTGGAGAAGTAGAGAAAAATAAGACTTGCAAATGAGCAGGGAAGAGTTTGACTGACGCAGGCAGACCTAAGGAGCTGGGCTGATATTCAGAGGAGAGAGCTGCAAAACCCACTGAGGTTTGGGGGGCAATAGGGAGTTGTGTGGGGCATTCACAGTTTGCTGTCATCAAAAGTCAGCCCATGGTGGGATGGGCACAACAGGAAAGTAAGCACTCTGTGACCCAACATGGAAGACCTGGGGAAAGGCTCCGCCTTCCCCAGGCTTCCCAAAGGTTTCTTGATGGAAACTTAGAGCTTAGAGCTCTGCAGATGGCTGACATCCAGGAAGCCAAGGATGGAAGAGGCATGGGCAGGAATACGGCCACTTCAAGCTTCAATGTCCACACTTTATCCCTCCACAGATTCTCCCTCTGTGTCAGTCACTGGCTACTCGGTCCCAGGAAGAAACAAGACACTCAAATGCCTGGCCTCCGACTTCTACCCACCAGAAATTGGTCTGCGCTGGATCCATGCTGGCAAGAAGCGGGAGTCTGAATCAAGGGTAGATGTTCTTCCCAGTGGGAATGGCACTTACCAGTCCTGGGTGGTGGTGGAAATTCCCCCTCATGACAGAGGTCCTCACTTCTGCCTTGTGGAGCACAGTGGGCTGGCCCAGTCCCTCACGGTGCCGTGGGAGGAGAAGCAGAAAGCTGGGGCTGAAGGCAATGTGGAGACTCAGCCTCAGTAGTCACCCTTTCTGCCTGATATGAGAGAATTGAACTTTAGAAATCATCACCAGTGTCACTAGCAAGGACCTAAGGAAGCAGTGCAAATCCTGGTGGTGGGTTTGGAGACTGAAGACTTGAGCACCTGACCCTGAGCTGACTCTTCCCGCCAAATCACCTTGCTTTATAAAACTCTCCAACATCTAATCTGTAAAATCTCACTCAAATTAATGCCCTTGTCTAGCACAGCAGAGAAGGATATTTCTAAACTATGAAATGCTGCAAAATATGTGTTGGTTTTATTATTTGTCCTACCCACAAGTATTTGATGCACCTGAAATTCTTGGTGTCCATTTGAAGCAATGTCTCCACCTTAAGCATCTTGAATTTGGGTATGTCAAACATACCCAATGATTGGACCACCTAATTCCTTGGGCATTGTTCAGATGTCCATTTATGGTATCCATAGGTGTGTACACAGTCCCTCTGGAAACCCAAACATCTTCTGTACCTCAGTTTCCCCAGCACCCCCTCATTTCCCATGAGATACCACCCTCCACTCCACCTTCTCAATCTTACCTGTACATTTGGCTTTGGGACACACACAGCCAGAACTTGTTTGAGAGGCTTTCTTCTCCAGCGCACACTCCCAAGGAAGCAGGAAGCAGCCTTGATGTTCTCGAACTCCTTCCAAGTTCATTTTAGAATGTTATTTCACCTAAGTCACCCACTGCCAGGTGACACCCAAAGACAGCATAACTCTGACACCTGACCTTAAGCCTTATCTACCTATGATTGTTTTTTCTCCCTTTCTCTGAGACAAGAACTTCTTTTGTATCCCATCCTCTGCCTCCCATTCTGAATGACCAAAATTAGCCCTCCACACTGACTTGCTGAAGGAAATCATTCCCAGCCTTCAGAATTCTGAGTTAATACCCTTATTTTTCTTGAAAGCCTAACTGTAAAGATTGTCTCTTTTGTTAATACTTTGACTTCAATTCGAAAATAATGTTGAGAAATTACGTATCTTATGTACATGAAAACCATGTTCCCCTTTTCTGGAACATAAAAAAAAAGTTCTCTTTGAATAGTAGAAAACCACAGGAAAGAAAATCAAGTCAAGAAGGGAAAATACAGCCATTGGTGTTTCTAAATATGACAACACCTTGAACAAATAAAAAGTAATAGGTAAACATTTTAGCTCAAAGAGGAAGCCAAAGTCAACATAAGCAAACCAGGGCTCAAATGTAAGATCTGGCTCAACCTAAGAGACAGGTGGGAGTGGACAAGGTGGGAAAAAAACTCAGAAGACCAAGTTCTGGCCAAGTGTAGGGGAAGAGGAGATGGACACAGCTACTCAGACACCTAGAGAAAGCTTCCTGGAGGGGATCATATTTCAGGATTCATATGTAAGGATTAAGGCAGCTTGCCAAGAAGCTTTCTCTTAGCCAGTTGAGACAGTGAGAGAGGGGTCAGACAACCTGACAAGGGTAGTGACCTGGGAGTGGGGCTGGGCCCTGGGCATCAACTGGACACACCAGGAAGACAGAGAGATTTAGAGAACCAAATGTGGGTCCTTCCACAGTCGCTTCCTGCCCACCCAACAAAGCACCACTAACATATTCTCTCCTGTGAGTCAGACCAACTTCAAATGCAACTGGAGGATACCCCACTCTAGAAGGGCCTCCTTTAATAATTCTTCGGGCCTGTAGTGCTCCCTTCTCTCTCTCTCTCTCTCTCTCTCTCTCTCTCTCTCTCTCTCTCTCTCTCTGGAGAATTCCTCTAGGCATAGCTCACCAGGTAGACTGGACGGATGAAGCAGTCAATCAGGTAGAAGATGCCAACCTGGTATGACCTAAACTCCTTCCATGGTAAGGTCCTCTTCAGTTTGCCTGAGCTCTGATTTTTCAGTTTAGTTTTCCAGGAGAACTCACATTTCCAGCCAAGTAGATACTATTAGTCATCAAACATTTTTAGTGTTTTCTCTGTATTGCCTTTGTTTGTGTATTTATTGATTTACCCAAGAATTATATATTATGTTTCATACTCTAATCAGTACTAGAGACAATCAAGCAAGACAGGTACAACCCTTTCCTGAATAGAGTTTACATTAATTCTTCTCACTGAAACTATACTCACTGTCAAGGTCCAGTTCAAATCTCACCTTCTTCCATAACCTTTTCCCTGATCACCAACTCCAATGAGTAAACTTTCCATGCTGATATTTCTTCTAGATGGAAGCAGCAGGGAAGATTTCAAAGAACACACAGCATTTGAGTGAAGTCTAACTTTGCATCATTTAAGGATTGCAGGTTTTCTTATGCAATCAATTCTGGACCACCCCCATCACTTTTTTATTCTTTCCCATGTGAAAATAAAGAGAAAGAAAAGTTAAGGAATAAAAGATGAGGAGAAGTAGGGGAAAAGGAAAAGAATGACAAATAAATCAACTTTGTTAATTTCTGAATCCCAATTAAGAATTTTTCCACTGATCACCTTCATAGTTGTGGTATATCCACCCAACCAACCACCCATCCATACATCCAATGACCACCAATCCATCCACCCAACCAGCCACTCCTCCATCCACCAATCCATCCACCCACCCATCCATCCATCCATCATCCACCCAACAAACGTTTATTGAAAAGGCACTGAGACAGATGTTATCTGATAGAGAAATTAACCAGAAATAAGTCATTCAGTATAACAATAAATAAAGTCACAAAAGTGACTTGGGGGTCAGAAGGAAGAGTGAAGATTTTTCAACAGTACCACAATGTGATAAGAGTACTAACCGGATATTAATGAATATGGTAGATTAGAGGGTTAAGAAGTTAACTTACTGCAGAAAGACCATCATCCCCAAGTAGAGATAACTGTGGTGGCATTACTGGGTTGTAAATACTGCAGGCTTCATTTCCAAACTCTTTGTTACACTGATACCCCATCTTTGTTAGGCTACCTTCATAGCATCTCACTCCTCTTTCTAAAGTGATGTGTGGCCCATTTTCATTTCTAAAGGAAGATGACTTTAATCTCCTTTGCAAATTCATCAGTTACCTTTGAGGTAACTGGTATCATCCTGAATGTAGAGCTAACCATAAAGTAAGAGCTCAGAATCACTGGTCTTGGCCAGAGAGGGAGGAAGGGCTAGAACCTCTATTCAGCACACATGAGCCTGTTCCCCCAGTTTCCCACTATAAAGCCACTGGCAGAGCCCACTATTCCAACAGAATTTTCTCATAAGTGAATGCTTTTAGGAGTTCAAGAAGCCTGTGCATCTGTGGAAAGAGGCATGCGGAGGGGCATGAAGAGCAGAGGACAAAATAGGAAAGCTCACAGCACTAGCTGATTCCAGTTCTGAAGGTTATAAAGAGATTTGGAAATGAAATGACTAGGCCAAGGCCATGTGGTTTATGAATGACACAGCCAGAACTTGATACCCAAATAGGGTCAATAAAAAATTTCTGACAAGATTTGTGCTATATCCAGTTGCTCACCCAAGTTCAAAGTCAGACTCTCTACATAGGAATTCTGAGGCATTTGAAAAAATATTTCTTGGGGCCATAAAAGTATAAGGTTTTCCACCAAGACAAACTTTACCACTAACTTCACTGTTAGATAAGTTATTGCACATTTATTAAGGGAAATTTGTGCGTTAAAGAAAAGTATAAAGAAGAAAAACTTAACAATATCCTATCATTGAATATAATCTTCTTCAATATTTCTGTTTTATCTATACACTGACTTTTTAAAAATACATAAACTCACAAATACAACTTAAATCCCCCATATAATTGCATGTCCTATGAAGTCATTCTTTCTTCAGTAGCAATAGTTCAATGAATACTGATGTTCCATGACTTAATCAAAACATTTCCCTAATTTGAAGTTCATGATGTTTCCAGTTTTTGATAATAGAAATATTGGTGTGGTATCTTCATATGTGCCTTTTTTAGCTTCTTGATACATATTACTAAGTCACCTTCAGAAATAGTCATTTCATTCTTTTTGAAGAAAATTCTTTTTCACAGGCCGGGCATGGTGGTGTACATCTGAAATCCTAGCACTCAGGAGGCTGAGGCAGGAGGACTTTGGGGAGTTAAAGACCAGCTTGGGCTATATAGTGAGTTCAAGGCCAACTTGAACTACACAGAGACCCTATCCCCCAAAAAATGTTTTTAATATAGTACTAAACTCCCCACCACAAAAAGATACAAAACAATGTACATACGTTATTATAGATTATTGCTTGAGCAAATGGATTCTAGAATAAGATTGAATGACTTTCACTGGAAACTTTGTCATTTACAACTGTAAGATCTACTTTAGCTTTCTTGTCTGTGGCATAGAAATAATGGGGCACTTACACCCCATAGTTTTATAATGAGGGTTAAGAGAGATGACAGTAAAAATAAGATTCCTTAGAGCCAGGTATATAGTAAACATCCAGTAATTATTACTTAAAATAATAACAATTGTCAGTGTGATTGGAATAAAGAAGCCCTTCTTAGGCTGAGTACTATTCAAAACTACTTGTATTATATTAATTTATTTACTCCTCACAACAACCCAGTGAGGTAAATGCTAACATTATTCTCACTGTGGAGATGCAGCAGTAGCAAAGATGGGAAGAATTTCTCTGTCAGATACCAAGATATAATATCAAAATATATGAACAGTCATCTCAATATAACCAAATACCAACATAATATCAAGACGGTGGCCTTGGGTCAAATGTCTCCCTTGACACTATGAGGAGAGGCTCACGGTTTGCACACACACACCCTGCAATTCATAGGTCCCCACATACTCACACCCGTGTTCACACTGTGCCTTGACAGACTCCTTGGGAAACGTGTTAGATATGTGGTAAAGGAAACATAAGAGATTAAGGTCACCCCCAGATATTTTCCGTCTACACGTTCCCCATCGGCTGGGCTCCATAACCTCACTGCTCATGGTCCCTGAGCTACACCCGGACAGTACATCTTTCTAATTTCCCCTCCAAGTGTATCCTCGGAGCTCAGGATAACCTGTGTTGGGTTTCTCATCCCAACAATGTCCCCACTCTCTGCCCCTCTTCCCGAGCTGCTCCATCACTGTGATATGCCACAGTGCCTGCTAAGCTCTGGTACAGAAAAATAACACCAGAGTTAAATTGGGACCCTCAAAACGTCGGGTAGTATCTAACTGAGGCTATGGAGCCTAAAATGGGATAACCTGGAGTTTAATCATAGGCCAAATGCTCCCAGTTTTGACCTTAAGCAAATTAGTTAAGATCTCTGTGTCTCAGCTTCCTCATCTGTAATACTAGTTCATAGAATTGCCCTGAGAGTAAATGGCTTCACATAGGATGGGTGTTTAGAACAGTACCTGGCATGCAATAAATGCCCCATCGACATGTGTTGATCTTTCTGTGCTTTGGTACCCGCCACACTGGACCCTGTCTTGGGGGCACCAGCCACTGCCTCTGCGCATGTCAATGTGCCTGCTGCTCCCCTCTCAAGAACAGAAGCAAAACTCCCTGCCCTTCTGTCCTGCTGTCTGTCTCTCCTTCCATTCACAGCCAAGCCTTTTGCAAGCATGATTCTCACTCATTCATTTGCTCTCTTTTTCTCTCCTCCCATTCACTTCTCAGCTCCTTGAAATTAGCTGTCCCCAGCCCACCACTCAAACCACTCCCACCACGGGCCCTCCTCAGTTTGTATTTGCCTTCTCTGGGCGTTTCTGCCCTGATCACTCCACTCCTGAACCCTGTTGCTCCTCCCCCTGACCCGTGCCTTCCTTCTCATGGTCACCTCATCTCCCTGTACCCACTCCCTACGTGCTGCTGTTCCTCAGGCAGTGAGGCTGCCTTCTCCCTGATCCCACTCTACCTGCACTCTCTGGCTAGCTTCAGCCCCGACACCACCGAGGATGGTTCCTCAATGAAGATCCCAGTCTGGGCTTGCGTCTTGAGCTCAGGCTTTAAAAGTTCATCTTTCAGCCAACCATGGTCGTGCAAGCCTCTAATCCCAGCACCCTGGGAGGCTGAGGCAGGAGGATCGCAAATTCGGGTCCAGCCTGAGCAACCTGTTAGCGACTTAGCAGGTTCCTCTCTCAAAATTTAAAAAGGCTGGGGATGTAGTTCAGTGTAAAAGCTCTAAACTTAATCCCTGTACCAAAGGAAAATAAATTCCATCTGCCATGAGCCATTTCTACTGAGCAGTCCACCGGGTACTTCCTAGGCTCACGGCACCTGCTCTGGGAGCAATAGGATTTTCTGGACTCTTAAACCCCCACTCATTATGTGCAGGATCTTAAAATACTCTTCGCGAGCCAATGTCGGATTTCCGTGTTAGGCTGATGGAAGGGAATTGCTGGCTTCAGCCTTCAGGAAAAACTTACCTACGGGGAGTTGGGGGGGGGCGGGGGTGAGCCCTCAGTTGCAGTTGCATGTAGTTGCCACCAGATGGCACCATGTATCCTGCCAACAGATTCCTGAGGGGTCTAGCTGCTTTAACCTGTGGGAAGAAAGAATGTTTAAATTTCAGCAATTTCCAAGTATACAGTACCTTATTATTAACTACACTAATCTTGCTGTACAATGGCTCTCTAGGATTTATTCGTCACGTCTAAGACTGTACCAACGTCTTCCCATGCTAAACAACTAATGATTCATAAATGAGATTTGGGGAGACTCCAGGCCAGGCAGACTGTTTGTCTGTTCTATGGAGGTAAAAGTCCAAATTCCTGAGCACGCCTAATGTGGCATTGATTCAGGTCGGTGATGCCAGCCACGAGAGGTTTTCATCTGTTCTTCCTGAATAATATCCAGTGGACCATAGCAGGGTCTATTTGCCAAAAACAGAAAATCTGTCCGTCTTTGAACACTTGGGGGGGGGGGGGCAATACTGCGGGTTGAGCTCCTGAGGACTGAACCCAAGATCTACATCTCCTTTTGTTCTGCTTTTATTTAGAGACAGGATCTCGTCAAGTTGCCCAGGCTGGGCTCAAACTTGAGATCCTCCTGCCTCGGCCTCCAGGAGTGCTGGGATTACTGGCATGTATCACCATGCCTGGCTTGAAAGCTCTTCTACTATTAAACCCTGAATATGAACCCATTTTTAAAGAAGGTGCTGCCTTCCAGAGGTCCCTTCTACACTTTTCTCCCCAGACCCAGAGCTCAAGGCTGCAGGTGATTGCTGGGACCTCTTTCTCAATTCCTTCTCTTCAGAAGGCTAAAGAAGTAAGAGTAAACATTCTTCCCACTTGTACTAGCTTCCTAGGACGGCTGTAGCAACGTGTTGCCATAGCAAACAGATTGGGCACCTGAAACAAAAAGAAAATTTACTTTTTATATAAACTCAGGATATGAGTATGGGGGACAGAGGAGTGGATGGGGGAAGATTACTTAAAGATTAACAAAACAAATGGGAAAACGCAAAAACATCCTTGCAGGCCTGGGGCTGGGCTGCTGTGCCCTCCCTTGAAGAAAGGTGGTCTGGATTGAGGACCGGGAGAGGGGCACACTCCCCTGCCGACAGAGACCCATGCCCTGACACCTCAATCCAAGGCTCTGTCGCTCCCTTCCATTGGGAGCAGAGCTGCACGGCAACCTCTGACTCCTATTCCACCTTCTCTGGATCCCTTCACAACATTTCTCCCAGTACATCTCTTGCACTATGACTTTTATTTTGCTGTTTTCTTCTCAAAGCACCCCAACACAGTATCCTTATTGGGATGGGATAAAAGGTTAATACCCAAATCTCTACCATATAATAGCAGAGCATGGATTAATCCATAACTGGCCTTGGAACCCAGATACTTTTATAAGATCAGCTTTTGAGACAAAAATCCCAACATGTGAAAAATGGTGGGACTGAGAAATCAATTTCTAAAGTTCATCAGTTTAAAATAAACATTTAAATCAGCTATTTCCCCCATCTCTAATATCAACTTCTAACTAAACAAACTTTCTGCGCTGAATTTCATTTTCTGAGTAGACTTCTATTCGCTAAGGAACACTCTTTGGGGAATACCTTCCCCTAACATGTAATACAATCAAGGCTTGGCATGTGACTTGGTGGTACAGCCACTTGCCTAGCACATAAGGCACTGGCTTCCATACTCAGCACCACAAGAGTAATAAAGCTGTCTTTCTGCTTTCCAGACAAGGCTTTGTGCTCTCATTACTAAAAACCTGTCTGAGGCAGCTTCACATGGTGGCTCAGAGCATAAACTAGTCTAGAATGAGTCAGCTCAGGAAGCACCTGGCTCTTCCTGTTCCTAGGTGACCCTGCACAGTGTGTTTATGCTCCTGTGCCTCGGTTTTTACACCTGTACAACTGCATGATCATATTACCACTTACCCTCTAAGTTGATGATGAGTTTGAAAAGAGAATGCACATATAGCATCTGGCATCAATAAGCACGCAGGGTTGTTTGCGGCTGTTGATTATCAGTCTGATTAGCCCATGATATGAATCAAAGTAACTGAAATGATACCGTTTGAACAGAAATATAATACAAATGCATACAAATTTTATATTTTCTAGTGACCACAGTTTTAAAAGTAGACACCTGGGAGTGTACCTCAATGGTAGAGTACTTTCCTACCACTTGGACAAGGCCCTGTATTCAATCCCCAGCATGGAAAAAATAAGCACTCAAAGAAATAAGTGAAATTAGTTTTCACAACTCAAAACATTACCATTTCATAAATAGGACACACATGTGTAAATACTGAATGGTTTCTCTAGTGTGAGAAACTGAAAGTGTAAACAAGGACTAAAAGGTATAATAGATAATATGAAATAGGAAGAAAGGGGGCAAAGGGGAAGGGGAAGTGGGAGGGGTAGGGGAAAGGAAAGAAGGGAATGGAATTAATATGAGAAAATGGAAAAATGGAAACAAAGTCTTTGTAAATAGGGAGGGATGGAGGGGTTGAAGGGAGGGCAGGGGAATGGCGAAAAATAAGAACCGAGAGATTATGTAAAGGTGCAAATTTCCAGTGATGAATGTCATTATATTGTATACCTAAAATGTATCAATAAAATTCATTTTTAAAAAATTACCATTTCAATGTGTAATCAATATTTTTAAATACATCCTCTTTTAGCACCATCTTTGAAATCCAGTATGTATTTTACATTAAAACACATCTTGGTTTGGATTACATATTTCAAGCACCTCAATAGCCCTGTGTGGCTAATAGCTACCCTTTCAGAGAAGCAGAATTCAAATCTTAAACCAAAGGAGATTCTTAGGATAGAGACTTTCCAGATCCAAATCCTGGTCCTTAAAATAATTCCTGCACTTGGACACTTGGGCATTGTGAACCCTATGTTAACTGTTCACCATCATTTTCACTGTTGCTTTACAATGACCCAGGCTGTGTTTACCAGGTCGGCAGTCACATTGGAATCTTTCTTCCCTTGGCACCAGCTCCCTTCTAGAAAGGCCATGGCCTAGATTGTGACATTGTCACCTGGCTGGGTCTGAGAGGTCCCTAAGGATGAAATAAGGAACCTATCCTGCCCTGTTAAAATAAGTTTGCAGGTTTTCTGACACCCATTGCAGAAAAAAAGGAGTTTTTAGGGTGCATCAGTAAAATAGACATAAGAAGGGTTTATTCAACAGAGATAAGGGATGCATTCGAGAGCAGAGTGTGAGTGCTCAGAGAAATGAGACATTATGAGCAGAGGTTGGGTACATTTAAGGGGATGTCTTCAAGATGGATTTTCTAGGATGTGTGTTCTTAACTGTCAGGTTACAATGCAAGCCATCTGCATGTGTTTGAAGTTGAGATCTGCTGTCCAGCAATATTGCTGCTTCCTGAGGATGGAGGAAGCTCAATTTATAGATGAAAAGGGCAAGTTAAAAGCCCAATTTACAGGCTTTCTCTGTCTCTTTATCCTTTTTTTTTTTTTTTTTGGTATCGCAGATTGAACTTGGGACCTTGCACTTTCGAGGCAGGCGGTGGAACCACTGAGCTAAATCCCCAGCCCTCTTTATCCTTTTATGAGTGGTTTATTTCACCTGTCATCATTTTCTCAAAGTCCATCCACATTGTAGCCTGTATAAGAATGCTCTTCCTTTTTAAAGGTGACTATCTGCACCCCAGCTTGTTTATGCATTCATCAGTTGGTGGACACATGGTTGCTTCCACCTTTTGGCCACTAAGAATCATGCTGCTGTGAACAAATATCTCTTCAAGTCCCTGTTTTCAATTCTTTGGTGTTTATGTTACCCAGAAGTGCAAACGATGAATCATGTGGTAATCCTTTTTTTTTTTTTTTTAAGCACCAAGCTGTTTTCCACAGGGGCTTCATCAGCAATTCACAAGGGTTCCAATTTCACCAATCATCACCAACACCTATTATATTAGTTTTTTGTTTGGTTTTTTGTAGTGCATAGCTGTCTTAGTGAGTGTGGGGTGGTGATCTGTGAATTCTTGCACAATCCGTTCTGTGGACTTTGAACTGTCACATATTTCCTGCCACTAGGAAAGTATGAGCTTAATTTTATTAATGTTCACTTGATCCTGAACAAGGGAGAACTTTCTCAAGGCCTTAATTTCCTTGTCCTGTGGAGGAAGCCAGCATGACAGGCATTCTTCAACCCATTAGGTGAAATTCAGTCCCCAAAACATTTAAAAGTAGAAATCTTTTTACACACGTGAGCCGCTTGAGTCTATTTAACTTTTGACCTATTTCTCTGCCGCGAGGAGTCTGGGGTCCTTGAGCCTAGGGAACCACCGAGATACCAGGACTTCGGGGTCCTAGAGAGGGCGCCTCAGCAGCGGATGGGAGAAGCACTTCCGGTCTTTGTTTGTCCGCGGCGACGGCCGCTCGCGGAGGTCGCGGGCAGCACCGGGTGGTACCTCAGATCCCATCGCTAGGTGTCAGTCACCGAACAGAACGCGCCTCCGCACACCACATCTCTCCTCCCGGCCGTACACTTTTGACCTCTCCCTCCCTTTGTGCCCCCATCCATGGGGAAGGTTAAAGACGTAGGGGCCTCCTGTTCGGCCACTGGTTTCAGGTGTGCCTGGGGCCGGCGTGGCTGCAGAGCTCAGGCCATTCCTGCTTGCTGCCACCCAAGGTCTTGCTGCCTATGGCAGCTCCTTTTAAAAAGGACCTTGCAGAGGTCCGGGTTATTGAACTGGAAAACGCACTCGGGGCCGCTCAGCTTTCCGTTGTCCCCTTTCTTTATGTTTTATTTTGAGATAGGATCTCGCTAAGATAACCAGGCTCAAACTTGCGATCCTCCTCCCTCAGCTTCCAGAGCGCTGCGACTGCAGGCTCGCACCACCGCATCGGTCATCAGTTTTCGTTATTCTCCAGCATGGACCTAGTGTAGGGTTAGGTACAGGTACAAGGGAAATAGACAGAATGGAACATTTGCAAGAATACTGACGTGTATTCTTGATACACTCCAAGATATCAGAGAGAAAGATGTGGGTAATCCCAGAAGACTTCCCCAAAGTGGTGGGTATTCAAAGGAGGGGCAAGAATGGAATCTGCAGAGATGTTCTGCTGTACAAGAAAAACATTCACGTGTGACCGCAGATTCCTACTCCACAGATTGTTAAATCTCGTCTGCTAAAAATAGCCAAATTGCTTTAAAAAATAAAAAATATTATGGGTTAGTTTTCTAGAGATGGCATAGCAGAATGAGAGCTGACTACCATTTATTGACCAATTTACTTAACCACTCTGACTCTCAAAATTTATTGTTTCTAAAGGAGGGATAATAATAGTACTCATTAGGGATGAATGAATGAGATTAATATAGGTAAGCTTTATCATTATTTAATAAACACTTGGAATGTGATCGTTTCCTTCCTATTATAGAGACTCCTTCTATATACACTTGGCAATATGGGAAGAGGAAGAGGAGGCATAAGTTCCAGAAGGTGGTAGGAAAGATGTGTTTGGAAACGTGATATTAACCTCTCCAGTCCTCCCAAAATTTGGATGGGACATCTACCTTCTCTCTTATTATGCCTATAACATCTTGTAGCATTTTACCTGGGTGTAAGCAAGTATGATAATGTATATTTGTTAAAGGTAAATATACTTTTGTAAACTTTTGTGCAAAATCACTCTTAGTGACATATTTTTATATGATTTGGAATATATATCCAGCCAAGATTCTCATGAGCTCAAGGCCTGCCTATAGAAAATATTCTGAGAATCACTGAGACAACCAATGTTGCCTCCTTTTATAGATTCTCTTGCCCTGTTTTGAACCTTTTTGGGAATTGAAGGAAAGTATTTTCCCTCCTTTGATGTCTCTGGATTTTTCTCAGGGGAGGGGTGCACGGGAGAATCAGGTAGGTCTTTTTTCCTATAGGCAGTTATTTAACCCATTTTACCTGTGAAGCATATTTCTCTGGAAGCTCCTGCCCAGCACTCAAAATAAGACCAAGATTGATAGGTTTGGCATAGACCATGCCAAGGTATGTAATTTAGTAACCAGAATTTCAAGAAAAAAAAAATCCTAATTAAAATGTTAACACAGTTAAAGAGACATTCAATTCCTAATAAGTAAAAAGAATACCACAGTATACAGGACTTTACCTTAAAAACAAAAGAAGGCTGGGCCGGGGATTTAGCTCAGCAGCACCATGCCTGCCTCGTAAGTCCAAGGTCCTGAGTTCAATACTCGGTGCCCCCCCCCCAAAAAAGGCAGCTTGATGGTAAAACTGTAGGAAGGTCTGTTTATTAAGATAAAGAGACATGAACATATGCACAAAGATTGGGGCAACTGTGCAATAAGCCAGGGGTCCCCAAACCCCAGGCCATGGACAGGTAGCTCTGTCTCCACTCTAATTGATGAATTCCTGGAGATTCAGCGTGGACAAGTCTCAAGTCTGAGTTAAAAACTCCAGGGGCACCTGACCAGGGAGGTGGCTGTCCATAACTTGTTAGAAACCAGGCCACACAGCAGGAAGTAAGCAGAAGTTGAGCCAGCCAAGTTTCTTCTGTATTTACAGCCACTCCCCACCTCTCAAATCACTGCCTGAGCTCAGCCTCCTGTCAAGATAAATTCTCAAAAGAACACAAACCCTACTATGATCCACATAGCGAAGGAGAGTAGATTCTACATTCCTTATGAGAATATAATAATAATAATAGTAATAATAATAATAATGTGCACAATAAACATAATGCATTAAAATCACCCCCAAACCATTCCTCCCTCACATCCATGGGAAAATTGTCTTTCACCAAACGGTCTCTGGTGCCAAAAAGGTTGGGGGCTGATGCAATAAGCCTTTCCAAAATACAGCCTGTGACCACCTGAACTGAATTCAGCCATGTTGGTGGTCAGTTCAGATGAACTCAGCCATGTTGGTGTGCTTTGCTTTCAGGTACTGTTGCTTTGTGGCACAAAACATGAATATGTTGAGAAACCTTGTGTGTGAAACAGCAGGACTTTGCATTACACGAAGACCATTGCCCGCTAACCAGGTGTGCAACAGTCCATTCACACTAGAGAAACACATGTTCTAGCTAAACAAACTGTATCTGGTCATTGTTTTCTTTGGGTCCTTTTATAACCCTCCCAGCTGTTTTTTGCTTAAGAGACTACACCATGGATAGTAAGTTTTGTTTCTATAGCAGAAATGAGACTGAGATGGAAAACAGGAAGAAATGGGATACTGTGTGTGAGGTTGGACAGTATGCAATGCAGGCATTGCACCAATTACAAGCACCCAATTACAAACATTCTGTAAGCATCATGGCCAGTTGCAACCCACTGCCTTCTCTCTCTAGCCTCCCTGAGCATCCTGTAATTCACCACCCTTGAAGGCTCTCACCAGGAAGAGAGACTTAAGGGAATGTCTGGTCTGGTATCTCTTCCTTGAAACCCTTGCCCACGCTCTCAGGAACTCCAGCTACTTGTCACCTGTCACTGCTCACCATTCAGCTCTTCTATCTAGGCCCTCTTCCATGTGGGTACACAAGATTCCTCTTTGTGTCCCTGCCATAAGCCTCTGTCTTTCATCACTTACCTTAGGAATCTGACTGTCTTTTCTCTCACCCTCTACCATTGAGGAACGTAAAAATAATCATTATGGTTAATTTGATCAACAACAATCCAAAGATATAACTGCATCAAGCAAAGATGAACTCATAAGTATTGATGTGAAATTACATGAGTACTACAAACATCTTAATCATTTGAAAGCCAGGATACCTCCTCATTCAGAACCCCACTGACAAACTTGAATAAGTCTCTGGTGTTTGAATCCTAACATCCAAATTGAATAAAATAGTGTTTCTAACTCAGTGTTATTGTTTTCCTTTTGTACTTAATACTGTTGTATATCAGAAATAACTATGCAAGAGGTAATCAAAACTGTGGTGAATGTTTAAATAAATATTACAGCAAAAGACACATTGTCCCCTCAAAATACTCCTTATTTTGAATACACACATCCCATTGTTCTTGCCACTTTCTGAAGCAGTTCTAAAAGTCCTCTTTCATTAATGTCTTTATAAGTTGTAATCCAAAATTTGGTGGATGCTGCTGCCAAATTCCATGCGATGAATAGGCAGGCTTGTAGAAACACTACAGTTTGCCCTCACAACTTTATTCACCAGATCTGGCACCACAAAACTCTTGGCTCTTCACCAAAGTCAAAACGACTGTGAAAGGAAAATGTTTTAAATCAATTCAGAACATCAAAGTAGCCATGACACACAACTAAAGATACTCACAAAAAAGGACTTCCAGAACTGCTTTGGAAAGCAGAAAGAACAACGAGCTAAGTGTGTTATCAACAAGGAAGGGTATTTGGAGGGGGATTAATGGCAGTGTGTCCTTTATTCTAATTCCTTTTACTTAAACACACACCTTTTTGTTCAGTCATATCTTGTATTTTGTAGCTTACTCTTCCAGTGTTTTGATGTTGTAAAATAATTTTCCTATTCCATCCATACTTACTGGCTTCTTGCCAATGTTTTGCGGCAACACTTTTCATCATTCTGCATGGAAATCTTTCTGTAATGCATGACACTTTCCTTTGTATATGTAGTTTAATTCATTTTACTGATGCAGTCAACATCATAAACATCCTTCATACAATGAGGTCCTCGTGACTTCAGCATGAAATATTCTCAATGTACCTTTCATTCGAAAGAAAAAATAAGCAGAATCCTCAAATACTCAAGTAATCTGCCCAAGTGAAAATGAATCCTTGGGCTAAAGACATAGCTTAGTCACAGAGTGCATGTTTAGCATGCACAAGACCTTGAGTTCAATCCCTAGCACCACAAAAAAATCCTGCTTTTATGTCAATTATTACCATTATCTGTAGAGTTTTTAATTTAAAGTTATTTCTGAGAGACTGAAGAAGTCTGAATTTGTATAAAATGCCATGCTTGGAAAACTCTTTCCATGGCCATTTTTAAAACAAATGTTTACTTTGTATGTCCAAAGAGGACCAAAAATCCTGAGGGTTTTTAAGGGTTTTTTATTGGTACATTTAGATATACATAATAATCATCATTCATTATAGGGAATTTGTACCTGTACATAATACATCTTGCTTCTTTTTTCCAATTCCCATCCCTCTCCCTTCAACCCCTCTTCCCCTCCTTGTTTACAAAAGCTTGTTTCCAATTTTTTTCCTTTTCCCTTCTTTCCTTTCCCTGCCCCCCTTCCTTGTTCCCATTCTCATTTGAACATTTTCTTCCCACTTCCCAATATCTTTTTTACATTTCAGTCCTTATTTACACTTTTGATTTCTCACACCAAAGAAACAATGTGGTATTTAAACATGTATGTCTGATTTATTTCACTTAAGAGTATAGTCTCAAGGTGCATCCATTTAGCTAGAAATGTCTCAAGCTTATCTTTTTATGGCAAAGTAGTACTCCATTGCATTAAAAAAAAAAAAAAAAACACACGGGCCGTACCAAGGTCGCGAGTCGCGTGGAACACACGAATCAGCCCGCCCCCCGGCAGCAATCCACTGGACACACACACACACACACACACACACCGCTCCTCTGGCCTCTTCTCTGTACAGCCACCTGGTTCCACACTACAAAGACGCAGAGGACACCGGACCACCAGACCACGGTACTGGGTAAGTTGGAGTCGTCTTCACCTCCCATCAGGACCGGGTCTATCTTCAGG
This sequence comes from Heterocephalus glaber, assembly GCF_000247695.1. The sequence goes on along the minus strand of NW_004624740.1, from coordinate 17,038,364 downwards.
GGAAGGGCAGCTGGAACTTGCAGTACAGCTCTGCAGAGTTCAACCCTACATGAGGATGGGGAGCTCAACTTGGGACTTACAGCCAGAAATCTGCCTGAATCTCACGGGTCTGCGACTAGCTTGCTGAGACTCACTGACTTATATCTGCACAGTGCTACCTATTGTGACAGCAAAGACACACCCTGAAAGAGGCCCTTCATCTTCATTGTTATATTTTATTCCCAAAATTGGTATTATTAGTTTGGGGTTTTTTCTCTTTTCTTTTCCTTTGCTCCTCTTATCTTTAATTTTTTTTCCTACTCTTTGCAAGTATTTGTTTTTCTCTCCTTTTTTTCTTTTCTTTTCTTCTTTCTTTTCTCTTTCCTTTCTCTCTCTCTTACACTCACTCTCTTGCTCTCACACATTGTTCATCTTCCCTTTTTGTCCCTGTTTTGGTCCTCATTCAGAGTTCTTCTTTATTTTCCTATTATTCTTTTTCCTTCTCATCTGTGTCCTCTGGCCACACTGCTAACCTTCCCCTATCCTTCTTCCCATCTAACCCTCCCTCCCCAACCCCTTCTAACTCCCCATCCCAAAGGGTAAAGTTGTTATATTGAAGAGTTTATTCACTATATGTTGGGTTGGTCCTCGATCTTGATTTAATTCACACAGCTAAAGG
>NW_004624740.1:16965440-17032706 GCF_000247695.1 Heterocephalus glaber | reverse complement strand
AGAAAAGAAAAAAAGTGGAAATGAAATCTATGTAAATAGGGAAGGGTGGAGGGGGTGAAGGGCGCACAGGTAATGGGGAAAAAAATAAGAACCAAGATATATCATGTACAGGTACAAACACCCAATGATAAATGTAAACAAACTGTATACCTAAAACGTACCAATAAAAGAATTTTTTAAAAAAACACATATCTTCTTTATCCATTCATCGGTTGATGGGCATTTGAGAAGAGCCTGTTTAAAACAAAAACAAATTCTATCCTTTGCCTGTGCCCTAGTCCTTATTTCTTAAACCTTGTTGTAGATAACTCTTTCTTACCCCATTTATGTAGTAAATTTATTTACAAAGAACAAATGATTTATAGACATTTGTTTTCCAATTTCCTTCTGATCAAAAGTTATAAAACATTTATTTCATGTTTCCACTCTGTCCACAGTCAACACTTTTCCCTCCTGGTCTCACTCAAGGCAGTAAAATGTCCTCTAAATGGGAGCTGGCCTGTAATTGTAGTCTGTCCTGCTTCTGGAAAAGTAGGACTGTATTTTAGTTTGTTTTCTACAGCTGTAACAAAACACCTGAGGCAGGCTAATGTATAAAGAACAGAAGTGTATTTTGACTTATAGTTCTGGAGACTGGGAGGTCAAAGAGCATGGTGGTGCCAGCTGGGAGCCTAAGGAATGAAGATTGCAAAGTTCCAGCCCGGGCAACTCAGCAACTTAGCTCAGCCTTGTCTCAAAATAAAAAATAAGAAAAGGTGGACTTGGCAACATAGCTCAGTGCAAAGATCCTGTGCTCAATTGTCAGTATCACCAAAAAAGATGTGAAGAAGAAGGAAGGGAAGGAGAAGGAGAATAAGAAGAAAGGAGGAGAAGAAAGAGGAGTAGGAGAGGAAGAAGGAGAAGGAAGAAGAAGAGTGAGGGGGGAGGAAGGAGGAAAAAAAGAAGGAGATAAAGGAGAAGATGGGGAAGAGGGGGAGGAAGATTTGATGAGAAAGCACATATGAAAATATTGTGTAAACTATAAAACATTAACATGTTTAATAATAGTCACATAGTGTGAGGCACCTATTGGGAACTAGGGATGGTATTGAATGCATTATAGCCATGATTTTATTACTTGTAAAACTCAGAACAACTCTGCTAGCCTGGAAATATTCGACCCAGTACCTCAAGGGAAACACTGATATTCATGTAGCTGTCAAAGTTCTACAGCTACAAAGTAGCAAAGACACATGAGTTTGGCCTCAAAGCCCAGGCTCTTGTCACTAAAACCTTTCTCCAGATCTAGATTCTTAGTCTCCCTCCATCCAAATGAAGACAAAAGCAACGTTTAACATTTTTGAGCAATGGAAGATGGGTTGACAGAAATAAATGACTCACTTCTTCAGCACAGCTGACTAAGTTCTCAAATCTTCACAACCTTACATCTTAGAACAGGGTGTGGGTAATCTGGAAAACCTATGGGCTGCGTACATTTTCAATAGTTTGGCTGCATAATGTGAAAGAGAAAATTTGAGGTGTTTAAGAAAAGTGAATATAGATGGTCTTCTGTATTTCTGCATCTATAAATTCAACCAACCATAGATTGAAAATATTCATGAAAAACAGTTTGTTCAAACATAGGCTTTTTTCACTATTCCTTAAATAATGCAGTATAACAATGATTTACATAACTTTTCCATTGTGTTAGGTATTATAGGTAATCTAGAAATTATTTAAAGTATACAGCAGGAGGTCTGTAGGTTATATAGAACTACTTCTTTACTGGAAGTTCTGTCTTCCTCATTGCATGAGTCAGCTTTCCTTTGTTGCAGCAAAATACCTGAGAATATCAACCTAAAGGGAGGAAAGATTTATTTTAGCTCACAGTTTCAGAGGTTGTAATCCATGATTCTTGGTCTGGTTGCATTCCAAGGAAGCAGTCCATCATGGAGGAAGCATGTGGCAGAGGTCTGCTCACCTCATGGCAGACTGAAGGCAGGCAGAGAGAGAGAGAGAGAGAGAGAGAGAGAGAGAGAGAGGGAGGGAGGGAGGGAGAGAGAATAGAAAATAAGGGGCTGGAAACAAAATATATGTTACAGCTTATATCTAGCTGTCCCCTCAAAGCCTCATGTGGTCATAGGCGGGGCTTTACAGAGGTGGCTGGATCTAGGGTGTGTGATGCTGGGATTAGTGGTACAATGCTGGGACTAAGGGTCTCCCACCCTAGGTGTGAGTGCTACAGGCAGGTAGCCTGATGGAATACAAGGGACAGAAAGAGAGCTACTGCAGTTGCTTGCTGCTGCTGCCACTTCTGCCTCTGCTGTTTACTGCTTCTTTTTCACTACTTCACTGCCTTGCTGCCTTTTGCCTCCCATGAATGGTTTCTCCTCTGTGATGCCCCTCTGCCATGCCACCCTGTCTTGGAGCCAGCCAACTATGAACTGAAACCTCTACAGACTGTGAGCTACAATAAACCTCTCCTTTAACTTTGGGTGTCAGGGTGTCATTGTCTCAGCAATGAGAAAAAGTAACTAAAACAATATAGCTCCCAAGAGCATGCCTCCAAGACCTGCTCCCTTCATCTAGATCCTACTTCCTAAATTTCCATCACGTCCCAGTAGCTCATCAACTTATAAACTCATCAATTGGTAATCCATTCATGGGGTCACAGCCCTCAAAATCCAATCATTTCCCTAAAGTTTCATCTCTGAATACTGCTGCATTCTTGTTATTCTTTCCTTCTGCTCCAAAGTCCCCTGGATGCTCTCACAGGATTTCCTTTCAGCAGTGTATTAGTCCAATTTCCATTGCTATAACAAAATAGCTGAGGCTGAGTAATTTGTAAAGAGAAGAGTTTTGGTGGGGGTTTTTTTGGTACCGGAGATCCAACTCAGGTCCTTGCACTTGGGCAGCAGGTGGCGAAACCACTGAGCTAATTCCCCGGCCCAAGAAGAGTTTTATTGAGCTCACAGCTCTAGAGGCCCAAGAACATGCCACTGGCTTCAGCTCAGTTCTGGTGAAGACATCACAGTAGATGGAATCACAAAGGTCAGAGCACATGCAAGAAAGATGATATGATAAGACAGGAAGCTAGAGAGATTCAGGAAAGATACTTGCTCTTTTTAATAAACTCTTTAGGAACTAACTAGAGTTCCATGAGAACCACATTAATCTCTTCCATTTGCCACATCCCTGATGACCTAACCACTTTCCCCTGGCCACCACCTCTTAATACCACCACATTGGAGAACAATCTTCCAACACAAGCTTCCTCTTCAGGGGACACACTCAAATCATAAACCATAGCAAGCAGCATCTGTGTTGTCCCTGGACCACCCTCCCTTGTTGATCTGCTCCAAGTCTCATCTCTACTTCACCTTGAGTACTCATCGTTTGGTGAAGCATAACCTTAAAAAAGCTTCCTGAGCCACACAAAGTTGCATATGCCTATAATCCCAGCTATTTGGGAAGCAGAACCAAAAGGATCACAAATTTGAGGCCAACGAAGAAAAACTCTCTCAACAAAAGAATTTAAAAAGAGCCTGGGGTTGGAGATCAATGATAGGATTCTTGCCTGGCATGTGTGAAGGTCTGCATTTAATCCCCAGTACCACAAAAAAAGTTTCCTAAAATAGAGTGCCAGTGGGGTAAATATTTTGAAAATATCTATGTCTGAAAATGTCTTCTTTGCTCCCTTCACAACTATTTTTTAATTCAAGTGTAAAATTCTAGTTTGAAAACTAACATTCTTTGTAATTTTATCTTCCTTTTTTTTGTTGTTTTGGTACCTGGGATCGAACTTGGATCCTTGTGCTTGCACAGCAGGCAGTGAAACCACTGAGCTAAATCCCCAGCCCCAGAATTTTGTCTTCTAATATCCAGTGTTGTATTAGCTTTCCCATCACTGAAGCACAATACCTGACACCCTCAACTTAAAGGAGGAGAGGTTAATTTTTGCTCATGGTTTCAGGGGACTCCATCCATGGTTACCTGGCTCAAAGGCAGAAACAGCATGATGAAAGGGTATGGGGAGCAATGTGCTTTATTCGGGACAGCTAGGAAGCAAACCAGGGGAACAGTGCCAGAAAGGTAGAGGCAAGGAACTAGAGAGGGACCCCAACGTCACACTTCTATGACTCACCCAAATACACCCAGAAATTGTTCTTTACTAATTCCCAGAGTGAATCCCAAAACCAACCAAACTGACACTCCACCTTAACCATCACATGTTAAGACCAACAGCATTGCAATGCCTAGTCCTATATATGAGACCTATCTTTAATTTCTAGAAACCCTTGAGTTCTGAAATTTCACATCTCTGAGTCTGATTGGTTTCTTTCCTATTGGTTTTTGGAGAGCATTTAGTGGGTTCCACATGTACTTTAATTCTAAGAAATTTTCTTGAATTTTTTGGACAGGATTATGGGGATTAAACATAGGCCCTCCTGCACACTAGGCAAGCACTTCAGCACTGTGCTACACCCTAGCCTTACCTCCTACTTCATTTTCTCTGTTCTGTTTTTGTGAAACTCCTCAAATTCAAATGTCAACCTCTAATTTGCATATGTTTTTCACTCATATGTTAGTTTCTTTGCTCTTTTATTCTATTTGCTGGGATGTTTCCTTATCCCTCTCTTCTACTGAATTTTTTCCTTTGCTCTCCCTTTTCCAAGACATTCGTTTTATTTTCTGAATGGTGCTTATATAAATCATCCTGCTGTGGGTTTTGCTAAATGTTTTCTTCTGTTTCTTGTGTCATCACGGTTTCCTAGCTTTTCTCTTTTTGGCCTGCTGTTATATAAATGACCCAAAGGTGGCCCCATCATGCTTTCTTTTCTTCTTTCTTTCTTTCTTTCTTGCTTGCTTGCTTTCTTGCTTTCTTTCTTCCTCTCTGTTCTTTCTTTTCACAGAATGCTAGGAACTTCAGCTCAAAGCCCACCAGCCAGTGGTAAACTCAATTTCTTACAAATCCAATTGCTTTAAATATAGCCCATTCTGGGGATTAGCTCAGTGTCCTGAGCTCAATCCCCAGTACCAAAACAAAAAATAAAACAAGACTGTGCTGCTATAAATACAGCCCAAATAAGCTTATTTTTAACCATTTAGAGCATGCCAGCTTTGCATACCCTGCAAAAATGCATCCAACGTCTGCCAGCCATTGGTAAGATCAACCCTGGAGCTGTAAAGACCCTGAACCTGCTTTACTGCACAGCTCTCTGAACCAGAGTCTTCCCATCTTGATGCTGAGTGATGTCACCTGGACACACAAACCCATTCTCTTATTCTCAAGTCCCCTGGGAGTTCCCTTGCCCCCAACCCCTTCAGATTGGTGACTTATGCCACAGCTGTCCCTACAACATCTCCTGCTGAGATATATATCCCCTTTTATGGGCTCCTGTCCAAACTCTGCTTAATACAGTCTGCTATATGATACTGCCGTGTTGTGGCCCTGTCTCTTTCTTGATCAGCCCCAAATCCTTGAATTCACCACACCTATGCATAAGGTACCAGCTCTGTTCAAACAGCTGAGCTGTCCATTCACATGAGACTGACCGGAGGCTCTGGGTGTGGGCAGGCTTTCTGCACTATGAACTTCCTTGAGATGATCTGATGGGAAATGAGCTCCCAGCTCCCAGAATCTTGGCTCTTGGTCAGTTTCTCCTACAGAAAAACCCCCAGTCTCCTTCCTGAGGATCCACACCTTGTTGCCATTCTGGATGTCAAGGGAGGAAAGGACTTGGCCCTTGAAGGTGAAAGGATTACAGCAGGGCAGCCCATCTACATGAATCTGAGATCCCATACTCCTCAAGATAGTCCCCAGATCCTGCCAGACTGGGAGATTCCAGGCACAGAAGATGTGGGTACTATTCAGAAAACAGTGGGATCAAATAAACATTCACCCTAGCCCTGCCTAGATGTTTGTTTGCTCATAGAACAGGACATGGAAATCTTTTTCTATAAAGGTCTAGATAGAGACTATTGTAGGCTTTGCAGTCACATGATTGATGTCCTAACCACTCAACTCTGCCACTGTAGTACAAAAGCAACCACTGATAACAAGCAAATGCAAAAGGACAGCTGTGCTCCCAAAAAGTTTAGAGATGCTAAAATTTGAATACTATATCATCTTCACGTGTCATGAGCAATTATTCTTTTAATTGTTTTCCTTTTTTAACTTCTTTTAATTTTTTCAACTCTTTAAGATATAAAATTCTTAGATCATTGGCTGTACAAAAATAGGTGGCAAGCTGCCCATGGCCCAGGGGAAAGTAGTTTACCAATGCTTTTCCCGGGATATTATTGCAAAGAGTTTATTGTCAAAGGCCTCAGAACCCTCCTGAGCTTTCCAGCAAGGCCTCCAAGCACATTTTTTTTTTAATCTGCAGGTAGAAGGGTTACTGGTTTTTCCTCCCTCATGCAGCCTCCTCCACAACCATGGAAATTTAGACATTTATGAATTGCCTTGGAGTGGAAAAGGTGATGAGAGCAATTCCAAGAGTTCCTGCCAAGTTCTATGCTGAATTGAACAAGCTGTTGATTGTTCCCTTTCCCTGGATTTTAACCAAGGTGACAAAGGAGTCCAGTGGGAGGAGACATCTGGAAAGGGGAGACTTTGAGATAGAACTTTGGCTTCTAACCTTAAGCTATCCAAGTCAGGGCCTCTGACTCCAGAAAAAAAAAATTAATAAACCAGTCCCTGTCTAGTCACAGCTTTCAAATGTTCAAAGAGAAAAACCCCACCTTCTTAGTCAGAGGGCAGAATGCTGGTTTGGAATAAAAAGTTATTTCTGTCACTTGCAAATGTATATTTAGGGACAAGTTTGTGCTCGTAGCCAAGTCTCGATTTCTTTACCTCTAAAAGGGGGACAAAACCAAATGCCAAATTTGGTATCTGTGTTAATTGGTGAAATAACATATAAAAGGTCCGGGTGGGGGGTGGTTTGGCTCAGTGGCAGAGCACGTGTCTGGTATGTGCAAAGCCCTGGGCTTGAGCCCCAGCACCACAAAATAAATATATAAATAAATGAGAATTTTTTAAGTCCCTGTTACATCAAGGGTGCTCAGCAAATGGCAGATAACTACCATTCTGATTTCTAATTTCTCCATACAAGGAAACCCAGTTTAAGGCAGCATACAAAGGGCATGCAGCTCATTTCAGATGGAAGCAAGAATACAATTTGGTTTGTTGTTGTTGTTGTTGTTGTTGTTGTTGTTGTTGTTTTACTTTCAAATATTCTTCCTTCTACCCTGTACTGCTTAAAGAAGAATTTGTTCCTTCTCCTGCATTTGACGTGCTGCCATAAGAAAGGTATCAGGTCTGTGGGATATTAGGGGATAAAGGTCCTCCCCTCTCTGACCCCCTACCTCTTGCGGTATGCCTGCGTTTCTCAAGGTCAGACACCAGCAGAGCTGACCTCTGCAGCACAGGTACTTAGGAACTGATAGGCTCCACCCCTTCCCCCCCACCGCCACCGCTCCTCAGTCAGCACCCGACCCTGCTCATCGCCTCCTGAGACGCTCTCTTCCTGGAGCAGGCTGCTCGCCTGCACAGTTACAAAGATTCTTTGTAATATGTTTAAGGGAGGAAGGGTGAGAGCCAGGGCCTGACTGTACTCTAACCACATGGATCCACCAGCCCTGTTTACACAAGGAAAGAGGGGGCCAGGACAGATGACCTTGTTGCTTGGGGAGTGGGGTGAAACTCATCGCCAAACTCCAGGGCTGCCTTGTTTCTGGGCTGCACCACACAGAAGCAGGGCAGAGGAGGCCCTGGGCCCGGGGAGGCCTGTTTACTTGGCTGGGTGAGAGATGTTTGCACAGGGTGGGAGTTAGCGGCAGCCATCTGGCTGTTCTCTGGCAGAGCGTGGAGCATTTGCAGGTCAAGAACCCTCTGTGCTCCTGGGGTCCCTTCGAGGCAGCCCCCTCCCTCAGCATCTTTCAGAGATGATTCTCTCTTCTTTGAGTGACGTTGACAATTTTGAGGAAATTGCTAACAGATAATCTATTTATACATTTTTTCCTATTAAATTCATACCTAAACAAAAAAATGTGTAGGATGTTTTCCCCAGTTTTATTTTGAAAGGTGTTAAGAAAGGCAGTTTTCTGCACTTAAAGAATGGTGTTGTGAACTGGGGGTATAACTCAGGGGTAGAGCAGTTGCTGAACACACATGAGGTCCCAGGTTACATCTCCAGCAAAGAGAGAGAAAGAAAAAGAGAGAGAGAAGAGAAAGAAGAAAGGGGAGGGGAGACTGAGGGAGAAAGGAGAGAAGGAAGAAAGGAAGGAAGGGAGGGAAGAAGGAGAAGGAAAGGAAAAGGAGATGGTCGTGGTTGGCAGCTCTAAATACTTGGCAGTTTGCAAAGCATTACCATATTAGTAATATCACATGATCCTCACAACAGCAGGTGGATAGGAAGCTATCACCAAAATCATCTCTATTTTACAAATGAGGAGTTGAGATGTGGAGAGGCCAAGTCATTCCCATAAAACCACACACCCAACAAGAGGCAAAGGCCAGGGAGTGACTCCAGATTTTATGCTCTTTCCACGCTGCCACCCTTCCTCCTCATTTGGCTATGAAGTGAGGCAAGCAGAGAACCTGTCCAATATGTAACCACCTTGAAAATGGCTCCCAAGAGAGAGCCTTACATCTCAGAGACATGGTGAAAGCCAAAATGATTGGCTACACTGCACTGCTTAGGGCCCTGGACTCTGTCCACGGGTACCATCAATCTCACCTGTGGGTGGACTGGCCCCAGCTGAGAGGACACAAGAAGACTTCCTTCTCCCTCTGAGTCACCTTTCTGTAGTCTAGCCACTGTGCCTTCTCATTCCTGTGCTTAAAACTTAAGGACAGGAGAAATAGCACCCTGGGCCAAAAACCCATGATTCTCCCAGTCTGATGTTCTGCCATTAAAAGCAAGCACCAGCCAAGCACACGCTGCAATCTGTGTTATAGGAGATAGGGTGTGGCAAAGCTGGCTGGGGAAATGGGCGGATTTGTCCATTACAAGATCCCAGAGCAACAGGAGGACCCGTATGTAGGACCTCTCCTCAGCTCACATCCAGAAGTATAGGGCATAAAAGAAGAGCCACTATCCTGGGAGTTTGCACAGTAGCCCATACTTTAATTTTGCTTTTTACCCTCTATTCTTTGTTTGGCCCTAGTTCAGTCTACAGAGCTGGTTTTTCCTATACCCATTTACCCCGAGTTTTTCAAATAAACTTTTTGATACCCTTCTTGGCTTGTCTTGCCCAATTATTTGTTTTGAGGCAAGAAGGACCTGGAACACTTTTGATTGTTGAGCCATTTTTAAAGGAACTACCCTATAACACCAGCACTCTGGCAGACTGAGGCAAGAGCATCAGACGTTCAACCCCTACTCTGGCAGCTTAGTGACTTAGTAAAACCCTGTCTCAAAGTTTTAAAATGTGCAAAGGCCCTGGCTTCAATCCCCAGTACTACAAAAATATACAAATAATTAGAAGTGCCAGAGATATTTTTGTAATTGTGCACATAATAGCCTCAAAAAATTAAAAAGTGTCCTCAAAACAGCTACACTTCTTATGCAATCTGTTAGAAATCCATGAGCTACAATCATCAAGTCCAGGGCCATTCAGCTTCAAAAAAAACTTTAGACTAATAAATGCATCCTTTTTTTTTTCCTCTTTTTTGCTACTCGAGATTGAACCCAGGGCCTTGCACATGCTAGGCAAACACTCTCTTTGGCCATCTGTGAGACCATCTCTTCCTGAGGCACGGCTTTTTCTTACATTTTACAAAGATTTCCTTACAATGAGCCAAGAATTGGTGTCCCTAATAATTCCCACATGGTGCCTTTACTTTGTCTAACAGAATCACAAAGGAGAAGTCTATTTCTTTTTCCACACGTAGAGGCAAGACTCATGCACTCTTATGAACTGAATTTTTCACCCATTTTAAATCCATATGTTGAAGTCCTAACCCTGGTATTTCAAAATTTGTCTGTACTTGAAGATAAGCACTTTAAAGAGATCATTAAGTTAAAAGCAGATCATTAGGATGGTCCCTCACCCTAAATGTCTGGTGTCCTTATAAGAAGAGATTAGGTCACAGGCCTATAGAGGAAAGGCCAAGTGAAGACACAGGGAAAGACAGTCAAGTTAAGGAAAAAGGTCCCAGACAGGACTGAACCACCAACGCTTTCCAATTGGACCTTTAGCCTCTAGAATTGTGGAAAGTAAATTTGTTGTTTAAGCTGCACAGTCTAGAGCACTTTGTTACGGTCACTGTAGGAAACAACCCAGGCCCCTTCCTGATCTACTCCTCAGCCTAAACACATCCTGCTCCTCTTGCTGAGCCCCAGAGGAGAAGACTTCTCTACCCTTCCCTGTGTTGGCAACTGTTATGGTCTAGATCTGAAATGGATCCAAAAGCCTCATGTGTTTGGAAGATGACTGGATGATAAATACTATAGATGACATGCTATTAAGAGATGGGGTCTGGCTGGAATTGCAGGTCCCTGAGGACATGACCTAGAAGAGCATGTCGCCCTCTCAGGCTCCTCCCTTCTTTGCTTCCGGGCCACCATGACAGGAGCGTTCCTCAACCGAGGCCCTTCCAACATTCCTTCCTCCCTTGGACCCAGCCAACCACGTACTGAAAACAAGAGTTAAAATAAACTTCTCCTTTAAATTATGGATGTTGGGGATTTTGTCCCAGTGACAAGAAAGTGACCAAGACACAAACTCTCCTCCAGCTGTACCCCAATCTGTTCCATGGTCCAGAAGATGAAGCCCTATTCCCAGGTGCCCTGACCTCAAAGGAAGAAGACACACAGCCCATATCATGACTGGATTCTGTACTGCTGTCCATGGACCCCAAGATTTCTTTAACTTTTACTGACTTACACTCTTGGCTCATATCAATCTTAGAGTCTTAATTTGTTTTCTTTTGTTATAAAGAAATACCTGAGGCCAAGTTAATTTATGAAGAATAGGAGCTTGTCTTTCAGGTCTGGAGGTGCACCAACACCCATTCAGCATCTGGTGAGGCCCTTATGCTGCATCATGACATGGTAGAATGCATTATACACAGCTAGCAAACTTACTGTTTTCTACATAAAGCAATATCTCCAGATATTTGTCCTTTGTATTATGCTTAGGGTTCTTCATTCTAATGTTCTAAAATTGAATGATTAAGCCTGTTTTACTCCAGTCACATCTTCTATAATTTTTCAGACTTGTAAGTCTTAAATACTGTTTTCAGTCACAAGTCAGATAGAGGTACAAGTCACTTCCTTGTACCTTCCCGGTACAAGACAGTGAAAAATAATGGGATCCGTGCAAACGGTGTCTTTCTGTAATGCATGAATGAGCTGATGGGAAAGTAAGAAAATTCCTTGCAGGCCATTAATGATAAGAAAGCAACAAGCCAGGGGGATAATCTTGCCCAAGAGCACTGTGCCCTGGGTTTTCTACTCATCTCTGGCATCTGGAGTATGGATTTCACCAGGCCATGCAAGAGAGGTAGAGAAGACAAAGACACAAACCTGAAGACAAAGACACAAACCTCTCCCTAAATCCAGAAACCTGACAGGGCAATACTCTCTAGATGAATTAGAATAAAACCAGTCCTGAAGCAGAAGAAAATGGGCATCTATACCTGTCTGGAGCTTCCCGAGCCACAACATCACCCTTACGAAGGTTTGAGGCCTAAAATCCCATGATCTACATAGCCCCAAAGTTGTCTGGCTAAATTTAGTTCCTAGTGACCCATGACATGCATGTCCCAAGGTGCACGATAGAATCAGACTCTCTACGTGGAACCCCACAGAGAGGACCCTAGGAAACTCATGAGAGAAAAGTCACTTGATACACGAGGAAATATGCCTCACAATTGCCTGGGCTAGGCTCAAACTTGCAATCCTCCTGCCTCAGCCTCCCAGAGTACTAGGATTACAGGCCTGCATGACAACACCTGGCTCCTCCACCAGCTTTTGCAAAATGAAGTAAAAACTGAGAGCTCACAGTTGGTTAGATGCTTTTTGGAACTTGAATTTGTTCAAGGCAACTTGCCAGGGTTTAAGCACTATATCTCTTTGTAATTGTAAATCATTATGCTTTATGATTCTTTCAACACTTTTACCTTTGAGTTCTTTCAAAACTCATGGGTGGATGCCACATGACCTCATCAGCTAAACTTGTTTGCCCACAGGTCTAGAACCTTGGGGTTACAACACTATTTCCTGTAGTTCCTATGACTATTCGTGGGATCTGCAACCTCATTTCTTACAATATACCCTTAGGAAATGGTCAGAATTGTCTAAGAATTATGCACAGACATGTTACCTTTCTCATAGTACTGTTATGAAATTGTCTCATTTCATTACTTATAGAAATATTGACTCTTTTCCCCTCATATGGATGTAAATGCCGTCATTTCTTCTGTTAATTAATATAATGACAAGAATAGCAATAATGATCACGTGATAGGCCACATGAGTGTTTACTGTATCCCAAGTACTACATACTATGTACATATGATGTCATTTGACTCTCAAAAGTCCTTATGAGGCTAGTATACTGATCACCATTAATGATAATTGTCAATTAGTAATCTTCACCTTTTACAAATGAAGAAAATGAAGGTGTATAGAGGGTATTAAAATCTCCTCCCAAAAAAAGGCCCCCAAATGCATAACTAGTTAGTAGTGGAGGAACCTAGCTCCATCAACTCTCTTATGCTCTGAATAAGCACATTATGTCCGGTGCATGGTGAAGTTTAAGGAAATCCAAGGCAGTTCCTTAAGTCATTCCAAAGAATAGGATCTCTGAGATGAGATCTTAGACACGTATCTAGTGTGGCAGACATGTTGGTTAATCTACTTAAATCTGTGCCCCTAGCGCTACTGATCTCAGCCATTATGGCTTTGCCCTCCTGGTAGAACCCTGATTCTGTTTAGGTTCCCACTTTCTATACAGCTCACAGGTACCCTGTCCCAGGCAATCACTATTCATAAGCCTCAACCAATCATGGTTAATCCCATCCTCCTCTATGAATTGAAGGCTCTTGGCATGGGCATGTAATGCTTAGCTGAAGAGATGGGGAACTCTACTAGAAGTAGGGATAGGTGATCAGAAGGGAGTTATGAGATTTTTCTTCATTCTTAAAAGGGAACACAAGAGGGAAGACAGCTAAATCCTCTTATATCCCTAGATATGACTGTATGAGGAGGAGCTGACTGGAACAATGGCAGCCTTAGGATCATGAGAGAAGACAGCCAAAAGCACTTCTTATGTGAGTTGCAAATTATTCTTACTTGTCTTGCAATTTTATAATTTAATTCTTAAATGTGGTGCTTTCTTCTTTCTTAAAATTGTTTTTAGAGTAATTTTAACTTTAATATCTACTATTGTTATGGCTTCTGTTTCTGGTATTATTTGAATTGAGATTATGTATGCTAACTGATGGAAATAGAACAAAATTAGGCAAAAATGAAAACTTAAATCACATAACCAGGAAGGACAAGGGTGTCAAGTAGCATTATAGGAAGTAAGGATCAGGTACCACCAGGTCTCTGTGTTTTTCAACCTTCTTTTCTCTCCTTGTCAGCCTTATTTTCTCACTGTGGCAATATCCAAAACCAGGGCCAGAATACCCATGTCTTAAGTTTCATGAACAAAGAGGATTCAAAGAATCTCCAGGTGGCTCAGATTGGTGGCCAGAGGAATGGTTAGCCCGGCTTGCACGAAAACTTCACCTCTAAACTAGCCATGTGGCTGCGTGGCAGACTCACATGAGAAGACATCTGCCTCATGTGCATGGCAGGAATGGAGAGAAGATCTTCAGAAGAGGAGGATTGTTTTCTGTACTGGGGACTGACCCCAAGGCCTTTGTACCAAGCTACATTCCCCAGCCCTTTTTATTTTTTACTTTAAGACAGGGTCTTGCTACATCATTAAGTTGCTCAGGCCGGGCTCAAACTTACAATCTTCCTGCCTCTGCCTCCCAGAGCACTGGGATTACAGGTATGTGTCACCATGTCCAGCTAAAGAGGAGGATTTTAACTTAAAAATCTACCTACCTAATGGGCAGAGAAGTCAGTGAATTCCCCCTTCAGGTATCATGTTTAAACACCCCACACCATGCCCCAATGTGTATAAGGAGTCACACCTCTTTTTTTTAATTTAAGGTTTTATTTGAATTTTTAATTTTTTTTTTTTTGGTACTGGGGATAGAACTTGGGTACTTGCGCTTGCGAGGCAGGCAGCGGAATTACTGAGCTAAATCCCCAGCCCCTATTTGAATTTTTTAGAAGAGCTAAACATGACAAAATGTTGTATTTATTTGTTCCAACGGTAGATTGTGACGTGTTTATTATCATTGTGTTTTCTACATTGTAATTTTTCTTCAGTTTTAAAGAAGGAAATACAACAGGAGAAAAGATCCTATTCAAAATAATAAAAATGGCCGGGGATCTAACTCAGTGGTTGCACTGCCTATGGCACAAGCGCAAGGACCCAAGTTCAATACCCGGTACAAATAATAATAATAATAATAATAATAATAATAATAATAATAATAAATGCCCCAACCAATGTGTGATGCTTATTTAAAGAAAATTAAAGAGGAAGTGAGGGCTCTGAAATGGAAGGAGAAGCACCATATTCCTGGACTGGAAGATAAACTATTTAAAGCTATCAATTCAGTCAAGAACAGATTTCAGGTAATTTCAATTCTAATCAGCACTTCCCTGGGACTTATTTGAGGAAGCAGAGAACAATATCCTGTTTTTCCTTTGTGCCAGAGCTTCTCAAACATGAACATAGACAGGAAGAATCTAGAGATCTGTGACAATGTACATTCTGATCCAGTGTGTCTCCGGAGGAGCCTGCGCCTGCATTTCTAACAAGCTTCCAGGGTGCCAAGGCTGCTGGACCAAGGATTACACTTGAGTAGCGCAGATCACAGTCTGAAGGCATTGATGCTGCAGAAATGGAAAAGATAACTGTGTGTTTCAGAACCTGGAAATAAAAACAGGTATCTTCCAAGCAAAGGATTTCCTTCTAATGGAAAATCTGGAAGGTCCTCTATGGTCATCTTCTAGAAAGCCACCTGGTCCGGGTCCTCTCCTCTTCCTCCTATTGTTCATGTGGCTTTATCTTTTACACATAAAATATTAATCTACCTGGAATTTATTTCAATGTAAGTATAAAGCATGCATCTAGTTTTTCTGCCTTGCCGATTTGCAGCCGAGACCTGCAGCATTGTGCTTTTTTTTGGTCCCGGGGATCAAACTCGGGTCCTTGCGCTTGCGTAGCCGGAGGTGAAACCACTGAGTTAAATCCCCAACCCTGATTGTGCATATTTTTGTCCTTATTTGTATGATATATTTATGTACTTGTGTGTATTTACTAACAGTTCCTTGTTCTTCTATCTGTTTTCCCTATTATTTTATAGAAGGAATTCTATTGTTTTTACATCACTAGCAGTTATTTTACAATTCAAACTTTAAATTACAGATTGCAACTGTGGGTGGGCCTGTAATTGGACTAGGAGAGAATTAACAACACTCAGTGGCAGACACAGAGACTAAGGGGACTTTATGGAAAAGGGCCAGTCACATCATTTGTATAGGGAACACCTGCAGCATCATAAGGGAAAGTGTTATGGTCTAGATCTAGAATGTCCTGCAATCACCTCCTACGTTCAGAGGTAGGGCTTTCAGAAGGTGATTGGATCATGTTGGTTCTATACTCATCAGTGGATCCATGCATTTATGCATTCATAGCTGAATGTGTTGCTAAGAGAAGGGGCTTGTTTGAGGGGGTGGGTCACTGGGGAAATAACCTGAAAGGGTATATCCTTGTCCCTGCCTTTTCCTTATTCTTCCTCTTTCTGCTTCCTGGCTGCCATGGGGTGAGCAGCTGCCCTCTACCATGCCCTTCCACCATGTTATTTCTGCTTTGGAGCCAGTTAACCATGAACTGAACCCACTGAAACTATGAGGCAAATAAGCCTCTATTCTTTTAAGTTGTAGGTGTCAGGTATTATCTCTCAGGAATGACTGAAAATAACTAATACAGGAAGCATAATGCTGTGTTATTACCATGTGGAGCATAGATCCAGATGAAAGGGTGAGAATGGATGGTGAGAAGCCACCATGATAGACTTTGCTGGTCATTATCTGCTTTTGGTTCTCAGCTCACTTTCCTCCTTTTGGATTGGTTCTGTGTTGAAGAAGTCTGAGACTTTGCACATTATACTTTCCAGACTTCTTCACCAATGAGATGCCTGTGTTACTGTGCAGGGGTGACAGCTGGTGTCAAGTCAATGGTTGTGGCTGCAGCAGCAGTAGTAGTGGCTAAGGGCTTATAAATTTATAGGTGTCTGGGACCTCGGAACTGAACATATAACATGCAGGCATGGATTCAAACTCTGGCAGCAGGATATATCTTAACAAAGATATCTATGTCCTAATCCCAAAACTTTTGAATATGTTACTTTCCCTAGCTAAAAAAAAAAAGAAACAATTTTGCAGATTTAGTCAAAGATCCTGAGATGGGGGATAATCTTGGATCTTCTTCATGGGCTCAATGTTTTTACTTTATTTTTACTTATTTATTTATTTATTTATTTATTTTGGGTACCAGGGATCGAACTCTGGTCCTTCCACTTGTGAGGCAGGTGGCGGAAACACTGAGCTAAATCCCCGGCCCCTCATGGGCTCAATGTAATCACAAGGGTCCTTATTAGAAGGAGGCAGGAGATTTGGTCAGAGGGTGGATTTCAGATGTTGTGTGATTTTGTTCAAGGCCATCATCAATTCCACAGTGCTGAAGTCCACAAAAATTGTTGGGAGGTTTTATTCTAGTCCAAGGTGCAATGCTAAGAATTAAGAACAACCAGCTACATCTGTCAATATCTGGGGACAGTTTCTTCCCTGAGGACCTAGTGAGCTCACCTGCAGGCTACACAGAGAATTTTTTCATGCAACCTGAAAAAAGAGTTCATTCTGGGAAAGAGAAGGAATTATGACTGACCTCCCATAATGTAAGGGAAGATCAACACTCAGCTTGCAGGCAACAATAGCCCGAAGAGTGGTTGTCTGCCTCAGCGATTGCCTGTGCTCAACAGATGAGCAGCTCACCAAAGCCCCATCTAAACCCAGGAAACAACTGAATTTATTCCATCCATTGGCTTCCTGGTTCCTATGGGCATTTAGGGGTTGAGGTGGGGAGGACTGACAAACTTAAAAAGAGATTAACATTCAGTAGAATAAAAGCTCTAAGAAATTGTTAGGATGTGAAGGAGAATCTGGAGGAAGCAGAGGGCTGCAGTGGGTGGGGATGAGGGAATAAGCACTAGAAAGCTGGCCAAGAATATATTCCCTATGGTGGAGATGGCTGAAAATTTTGTAGTTGTTGAATATTCACCTTGAGGTTGAATCCTGTTTTGTGCCATTATAATCTTCCTCACTTATTCAGACAGCAAGGATAAAATCTAATGTGCACAACAAACTTATATTATTGGATCTTTTGGTAAAATGAAGAAGAGGCTGTTTCAAGCCAGGGGACACAAAGAAGATAGCAGACGGCAACAAGAGGAGAAGCATCTTCATCACACTCGATCTCTCAGATTTTGAACAATGTGTAAAATAACAAAAGTATATACTTATATGTGAAAACACATAGGGAAAGGATAAATTTAAGCCATTGTAGTTGTGTTACAGGGAAGGAATTACAGGTGATTATGTGCCTTCATTTTGCAAATCTCCTTCAATGGTACTGTAATTGGATTTTAGTTTTGTAGTATTTTTTATAAAGTTATCTCCCCAAGCAGTGGCAGTCATGCAACAAAGCAATTCAGTTTAATCTCTCCCACAAACTTGTCTTGGAATGTAGAGTCACAACCATTGAAGTCTGCGGTCACCCTTGCACAAGGTGGACCCCTATTCCTGCTTTAGCTTGCAAGGCAAAAGTGAGGTCCATGATTGCTGTAGGTTGGGAAAGCACCCTGAAGGCAAAAGTGTATGTGATCAATCTGAAAACTTTTTAAATTGCTATCATAGCATATGCCACAGAACAAAGGACAGAACCTTATAACTAGCTTGTTTGTGGAAAGATGTGCTTTGTCCACAAGCCAAGTATTTGAAAATACCACCCACTCAATTGGCATCTTTCTGCAGGGCCCTGGGAGAAGCTCCCCAGGGCAGGTTTGAGAAACCAGCCACCCATGGTTTCACTTTGATCTTTGTCTGTCTACACCCTTGCTTCAGCTCCTCTGCCACAGACATATAATTCTAAGTATTATTGCTTGGTAATAACCATAATTACTAAATGGATTCCCTATGACGGAAAAGAGGAGAAATTGAATTCTCACATGGACTCGTTTCTGAGCTGGAGAATCTGTTTGTATCAGGAACAGCATGAACTCCCCTCTCGTCGGTCCCCGAATTAACCGGGAGCGAACAAGCCAAGGACGGCTACTTCCCTGGTGAAGGACTGACACCCTCAAGCAAAGGCTGAATCCAGAGATTCGGTAACTAAGATGCAAAGTCCTCCTGTTCTCCTAGAGAGTACCCGGAAGCGCAGCGCGGTCCCGGAAGGCGAGGTGCTGACATATTTCCGGCCTTTGTGACTCATTGTGTCTGTGTCGAGGCGTCGGGTTGGCCTAGGTCCGATTGCGGTGCCCTTCGGCCGGCCTGAGCCCTAGAGTCAGCTCCCTTTTCTCGCCCAGCATCCCCAGGCCGCTCCCGGGGCTCACGGTGAGACTTGGGGCTGGCCTCAGGGAAGGGCGGGCGGGCCGGCCGCAGGGGTGTGTGTGAGGGTGGGCTCTGCAGCTGCGGCCCCGGCGGAGTGCGAAGAGAGTCCTTGCCCTTCCCTACCCCAAGGCCTGGCAGTAGTGTCTCCCGGGGAGAACCCTCCTCACGCCTATCCCCGGGTCCAGGCGGGGAGGAGGCGAGGGTCTCAGTGGACCCCCGGTGCTCGAAGAGGTGGGGAGAAACCGTTTGCTGCCCCTTCCGGCTTCATCACCTGCAGTGTTGTCGTCATTTGACGTTGCTGAGAATGGGGTCGCTAGCGAACTGACCCTTGTCTGCTTTTTCTGCTCTCCCGTCGTCGCCATTTGCTTTGATTCCGGTGAGAGGTGTTTTTTATCCGCTCCCCCCTCTCCCGGTCCTTGATAAGCTCTAGGTTAAAAATGCGGAAGGCGAGAGATGGACACGTTTTGGGGTGTCAAATCCGCCTGTTCCAGATCACTAGCTTTTCCTCCCTCCAACACTGATCTATGACTAGAGAGAATTTGAAGCCTTGTCATAGTGCCTAAAGATCTGGTAGAGTTTATAGGCACTCCTCTCTTAGTTTTATAGAAGGTTTTGAAAGCTTTTAAAAATAAGCCGTCCAAGGGCCGGGGATTTAGCTCAGTGGTTCTGCCTCCTGCCTTGCCAAGCACAAGGTCCCGAGTTCGATCTCCGGGACCAATAAAAATAAAAATAAGCTGTCCGGGAGATTAGTTGGATTTTTTTCATTCCACCTTGCTTAACTTGGCGTGACCATTAAGAGACGGATTAGCAAAGTAACCTCAGATAAGACAGCAACTCTTAATTTTGTCATCTATAAAAGTAACATTTCCTCAGAAGGCCCTTTCAACTTTGAAATGATTTGATTTGGTCAACATAATTGAAAAAAATCAGCTACAGTTGATCCTGACACTACCCCCTCCCTTTCCTGCAGTGCCTCCAGTACACAAAAAGATACTTTTATTATAGAGAGTGGCTGTTATATGGCCTGGGACCAAAGAAAGCATTGGCCAGTGCTAGGCAGATTGGAGGCGGTCAATAAATACTTGTTGAATTGTGGAAAATTCATTGTAACCACATCAGCAAAGCACTGTTACTATATATGCGGGCCGAATGAGGAAAATAATCTTACTAGATAAGGAACCGTAAGGTTTGCCCTAGAATGTTTCTCCAGATTTGTATCCTCCCTGAATTACTAGACAAATAAAAATTCTTGTTTATTATTTCAGTCAATTTTTAGCAATCTTAATATATGAACAGGGCAGCCAACTACTTAATACCATCACCTTTTGCTGATTCTCTAATTGGTTGAAGCACGTAAACATTTTTTCCAGTGTGTTATATTGTATCTTAATACAAATAGATTAATAATGGCAATAACCTTTTCATTCTGTGGTAGTGATATTCTTCAGGTAGCTAGCTGTGTTTTAAGTATAACTTTTTTATTTTTAAAAACATGGAGGTGGAGCAGCAATTTATTTAAACTATCAAGACTATGCCCTGAAAAAGATACTGGGCCATCAAGAAAACCTTTGAAGTAAACTGAGCTTGTACGACAAAAAAATCGTTTATTTTCATCCTTGGTATGAACTGTTTGCTGCTAAAGTGGATGGTATGTTCATTTTGAAGAGACCCCAAAAGTAGTTTTTTATTTGTGTTTTTCCATCCTTGGTCTTCCTCTATTTGATAAAGATCCTGATTGACAGACAAGTTAAATAATTCACGTAGGAATGTGTAATTTATTTGTGGGAGATTACAATTCACTGTTCCAGCCTATGCTACTTTCACTATTAGGGATTTCTTCCACTGTTAATCTTTGATGTGTACTGAAAGAATATAGTTAGATCGCTAGTTTATTTTAAAAATTGAAACTTCTCCAGCACCTACTAGATGGCAGACACTGTTTTAAGTGCTTTATATATATGTTAACTCAATCCTTACAACAACTCTATGGGGCAAATACTGTTTTTGCATTCCCTTTATACAAATGAGGAAATTGATGGCATAGAGAAGTTAACTTGCCTAAGGTCAACAACTAGTACGTAGTGGAACAGCTTTAATGCTAAAGGAAACTATTCCAAGTATCCCTTAGAACAAATTTGAGGGCAAGATGGAACGCAAAATAAATGGGAAAAAATAGTACCATTGTAAATTTAGTCAAGTACTTTTTTAAAAAAAAAACTAATGCTTGTAAGGAATCTTGGTAAGTGGCCTAAGCATACTGAAGCATACCCTTAACAATAGTCTAGTTGAGGGAGAAGGCAAGAAAAATCAAATTACAGAGAACCAGCTTAAGAAATTACATGGCAAATGTTTGGTACAGAATTAGGGCCTTTCGAGACAAAAGAGAAGATTGTATATTCAAATCATCTAGGGACCCTGAAATAAAACCCAGCCTTTCTACTGTTGTTGAGACTTTGGCTCAGAGTAGGAGCAGGGAAATGCTGAGGTCAGAGAAGAGGACCTGTCCCAATTAGGGACAGAGGGAATGTTGTACAATACCCTTGTCTCTGTTCCTGTGGTCTCATTTTTTCCTCAGAGTCTCTTTATGTTGATGTCCACTGACCCCAGGAGTGTCCTGTCCCATAGCTGGTAGAATATAAAACTTGCACAAAAGCAGAGATTTCTCATGACTGGGCTGGCCACCACACTAGTTCTCAGTTTCGCTGTTTAAAAGTCCCACCTGGTTAGGTTGTAGACAGTTTCCACTTGGGTCTCCTGTGACTCCCTTTCCCAGGAATGCCTTTGGTCACACAGTGCCATGGGTGAACACAGTGGGTGGTAGATGAGGTCCATTCCTGAGTAATCATGCTTAGTCCCCTTCATTTTAGAAAGAATTGTACCCAGAATCTCTTCTTTACCTCGTATATATAATGGTGTAAGAGCTTGCTTGGAGGAGTCACAGACTTAATTTCAAATCCTGACTATTTACTTGCTCTGTGACCTCAGGTGAGTTATTTAATGTTAGTAAACCTCAATTTATCATTATAAAGTGAGATGGTAATTGTAGCTATCACCTAAGATTGTTGTGTGGTCAAGTGAAATCCTTAATGTAAGCCTAGTACCTAGAAAACACCTAACAAATGTTGGCTCTGTTATACCTACCATAGTGTTCTTGAACATTGATTTGAGGGAAGTGTCTTTAGCTTAGCTTTGAAGGATAAGTAGGATTTGAAAAGACACAGGACTTGAGAGGAAATCTCAGGCATTGAGGAAAGTATGGCTATCAAAAATACAAGGCAGGGCCGGGGATTTAGCTCAGTGGTTCCACAGCGTGCCTCGCAAGCAGAAGGACCGGAGTTTGATCCCTGGTATCAAAAAAAAAAAAAAAATACAGGGCAGGCCGGGGATTTAGCTCAGTGATACCGCACCTGCCTTGCAAGTGCAAGGTGCTTCGTTCGATCCCTGGTACCAAATAAATAAATAAAATGCTACTTAAAAAAATACAAGGCATCTTCAGGAGATTCTGATTAGACTTATTTTTGCTTGATAGGGAGGGTTCATGGAGTGAGAAGATGAATGGGAAATGGAGGTTGAGGGGAAATTGGAAACAGGTGCTGGAGCATACTCACTTTGAGGCTGTGGAGTTTTAAGGAAAGTAAGGTACCAGATGAATTGGAGGAAGGGAGCAAATGAAGGCCTGGAACCAAAAAGGAAGCAGGACTTGATGAGATTAGACCAAATAATAGGTACGAACAAAGAATTATTTCTCCCTGGTGCTTGGAGACCGAATATATGTAAGGAGGAAGGAATCCAAGAAGATAAGGTGTTCAGCCTGAGCAATTAAGAAATTAGAGGAATATCTGTAATATTTATTGCCACAGTATAGGCAGTAAGGGGGGGTGGAATCTGGAATAGTTCAGGTAGTTCTTTTCATCTGCACATTAACAGTTAAATAGCGAGGTTCTCTAGGAGATAAGTACAAAGAAACATGAGTACTTGTCCTTGGGAGGTTGGAAGACAGGAACTACAATGCAAATATTGAGACTATAAATGCCATAAAATAGAAACAAAGTACTAAGGAGTGTTCAAAGGAGGAAAGTACCTTATTTAATTTGGGATTTCAGGGGAGATTCACGAATCTTGAAGGGTGAGTAGAAATTTAACCAATAGAATTGTTACAGTGGGAGATGCTTCCTGCAAAGGAGTGAAGGTAAAAGGTCATGGTCCGTGTTTGGGAACATTGATGGCCTAAGTAGACTGAAATATGGGTGAGATTAAGACTGAAGAGAAGGAGTATGCTATGAACGTGAAACCTCTTCAACATTGAATTGGTAGATACCAGGCATTCGCTTACAGTAATTGAGGGGAAGGAGGGAATGACCAACCACAAGCAAATAGGCAATATTGTGCTGACCTTGGTATGTTTTGGTATTAGAATGGAGAAATTGGAGCTAGAGAAGCCATGTGGGACTCTGGCCCTAATCCTGTTAAGAAGTGGAGAACCTGAATTAGGGTGGTAGAAAGTAATTGTGAGAGGTAGAGCAAAAAAAAAAAAAAGTTTCTGAATTTCAGAATGAATTGAGGAAGACGCTAAGACTTGTAAGGGAAAAGCTAACTGAAGGCATGATCATGGGCCATTCCAGTTCCTGCCTGGTCCTGAGTGTCCCAGGTCCCTTCTTGTTCACTCACCAGTCACTTCTCAGGGTTCTCCAGCACTTGTGTTGAAACCTCCTTGGAATATTCTGCTTTGTACTGTAATTATTTGCATAAAAGTCAAGCTCATGTTTATCAGCATTCTGTTCTCATCAGGCTTACAGAACACCTTGCAGAGTGTAGATACACAGAAAATGTTTAGGAAATCGAATAATTATAGTTGTAAGGGCTTTAGAGGTAAAACTGATCTGAAGTTGAAACCAACTATATTTACCCCAGCAAGGAAGGTGGGTTACAGAACAAGTCTGGAAGAATCTATGAGAAGGGGTAGTGTTGGTTTTTTTAGGAGCATGTTTGCGTTACATAATGAGTGTATTCATTGTGGGGAGTTGGTACTTGTTCATAACACATCTTAATTCTTTGTATGTCCCCTTCTTCCCTCTCCTCTTCCTATGTCTCTTCCCATTTGCAAAAGATCTGTCTCTCTGTTTTCTATTATCTTTTATTTTGTGCTTTATTTATAGTTTGGGTTTCTCATATAAAAGAAACCATGCAATATTTAAGCTTGTGTGTCTGATTTATTTCACTTAACATTATGGTCTCAAGGTACATCCATTTGCCTACATGAAGGTGATTTGCAGTAGAACATTTACCATTTTTAAATCTGTGGAGGAATGACTTAATTCCAAGCTTTCCTTTATGAGGAAAGTTCTTTTTTATTGTAGTGTTCATTATTTTTATTATAGCCCATTATTTTTAATAAGAATTTCTTTTTCATTAATGATACAAAAATGAGGTAGAAACAGTAATCCTGTAATAAATTTCAGATTAAAATAATAATAACCTTTGCGAATAAAAGCTTACATACAGTAGTCCCCACCCCTTATTCTTAAGGGATCTGTTTTGGGACATTCCATAGATGCCTGAAACCACAGACAGAACTATCCCCTATATTTCTTTTGTTGTTACATATACATAATTGATGATAAAGTTCACCTTATAAATTAGGCACAATAAGAGATTAACATTAATTAAAAATAAAATAGAACAGTTATAATGTACTGTAATCAGAGTTATTTAGAACTTAATGAGGAACTGGGTGAAGTGGTACTTGTCTGTAATCCCAGCACTCAGATAGCTAGGACAGGAGGATTGTGTTTGAATCCATGCTGGGCTACATATTGAATTCAAGGCCAGCCTGGACCACATAGCAAGATACTATCTCAAAAAAACAAACAGCTTCATAAATTTTTCCTGGAATTTTCCATTTAGTATTTTCAGGCCACAGTTGACTGCAGGTATCCAAAATAACAGAAAATGGGAACAGCAGATAGAGAGTTCTACTGCCTATCCTATAAGTAAAAAACAACTTTGTATAAAAATTACACACATGTACTATTTATTCTACCAGTATTTTGTATAATACAATAAAATATATAGTATTAAATTGTACAATTAAATTACTGTAAAATATTTTGTATTTAATGTTCATGATCCCTTTTCCATCAAAATTATTAATTTTTCTTAGGAAGAGCCATGCAATTAAAAATACTTCGCTAGAGGATAGGAATGTCACTGAGTGGCAGAGCGCTTGCCTGGCATGTACAAAGCCCTGGGTTTGCTCCCCAGCACTGCAAAAAATAAAAATAAAAATGCTTTGCTAGTTTAAAATTATTTAATTCACTCTGATAGAAGAATTGAGTGGTTTGTTTCTAAAACATCAACTCGATGCTTAGTTGTAATAGTTGGAAAGGTAAAAAGGGTGCTTCACAAAGATTTTTAAATTCAAATGTTATAATCGTGTTGTTAGTTCAGTTTAGTAACCAGTGAACCACTTTCCATGCTCAATATTTATCACTGAAATTCAGAGTACATTTTTATTTTTTATGAATTTGAATCACCAGCTCTTACAAACTAATGAGACAGTTGCTTCTTTTTTTTTAACAGGCTTAAGTTCTAGAGTTATTTGTTTGGAAGATTTGTAAATGTTAGAAAGTAGTTGCAGCTAGGCGTGGTGGTGCATGCCTATAATCCCAACACTTGGGAGGCTGAGGCAAGAAGGTTGCCATGAGTTCAAGGCCAGCCTAGGCTACATAGTGAGACCCTGTCTCCAGACAAAAAAGGACAGAAAGTAGTTGCAGGTTTTTAAAGAATATACATGTAAGGGTTTTTTCCAAAGGACATGGTATTTTTGGCAGTGAGAAGTACATAATGATGGAAATATTTCTTATGTCAGTTGTAATTGCTCTTTCTTCAGTTTTTGTTTTTTTGAAGCCAGCTGCTTTCTCACTCACTGGTGACTTTGTTTGTAGAGGGACATTGGTTTTGACCTCCTAATCTGGCTAAGACCTTGTTCTCAGTAGAAGCTTCAGCTCTGCCTCTTCGTTGGTGTCCACTTGTATTTACATCGTCAGTATTTCCTCTGATTGTCTCTGAAAGAGTCTTTAAAGCTGCTGGCCTCTTTTGAGAAGGTGAGTTTAGGTAAAGCTAGACAAAATAATCCACTGTTTCCCATAACTGGGCACAGCTAAGCCAGGGTACACATCTTAGCATTTGGATGTAAACATGGGGGTGGTGGGTGCTTGCGTGCTTCCCTCTGCGGATACCCTACATGACGGGTGAGAGTTCAGGATGTGGACCAGGTGAGGGTGTTAGTCTCGATTTGTAGGTTAGATACGGCTTAATTTCTCTCACTTTTTTTTTCTTGTTTTTTTTTTGGTACCGGGGATGGAACTCAGGACCTTACGCTTGCAAGGCAGGCGGCGGAACCACTGAGCTAAATCCCCGGCCCTCTCTCACTTTAACACACAGACATTAGGGCCGGGGATCTACCTCAGTGGTTTCGCTGCCTGCTGCGCAAGCGCGAGGACCTGAGTTTGATCCCCGGTACCAAAATAAATAAATAAATAAATAAATAAATAAAACACAGACATTTGAGATATATTCTTTCATTATCCCTGGAGGGTCATCTTGTACTTTGAAAAACACCTCTTCAGACTGCCCAAGACACCTATAAAAATAAGAAAACTAGGTAAATGATACATTAGCACGTCCTGGGGCTTAAAATTTGTCTTCAGTGTTGACTTCTTAGTCATCTGCTACTGAATGAATTGCCGAAGCCATCCACAGCTCTGTTACATCATGTCTAAAGTGGCGCTGACAGTTCTGCCTACCTGCTGGGGCTGTTTGGGCACAAAAGAAGATTGCATGTACTGCGCTTGGCCTGCCGTCTGGCGCCCTGCAAATATTCAAGCTCTCGCTGGGCTGAGCAGTGTAAGTACTGTGCATCACCTTGTAACCTGCTGTCCACCTGGAAGCAGGTTGCTCTGGCTCCCGGCAAACACCCTGAGGATGGAGGTTACCTGTTTGAGGTTTCTGTTTGCAGACCTTCATGCAGGAAGTGCCAAGGGATACACTGGAGCTCTGCTTGTTTTATTCCAAGGTGCTTTTAGTGCCTTGATGTGTAGCACTAGCAGCACCAGTCACTTTTTGTAAAGGTACTAATAATTTGTTTTACTACTTCAGGAATAGTACGGAAACAGGTGTAAAACGTCTAGCCAGAAAGGCCAGCACAGACCCCATTTGTATCACGCCAGTTCCCTGAGCCTAAAGGATGACTGCTGAGTCAAGGGAAGCCACGGGTCTGTCCCCCCAGGCCACACAGGAGAAGGACGGCATCGTAATAGTGAAGGTAGAAGAGGAGGATGAGGAAGACCACATGTGGGGGCAAGATTCTAGCCTGCAGGAGACACCGCCTCCCGACCCAGAGATATTCCGCCAGCGTTTCAGGCACTTCTGTTACCAGAACACTTTTGGGCCTCGAGAGGCACTGAGTCGGCTAAAGGAACTTTGTCATCAGTGGCTAAGACCAGAAGTAAACACCAAGGAGCAGATCCTGGAGCTGCTGGTGCTGGAGCAGTTCCTTTCCATTCTGCCCAAGGAGCTCCAAGTCTGGCTACAGGAGTACCGGCCCGATAGCGGAGAGGAGGCTGTGACCCTCCTGGAAGACTTGGAGCTTGATCTGTCGGGACAGCAGGTAAAAAGAGTTTACATGTGAGAAGGCACAGACTTTGGGGACAGGAGAAAAATCACTGATTTAGAGCTAGTATTAGGAATCCTTGTGGTTTTTCTGCCTGTTCTGGGGGGTGGGGTTGTGGTCACCACGGTGTAGACTTAGCATTTATTTACAAGGCCTCAGGTTCAATCCCCAGGAACCCCCCAACTCACCCCCCCAAAAAAGGGTCCTGACCTCCTCCGTCCGCTGGCAAATCTTTTAATATTTTAATTCCTGTTTTTAAAATGATTTATCTACAAACCTAGCCTGATTGTCCTCAGGTCCCAGGTCAAGTTCATGGGCCTGAGATGCTCGCCAGGGGAATGGTACCTCTGGATCCAGTTCAGGAGTCTTCAAGCTTTGACCTCCATCACGAGGCCACCCAGTCACATTTCAAGCATTCATCTCGGAAACCCCGCCTCTTGCGGTCCCGAGGTAAGAAGCAGGCTTCACGTGGGGAAAAGAAGTGAATTATCCAGGGTGGGAATGCTCTCTCCGTGTTGCTCAGTGCCTGAGATAAAAAAGCATGCTTGTTTTTGTTATTATGCATAACGGTCATTACTATTAATATTAGGTGAATGTAACAGCCCAATCTCAGGAGTTAAATGGTAATACCTTACTAAGGAGGTAAGTGAAGTGTGACTAATGAACTTGATAGACATTATTTATTGAACTGTTAGTGTTTCAGATGTTTAGTAGATTTCTGACAGGAGGTTGTGGAGAGCAGAGGATACTTGCAGCCTGGGTTTTGAAACACTGTAGTATGTCAAAGTTAAAAAAAAAAAAGTTACCTTTAAAAGCACTGTAGGGGCTGGGGATTTAGCTCAGTGGCACCATGCCTGCCTGGCAGGCACAAGGTCCTGAGTTCAATCCCTGGTGCCAAAAAATAAAATAAAATAAAAAAAAAAAGGACCATAAATCTTTTCTAAAGATTCTCATTTTATTTAAAATGTATAAAAATACTATTTAGTATTACTCTTTTCTAGGTTATTGTCAAAAATTTTTGTGTAAAGGAATGCAAAATAGTTTTTTTGGGGGGGGGTGCTTTTTTGTTGAGGAAATGAGAAAAATACCAATTTGGGGCATATAAATAAAAATCCATTTCATCAGTTTGGGGAAATACATATTTTTGTGAAAGTGGGTATGTAGAATGTCAGTAAAAACTATGAAATTTTGAAAATCCAGTTGTTCAGCCAGGCGTGGTGGTGCAGGCTTGTAATCCCAGCACTTGGGAGGCTAAAGCAAAGGATTGCCACAAGTTCAAGGCCAGCCTGGACCACATAGCGAGACCCTGTCTCAAAAAAGAAAAAGAAAAAGAAAATATAGTTGTTCAAAAAGAGTTGATCAAGGGCCGGGGATTTAGCTCAGTGGTTTCGCCGCCTGCTGCGCAAGCGCAAGGA
The DNA here is from genome assembly GCF_000247695.1 of Heterocephalus glaber. Next base: position 17,003,892 of record NW_004624740.1, on the reverse strand, counting down.
CCCGAGTTCGATCCCCAGTACCAAAAAAAAGAGTTGATCAAGGCAGGTTCCTTTACCAGCAGGTTTATTTGCAGTAACATTTAAGTTAGGAATATTAGATCATAGCACTTATGGGAGTATTCTCTCTCCTGTGCATCCTGGAGGACAACCTAGAGGTACACGCTGGAGACATCCATGCCAGCCCACACATTGACAGGACAGTGCTAAGACGCTACTTTGATGTCCTTTTGGGGCTTATAAGGTTTCTCTGTGATCTACAAGCACAAGTCACAGAGGATGACATTAAGAAATGGGATGTTAGGGCCCGGGATTTAGCTCAGTGGTTCCACCACCTGCCTTGCAAGAGCAAGGACTCAAGTTCCATCCCCGGTACCTAAAAAACAGAAATAGTGTGTTCATGATCTGTGCCCCAGAGTAGAGCTTTAGTTTGCCAGATAAATCGTTTTAGAGACCCTGTGCTTAGAGTTTTTACTTAGTAAATCCTTGAATGAATTGAGGCGTGTACATTTGTTCTCAATTTATTCTTTGTCTTGTTCATTTTCCAGTGTTTCCTGACTCTCAGGTTTAAGCGCTAGATACTTGATCTTTTTGTGCATTTTGTTTCAGCCCATCTTTTTTTTCTAACAATAGCAAAGTTTCACATTTATTAAAGATAGGGAAGACAGAAGGGTAAGGACAAAAACAATAGACTCTGCCCAGCAAGCTAGGGACAAGTAAAATGGGAGAGAAAAAAATGACACCCAAAAGCCTTGGTGCCAGACCTATGGCACATGTGTTGTTTGTCTTTTAATACAAAAGATGTTAATGTATGAATTGTTTTTTCTAAACTAAAACCTCAGTATTCACATTTAATTGCAGTGTTGGCACTTTGCAGTGAATAAGTGGGTTTGGGGTTACAGTTTGTGCACTTATCTCTAAAAGGTTCGCCATCACAGCTCTAAAGTGGAGAGTGGGCTGTGCTAAAGAGGCATGATAGCCTAGCCCATCTTATTGTACATGTGAAAATAGCAACAAGTTTTATAATTGAGTTTCAAATTCATTTCTCTTAATACCTTTGCACTCTGTACCATCATCTGTTTACTATAACACTTCCAAATCTAATGGTCTTTGGCAAGGGAAGAGAAGACGAGTGTTAATTTTAATTTTGCAGATTAAAAATTTTTTCAATTCTTCTTACATACTGCAGTTGATGCGATCCTATGATATGTTATGGATGTCTTGTATGTCAACCCATACCTCTGTACATTTGTAAATGTTTCATCAACATTTCGATCATGTATACATTTTATCAGAAAACTGCTTATTATGGCCAAGTGAGAGGGAGAAAAGTAGAGAAATAAAAATGCCAAAAACTAGCCAGGCATGTTATTCTAGCACTCTGGGAGACTGAAGCAAGAGGATTGCAAGTTTGAGCCCAGCCTGGGCAATTTACCAACTAATAAAGGGCTGGGAATGTAACTTAGTGAGGAGGCCCTGGGTTCAATCCTCAGTAATTAACCCCCCCACTCCCAAATGGCAAATACTTAGAGGTAAGAAGATCACCTTCCTATCCTGCCTTTCTGGGTTTCATGTAAAACATTGTAAAGCTGTGCTGCATTTTTCACAAGTGTAAGCAAAGATGAGTTCTAATATCCTTGTACTATCCTTAAGCTGGAGAAACATATGAGGCAGAAGTATGGGCTCATGTTGCCCATTCTGTTGCTGAGAATGAGGACCTGGGTTCTAGACCTGGCTCTGCCATTCCTAAGTGACATTAGACAAGTCCATTTAGCTTCTCAGGCCCACAAGGTCCCCTTTTATGAAGTAAAAGGGTTGGACCTCATGATTTTAAGGACCATTTTTGGCTCCTTGTGACTCTTGCTTAAGAGTAGAGATCTTAGGAAAAGAGTAGAGGTCCTGCTGTCTCTTGTCTGTGTCCTCTGGAGCTCTCTCCCCGGTAGTTAAACATGGAACAGTGAACGAGCCAGTGCAGGAAAGAGTACCCTGGGCCCATCTTTGAGGGACGCTCAGAGCAGACCCGATTTACTCACAGCTCCTTTCTCCTCCATCAGCTGTCCCTGCCACCCACGTTCCTGCCCCTCCTCATGAGGGGAATCCCAGAGACCAGGCGATGGCATCTGCCCTACTGACCGCAGATTCCCAGGTGAGCTGTACACCCTGTGCCCTCCTGAGTCCCCAGGTCTGCCTCCTCCTGGAGCTCCTGCTGAAGCATCCACCAGTCCACTCACTCTTGGTGCCCCACCCATAGAGGCCCATTCCCTCCCCAATGATCTTTCTACACTGACCCCTCAGTCCCCCAGGCTTGGTCACATCTTCCCCAGCATCCTGCAGCTGTGCAGGCAACGCTGTCCCTGACTCCAGGTTTGGGCAATGGGACTGTCCCTGAGTTTTAGGGGAACTGAGTGTGGGGACTCTCCTGTTATTTCAGGCAATGGTGAAGATCGAGGACATGGCCGTGTCCCTCATCCTGGAGGAATGGGGATGTCAGAACCTGGCTCGGAGGAATCTCAATAGGGACAGCAGGCAGGAGAATTATGGGAACATGTTTTCCCAGGGTAAGATGGACACAGGATTCTTGTCTGATTATTTTGCCTGTTAGCAGTGGGATCTCTGATGTATTCAATTGATAAGGATTTAAAGGCTACTGAACCCCTTTCTTCACAACAGAGAGGGAGAACATTTATGTTCACTGAACTGGGACTCCCTGATTTCTGATAAGGTTTTCGTTGTTGTTGTTGTGGGGTGTTTTGTTTTGTTTTCTCTACTTCTAGGTAGAGGTAGTTTTTACTCTTTGAAATCAGAAATAAATTGTTGTGCTCTGAGTGTCACCTCTTCAATTGCTTAGTTACCTGGGAGGATTTGGCTTCGATACTCATGCCATGTTTCATGTGGGTGAAAATCTTTGTCAGGAAAAAATCTTTTTCCTAGTAGAGATGTCCAGGCGAACTGACCATCTGTCTAATCCCAGCCTGTGGCCCAGGTGCCAAATTCCTAAGCCTACCAAGCATCCTTCTGTGGGTGTCTGACTTCTTCCATCCCCTGTCAGCCCTGCGCAGACTGCCTTGTGTGACCCCATGAACTTGTACCTGGACCTCCCTTAGGATCAGGTTCCCAGTTCACAAAACTAACAGTGATCTTCACAAAGAGCTCTGGGTCTTGAGTGTGTAGTAAGAATAAAGAAGTACAAGAGGCATCAGCCAGGTAAGGCAAGATGACCCAGCTGGCGACAATTTGTGTTGGTCTCTGTTAGATCCTAACTCCTAGGAGACAGTGCTGCCAAGAAGCCTGAAGATACATACAGTGACAGGGAAGTCCACAGGGGAGAACTGTGCACCTGGGGAGGGCAGTGGAAGGTGCTCAAAGAGTGAGTGAGCAAAGAGAATATTACTTCAGAAATTCAAGTTTGTTTGGAACCATACATATATGGTTCATAGGAGTTGCTCTTTATACTGCTAGATAGAAATTAAGCCAAAGAACTAACCTTTATGAGCTGATAACAACAACAAAAAATTAGAAACAGACTGGGAACTGTGCTAACAGTCAAGAGCCTTGGCTTAGAAATCAAATCAAGTGGACCAGTTTTCTCTTTCTCATAACTGGTTTAGTATTGTGATTTCATCACTAGTTGGGGGTTGTATATTTTTCAACCCCTCAAGTCATTACATTCAGAGACCTGTTAGGATCATGCAGGCCCTCTTGGAAAGATTTCTTAAGGCCAAAGAAATAACAGAACAGAGATACTTCAGGTTTTTTTCATAGACAAATATAAATAAATTGTATATGTCAATTTTCAGTCTTCAGTCAATTTTCAAATATAACAGTTTTCAGTCTTCACTTTAAAGTGACACACAGAATATAGCAGTGTATAATAAAAACTAAACTCCAGTATTTTAATGTAGTGCTAAATGAAGGGATTAGCTCTGTACTTGTAAACGTTGTTCTCTTATCTCCTTTGTGGGCTGTCTCCAAAGTGGTTTTGAGTTTCTTTTCTGTTATGTTCCGAGAATTCTCCTCTTGGTTGGTGGAGGGCTTTATTATGTGGCTGGTGGAGGGAAATTATTTCCTTTATCTGAAGGTCCCTGTAACCTACCTGGCTCAGAGCTGGTTGTTTTGCCTGTTAACCATCACCTTGTTGATAAAATATCAATAGAATGGAGGAGTATTTGCTTTTCTTTCTGAAACTATATTCCTGTCTTTCTAGTACCACTAACCATTTTCTAGCAAGGACCTGTCTATTGTCTGTTCTCTTTTTTAAAAGCTTATAAATACTTGCTGGAAACAGAACATGTCTTTTTAAATATACACTCTTTTAAATTAATTATTGGGTGATCAAATAACAGAATTAGGACCTCTGACATCCCTTAAACCCCTTCCTTAACTAGTCTCTTCCCTCCTGTCATTCTCCACCATGCCTGCTTACTTACATCCTCTCTCCACACACCCTCTTGTTGTTTCCTCTTTTCCACACTCTGCCTGCCCTCTCACTTTCCAACTCTGTTCCCTATTTTCTCAATTTTCCTTTGTTGTGCTCCTCTTTTATCTTCAGTTAATACTATGAAGTTATTTTGCAAGCATACAGACTCTCCTGGAAAATAGTGTCACTGTATTAACCTATATTTGCAAAAGGAAAAGTTGCTATTTGTATTCTCTGTTTATTATGTCAGGTCGTGAAAACAGGAGTGAGAACAAGGAGTCAACCTCAAAGGGTGAAGACACACAGGACTCAGGGTCCCATGGGGAGACGGCGGGAAGATGCCAGAAGGATTTGGGAGAGAAACGGGAACAGCCAGGCAGAGTAGTAGAAAGGCAACAGAGAAACCCCGAAGAGAAAACTGGAAAAGAGAAGAGAGAGTCAGGGCCAGCTACAGCCAAGGAGAAAAAACCTACTACAGGAGAGAGAGCTCCAAGGGAGAAGGGCAAAGGGTTGGGAAGAAGCTTCAGTCTGAGTTCAAACTTTAACAATACCCCTGAAGAGGTTCCAACAGGAGCAAAGTCTCACAAGTGTGATGAATGTGGAAAATGCTTCACAAGAAGCTCAAGCCTTATCCGCCATAAAATAATCCACACTGGAGAAAAGCCCTATGAATGTAGTGAGTGTGGGAAAGCCTTCAGTCTCAACTCAAACCTTGTCCTGCATCAGCGAATCCACACAGGGGAGAAGCCTCATGAATGTAACGAATGTGGCAAAGCCTTCAGTCACAGCTCAAATCTCATCCTGCACCAGCGCATCCACTCTGGAGAGAAGCCCTATGAATGTAATGAGTGCGGGAAGGCCTTCAGCCAGAGCTCAGACCTCACCAAGCATCAGCGAATCCACACGGGGGAGAAGCCCTATGAATGTAGCGAATGTGGAAAAGCTTTCAACCGAAACTCATACCTTATTTTGCATCGGAGGATTCACACTCGAGAGAAACCTTACAAGTGCACTAAGTGCGGCAAAGCCTTCACCCGGAGCTCAACCCTCACACTGCATCACAGAATCCATGCCAGAGAGCGAGCCTCAGAATACAGCCCCACCTCCCTGGATGCATTCGGAGCATTCCTGAAAGGTTGTGTGTAAAACAAGAATTTGTCATCAAGCCATTTCCCCCTTTTGTTTCTAAAATTATTTCAGAGATGTGTGCCCATGGAGGGGAAAAAAAAGGCCTCAACAGATTTTTTTAAAGTCATACTCAAGGATCCTTAGAGTTATATCAGCAGTGTTCTGCCCTTGGGCATGTAATTCTTCCATGCTGCCCCTGCAGGGAAAAAATGGTCATAGAAATAATCCACGTGATACTCCACACAAGATAAAAGCACACACACAGTAAAATATCAAGCTTTTCAGTCATGAGGATACTTTTAAGGCACTATTGGACTCACAGCAATCATGGCATGTAATTGAAAAATCAAGATTGCTCTGTGAATGTGACGCTTGAGGTTAAGAAGCCACTTCCTGCAAACAAGCCAGCATCTTGTTTATTTCTTGAAAAAGAAGGACAGTTCAAAACTAACCTGGGACGTGCTGCACCAGCTAGTTACATATCCCATAAGTTATGTGTATCTGATCACTGGTAGCCTACCAAAGCTATAGAAATCTAGGACTGTACTGATCAGTATCAAACCAAAGATTTCTATCTCTTCCCGAAAGAGAGGGTATGTGCACCAGGCTACAGTTCCAAAGGACTTCAGCAAATGTAGATGGTTCTAGCCTCATCACTGAGATCAGTTCTACTGAAATAGCAACAAGTCAAAACTCTTCTCCCCCTTCTTGAAGTTCCTGAAGCACTCTAGCGCTCCTAAAGGCATTTCTCCACAAATTAGCACTTGATTGTATACTGTCTTTTAATCTTTCATTGTTTTGTGTATGAAATTTTTTATCATCCCCCCCCAAAGAAAAGAGGTGTTTCTGTTGTCAAGGGAAGGTAGTTTATGTTCTACAGCACAGCACTGTACGTAGTGCTGAACATGTAAGAGCCACCCCTTATGACTGACTGCTAATAGGACTTTAATATTTATGAGAAAGCCTTGTGAATCATGAGTTCCTGAAATATAGTAGCCCAGCCCAACTTTGAAAGAGGACCTTCAAAGCCAGTAAGAGGAGGTATGCTAAAACCTCTGGGGCTTAATGCTATTTGTATCCTAAATATAAATAAAAGGAACTGGTTAGCCACTTGCATAGATTTTTCTAAACATGGATGAGGAATAAACATAACACTGTCAGAAATGACGCCATTATCATCATCTTAAGGAAGGTATGAACACTGACTAAGGTTATTTTTGGACATCTTTCCATTGCAAAGATATTAGCCAGACTTTGTTTTAGTCACCTGCTCAAGTGTGATGATGTGGGCACTTCCTGAATCATTTGTAACTTAGGTACCAGTAATGTAATGCAAAAGAGATGATTTTTACTGCTTTTCAGGAAAAGGAAAATTGTAGGGATGATGTTGCTCTGAGAAGTTCACCAGTGTGTTTGATTGTATCACAGTAAGTGCACAGTGTTTTTCTGTTTTTCTTTGCTCAAGACCAAGGTGAGGTTATGTAACTCTAATCTCTCCCATCATCTGTGCAGGAGAATGCAGGTGCCCCGCAGAAGCTGGTGAAGATGACTATTTCACACATACTGGAGACAACCAAGTGTCTCAAGCTCTGTAGGTATCAAGGACTTGGGGTGGAGATGGCTGTGTTCATGAGCGCATTCAGATTGCTGTGGTCAGCTCTTCAAAAGCCTAGTCTGACGCAAACCTGAACACTGTCAGTGTGACCGCCATGTAATGGGAATACCCCACATACAGTTTGAGATTTTCTCTCAAGAAACAGAACTAAAACCATCATTCATCAGTCATTCTGACTGACAAAGTCCATGAGACGTCATCGCTCATGAGGCCCCAGCTCCAGACCAAACTAGAATCCTACACAGCAGTCATTCTCTGGCCTCATTCCTTGGACCAACCACAACTTCCCCTATGGTAGTTTCTTCCATTTTTCCTGGAAAAGCCACATCGCAGGTTAGCCAGCTACCAGAATATTTCTATCCATCCAACTTAAGAGAAAAGAAATACTCCAGAAAAGTATACCTAATTAACTTTCTATAGTGAAATGGAGGTAGAAATGCTTTAAGAATTTTCCTGAATGAGCCACAGTGACAGTTGCTTTGAAAATTGCTGATACTTTTGAGAAGATCTTTGCCCACTAAAAAAACATGTAAAGGTGAAGTATACAGCTCTGGGCACTCATCCAAACTCTGACTTTGTTCCTAAAAAGGAAAGGACTTAAGTCAGTTCCACACTGGCTTTCTTTTTAAAAGGCACAACTACATGCTGTCATTTTTAGGGTTTGTTTTTAAATGAAATTAAATATGACCTGTGCCGTGACATTAGGTTACCATTTTACTGGGACATCTAACTGACTTTGTTGGATAGCCACTGGGGTTGCTTCAGATCTTCAGCAAATCTACTGCTGGAGGCAGGTATTTGAAGATGTGTTTTCTGAGGAAAACAGGCTACAACTAGTTATTAAAAGCATTTGCATTGCATTGATGCATCCAGTGCTCAATGCTGAGTGTCACTGGGCCGTGGTCAAAAACACCGGCAACGAGATAGTCATTCAAAAGTTGTGGCTGGCTTAAGTCTGTTAACAGTTTAAGTACTCTGTAGTTTAAATTAGCATGCTAGTTGACCTAATGGAACTTTTTGGAGTGTTTTTAAAAATATACCTTAACCTTGCCAGGAAGAGAAATAAAATTCTTCAGGCCATAAGGTACTTATTTCTAATCCAGCCTGGCAGGCAAGGCTAAATGTGAGAATATAGATGTGTGAGATATGTTGGTGTGTACAGCACTTAATACTAAAGGCATAAAAGTGAAACTGCTAAATGTGTGTAGAGATTGATGTGTTTGATATGTGGAACAGTTCACATCAGAGAATTTATTCCAGAAAAGAACCTCTTGAATGTGATAAATATGGCAAAGCCTTTAATCACATCTCAGCCCTTAGCATCAGAAAGCTTACACTGTAAATAAAGTGTATTAATATTATATGTGAAGAAAACTTTCATGTATAACACTCATTGCTTTAGACAGAAGTGAATTCCCTCAGTATGTTCCAGTCATTGGTGAATTTCAGAAACACTGCAGAGGAAGCTCAGTCCTAGCTCCAAAGGATCCACAGAAGAAAACAATGTAGGGAAATGCTAAAGAAATAGCAAAATGTACAACTTAATACAAAAACTGTTAATGTTGGGTACCTCTATATATTTTGTATGACCATAACGTTGGTGTGTTTTGTACCTTCAAAACCCATTATTCTGTATATTCCCTGAAAACAGATTATGTATTTTATTTTAATCTGTTTGACAGAACACATCACTTCAAAAGAGTGAAGTTTTGGAGTGAATAGCGAAGATAGTGATGTGGTGATAAACAAAAAGTTCACAGAACCGAGGGGAAAAATCAGAAGGAAAAAAAACATTCATTAGTTTGGTGCTTCTTGAATTGAGAGATCAATAAATTTGTGGAGACATGTTAACAGAGCACTAAAACAGAACAGCTTCCATAAACATCAGCTGCTCCTTGAGAGTTTTCTCTTCAATCCCTGGAAGTTGACCTCTGAGCTGCCAGGTCACCATTGAGAGCCAAAGGAATGAGTGGATTCTCTGGGCTTGCCAGGGGAAGAGGGTCCTCTCCAGGAATGGAGAGTTGGAGGTGCACTGGGATGCCCAGTGGGACCACCTGACCTGACCAGATTATGTCAGCCATCGTCCTGCTCCCCTGCTGACTCTTAATCTTTATGCTTGTAAGACAGGATAGGAAAACGCCAAGATGGGCTGTTTCCCAGGATAGAGAGCTGGACACATCCAATGTGATACTGCAAGAGAGTTGTCTGATGAGGCTGGAGAAGCTTCTTCCAAAATTGTGGCTGTGCTCTTGTGTACCTTCCCTGCTCCTGCGTTCTTTCCCAGTGGATGATTATTAGGAGAGAGTGTTTGTGAAGAGTCATAGCTGTGGAAGATTTTTTTGCAATCCTAAAGTGTAATGCTGGGCCACCTGTATTCCAGATAGGCATGCCGATCTACTTATCTGAAGCCAACTCACCAGGTTCATCCTGCCATCCTCATGGGAGACTGATGGTGTGAAGTGTAGCGGCAGTATTGAAATGTAATCAGTGGCAGTAACACTTGCCAGAGGAGCCCTGTTTTTGTGCATCCCTCTCTGAGCAATCTCAGAATTATTTGAGGGGGCTGGGGCTTCCATTAGGGAAACCAAATGAAGGTCTGCAGAGTAAGTGAAATATAAAATCAGAAAAGCAAATTGAGTGGTATAAATAGATCATTTCATAGGGGTTAGGGTAGATTTTTATTTCAGCTACTACTGGAGAATTTAATAAAAAGCATTATTGTTTAAAAAGTTTTCCTAATGTAGATTTAGGTTTTGATTTAGAAACACTACTGTACATTTAAAAGCAGTTACTTATTTTGCTATCTAGATTAATTTTTTATTATATCTGAAAATGAAATTATCTGTTTTCCTTTTCAAAGCTTTGTAAAACAAACTTGAAGTTATAAGGAGGTAAGCCATCTCCAGTTCTGCAGGTCAAACAAAAGTTGGGGAAATACTTTTGACATCCCATAAACAGAATGTCCTAACATAAGAACTTAATTTCATACTGTCTGGTTCTGTCGACGAGTGGGTGACACCAATCTCATGTCTTTCTCTGTTACCCGAAACAGTGGAAAGGAGAAAGGCATTAGGTGATTTCTAAACCACGGTCTGCTCTGACTTTAACACTTGTTTTTAATCTTAGTCTCCTGTCTCCATTTACTAAAAGAATCATGACTCACTTCAAATTACACATCCATCAGAAAGTTAATTGGTCCTTAAAATTTCTCCCTTCAGCAAGCACTCATTAAGCGGTGAGGCTCAGTGCTTGAAGAGACAAAGAATGAGATCTGTGTGAGTGAGTGAAAGAGGCGGTACTGAAACTTGGGTTTTGTTCCAGTTTCATATTTGGGTTTTAGGTTCCCTTGGTCCAGGAATGGGACCAGGCAGCTGCAGTTACCTTGAGTCAGCTTCAAGTTGTCTCCTATCTGGTGCCACAGGGAGAAGGGAAGAGTTCTAACACCCACATACCCACCATACTGTTGCCTGAGGAAGCACAGTGAGACTAGAGGAGGGAGAAAAGAGAAATTTAAGGATGTGCTGGCTTAGAGCTCCCTTGGCTTCCTCTTCACCTCAGCCGAGTAACAGCATTCAGCTGCTGCTTGAAGTTTCTAGTCCGCCCTAGCAGAGACAAAGCATGTTAGGCTTAGAGATGCTTCTGCTGGTAGCAGGGGTTCTTATTTGATCACATATATGAGGGGGGTGGGGCAGGAGGAAGCAGATTGTGATTATGCAAAAAATCGTCCTCAAAATACATGAGTGTAGGGATAAGGGGTAGGTTGTGCACACAAAATCAGTAATTATTTTAAGATGAGCATATGTATTTTTATTAAACTTTTAGTTAAATATAGATTATTACAACCAGGTCTACATGATAAGCCTAAATCTATAGAGAGCTAACTCAGGCATTGTCTTGTTCATTTTTTAGACTAGCTAAAACAACCTGTCCTGTTTTTGTCACTTCCCAGCTTCTTTTCGGTTAAATTAGGCCAAAAGAAGAAACTTGTCTTTGTATACCCGCACAATTAAGTTATTGCTGTTAAAAACTGGGCTTTTCATTTTACTACTCTAAATAGAGTCCAGATGCTTTGTAGGTGTTCAATAAATGATCTCTAAATTGAATTTAAAATCATTTACATTTCTAGGAAAGTTTTCAGTAAATATTGAAATCTTAGACACAAAGTGTTTATTTTTAGGCAGCGAAATAAAATTTATAGTCGGTCCATTTTAGGAAGCCCATGATGTCTGACAAATGACAGAATAGTGAAGTTGGGGAAGGAAGTTGCGGAGGTTGTAATATTCTCTATGTTGTTTCTCTTCTGGGTCATGATAAAACAATAAATTATCATCTCTAAGTGGCAACAGTTGTGTTTGATTTTTGTCATCCTTAGTTACATAAATGCACAGGTTTTTGAGAAAAGAAAGTAGTATAACCTCAGTTAAAAATGAGCTGCAACACACAAAATTCTCACACAAATCAATTGTATTTGTCTTATTTAAATAATGGATTTATTCACATTTCTAAACTTTGAATACAGGTCACAGTGCTCTGGTTTCCTCTCGGCTTTGGTTTCAGTACCCTTAAGATTGGAATATTCCTGCTGCCTTGTTTCAAGAAGGTGAAATAAAAGCACATTGGAGAGAGAGGAAAGTTCTGGTTTTTGCCTAGGTAACTTCACAACCAGGTGTCAGGGGAACTCACCCCCATCTTGTCCAGTACCTTAGGACAGGAGGAGATCAGGAAGAAGCCAATGTGTCATTCAACTTGGTCACTTGTAGACAACTGAGGCCCAGTCCCTCCCATGATAAAATGTTTGCTCTGGGAACTGAAGTGCGGAGCATTTATTCAAGGGTTGCTCCATTGAGCAGTGACTTCCTTGCCATTCTGGACCTGCACACACACAAGCCATGAAGTGTAGCTGGAGGCACTGGCCACAGCTGCTCACAGGAGCTCAAGCAAACAGTGAGCCAAGGGGATATGAGGTAGGCTCCACCAGGACCCAAAGCATAGCTATGAACTGTATTCACAGAAATTCTGACACCAAATGTGTGGGGTTCCCCACACCAACCAGTTCTCTCAACTGTATCAGCTGAATGTTCAAGTCAATTCTAACACTACCTACCTGGAATTAGCACAGACCCCACAAGACTGTCCCCACTTCAGATGCCAGCTATAAGTCCCAAGCTGCCATTTGTACTTGTGAGCAGCTATGTATCAGGAGTTTCCATAGTCCCTCCCTCTCAAGTTTGACAGCGTGCTAGAATGGCTCACAGAACTTGAGAAAGTGCTTTTCTTAGTACTGGCTTATTAAAAGGGTACTACAGGCAAGGTATGGGGTGGCAGTGAGGAGGTTCATGGAGCGTCCATTCCTCTGGGAAGGCCACCCTCCCAGCACTTCACCAGGAAGCTCCACAAACCGTGGGATTTAGGAGGCTTTGTGGAGGTTTCCTTATATAAGCATGACTTTAAATCATTAGCCATTGCACCTAAGAGCCCCTGGGTCATAAGAGCCAAGGTTAACCTCCCTAGACCCTCACTTTTCAGCCTTTCACTCTGTCCTGTCTAGTGCAAACCTTGATGGTTTCCTCCACTTCTTCCATTCCTGTGCCTGTTCCAGATATGTGCAAGAGGAAGATCACAGACATAGCCTACACTGTTAGGCCACCGTCATTCTTACTCTTGGCCCTGCTAGACAATTCTAGTCTCTGCCATTTTCCTGGGTTCAGTGTCCCCCATGGCAATCTGGACATCTACCTCCCAAATGTCCATCCCTACCATAGCCTCGCCTCACCCTGTCTTAGTGAATGTCCCTTAATACTCTTTCCCAGGCCTCAGGCCATCATGATGTGCCTGCCTCTCTGGTCTGTCTCTCCCAGCTTACCCTGCTGGCTGCAAGACACAGGCCTCTCTCTGAAATGCCTCCAGGTTTCTCACCCCTCGGTACTTTTTCTGTAACCAATAAGCACAAACCTATGACTTAAGGCACAAAAGCAAACTTTAAACTCTTTTGTTTGAAAAATGTTTCTTTTGCCTACCAAATTCCTCTACTAACCACTCTTGTCATCTCCTGGGTGCTAATATCCCCCTTTTAAAGACTCTAACTCAGCTTTTACCCAAAGAAATTGCACAGCACTGTTACTTGTAAGTAACAACCATGAATTGTCTTTAATCAGTACATTAACTTGTAGAGACTGTAGGCCTGTTTTACAGATGCAGAAACGGAGGCCCAGGAAGTAAAGTAGCTTACTTAATAAGTGGCAAAGCTGGATTTTAAAACTGACTCAGTCTGACTCCAGCAAGTAGGTTCTTTCCAATACTCTATTGTCCCTTGTCCTCCTTTATAAGCTTAATTATTCTCCCATTTTCATCCACCACTAACATGACCCCATACTTATGTTTATGGATCATCCCAACATAATGGTTAAGCATATAGGCATTTGGAGATGCATCAATTCAGGCATTCAGATATCTCTGGGACTATTTGGGGTCCCTGTGAAGGAAGGTACTTTGCGTGAAGCCTCCTGACACGTGACAGCGAGTCAGAGCTAGACACCCTTTGTGATCTTCCACCCTGAGGTTATGCAAACCTTTCCTGGGTTCTTCCACAAAGGAGCAAACAAGCTAGCAGTCTGCTGTTACAGGAAGACAAAGTGTTGGCAGGACTTCTTACCCTCCCTTACACAAAAGGCAGGTGGTGCTCTCCAGAGGGGCCAAACTGAAGAGGGATCTGTGATAGGCAGTGCCATATCTATCTCTGGAAGACTGACATAAATAAAAAGGAAATTGGGCTGGGAGTGTAGCTAAGTGGTAGAGTACTCACCTAGCATGTGCAAGGCCCTGGCATCCATCCCCAGCACATGTACACACAAACACACTCACCACTAGCACACAGAGAATTTAGAAGTAATATTGTTTTGAGCATTAAAAATTCCTTATAAGGGCCAGAGATTTAGCTCAATGGTGCCACACTTGCCTTGCAAGCACAAGGTCCTGAGTTCAATTCCTGGTACCAGAGCAAAAAAATTTCCTTAGTTTGTGAGATTTTTTCTTTGCCAAGCTAGTTCACAAAGCTAGATTACTCTCACATATATTATAATTGAATTTCCCTCCAAATATTTTGAGAACAGTTATTAATGTGCCCATTTGCCAGATAATCAAGTTGCATATCCAAATCTCCCAAGACCCATTGACCACATAGTTCTGGCTTTAAGGCACAGGGTTGGGGAAAGATTCTTTACTTGACCAGACTTTAATTGGCTTCCTGAACCTTCTAGGCCCATCTATACATTTCTTATAAAATTCAGTTAAAGCAGGGCCGGGGATTTAGCTCAGTGGCTCCACTGCCTGCTCCGCAAGCACAAGGTCCTGAGTTCGATCCCCAGTACCAAAAAAAAAAATTTCAGTTATAGCAATGAACCCTACAAGTCAGCTTAATAAACCCCCTCCCTCTACATATGTGATCACCAGCGATGCTCTGACCTGGTTCCTCACCCTCCAACACCCCTCAGTCGATATCTGATCACCTTGGCTTGTCTTTATTTAGTAGGTTGGTTTTGCCAGAATCTTACCCTTGATGTTTCTCCTTAGTAATTTCCTAACCACTGACCCATATCTATAAATTCCAACTTGCCTGAATTGTCTTTGGAGTTAGGCCCAATCTCTCTGCCTCCTACTGCAAAAACTCCATTGCAGTGGCCCTACACTGATCAGGTCTTAAATAAGGTCTTCCTTGCTGTGCTTTAGCAGGTAATTCATTTTTTCTTTAATGGTTGTCAACCTCTGCCACTTCCATTTTACTCTCTTCATTTTCTTTAGCAAATGTTTTTGCAGCTGTCCAATGTGTGGCGCAAACTCCCTCCAGGAAGGAAAAGGGAAGTGTTCTCTTGTAATGAGCAGTAGGCTTTCCCAGGCAATGCTCTATGAGAAATCAAGCCTTGATCGCCCCCTACTGGCCAAATATGCTTATAGCAGCAAAAATAAATGAGGCAAGACTGAGCAAGGAAGATTAACAACCATTTTAGAGAGAAACCCGACTACCTTGCTGGGAAAGGAAGGGGGAAGCCAGTGATGACCGTAAACACTGATAACCTTTCACCTTCCCGCTGCTGCAAAAGGCACAGGAATTCTCCTTTTGTCAAGCCAGGTAAACAATCTCCCAAGACAATAGAGAACAGAATAATATAGAGAAAGTAAAGTGGAAAAGTCCAAAGACAACCATTTCAATGAATTCAAGTCTCACTGAGCTACATCCTCTTCCCCCACCCCCAGCCCTTTTTCCATTTTGAGACAGGGTTTCATTAAGTGGCTAAATTTCGTGGTCTGGACTTGAACTTGTGGTCCTCTGAAAGTGGTAAAAATTATGCTATGTAACTTCCAAGTCTGGGCCTTAGGACATCTACACATTCTACCTTCACCTGTTAAAATGCTGCTTTGGAGGAATCCAGTTGTCACCGCATGAAGAAACCCAGGAGGCCATGCTGAAGGACTGATGTGAAGAAGAACCAGGGCCCCAGGACAGCATCCTAGCTGATGGGGTTGACCATGAGCCCACAGCCCCCCGCAGCCATCCCAGCTCTTCAGTTGACCCCATGGGAAGCAGAACAGCCCAGCCAACCCACAGCTTTAGGAGATGCTGTGAAAAGTGTTAAACAATTGTTCTATTAAGGCACTAAGTTTTTAGGTGGGTTTTACATAGCAATAAGGAACCATAACAAAATGTTTAACACAGAACCTGGGCCAAGGTAAGTATTCAAAGAAGGTATATGAAGGGAATGGTGATGGTGAACAGAGTTATAGAAAGGTTGGAAGACAGGGGAAAAGCAAATAGGTGACTGCGGCAAGCTATAGGAAGAAGACGCTGAAGGTTGTCTACCCCAACCCTTTGTTTTGCAAAACTCCCATCCTCCCCATCCTCAGTGGTCTCCCATTCTTCAAACATCATAAAACGATGCAGGAGGTATCACTTTTGAGCAACTTTAAAAGAAACTTTTTTCCCTTGTTGAACATCTCCATCATTTCTATTCATTGGTCTCATTCTGTCTTCTGGGATCCCACAAGACAAACTTTTCAAATGATAGCACTTCACACATATTTGAAAACTAACATTGCTTTATCCTTCGTTCTTCCCTTGTCTTTTATTAAGATAAGGAAAACAGGGCCGGGGATTTAGCTCAGTGGTTTCGCCATCTGCTGCGCAAGCGCAAGGACCCGAGTTCGATCTCCGGGTACCAAAAAAGATAAGGAAAACAAATCTCTAAGTTCTCATAGGTTGAACAGTAAGGTGTTCAGGCCCCACACGTCTGGATTTGCTCATTTCTGGATGACCATTAAGCTTTAGAACCCTCAACCTATGCGTTCCACAACAGCCCCATTCTAGACATCTGAGCAATCCAGAAAGATTGAGCTGAATTTTAGGAAATCAGTAATTATAGCTGAATTAGGAAAATAGTAATTATAGTTGAAGCTTTCTGCAAAAAAATCTGTTGGGGAGTGAGAAATAGATGGGGAAATTAAAGAAATGAGACTAACCAATTGTTGGTCAATTAATTGGTAGATGGGTACATGGAAGTTCATTGTGTCATGTCCTCTACTTTTGTATGTCTTTGAAAATAAATTTTTAAAAAGTGATCCTAGAAAATATCGAGGGAAAATGATGTTTTTAAAGTTATGGTGTGTTTAGACAAGGAATTCCGTGTGCAGGCATCCTGCTGTCCCTTAATACGTGTTGACTTTTGCAGCACAAGACAAAAGCAAATTCACTGGAGGCCACCAGGAGTGGGGCTGAGAAGGAAAATACAGAATCTTTGGCCTGCAACCTGCAAATGAACAGCAGGGAGAGGAAAGGCAGGCCGACTCCCTTATCATGTCCCGTAGGACTAGGGGGAGCACAGCCCCTGGGTTTTCTACCCAAGAAGTTTAGGTCCCCCAAAAGCACAAGGCTACTTCAGATTGATGTCACCGTGGCCCGTGTCTGCAAGTGATAACTGGCCAAGCGTGGGGCTCCCTGGCCACTAACATGGCCCAAGCCTGCTCAGATTTAGGAGCCATGCTAATTCTCCCGGACCGGCCTAAACTAGGCTACCAAGACCTCCCGAATTCCTAGACAAGCCCCTGTGGCTCCAGAGCCACTCCCGTGGGCGGGGATATGACGCACTTCCGGTTGCGCCGTCCGGCGGTGCGCAGTAGGGTCTCGCAACCTGGAGGTACTGTGACTCGCGGTGAGCTTGTCGTTCGCGTGTTATGGTGACGGGCAAAAGGGGGAACCCTGGCCCGAAGGTTTTGGGGAGGGAGGAGTGGGTTTAGCAACTGTGGTCTCCGGGAATCCTCAGACTGATCCCTGGGAGGGCTCGAGGAGGCGCCCCATCTTTGCCCACCCCCAGCTGGTGGAGGCGGCGACTCCCTAGAAACCCTTTTCTATTCTCTAGGGCTTTAACAAATGAAACTTTGTCTGTTTTGCGTCCCAGAGCAGCTTTCCTCTGTGCTCCTGGAGCCGAACGGTTAGTCTAACTGGGGCTGCCTTCTCTTCGCTAGGTCTTAAATTAGGTTTGAACTCGAGGCTAATGATTGAGAGCCTCCTCAGAGAAACTGAACTTCAGACGTCTCGGGTCATGTGCAGTCCAAGAGAAAGACTGATCCCCTTGGCTTTTGACTGGGCTAGGAAGCCTACACATATCGAATCTGCTCAAGTTTGGAAGCATTTTGCAACTAAAGAGAAAAGTGACAGGTTAGAAAGGTGAAGGGTAAGATACTAAATCCAAGTATCTTAAAAAACAGTTTTTAAAAAGCTGTGTAGAGGAAAGGCATTAAGGGGCAAGAAGGTTGTTTTTGAAGTATTAAAAGGCTTCTACGGATAGAGTAAATATTGGTCTAGGACCCTACCAGAATCATTGAAGTGATACAGAATTTGGTACGGTGTAAAGGAGGCTTTATAACAATTAAAACCATCCAGCAGAATTCTGTACCTCAAGGATTGCCTAACTTGCCTAGCCAAGAGTTTACACATAGACTGTATTAAAGACGTTCTAGCATTAGTTGGTAAATGCTGTTGAGTTGTTGGAGTCTATAATAATTTGATTTTTATATATCTCACCGTGTTCAAGAATGGATTTGAGGTGTTTTATTTAATCGGGGTTTATAAACTTGGGGAAATTGATATAAAAGAGAGTAACACTGTGGACACAGAACAAAGACTTTTTGTTGTTGTTAGTATTGGAGATTGAATGCAAGGCCTTGGTCCTAATCTACAGTCCCAGCCCTTATTTTCTGAGCCAGGATAGGCTCAAACTTGTGATCCCCCTGCCTCAGCCTCCCAGAGTGCCAGGATTACAAACAGGGGTGCATCACCACCACATCTGACTCAAAGACCTTGATTGTGATAGACTACAAACTTTCGATTGGTGCACCTTTTGAGCACAAAACCATCTCAGTAACTTTAGAAAAGTAGTTGCCTTGTGGTTGGAGACAATGTGAATGAAGTCTTTGCTTTTTGTCAGTATTTTTTTATTATTATTATTTTATTAAGAAAAATTCAGAAACCGAGGCCTGGAGAGCATCCCTAAATGAACCCTTAGACAAACTCAGTGTGACCAAATGTGAAATTACTGGCTTTCTTTGGGGAAGGGAAAAAAATGTCAAGACAGTTCATTATCAGATTTTTTCCTTTTTTTTTATCTTGCTAGTTGGATAGGTGGAAGCTTTCCGTTGAAGCTTTCATTTGCATTTCTTATTTTATTTTGCAGGGCTGGGGTTTGAACACAGGCATTGCATATGGTAGTAGACAAGTGCTCTGCCAGTGAACTACACCCCCACATACCCCCCCCCATACTCCTACCAAGTAGCTGTGGTTTCAGGTTAAAGCATAAGAACAAGAAGAGAAACAAGATGGATTGGAAAGGCAGATCATGACTGTCATCACGCAAATGGATGTGCCTTTATTCTAGGAGATTAGATGACACTACTCTTTCCCTGGCTTAGTTTTCCAGTAGTCCTGAACTCAGCCCAGTAGTTACTATTGCAGAGGCCAACATGAGGGTACTGGATGATCCACCATGTCAGAATATACCAGTTGGCATCTCAGGATGCTTCAGGACTGGACTACTGTAGAGGGGAATTCAAGAACTGGTATCCCTGCAATTCTGACCTACTAGCAGCTGGCAATTACTGGACTTCTGATAAAAGCAAAGTTATAAATTGGGGTTCCATACCTGGAAGCCCATTTCATGTTTTAAAAATTTACCAAAACTAGTCAAAAATAGATGAAAAGGAACAGATATAAAAAAGTTTTTAATATTTACTAAATGTGTAAAACTAACAAATAAAAAAAACAACAGAAATGCATGTCTGTTACAGACAGGCTTCACATGGGCTTTTTGTTGAGGATGAGTTGTTTGTTTTATGGTGGCCGTGAAATTTAGACTTTGGAGTAACTTATTTTCCTAACAGACTTTTCTGTAGCCATCCTGGATACTTTTCACTTTTCCAAGAAGCTTTGAACTATATGCAAGAATGGTATTGCTTAACTTACAGATTTTAAGAACCAAATTTAAGCACATAAATGCCTCTGAAGATCTTTGAAAACACAGATAAACTATGGTGCTCCATGGCTATTTCAGTGTTTCCAATGAGCTTGTTTAATGTGATCAGTAAATATTAACATAGGGTCTTATTTAAGATGTTAAAAATTATAAAAGCAGAGGTTACAAATGGGGATGGCATTTATACATTCTGGTTATGTGTCCCTCTGAATTAAGAGAAAAGAAAATAAATGAGTCCTTATGTTCATGTAGCCTCCATGTTGAGAAGTGAATTCAATTCCAGGACCAGGCTTCATTGGGCCATATTCTGTTTTGTTCTTTCTAGTATATTAATACCAAACATAACTCACTGGTGCTTTGATTTTCTTGGTACCAGGTCTTTGAAAGAATGACCAAGAAATAGAGTTATAATCTTAACATTTTGGGACTTGAACTGGCCACTCTGTAGAATGGGAGCAGTAATCAATCACCTGTCCTCATGGATGAGTGAGTCAGGTTAGGCTGCCCTATTCAGGGCTCACACCAAAAGAGATCGGATAAACCCTGATCTTTTTTCTAGATCTAGTGTGTTCTCAATAACTACTGTTTTCAAAACCTAGAGCCATCCTCACTACAGAGGATATTTGTATTCTTTTAAGTCCCATTCATTCTTTCATACATGCCACAATTTTTTTTTTTTGGTACCAGGGATCGAACTCAGGTCCTTGCACTTTCGAGGCAGGCGGTGGAACCACTGAGCTAAATCTCCGGCCCCATGCCACAATTTTTTAAAGACAAGGTCTTAGCCAGACTTAGTGGAGCACACCTGTAATCCCAGCACTATGGAAGGCTGAGACAAGAGAATTGCAAGTTCAGGCCAGACTGGCCAATTTAGGGATTTAGTGAGACCCTGTCTCAAAATTTAAAAATTTAAAAAAAAAAAAAAAAAGGACTGGAATGTAGCTCAGTCTGGAGGCCCTGGGTTCAATCTCCAGTGCCACAATGAATGAATGAATAAAGGAATGAAGGAATGAACAGAGTCTTAAATGGAGCCCAGGCTACCCTGAACTCCTGGGCTTAACTGGTTCTTCTGCCTCAGCCTCCCCTCCATCATATATGACTGTTCAGCACCTGTTGTATACTAGGTGTGTCCCAAACTCCATTCTGTTCGCTGTGGATGTACATAGTATAAAAAAGACCCTGCTTTCCTTCCAGCTTAGGTTGTCTTACCTTCAGTTCTGATTTACTGTCTCAACTTTCTGCTGCTCAGTGACCTCTTCAGAGTCTCCAGAGCCTTAGCCTCCCCAGCACCACACCCTTTAGTTATTCCGTAACAGAGATCCCCTAGCACATAGCTGAGATCCTGATCAGTTCTAATGCTTCCATTATTTCAAAATAACGTTCTTAATTGGTCAAAATGTTCAAATATCCCACATTCACTTTACCACAGATGTTCCAAGAATCTCGGCTGCTGTTTCCCAAACTGTTCATTGGAAGCACAATAGCAGTTAAAATACTTTAACAATGGGCTGGGGATTTAGCTCAGTGGTTCTGCCACCTGCCTTGCAAGTGTAAGGACCCGAGTTCGATCCCTGATACAAAAAAAAATTTTTTTTCTGATTACTAAAGCCATAAAACTCAATCTTTAAAAAAAATTAGAAATCCAAAGAAGAGTGAAAAAGTTTTAAAACAAATCTATAATTCTATAACCCAACAGTATCACTGTAAAGGTTTGGTCTTTCCCCATCATTATGTATGTACTGCGTATATATTTATGACTTTTGATGTCTCAAGTGCTGGTAGATCAGATCCATGGAGGTGAACAAGTGTTCAAAATTAGCTTAATTGAGTTTTTAAGTGCTTTTGATTGAGATCATCTGCATGTGTAGCTCTTCTTTATGGTTTTACCATTGTCACCAATATAAATTCATGATGCTGTGTACGTAGTTCCTCTTATTGAGGCTACTGGAGTTTTGCTGCTCTACATTATCCAAATCCAACATGGGATACCAAGGTGGTGGAAAAGATGCTGCTTACAATTTGAAAGCATGCTTAGGAAGGCCAGTCATAAAGCATAAAACTTTCATTAACTGAAATATTTTTCTTCCAGAATGTATTTAACAAGTGTCAGTAATATAAACTGATTGCCATGCCTGTTTGCTCATTTATTTGCCGTCTCCCCACTAAGCTGAAAGCTCCCGGGCATGAGGGTGCAGTCCTCTTACTCCCACTGCAGCACCAGCACTGCCCACGTGGTGTCTGTGCAGTCAGTGTTTAGTGAATGGACTTCACTCTGTGACAAATGAAGAAATGAAGAACATTGACGTAGTTATACTGCTGTACATGTTTAAATGTTCTAATGTATCAGCGGTCAAAGATTTAGACTAAGACTTTAAAGAAAAAATACTTTTAAGTATTTTTTGTTTGTATCTACTTTGATTGAATTTCCCCCTGAATTTCTTCTCAGTACTACATAGTTTATTAAAATAAATATTACTATAAGAGTATGCCTTACTAGCCAGGAACAGTGGCACATGCCTATAATCCCAAAACTCAGGAAGCTGAGGCAAGAAGATTGCCAGAAGTTTGAGGCCAGCCTGAGCTACATAGCAAGATCCTGCCTCAAAAAAATAAAAAACAAAACAAAAAAAGCTGATCACTGTATACCCTAAAAATAGGTCAGGTGAAACTAAAAATTATATTGCTAATTATAGTTCATTATTTTTAAATATGTACTAGTTAATTCCAACCTGCTATCTGACCTAGTAATTTGACTAATAAATATCTAATGTTCAAGCTAAATGTCTTAGGTTCAAACACACAGTATTTGGCCAGTAGATAACTTGTTGAATTCCCAAAAACTAGGATATCTACAGTTATAAGATTACAAAACCATCTTTGGAACAAAGTTAATCTAATTTTAAAATAATGCCACATTGTACTTTTTAGCCAAATGGAGACAGCACAGTAAAATCAAAGGCTATTCAAGATGATTTCGGTAAGGTTTTGAACAGTAGGTTTTTGGTTTTGGTACCAGGGATGGAACTCAGTGGTGCCACTGAGCTAAATCCCCGGCCCTTGAACAGTAATTTTTAATAGTAGTTTTATGGTGATCATTATTTCCACGATTTCCTATGCTAAAGTTTTCACTGTAAAGACTAAAAACAAAAAACAAAAAAAAAAGCCTTTGGTTTTGGTAATTGTATGGCAACCATATTTTCTTAGGTCTAGCGTGTGGTCCTAAAGAGCCAGGAATCCAAAGAATCCCATCTCCTGCTCTACAGAGCCCGACCTTGGGGAGACTGGTTCGGAGTCTGTGTGATGACCAAGGTCGTGGGCATGGCTACAGTTCTGGGCCCCAGGCCACCTCAGCAGCAGCTGGGTCCTGTGATTCTGAAAGTCAAGGAGGAGGAAGAGAAAGGGAAGTGCCTTCCTAGCCTGGAGATATTCCGCCAGCGCTTCAGGCAGTTTGGGTACCATGACACCCCGGGGCCCCGGGAGGCCCTGAGCCAGCTCCGGGTGCTCTGCTGTGAGTGGCTGCGTCCCGAGCTGCACACCAAGGAGCAGATCCTGGAGCTACTGGTGCTAGAGCAGTTCCTGACCATCCTGCCCCCGGAGCTCCAGGCCTGGGTGCAGGAGCACTGCCCTGAGAGCGCTGAAGAAGCCGTCACCCTCCTGGAAGATCTGGAGCAGGAATTGGATGAACCAGGACTGCAGGTAGGCAGGGGAAGCCTTTTTTACTCCAGGAGATTGGAAGCATAGCATTCCGCCAGGAAGAAGGGTTTGTCTGCTTAACAAGATTAGCAAAAAGGAAGCTTCTAATGAGTTAGACCATGTTTCCGCCTGGTTTTGTTTTTTGGGGTTTTTGTTTTTGTTTTTTCCTTACCTAAACTACCATTAGCCTTGGGAATTGAACAAAATGGGTGGTTTTTTCTTTCCTAGAGGTTCCACATAGCTCTTCTAAGATTTTTTTCATTTTAGTTCTTAAAATGAGCTGGGCATCTTGTTCCCCACCTTAGGGAGAAAGCACTGTATCTTCTCCATTCACATAAGATATTTTTTCTGGAAGTACGGAGTACATGTCTTATCCTTTGAGAAGGTTCTGTTCTACTTCTAGTCTCCTGATAGCTTTTACAATGAACAGCTGTAGATTTAGTCCAATACTTTTTCTGCAACTAATGACAGGATCATATGGCTTTTTCCTTTCCTCTGTTAAAATGATGACTTATGGGGGTGGATCTTCCAATGCTGAACCAACACTGCCATCCCTATAATAAAACCACTTCCTACATACTGCCAGATCTGACTTCTAATAGTTTGTTTTGTTAAACAAATTTCTATCTGTGTTCATACTTTTTTCTTCTATTATCTTTATCCAATTTTAGGATTAGCACAATGTTGAGTTCCTAAAATGAGGGGAGAAGTGTTCCTTCTATTTTCTGCTTTAAATGTTTGATATAATTCATCAGTTAAAATGAATAAGAGGGCCGGGGATTTAGCTCAGTGGTTCTGCTGCCTGCCTCGCAAGCGCAAGGTCCCGACTTCGGTCCCCGGTACCAAAAAAAAAATGTATATGTGCCTGTTGTCATATAGTTAGGTTTTCAAGCTAGGAATATACTTTCTTTAATAGGTGCTATTCAAATTTTATATTTCCTCCAGAGTCAGATTCATTAATTTATCTTCCAAGGTACTTCTTAGAAGTTGTCAAATTTATTTCAAAAAAGATTTTTGTAATATGCTTTCTATATCCTTTTAAATTCTGTAAAATCTGTGGTAATGTCTTCTAAATTTTGATATTGTAATTAAAACAATGTATAATTGATATGGTGTAATAGGAAGAAAAGGTCTAAAGGATAGGGGAAGAGGGAGGGGTAGGGAAAAGGAAAGAAGGGAAAAGAAAAAAGATGAGAAAAGGAGAAAATGGAAACAAAGTCTTTGCAAATAGGGAAGGGTGGAGGGGATGAAGGGAGGACAGGGGAAGGGGAAAAAATAAGAACCCAGATGTATCATGTACAGGTACAAGTTCCCGGTGATGAATGTAACTGTATTTTATACCTAAAATGTACCGATAAACTTAATGGAAAAAATGAGCTGGACATAAACTCAGCCATTTTTTTTTATACTGTGTCTAGGTCTCAACTCCTCCAAATGAACAGAAACAAGTGTGGGAGATGTCAACAGCAGGAGCAGCAAAGGAGTCCCCAAGCAGTGTGCATTCTCTGGAGGCCAGTCCTAAGTATGAATCTTGGGGGCCCCTGTACATCCAAGAGACCGGTGAGGAAGAGGACTTAACTCGAGATCCAAGAAAGAGTCGAGGTGAGGACCATATCTTAGTGCCTCCAGGCTTTGCAGTTGAAGCAGCAAAATAATTCATAATTCTGGTCTGAGGTGATCCCTAGATTGACTTGTCTGGTCGGGTGGACTAGGTGAAGTAGTTAGCTTTGCTCTCCCAGATATACCTCCCTCAGGTAGGGTCCCAGCTTGAGAACAAATGGAACACTCTTTATGGGTTGATTGAAGTGAGTTCAGTAAAGGGACTGCTTACAGGGCTGTGGACTGGTCAGTAAGAACACTGCATTGGACAAAAGTAAAAAGGCAATACTCCTGTGAACCTCAAGAATCAGCAGAGAGGAACAGTTCCCAGAAGCAGATGAGAGCTCTAGCCTTGGCAGTGAGAGAGAAATCATTTGCCAGGACCTGTGACTGTGGGCCCTGCCATCAGGAAGGGAGAGAACAGAGGGAATAAATAATCCCAGTTTTATACTGCTCCTGCCTGCACATCTGCTGGTGCCCCCAACAACCCCAGCAAGCCCAGTGGGGAGCCAGAGGACAGGGGAACCAAGGCAGTGCATCCCTGAGGTCAGCTTCCTGGGGCACAGAGTAAGACAGGGTCGATCTGTAAGTGGTATAGACCACTATTTGTGCACATGGTAGGCATTCCTGAGCACAGCCCATGGCCTTCAGAAATCTCCTCCTCCTTACGTATTCACTGTGTCCTGGACTTGTGAATTCCATCTTGGAAGCAAAGTTTTGAGCCTTGTTAAAAATCAATTCTCATCCTAGTACATGGGTGGCTGAGGCACAAGGATCATGAGTTTGAGGCCAGCCTGAATTACATACTAAGACCCTGTCTCAGAACACCAAAAGGTAATCCCAGCACTTGGGAAGCTGAGGCAGGAGGATTGCCATGAATTCAAGGCCAACCTGAACTACATAGACCCTCTCAAAAAACTTTTAAAAAAAAAGTCACATTGTCTGGGCAAAATTTAAAAAACTATTAGCTAAATGTTTCACTCTTTTTCATTGTTTTTTTCTTTTTTGGTACCAGGGATCGAACTTGGGTCCTTGCACTTGCGAGGCAGGCAGTGGAACCACTGAGCCAAATCCCCGGCCCCTCTTTTTCATTGTTAATACCAGTCCTTGTCTGTAGTCAGTTGGAGCCTTCCAGGAGTTGCCAGAGTAATTAAAGATACAATAACCAAAGATAAATCTGGTCAGTTTTATTTTCCATCTTTCTTGGCATAACCACTTGGCAGTGAAAGGACGAATAGAAAGGAAGGATTATCAGAGCCAGAAAAAGTTAAACTAGAAAAGTCCAGTAGTATGGGATACAGTAAGGAAATTTGGCAGTCTGTCTGAGCTCTGAATAGAAATGGAAGCACACCCTGCAAGCCTAGGATGTTTATCTCAGTTTGATATGAGATCTGACTTGACTTTACCTGAGTGGCCCAGAAACCTAGCAAAGAAATTAACACATGGGGCCGGGGATTTAGCTCAGTGGTTTCACTGCCTGCTGCGCAAGCACAAGGACCCGAGTTCAATCCCCAGCACCGAAAAAGAAAAAGAAATTAACACATAAATATTGGCTCTGAGTATGGAGCAGAAGTTAATGTGAAGACACAGACAGAATATTCCAATAAATTCTAGAATCATGCAGCCCATACAGGAATCCTTTAGGATGGGAGTAGAGGGAACAGAGTCTTTCTAGAGAATAAAAATTGTGAAATAGGGCTGAGGATGTAGCTCAGGGGTAGAGTGCTTGCCTAACATGTGCAAGGCCCTGCATTCGATTTCCAGTACCACCAAATAAAAAGTGTGTATGTTTATAAACAAATAGAAAATACCTAAGGGGAACATGAGCTAGTAGATACTAAAGAAAAGTTAAAGCCTAAACAGTGATTTCATTGATGATAAAATTACCTTACAAAATAAGTTGGTTTAAAATAATTTAAGACATAAAATTAAGTGGGTATGGCCATGCACACCTGTAATCCCAGCATGAAGGAGGCTAAAGCAAGAGAGTTACCACTAATTTGAGGCCAGCCTGGACTACATAGTGAGTTCAGGGCCATCCTGAAAGAAAATGCAACCTCAAAGTAAAAGAACATTTAAAAAAAAAAAAGGCAGCCCTGATAAAAACAAAATAGAGCTTCTAAGTGTGAAATCTATGGGCACTGAAATTAAGAGAATGACTGTCTTAATTAAAGAAGTGATTAGTGAACTAGAGGTTAGATCAGAGAAAGTTACGTGAAACGTTGTATAGGAAGGAAGGGTCTGAGGACACTGGAGGACTGCATATCTGTTCAAGAGTTCTAGAAGAAGAAGCCTGGGGATTTAATTCACTGCCATGCACCTGCCTCACAAGCATAAGGTCCTGAGTTCGATGCCTAGTACCAAAAAAAAAGTTCTAGAAGTAGAGAGTACAATCAGGACAGACAATATTCAGAAAAAGAAAATGGCTGAGAATTGTCCAAAAGTGATTGTGGAAACAGTGAATTTAAGCACGCTAAACAAGAAAGAATCTAGATACTGAAAAAATTCAGAAGTGGGGCCAGGATTTAGCCCAGTGGTTCTGACGCCTGCCTCAAAAGCGCAAGGTCTCGAGTTCGATCCCCAGTACCAAAAAAAAAGAAAAACTTCAGAACTGAAAATTTTGTGGAGTGTCTTAAAAGAAGCTAAGATAGAAGACATTATGCATACAAAGAATGATAATTGCAGTGATAGCAAATAAACTCTGAATTGTAACAGTACAGGTGGGAAAACAGTGAAATAAATAGTTTCTTTTTCAGCTTCTGCCTGGGTAGACTAGTTTTTAAATGTTAGCTGTTGTAAGTTTTTCCTTCCCACATATGTGGTTTTTGTCTCTGCAGTAATTAAATGTTTTGTGTGTAGCCAAATGGTTGCTCATCATTGAGAGTGAAGAGGATTCTAGGTTCTACAATTCTGCTCAGTGCCAGCCAGTGTGTGGGGATGGGCCTTGAGGCAGCTAGTGGCAGAGAAGAGAGGTGGTTGAGTGGAGAGACAGGAGTGGCAGGTCCTCTGGGAAAGAAAGACAGGCCTGGTGAAGAAAGGACCCTGCTGATTGAGGCTTCCTTAACCCTGGAGGGATGGTCTCCTGCTTTTTCACCTGTGTGGTTAGAAGGATGTTTAGGAATTGTGACTGCTGAATGAAATACTTTTAAAAGGATGAACTTGTTCACACAGCTTTCAACAATGAGTGTCACTTTAGAACTAAAAGAATGACAAGGCAGCCAGGTGTGGGGTTTGTACCTGTAATCCCAGTGCCCTGGGAGGCTGAGGTGGGAGGATCCCAAATGGCACCCCAGCTTGGGCAGCTTCACTGCTTAGTAACACACTGTCTCAAAATTTTAAAAGGGCTGGGAATGTAGCTCAGTGCAGAGGCCCTGGGTTCAATCCTCAGTACCAAAAAAAAAAAAAAAACACAGCCAACATAAGTTAAATAACAAGAGTTAAACTTCTGTGGCAGTCAGGTACTTTCACCCAGACTAGTAAACATGTGGCGCCAGCTCACAGTTGAACTGACTGTCCTCCTCGATAGCATTTATGTTCAGTTCTGTGGAAATATAGGTCGTGCAGGTTTGCCATGCAGCCTCTTCTCCCTTAATTGTCCATGTTTTCCTTAGTCACCTTTGGCCTTGTTGGCTTCTGACTGTACACCATCTGTCTCCTTTGCTCCTGTCCAGATATGCTTGTTTTTGCCTGGCGTATATGAAGCTCTTAGCAGAAAAGGCTGTGTAGTCAGCATACTGTAATAGTTTCTGGTAGGGGGCTCGTGTGAAAGTGTGAAAGTGCAGTGTAACTCGATCGAATGATTTACTTCTCTCTCTGTGATGTGACCTCTCATGGAACTGAATTTAGTCACCCTTCAGAATCCATCAGTCTCGTGTGCTGATCCTGTTTCTCCTATGACAGCTTCCTCCTCAGCCCAGGAAACAATTGACTTGGCCTTACTCTGCTTCTTATTTCAGATTGTAAATTGAGTCATCCCCAGAATGAGGAATCAGCAGATGAGCAGAACAGTTCTAAAGAAGAGTCTGGCGCCGATGGACTCGAGAAGGACATCATTCCTGTGATTATTGCCAATAAGTGTGAGGCCAGGTCAGACAGGCCATGGGTAAATCTTGAAAAGCAGAGAGGAGTAAAAACTGCTCTTCAAGAAACAGGTTCTAAGAAAAGGGCAGACTCAGCTCCTACTAAACCAACCCCAGGAGAAAGACGTTACATATGTGCTGAGTGTGGAAAAGCCTTTAGTAATAGTTCAAATCTTACCAAACACCGGCGAATACACACTGGGGAGAAACCTTACGTGTGCACCAAATGTGGGAAGGCTTTCAGCCACAGTTCCAACCTTACCCTTCATTACAGAACCCACTTGGTAGACAGGCCCTATGACTGTAAGTGTGGGAAGGCCTTCGGGCAGAGTTCAGACCTCCTTAAACATCAGAAGATGCACACAGAAGAGGCTCCGTACCAGTGTAAAGATTGTGGGAAGGCGTTCAGTGGCAAGGGCAGCCTCATTCGACACTATCGCATCCACACTGGGGAGAAGCCCTATCAGTGTAATGAGTGTGGGAAGAGCTTTAGTCAGCATGCGGGTCTCAGTTCACATCAGCGCCTCCATACTGGAGAGAAGCCCTATAAATGTAAGGAATGTGGGAAAGCCTTTAACCACAGCTCAAATTTTAATAAACATCATAGAATCCATACTGGGGAAAAGCCCTATTGGTGCAGTCATTGTGGAAAAACCTTTTGTAGCAAGTCAAATCTTTCCAAACATCAGAGAGTGCATACTGGAGAGGGAGAAGTGCTGTAATTGTCAAAAATTCCCTTTGGCTGTTGTTTTTGTTCTTGTAAACATTAGAATGTGAATGTTAGGGAGAAGTCCTGTAATGCAGTAACAGCTGATAGATTTTGCTACACTCAGCATCAAAGGCCGCCCTTGGAGTGAGCTCCGCAGGGGTACTGTAGGCAAGAGGTCCTCAGAGAGCAGCAGTGGGCTCTGCCATGGACGCCTCCCAAGGCACAGTCCCTGCCCTACACTGCAGGACCCCATGAACCATGCCAGCATTGCCTTCTGCATAGTTAAATTGATGTGTATCCAGTATAATTAAGGAAGAAACATTAAAACTTGTTTAGCTGTTGTATTCTAGAATTGTAATTTGTAAAGAATTGAGCCATACTGAATAGAATTTAATAAAATTCAGAATAAACTTAAAACATCATGTCATGCCTCAGGACTAATATTTTGATAAGTGGTGTGTTGCTTACTGAACACTGTTGGAGACAAAACTATTCCTACTGGTTGAGTTTTTGGAACATTTGGGTAAAGCTTTTGAAGCTTGGGAATACTGTATGTGTGTGAAGAAGTTGTAATATGTCTGATAGCTGCATATTGACCAAAATTTCCCTCCCTACATGCTGATACATATATATACATTCAAATATACATACATATATTTTTTTCATTATAGGTTTCATTTTGTCAGCCTTGTGTATTTTTCCTGTCAAAGTCTATGAAAAGTGACTCCCTAAGCAGCTTCCCTCTGAAACTTGAGAAGTCATCACAGTATGATTACCTTAAATCCACCCTACCTTTCCCTATGACCTCTTAAAACACTTCCTCTCTCTAGCTTCTGTCTCAGCCAGTTTCTCCTGCTAACTGGAAACCTGGCTACTTTCACTACTTCCTTGAATCACTCGCTTTCCTTCATACAATGACAGGTATTTTCCACTTCTTTGATTAGTAGTCACTGAAATAATCTTTTTTCCTGCTGCTGAGCCTGACATGCCAGGATGGATAGCAAGAAATTTTCATGTTCAGTACCAGATACAATCCCTAGAAACTGCCCTCCATGTAATCCTGGGAATCAGATGAAGCCACAGGTGAGTCTTCATGTACTGGCCAAATACAGGTGGTGGGGGGGGGGGTGTCACTGAAATTGAAAATGAATTTTCTTACTCTTCTAGTAACTTGCTGAAGATGTCCTGCCAACACATTAAAACTCAGTATATTATGATGACCTATCTGGTCTGTATACTGTGATGAAGGCCAACAGAATTTAATCATCAGGTAGCAGCTTTGTTGCCTAGCATGGTAGTTAAGTTACTTTACCTCTGGCAGCTAAATGCCACCACCTTACCTCTGTTAATGCAGAATTCAGTCATCCCCACTGACACTACAGAACAGTTCCATAGCCGAATCATCACCTACTGCTAATCCCAGCCTCAATGACACCTGCCACTGACATCCTTGAGCACCCCTGATTAGTGAATGAGTTCTTTGGGTCCTCCAACGCAGGGGTCCCCATCCCTGGACCATAGATCGGAACCTGTCTAGGGCCTGTTAGGAACCAGGCCACACAGCAGAAGATGAGTGAGGAGTGAAGCTTCTTCAATATTTACAGCTGTTCCCCATTGCTTGCATCACCACCTCAGCTCTGCCTCCTGTCAGATCAGTGATGGCAGTAGGATCTCACAGGGCGTGAACCCTACTGTGAACCCTGCAAATAAAATTGTCTTCCATAAATTTTGGAGACTGGGCCAGGGATTTAGCTCAGTGGTTCCACTACCTGCCCCGCAAATGCAGGGACCTGAGTTCGATGCCCGGTACCAAAAAAAAAAAGATTGGAGACTACTGCTCTAGTGTGCCATAGTTCAGTGTTGGGTTTTCAGGTCTCATACAATCTCCTAATTAGTTCTAGCATCTCTAGTCCTTTACCACCAGCCATGTTCATATATTCATGGCCAGGTTTTAAAGAATTGGGATTCTTTTGGTTTTTGTTTGGTTTTGGCAGTACTGGAGATCCTTGGCAGGCCTTTACACAGAGCTACATACCCAGCCCTTAACTTTATTTTGAGACAAGGTCTCGCTGAGGCACTAATTTGCCCAGGCTGGGCTTGAACTTGTGATCTTCCTGCTTCAGCCTCCCAGAGTGCTAAGATCACAGGTGTGCACCACCACATCTGGCAAGAATATTCTTTCCTGTTGTTGCAATAAATTACCACAAATTTGGTGTCCTAAAACAGTACAATTTATTATCTTATGGTTCTGTAGATTAGAAGTTTGAAATGGGCCTCACTGGTCTAAAATCAAGGTGGCAGCAGGGATGTGTCCTTTTGTGAAGGCTCTTGGAGAAACTTATCTCCTTACCCTTTCCAGCTTCTAGAGACCCCCATACTCTAATCTTATCCCTCCATCTTCAAAGCCAGGCACATAACATCTCTGGCCATTCTTCCTTAGTCACCTCCAACCTCTTGACTCTTCTGCCTCCTCCACTTTTAAGAGCCCTCTTTATTACAGTGGAGCCACCTGGGTAATCACACTATCTTCAGGGTTAGCAACCTCATTCCCCAAATTCCAGGGTTGGGATTTAGCTATCTTTGGGGGCCATTATCCTGCCTACCACACACTGTCTCCAAATATGTTTGCAAGACATTAGAACCTGACAGTTCTCCCTGTTAATACTCCCCCATCCCAGCTTATTCTGCACTCCAGCACCACAATTCCCTCTCCCAATGGCCCAGTGCTTCAAGAGCTGCGCGCCCATGTATTCCTCAGTGAGGCTCCGAAACACTCCAGGGAAAAAGCCGTTTTCTCTTGCAACAGAGAAGCCACTGGAACTACACTGAGACCTAATCCTAGTTGCTTCGTATGCATCAGGAAGATGGGGACAGATGTTTTTGAGGAGGGCAGGCATTATCATGGGAGGCATCAGCCCAGGTGAGATCTTTGCATGGCCTCCAGGAAAAATAAATATAAGGCTGTTCTCCTCTAGCAAGGGGGAGAGGAAAGCATCTCCTACTGAGCCATGGGTTTCTGGAAAATTGAGCATTAAATTATTTGTTGTTTATCCAAAATTCAAATTTCTCGGATGTCCTATATTTTTACTTGTTAAATTTGGCAGCCCTTAAGAGAAAAGGTGGTGGGTAGAAACAACCTGAGTAGAATTCAAGAAGATGAATATTAACAATAAGGGCAGCCAGGTATGGTGGTGCATGCCTGTAATCCCAGCACGCGGAGGCTGAGGCAGGAGGATCACAAATTCAATCCTCACTTGGGCAACTTAGCAAGACCCTGTCTCAAAAGGGTTATGGATGTGATTCAGTACAAAGACCCTGGGTTCAGTTCCCAGTATCCACTGCTCCCCCCCCAAAAAAACCGACAGCAAAGGCATCAAATTATAACATTAGAACCACATGTGACCCAGGTTTTTTCTTTTGTTTGAAAACATTAGAGGCTACTAAGGAAATAATGTGAAAATGCACAGATGCTATTATTTTCAGTAAACAGTTCTGGAGTAACTGGATGTCCACACACAAAAACAAAAAACAAAACAAAAAAAATGGCTGTAGACACAGACCTTATACCATTCACAAAAACTCAAAATGGATCACAGACCTAAAGGAAAAACAAAAACTATACAGTGCTAGAAGATAATAGAAAATCTAGATGACTCTGGGTTTGGCAATGACTAAGGATACAACACCAAAGGCACAACCCCATGAAATAATTGATCAGTTGAATTTAATTAAAATTAAGAATTAGCCAGGCAGCATGGTACATGTCTATAATCCCAGCTATTTGAGATTCTGAGGCAGAGGATCGTGAGTTCAAGGCCAGCCTGGGCAACATAGCAAGACCCTCTTATTTTTAAAAAAATTAAAAATTGGGCTGGGGATTTAGCTCAGTGGTTTCACTGCTTGCCTCGCAAGCACAAGGTCCTGAGTTCAATCCCCAGTGCCAAAAAAAAAAAAAATTAAAAATTGTTTGCCTGTGTACAGTCACTTTGGAAGGTAATTTGATGGTTTCCTACAAAAACTAAAGATATTCTTTCCATATAATCCAGCAATCACATTCTGGTGTTTACCCCAAGGAGCTGAAAACTTACATCCATGCAAAGACCTGCATACAGATGTTTATAGCAGCTTTATCCATACTTGCCAACACTTAGAAACTCCAAGATGTCCTTTGGTAGGTGAATAGATAAACTGTGGTACATCCAGACAATAGATTATTATTGATCTCTATGAAGAAATGAGTAGCTGGGCATGGCATACACCTGTAATCCTAGCACTCAAGAGGCTGAGGTAGAAGGATCTTAAGTTCAAGGCCAGCCTAAACTACATAGCCAGACTGTTTCAAAAACCAGAACCAGGAGTGGAAAGAAGGAGAAATGATCAAGCCATTAAAAGACTTGGAGGAAACTTAAATGTATTTTAGTAAGTGAAAATAGCCAATCCAAAAAGTTTATGTACTATATGATTTCACCTCTGTGAATCCTAGAAATGGCAAAACTACAGAGACAACCAAAGGATCAGTGGTTGCCAGGGTTTGGGAGGCAGGGATGAAAGGTGGAGTACTGAGGATTTTCAAGGCAATAAAATTACTCTGTCTGAGGGGCTGGGGATTTAGCTCAGTGGTTACGCCACCTGCCTCAAAAGCACAAGGACCTGAGTTCGATCCCCAGTACCAAAAAAAAAAAAAACAAAACCACTACTCTGTCTGAGACTGTAATGCTAGATATATGTCATAAATTGTCTAAATCCACAGAATGTGCACCAAAAGTGAACTCTAATATAAACTGTGAACTTTGGATGATAATATGTCAATGTAGGCTCAACTGTAATAACCAAATGTACCATTCTGGTAGGGGATGTTGAAGATTGGGAAGTTACATGTGTGAGAGGACAGGGGATGTACATGGGAAAGTCTATGCCTTTCATTCAGTATTGCTGTGAATGTAAAGCTGTCCAAAAGAAGAAAGCCTAGAACTTGGTGTGGTAGTGCAGGCCTGTAATCTCAGCACTCTTGGGAGACTGAGGCAGGAGAATCACTAGTTCAGGCCCAGCTTGGGGCAACTTAATGACTTTGTAAGACTCAGTGTCTCAAATTTAAAAAAATAATAAAGAAAGGGCTGGGGATATAGCTCAGTGCAAAGGCCCAGGGTTGATGTTGAGCTAACCACTTCCATCTTTGGGGCCCAAGGATGCAAGAAACTCCCTGGGAAAGCGTGGGAAAACTCAAGACAAGGAATGCCACAGTCAAGGCCCAGACTGGCAGCACAGGCTAAACTTAGAAGGTGGAAGTGACTAGGCTGTGATTCAGGGATCTACCTAGATCCAGGGATCAAACAGTTT
The DNA here is from genome assembly GCF_000247695.1 of Heterocephalus glaber. Next base: position 16,968,803 of record NW_004624740.1, on the reverse strand, counting down.
TCTGCCATTTGTGGCTTTTCTGAGCTCAGGCAGTGCTTTTAGCAAAACCCTTGTGGCCATACCTACTAATGCACAAGCTTTCTGTTTTCATTTATTTGAAATTTCTGGCCGGGGATTTAGCTCAGTGGTTTTGCCGCCTACCTTGCAAGCGCAAGGTCCCGAGTTCAATCCCAGGTACCAAAAAAAAAAAAAAAATCTAGAAATTTCTCATGATCAGAAGTAATAACCTAATTTGTAGTACTCACTAGACATAAATGCCAAAAATAATTCATTCTGAATATGACTTTTTTATCCCATGGTTTAGACAAATATCAGGATCAACCCAATATCTTGTGTTTGAGAGAGGATATGAAAATCTGTGGTTCCTCTCACCTCTCTAGACTGTAGACTGCCCAATTTAATGCCATATCCCTGAAGAAATCCTGGCCAGGGCAGATGAACTGGTCACTGTCTCCCCTCCTCCTTCTCTTCCTGACTTCTCCCTGCTTAGAATCACCAAAGTGAGGGTCATCAAGTTGGCTAAACCTCCGAAGTCCTACAGGGGCCAGAAGTCCAGGAGCGCCATGATCTCCTCAGGCCTGGTCTTGCTGGAAGTGGGTAAGGAGCCAGGGTTCCTGTGATTGGCTCCCAGTGGCTACACCTAGGCTCACCTCCAGTTCTTTTTGTTCTTGACCCTGAAGACTCTCTGGCCGAGATAGATAGCACTGTTGGCCTGTGAGGGTCAAGAGAGATGACTACGACATCTGAACCAGAGATGACTAGGTAGTGGGGCTGGCCACATCACAGGTCAGGAGACCCCCGAGCTCTGGGCTGCAAAAGGCATTTGTGTTCTGTTGAAGGACTTCTGTTGGCCTTGGTCCCTCTTTTACCAGAGTTGTAGAGCAAAAGCCCTGGATCTAGGGATCCTAAAAGAGTGGCCTTGACCATCCGTCCCAAACTACCAATTAAAGAAACGAACAGTGGTGAAGGGCAAGGGAGAGTTTTAATCAACATGGCCACAACTGGGAAGGACAAATTCAAGATCTGTTTCCAAGGCACTTACAGAATCTTTGAGGTTTTATAGAAGAGGGGGACAAAGGCAAGGAGTGGGGGTTTGCATGGCTGGTGGGAAAGGTAATCCCAGTCTAATTGATAGTTATCTTGGGACTGTTTCTGCAAGGCAGCTCCGGAGAAGTCCTCACTGCTTAAGAGGGCAACCTAGTTCCCATTAGTTGGTTTCCTCTTTTTTTGGTTGTGTTGGGGGGTGTTGACCTGCTTTTGTGGGGTAGAAATTTGGCTCTTCTTAAATATGAGGTGGCTTAAGGTTTAGGCAGTAGAGACTTCTAGGCACGATTGCAGGGAGTCTGGACCAGGATGTTGTAAAAACAGGCAATTGACTGTCCCTGCAAATCTTGAGAATACAGGCCACAGGCCTGCCCAGATACCTTCAGTAAGTGTCTGCAGATTCCAGAGTGAAATCTGTGTGGACCAGAGGGATGTGGATGTGTGTGCAGGTTCCAACTAGGGCCTTGCCCAGACTCCAGAAGCTTGGGCCCACAGGCCCCAGCCAAAGGCCTGGCTGGAAAAAAGCTATGCAGGCAGGGAAGCAACAGGCAGAGGCCCACCCAGATGCCATTGGTAAGTGTGTGCAGACCCCAGCCAGAAGCCCACTCAGACACCAGCGACTCAGGTGCACAGCCCCCAGCCAAAGGGCTCCCAGACAACAGCTGCACAGGTGGGGGGTCCCCAGCCAGAGGCATGCCCAGATACCATCCCAAGTGTCCACAGGCCCCAGCCAGCACCCCACCCGGACAACAGGGCAGCACAGGGATCCAGAAGACCACCATTCTGAACCCAGGAATTGGCACAGTGGTGAGCAGCAGAGAAAAAGGCCTCTCGGTGACTTGCTGAGAATTGAAGACCACTGAGTGAACAAAAAGTCTCCTCAACAAAGGCACAGCAGGCTTCATCTGCTGAAATGAGAAGATAGGTAAACAAGTCTCAAAACCAGACTTCCAAATCACCTAAGACAACCCCAAAGGGCAACAAGATGGAACAATATGATACTCAACCACCTGGACTCCCTGGACTGGCAATTAAAGAGGATCTGGAAAAAATTAAATCAGAAATAATTTCTCAGATAACAACAGAGATTGTGTCCATAGTGCAAGACATGATTAATAACTCTACTGCAGGCACAGACCAAAAAAAAATAGAGAAGCTGAGGAACATGATGGAATCCCAGCATAGGAAACAAATGGAATCCATAAAACAGATGCAAACAGGTATCCAGGAGATTAAAAACTCCACTGAAAGTTTACACAGCAGAATGAGCCAATGTAAGGACAGAATATCAGATATAGAAGACAGGATTGCAATCAGTGACCAGAAAAAGAAAGATTTCTTAAAAATAGTAAGGGACCACAAGAAATCAATCTAGCAACTGATAGATAATGCAAAGAAAAATAACATAAGACTCGTCAGAGTCAATGAAGAAACAGGAGAGAGTGCAAACTACATTAAAAAACTCTTCACAGAAGTAATGGCAGAAAACTTCCCGAGTAGGGGAAAAGGACTTGACATACAGATAAGTGAGGCACATAGAACTCCGACTGGTCATGATCAAAAATATCTACACCTAGGCATATAATAGTTAAGATTCCAGAAACCCAACAGAAGAACAAAATTCTACAAGCAGATGGGCTGGTGATTTAGCTCAGTGGTTCCACCACCTGCCCCACAAGGAGAAGGACCTGAGTTCAATCACCAGTACCAAAAAAAACCAAACAAACAAACTCAAACTACAAGAAGAAAAATAAATCACATGCAAAGGAAAGCCCATCAGAATCACAGCAAACTTCTTAACACAAAGGCAAGGCAAGAAAAGGCAAGAAAAAGCTCAAGGCAAGAAAAGCTGGGAGTGAAGTATTTCAAGCTCTAAAAGAAAATAACCTCCAACCCAAATTGATGTAACCTACAAAACTATCTTTCAAAATTGATGGAGAAATATGATACTTTCCTGACAAAGAGCACCTGAGGGACTTCATGAGTCCCAAACCAGCACTCCAAAAATTTTTAAACAATATCCTAGGAAAAGATTATGAGGATCACAACTGTAGGAGGCCAAGCAGAATGAATCCATCAGGCAGGACAAGAAATTAAATGCAGGGCTGGGAATTTAGCTCAGTGGTTTCACCACCTGCTGCGAAAGTGCAAGGACTCAAGTTCAATCCCCGGTACCAAAAAAAAAAAAAAAGTGAGACCCTATCTCAAAGAACAAAGAAACAAAGTACATGGATGGATAATTGGATGAACAATTGAACAAACTCTCTATTCTCTTAACTTTTATGATATACTAACTAGTTCTTCTGCATTCTCTTCTGA
>NW_004624740.1:16944680-16961650 GCF_000247695.1 Heterocephalus glaber | reverse complement strand
AGAAAACAATCCAAAAATTCATTTGGAACAAGAAGAGACCTAGAATAGCAAAAGCAATTCTAGGCAACAGAGACATGGCAGGGGGGATCACAACCCTCAACTTGAAACTATAGTACAAAGCTACTGTGATAAAAACAGCATGGTACTGACAAAGAAACAGACCCAAGACCAGTGGAACAGATTAGAAGATGCAGAAACAACTCCAGACACAGCCACCTCATCTTCGATAAAGGAGCCAAACACCCTCACTAGAGGAAAGAGAGCCTCTTTAATAAATGGTGCTGGAAAAATTGGGTTTCAACTTGCTGAAGACTAAAAATAGTCCTCTCACCATGCACTAAACTAAAATAGAAATCAATGAAAGATCTAAATATTAAAACAGAAACACTAAACCGGCTGGAAGAGAGGTTAGGTAGATCTCTTGAAGACGTTAGCATAGGAAAAGATTTCATGAACAAAACCTCGGTCACACGTGAACTAGCACAAAGAATCAACTGGGATCTCATCTTATTAAAAAGTTTCTGCACAGCAAGAGAAACCACCAGTACCATAAAGAAACAACCCACAATGTGGGAAAAAAAATTTTACCAGCTATTCCTCAGACAAAGATCTACTATCTAGAATATATAAAGAACTTAAAAAACATCAGATCTCCCAAATTTAAAGACCCAATCCAAAAATGGGCATCTGAAATGAACAGACATTTCTCAGACAAAGAAATAGAAATAGCAAATAAACATATGAAAAATGTTCATCATTACTGGTCATTTGAGAGATTCAAATGAAAACAATGCTGAGATTCCACCTCACCCCAAAAAGAATGGCTGCTACCAAGAAATCAATCAATAACAAATGCTGTCAGGGTGTGGGGAAAAATGAACCACTCTCCACTGTTGGTGGGAGTGTAAACTGGTGCAAACACTGTGTAAATCAGTATGGAGATACCTCAAAAAACTAGGATTAGAGGTCCCATTTGACCCAGCTATCCTCCTGTTGGGTATCTTCTGAAAAGAATCATACCACAGTGATATATGTACACCCATGTTCATAGAAGCACAGTTTCTAATAGCTAAAACTTGGAAACAGCCCAATTGCCCATCAACTGGAGACTGGATAAAGAAAATGTGGTTCTTTTATAAAATGGAGTACTACTCAGCCATAAAGAATGAGAAACTAGAGACATTTGTAGCTAAATGGATGCACATTGAGGTGATACTCATAAGTGAAATAAATAGGACACACCTGTGTAAACACCAAATAGTTTCTCTGCTGTGAGGAACTGAAAGTATAAAGATCAAAAGGTATAGATAATGTGAAATAGGAAGAAAAGGGGCAAAGGGGAAGGGCAAGTGGAAGGGGTAGGGGAAAGGAAAGAAGGGAATGGAATAAATATGAGAAAAGGAAAAAATGGAAACAAAATCTTTGTAAATAGGGAGTGGGGGAGGGGTTGAAGGGAGGGAAGGGGAAGGGGGAAAAAAAAAAAGAACAAAGATATATTGTGTAAAGGTACAAATTCCCAATAATGAATGTCAGCATATTGTATACCTAAAATGTACCAATAAAATTAATTTAAAAATATATAAAACTTTGAGGGCCAGGTATTTAGCTCAGTAGTTCTGGTGCCTGCCCTGCAAGCTCAAGGACCCAAGTTCGATCCCTGGTACAAAAAAAAAAAATTATATATATATATATCTGTATAAATATATAGAGATATAAAACTTTGCAAAGAACTCACATATCTTAGAATCAAATACACAGGATAACTATTTTCCCAAAATGAATGGAAAATTTTTAAAAATCTTGAGAATACATTACTTAGTTCTCAAATCTAAGTGTCTTCTGTCCAAGATAAATTAGGTAGATTTAGAGGTAATAAACCTTGCATTACCAGTTTTTAAACAGGCATTCCTCAAGTGATTAAGATACCTGATACATGACTCTGACCCAGTCTTGAAGGTAAAGGAGACAGCTACAAAATGAAAGCAGATATCCCAACTTTATCCTGCTTTAATTATCACTGGGCATCTGTAGGCCCATCTTTAAGTCCCTGTGATACCTCCACCTGAGCAGAGAGAAAAGTGGCTGGGGGGTCCAGACATGCGTTTTTAATACTGAAGGTGGGCACTGTGGCCTATTAAAGCCATTTAATCTACAGTTACTCAAGATTCTGAGCACAGAATCAAATGTATGATGCATAAAATCACAAAAGCCAATGCCAAGCCAGGCTGGGACTGGAATTCAAACCCTCAGCGAACTCCTGCCTAGTTGAGTGCTCTTAATGATTACAAAAATTGTTCCTTATTACAGGGTTCATCTGCTCATTTGAATCCATATCCTAATTATTTTTTCTGGTAGCCTAAGTTGATGCATACTGTTTTTTAAAAAAATTGACTAATGCAGAAATTTACTTGCATAATAAACATCCTTCTTAGTTACATGCTTAATATTTGCTAACAGTGGTTCACACTGATTTTGCCAAGCATAATTTAATGTACATATATATGAATATTTTCAAACAAAAACGACATTGTGTTATGCACGCTGTTCTGGACTGTCTGTCTCTCTCTCTGTCTCGCTCTCCCCTCCCCGCTCCTCGCTGTTGTGAAGTCACTAAATTGCCCAGGCTAGACTAAAACTTGCAACCCTCCTGCCTCAATCCCCCCGAGTGCTGGGATTAGAGGTGTGTGTCACCACATCCAGCTTGGACTCTGCAATTTTTTTTTTTTTTTTGGTACCGGGGATCGAACTCGTGTTCTTGCGCTTGTGCAGTAGGTGGCAAAACCACTGAGCTAAATCCCCAGCCCTGGACTCTGCATTTTAAAAGCAAAACCGTGTATTCTCTGTGTTGGATGTCTTTCCATGTTAATATCTATGGATCAAATCCTATTTTAATGATCACATCATTTAACCTGTTACCTCATGGTTAACCTTGATTTTTGCCAATTCTGCGGGATTACACAGGACTTTTTTGGTACACTTTTCTTTGCAAACTTATGGAAATATTTTAGTACAACAAATTCCTAGAAGTGGAATTGTGCTACCATACTATACACTTATAATTTGTGTTGTCAAATTGCCTTCTAACTTACACTCCCACCATGAGGATTTTGTGCTTAGAAAAGCTTTCCTCTTGCTAGAATTTAAAAATGTGCACCAGTTATTTTTATTGACTTTTTGATCTTTGTAAGAGGGACTTAGAGGCTGAGCCTGCAATAAATAAAAGCAATAAATACAATTAAGTTTGGTAACTTTGAGTTGCTTCAGCATCTCGGAGCTGCTTCATCGCATATCCTGCACGTGCTTAGCCAAGATGCCAGAGGAGACCCAGACACAGGACCAGCTCATAGAGGAGGAGGAGATGGAGACTTTCACCTTCCAGGCAGAAACTGCCCAGTTGATGTCACTGATCATCAACACTTTCTACTCGAACAAAGAGATCTTCCTGAGGGAGCTGATTTCAAATTCATCAGATGCTCTGGACAAAATTAGGTATGAAAGCCTGACAGATCCCAGTAAGCTGGATTCTGGCAAGGAACTGCATATTAATCTTATTCCAAACAAACAAGATTGCACCCTCACCATCATGGATACTGGGATCGGAATGACCAAGACCGACTTGATCAATAACCTGGGCACTATCGCCAAGTCGGGACCAAGGCCTTCATGGAGGCTTTGCAGGCTGGCCCTGAAATATCCATGATTGCCCAGTTTGGTGTGGGTTTCTACTCTGCCTACTTGGTTGCTGAGAAGGTGACTGTGATCAAAAAGCATAACGATGATGAGCAGTACACCTGGGAATCTTCAGCAGGCGGGTCCTTCACAGTGAGGACTGACACAGGTGAACCTATGGGCCGAGGAACAAAGGTTATCCTGCATCTGAAAGAAGACCAGACTGAGTACTTGGAAGAAAGAAGAATAAAAGAGATAGTGAAGAAACATTCTCAGTTTATTGGCTATCCTATTACTCTCTTTGTGGAGAAGGAACGAGATAAAGAAGTGAGTGATGATGAAGCTGAAGAAAAGGAAGATAAAGAGGAAGATAAAAAGAAGAGGAGGAGTCTGATGACAAACCTGAAATAGAAGATGTAGGATCTGATGAAGAAGAAGAAGAAAAAAAAAGGATGGTGACAAGAAAAAGAATAAGATTAAAGAAAAGTACATCGATCAGGAAGAACTGAACAAAACGAAGCCCATTTGGACCAGAAACCCTGACGATATTACTAACGAGGAGTGTGGGGAGTTCTATAAGAGCCTGACCAACGATTGGGAGGATCACCTGGCAGTGAAGCATTTTTCCGTTGAAGGACAGTTAGAATTCAGAGGTCTGCTTTTCGTCCCACGACGAGCTCCTTTTGACCTATTTGAAAACAGAAAGAAGAACAACATTAAGTTGTACATCCGGAGAGTTTTCATCATGGACAACTGTGAGGAGCTGATCCCTGAGTACCTGAATTTCATCAGAGGAGTGGTGGACTCTGAGGATCTCCCTTTAAATATTTCCCAGGAAATGTTGCAACAGAGGAAAATTTTGAAAGTCATCAGAAAGAATTTGGTCAAAAAGTTCTTAGAATTGTTCACTGAACTGGCAGAAGATAAGGAGAACTACAAGAAGTTCTACGAGCAGTTTTCTAAGAATATAAAGCTTGGAATACATGAAGATTCTCAGAATCAGAAGAAGCTTTCAGAGCTGTTACGCTACTACACATCCGCTTCTGGGGACGAGATGGTTTCCCTGAAGGACTACCGCACCAGGATGAAGGAGAATCAGAAGGACATCTATTACATCACGGTGAAACCCAGGACCAAGCAGCTAACTCTGCCTTTGTGGAACGCCTTCGGAAGCATGGCTTAGAAGTGATCTATATGACTGAGCCCATCGACGAGTACTGCGTGCAGCAGCTGAAGGAGTTTGAGGGGAAAACTTTAGTGTCTGTCACCAAGGAGGGCTTGGAACTTCCAGAAGATGAAGAGGAGAAAAAGAAACAGGAAGAGAAAAAGACAAAGTTTGAAAACCTCTGAAAGATCATGAAAGACATCTTGGAGAAAAAGGTTGAAAAGGTGGTTGTGTCGAACGGATTGGTGACGTCCCTGTGCTGTACTGTCACAAGCACATAAAGCTGGACGGCAAACATGGAGAGAATCATGAAAGCCCAAGCCCTAAGAGACAACTCAACAATGGATTACATGGCAGCCAAGAAGCACCTGGAGATCAACCCTGACCACTCCATCACTGAGACCTTGAGGCAAAAGGCCAAGGCTGACAAGAACGACAAGTCTGTGAAGGATCTGGTCATCTTGCTGTATGAAACCGCACTCCTGTCCTCTGGCTTCAGTCTGGAGGACCCCCAGACACACACCAACAGGATCTACAGGATGATCAAGCTGGGGCTCGGTATTGATGAGGATGACCCCACCGCTGACGAAACCACCACTGCTGTCACCGAAGAGATGCCGCCCCTCGAAGGAGACGACGATACTTCACGCATGGAAGAAGTCGACTAAGCTCTTCCAAAGAACGACTTGATGCTGCTCAGTACTTTACCTTCATTCCCCCGATAATCTGTTTTCAAGGGGTTTTTGTTAACATTGTATGGCATGACAATGACTTACAGGGAAGGTAAGATTTCTTTCTTCTTTTAAGTAATGCTGTGATACATTAGGCACTAAAGCGAGCTAGCAGTGCCTTTCACCTTGGTTTGTTCTAACAGGTTGACTTGTAACTTACTGTTAACTTCATGAGGTCTAAGTGTGTAGTTACCAGGCCGGATGCCTTAGTAGACCAAATCTTCTGTCTGAAGTGTGTTGAGCTATCTTGTTGTTTAAAGGAATATTTGTTACAAAAAAAAAAGTTTGGTAACTTTGCCTCCATTCTAAAAATGTCTCCTTTATTGCCTTAAAACTTTGAATCAGCCAAGCGTGGTGGTGAACACCTATAACCCCACCACCTGGGAGGCTAAGGCAGGAGCATTGCCATGATTTCAAGGCCAGCCTGAACTTCATTAGCAAGACCCTGTCTCAAAACAAAACAAAAGCCCGTTTGGAACAGATGCCTACTTAGGTCCCTAGAAATTTCCAGCCATTGTCGTAAACCTGCAGTTGCCATGGAGACCACCCCATGACGAGGTCACCCTTCGGAAGCCGAAGCAATTGCCCCATGACTGAACTGAGGCTGCCCCATAAGCAAGATCCAAATCACCCCTTCAAACAGTGATGGTTTCTCCCAGAACCAGTCCCGAGGTAACCATCAACAAGACCATGGCTTGACCAGGATTACCTACTCTGCCAACTGCAAATTCCCCGGCTATCCATACCTTCTACCCTTGCCTTTGTTCCACTTTTCTATAAAACTCCAAGGTTTCTGTCAGTCCCAGGAACCTCTTTATCTCTCTTCCCAGTGTGGTCACCTTGATTAAATCATTCTGGCCTTTCACCACTATTCTTGGCCTTGATTAGTGTCTTGGGATGAATGGTCAAACCTGGTATGTTAGGACTCCTGCAGTCAGGATTTTTACCCTAAAATGCCAGTGACTCTGTGTGTGTGTGTGTGTGTGTGTGTGTGTGTTGAGTATTGAATCCAAGGCCTCACACATGATAGACAAGCACTCTGCCACTGAGCTACACTCTCAGACTTTTTATTTTTTCAGACAAGGTCTTGCTTAGTTCCCTGGGCTGGACTTGAACTAACTTAGTCCTTTTCTTTTCTTTTCTTTTCTTTTCTTTTCTTTTCTTTCTTTCTTTTTTCTTTCTTTCTCTCTCTTTCTTTTTTTCTTTCTTTCTTTCTTTCTGTATCACCTATCAATCTATCTTTCATCTTGAAACAGGGTCCCAATATGTAGTTCAGGCTGGCCTTGACTTCCCTATGTAGCCCTGGCTGGCCTTGAACTCATGGATCACCTCCTGCCTCAGCCTCCCAAGTGCTGAGATTTCAGGCAGGTGCCACTATGCCTGGCTGGACTCAGAACTTGATCCTCCTGCCTCAGCCTCTCAAGTAGCTGAGTTTTCGGGTGTGCACTACTATGTCTGGCCATATGACTTCATTTTTTAAAATAAGATATTATCATTGTCTTAGTACATGTTCACCGTACATAACGATTACATTTGCATGGGAAACTGGTACCTGTACATAATACATCTTAATTTTTCTTTTCTTTTTTGTTTTCATCTCCTACCCCTTCCCTCCCAGCCTGTCCCCTCCAAGTCTTGGCCTCCTTTCCATCTGCAAAACATCTACTTTCATCATCATTCCCCCCCCCTTCAATTCTTTTTCTGTCTCCCTACCCACCCCTCCCTCTTACTCCTTCCATCTTTGTTCCTAAATCCATTTGAAAAAGATCTCCCTACTTCTTATTTTTATAAACCATATACATATTGAGAGAGAGAGAGAATGAGAGGGAAACAGAGCCTTACATAAGAGAAACAATGTGATATTTAAGCTTCTGTGTCTGACTTATTTCACTTAGGTTGTCAAGTTGCACCCATTTGCCTATGAACACCTCAAGTTTTTCTTTATGGCACAGTAGTACTCCATTGCGTATAAATACCATGTTTTCTTTATTCATACATCTGTTGCTGGACATATATGCCATTTCGCAGATCTAGCTATTATAAATTATACTGCTATAAATATGGGGATACACAGATCCATCTAATATAATGTCTCTAATTCTTTTTTTTTGGTACCAGGGATCAAACTCGGGACCTTGAGCTTGCGAGGCAGGCACCAGAACCACTGAGCTAAATCCCTGGCCCATAGTATATCCTCTTTTGGTGGGGGGGGGGGGTCACCAGGGATTGAACTTGGGACCTTGCTCTTGCGAGGTGGGTGGCGGAACCACTGAGCTAAATCCTGGCCCCCTATATCTTTAACTCTTTTGGGAAGATACCTAGAAGGGGAATAGCTGGATCAAGTGGAATGTCTGTTTTTAGTTTTTTGAGGAATTGCCACACTGATTTCCATAGTGGTTGTACTAGTTTGCCTTCTCACCAACAATGTGGAAGACTTCCTTTTCCCCTACTTCCTTGGCAGCATTTGTTATTATTTGATTTCTTGATGGTAGCCATTCTTTCTGGAGTAAGATGGTGTCGAGGACCAGAGGAGAATTAAGGCCTAATTGGCCATCTCTGTGAGCACAAAGGAGAAAGGCTGCACTCCAGGGTGACTGCATATTTGGGAAAAGCTAGGACAGCTGAGGTTAAGTTGTTTGCCAAACAATGTACTGATGGATATTAGAAACCTGTTGAATCTTGGGCCATTTAGCTCAGTGGTTTCGCCGCCTGCTGCGAAAGCGCAAGGACCTGAGTTCGATCCCCGGTACTAAAAAAAAAAGATGACTCCTGTTACTTTGATTGCTTGTGCCTGTGTTTGGGTGAATAAAAGTGAGGTGTGAGGGAAGCCAAAGGCTCGGGGGTCCTCTGCCAGCTAGAGGCACGAGCCCCCAGTTGCCTGCGTGTTAAGCTGACTTGTCATTCAAGCTCATTCGCCTGGGTCAGAGAGGAGCAAAGTAGCAGGTCTAGGTCCCAGACTAAGGCCAGCTGGGAGAGCTGGCAACAGGTGGGGCCCCAGCGTGGGCCTTGGGACCCGGGACCTGAGACCCAGGCTCGCCTACAGGAACTCCTGTCCCATCAGGGTTTGGCACCCCAAACAGGGACCTGAGATGAAGGTTACCTACAGTTGGCACCTGGAACAAGGGCCTGGAAACAGGAACTTGAAAAGTCCAGACTGGGGAAGGACTGAACAGGAACCCTGAGTAGAGACTTGGGACCAAACAGGAACCCCCACCTGGGAAAGAGAAGGGAAAGTGCCTGACCGAGAAAGTTTCACCCAAGTGGAAGATGTGATGAGTGAGCGATGAGGAGCTCTAGAGCAAAAGAAAAGAAAGGAAAAAGAAACATCAGGCAAAGAGCCCAGGGCAAAAGAAAAAGAAAAGGAATAAGAGTGTGCGTGGAGAACTTTCAGAAAAGAAGAAAGTGAGAAGAAGAAAAAGCAGCCAGGGTAAAAAAAAAAAAAAAAAGCAAAGGAAAAACCAACAGAAAGAAGTGAATGCAAGTAGAAAAACAGACGTCCCAATTGATTCTTTTACCTGTGGTCAAAACGAGGGCTACTGGTCAAGAACAGGTCTGGGGGAATAGGGGAATCTGCCAGTACCTCCCCTAAGGAGATATTTATTTTTTAGGTTGTTACAGGCCAGCAGCCCAGTGTATTTTATCAGTATTGTGGCAATGTGAGGGTGTCAGTGCTGATTAAATTAAGGATTTTAAATATTTTTAAGGGGATTACTGTGTCAATTAAGAGAAAAGAAAGAAAAAGAAAAGGCAAAAGAAACATGAATCCTCACAGATGCCTCAGCTGGACTGAGGGGGTGAAGTTCAAAGTGAAAGTAAAGTTCAAAATAAAAGCAGAATTCAGAGTCAAAGGAAAGTAAGTGCGTTAAAATTAAGGATTTTAAATATTTTTAGGAAATTACTATTATCAGTTAAAGGAAACTGAGTACCAGTGTTGTCAAAGGAAAAACATTTGTAAAGATTTGTAAATGTTTTGTTGGAAAGCATTCTCTGAGCCTATAAAATGCATTGTATGGATGATGTATTGCTTGGTATTACTTCTCAACAACAATTTGCTTCTTGTAGAAACTTTAGAAACCCTGCCGGTGTGGAGCAGGAGTTTTGTTTGCGTTATTGTGGAAAATGAGCAGAAGATATGGAAATGATGTATCTTTCTTTTTGTAGAAACCGAACAGGCTTTGATGCAGGAGTTATGCATAGCCCCAGGAAAAGAAAATTCATACTAATTCTTTCAGTTATTTAAACACCCTGCCCAGTGAGGGGGTAGGGGTTTTATTTGTGTCCTTACAGGAAATGAATGGACAATATGGATACTGGTAGAGAAACATGACTTTCCTCAACAGTGAGAGCTTTCTCCCAGATGACAACTGAAGAAAACTATCCAGGAGGCAGAAAAACTCATCTGTCATCAAGGCCTGCCTGGCAAAGGACTTTGGGTGGGCTCTTTGAGGAATGTCTTTGACTGCCAATCACAACTACAGCCCTGTTCAGCAGGAAGAAGCCAGAACAGTCTCCAACCATTTTCCCTTAGGGCAGGTGGAGGTGCTTTATTGGAGGCAGGATGGCTGTGTTTGATATAAGCAATTAGACAGGGCTATGCTCTTTGAAAAGAGCCAGTACAGATACACTGCAGCTGTGGATGAAGGCCTAAAGGCCAGACCTCAAGGCAAAGGATAGAATGGTTGTGTCTACATATTTCCCTTAGGGATGAAGGATAGTGATTGATATTTACCTGCTGTTACTGTAAAACAAAAAGGGGGAGATGTTGAGGATCAGAGGGGGAATTAAGGCCTAACTGACCTCTGTGAGCACAAAAAAAAAAGACTTAAAAAAAGGCTGAACTCAAGGGTGATTGCATATTAGGGAAAAGTGAAGATAGCTGAGATTAAGTCGCTTAGCAGAGAATGTACGAATGGATATTAGAAACCAGATGAATCTTGTGTTACTTTGAGTTTTTACACCTGTGTTTGGGTGAATAAAAGTGAGGGGAGCCAAAGGCTTGGGGCTCCTCTGCCTGCTAGAGGTATGATTCCCCCGGCTGCCCGCATATTAAGCTGACTCCCTATCTGTGTCATTCATCCTCATTCACCCTGGGTCAGGGAGGAACCAAATAGTGGGTCTAGGTCCTGGAGCGAGGCCAGCCCGGAGAGCTGACAACAGGTGGTCCCCAGCATGGTGCTCTGGATCTGGGCTCACCTACAGTTGGTGCCCAAACAGGGACCTGAAACCAAGGTTGCTTACAAGATGGTATCTCAATGTTGTTTTAATTTGTATTTCTCAAATGCTCAGTGATGTTGAACAGTTTTTCACATTTATTAGCAATTTATACTTCTGAGAAATGTGTATCCACTTTGGTGGACCATTTTTTGATTGGGTCTTTTACTGGGGAGGGTCCTAATTTTCTGAGTTCTTTGTACAGTCTAAATGTTAGTCCTCTGAGGAATAGCTGGCAAAAATTCTATAGGCTGTCTCTGTACTCTGTTGGTGGCTTCCTTTGCTATGCAGAAGCTTTAATTTTATATAATCCCATTTGTTGATTCTTGGTATTATTTCTTGTGCCACTGGGGTTCTGCTCAGCAAAATAAGATATTATTCTCTCTAGCCCATGTGCTTAAAATAAATGTTCCCATCACTTGTTTTTATCAAATCTTTTAATATTTTCTTTGCTTTACATTCTTTCTACTTGTCTCCACCTTTTTAGGAATGAAACTGAAAGTTTAGCATCCTTGTCCCTGTATACCCTTGAACCTTGTTCCTCTTTAACCTGTTCCTATCTTCAGTGTCACAAATTCCGTTTCTAATTTCTATGTGTTATTTTGTTAAGTGTATACGCACATCTGTATCATCTTGCTGTGAAGGTTTATTGGTTTTATTTCGGTTTGGTTGTGATTTTTGAGACAGGGTCTCCCTACGTACCCCAGGCAAGTCTTGCACTCACTGTGTAGCCCAGGCTGGCCTCGAACTCCTGGCGATCCTCTTGCCTCAGCCTCCTGAGTGCTGGGATTACAGGCAAGGGCTGCCATGCCCAGCTACTGTGAAGGTTTTTAAACTTACGGTAAATACACTTTTTCCACAATTTGTTTTTTTCATTTAATACTAAGTATTTTAACCATGTTGAAAACTCAGGTTCCTTGGATAGCAGCCCACAGTTTACTCATTCTTTTATTGAGATTTAGATTATTTCCTTCTCCACTCGCCTTACCCCAAACAATGCTGCAGTGAATGCGGCTGTCTGTCTCCACATGTCCTTTGAGTAGTGAAATACAATTGCTGGACCTGTGAGCACATGAATATCTTCAGTTTTCTTAGATAAGCACCCAGCTTGTTTAGCGTGATAATGTAACTGAGGAGGTAAAATGGAAGTTTAAAAATTAGGATTTTTTTTTTTTAAAGAGATAAACTGTTTCTCCCAACTTCATGCTGAGAACATAAACTGCCACTGCCTCCTCTCTTCAGCTCAGCTGTATGGACAGAAAGTAATCCCTCTGTTAGAAAACAAGTGCCTCTGTCTAAATGGAATATGCAGATGCTGCCCCAGGAGGTCAGCATCCAGTTTTGCTTCCACAAGAAAGCAAAGGAAGCAAGAATGGAGTGGGGGGAGTAAAGTAAGGGCAGGAATTTCCTTGTCTGTTTTCTCATATTCCTCCCTTCTCCCTTGCATACCTCAATACAGGGAGGTGGAGATTTGAGACAGGGGAAGTGGAGATTTAAGAGGCCCCTGTATCCAGTTCTGAGCTATCTTTGAATAACCATTTCCCACCAAAGGTTGTCTCCCTTGTGTCTTGGGGATCAACAAGTAATATAGACCCGTGTGCCCATGATTGTAGTTCCAATGTACCCTTTCTTCCACCTATTGCCAGACTATAAAGTTTTTGCTCCACATGATTATAAAATGGACTGCTCTTTCTGTTTCCCTACTTGCTCTTGAGACTGAGCAGTTTTTTATACTTTTTTTGGTCATTAGGAGTCCTTTAAATTGCCTAGCTATGCTTTTGCCTATTTTCCCTTTAGGATGTCTATTACGTAGAAATTCTTTATATTTGGGAGAAAATCACTTAAGAAAACCACAAGAACTAATATTTTAAGCATCTTATTGAGGTTATAAAAGACACCATAAAGAGTGGATCTTTAAGCATTGACCCTCATATAAAAAAAAATTAATGTTCAGCATGGAGGTGTTATAAAAAGAAAATATAAATTTTGGGCTGGGGATGTAGCTCAGCGGTCCTGTGCCTGCATAGCAAGGACAAGGCTCTGAGTTCGATTTCTGGTACTCCCCCCACCCCCTGCACAAGAAGGAAAATATATTTTGACCAAAGAGCAGGTGACAAATAAGTTATCCATGACTCCTCACTTCAAGATTCTTTCTCCTAAAAAAAATATATTAGATGGAACACAAGTGAAAAAATGTCAGAGTACCAGTTTTGTATGTTTAATGGAAATAATCCTATTATGATGACATGAAAATCCCATCTTTTGAGCTCTTAGGTGCTGGGCACTGTGCTAAATACTTTACACAATTTGATTTATTATCCTTTGTGTGTGTGTGTGTGTGTGCACGCGTGGCTTTGGGGATTGAACTAGAGATTTTTATCATTGACTGACATCCCCAGTCCCTGTTATATTTTTGAGGTTTTGTGGGGGTTTTTTTGGTACCAGGGATTGAACTCGGGTCCTTGCACTTACACAGCAGGCGACCAAACCACTGAGCTAAATTCCCAGCCCCGAATTTTTTTTTCCTTTTTTTTCTTTTTCAGTCCTGGGATTGAACCCAAGGCCTCATGCATGCTAGGCAAGTGTTCTGCACTGAGCTAGGTCCCTAGCCCTTTTTAATTTTTTTTTCTTTCTTTTTTTGGTTCCGGGGATCGAACTCGGGACCTTGCGCTTTCGAGGCAGGAGCCAGAACCATTGAGCTAAATCTCTGGACCCCTGTTATATTTTTATTTTGAGACAGGATCTTGCTAAATTGCCCAGGTGGGACTTGAATTTGCAATCCTCCTGCCTTAGCCACCCAAAGTGCTGGGATTATAGGTGTGCACCACCATGCCTAGCTTGATAGTATCCTTATTTTACAATGAAACAGTCATAAGGAAGGTAAGAGTTCTACCTACAAGACTCCCAGCAATAAATACATACATATATACATAAATACTCCCAGCCAGTAAGTGGCAGGATAAAAATTTGATCCCATGCAATGTGACCCTTTAGGGCCTCCATTAACCTCAGTACACAATTAGGAACAATATTCTTTTTTTTTTTTTTGGTACCGGGGATCAAACTTGGGTCCTTGCACTTGCGAGGCAGGCGGCGGAACCACTGAGCTAAATCCCCGGCCCTAGGAACAATATTCTTATAAATGTGAGTGTTTCATAATTAGATGATGATTACAGTTTCAAGATAGTCCTTTGACAATCCTGTAACTCAACTCCCTTATTTTATGGAGCAACAAAACTAAGAACCAAATAGAAGTGCAAAGCTCTAGTAGAGAAGCTGAGCTGAGCTTGGGCTTTCAGGCCAGATTTATTTTTGCAATTTAGTTCTGTGATTATGAAAGCCAGTCCTTTGTCAATTGTGTGTGTTGCAAACATCTCTGTGTATGTGCTTTTCATTCTCATTGTGCTTTAACCCTTTGAGCAAACATTAGCATACTCTCTGTTCTGAAGATGATCCTGACTTCCCCTTATTTCAAATGTACATCTGAATCTTGTTTTGGTATATATTTTGCCTTGTTTACTATGATTCACCTGGATTTCAAATGACACTATTTTTGGGGGGACAAAGTCTCACTATGTGGTTCAAGATGGTTTTAACTCACTATGTGGCCCAAGCTGGCCTCAAACTCACAGCGATCCTCCTGCCTCAGCCTCCCAAGTATTAGGATTACAGGCATTCGTCACCACATGCGGCTCAAATGACACTTCTGTGACACAGAGGTGAAATGTGGGTATTAAATTTCATAAAGGTTTTCCTTCTTCATACACTTTTTTTTAATACTCCCCACACCGAAATTGCTTGTTAGTTTCCTAAACTTTAAATTTTTGATGTTTCTCAGGTGTTAATTGTAGAATCAGCTTGTCAAATTAACCCTATCCCCAAATCCACAACAAAATTTTGGATGTTTTAATGCATAATAAACAGGCTGACTAGATTTTTATTTTCCCATTACTGAGGATTAACACCAAAGCTGCACACATACAAGGCAAGTAATGTACTACATCCTCAGCCCTTTTTATTTTGAGACAGTGCCTCTGTAAGCTGCCCAGGCTGGCCTTAGATTTTTGATCCTCCTGCCTCAGCCTCCTGGATAGCTAGGATTACAGATATGTACCACCATTCCTGGTCCTGACTAAATTTTGGATGTTTGACTTCTGATAGCTTTTAAGTTCTCCTGAGCCTTTGAATTAGAAAGCCTGATGGCCCCTCTTTGGTGTCAACTGGAGATTGAAACCAGGAGGGGCTTGCCTAAGTGTGGGAACTCTCACCTCGGCTTGACTCCCTAACAACCAAAAACCAGACCAGCCCTTTGCTTGCTCCTTCAAGAATTCTCAGACCAGAGAGAACCACTTTCCTCTCCCAGATAGATACATTCTGTACATAGGAAATCTTTTCATACCCTTGGTGTGTATGGCATTATTATCTCAACATTAGAACTAAATGTTGTGTGTCCATGGGGGAACAGGGAGGATCTGCTTACCTCTCCCCAGACTATAACACACTGGACTGACAAGGAATTTTAGAAGAATCTCTGCATATCGTATCTTTCCTTTTTTTTTTTTCCTTTTCTGGTATCAAGGATCAAACTCAGGACCTTGTGCTTGTGAGGCTGGCATGGTGCCACTGAGCTAAATCCCCAGCCCCTTTCCATTTCTTAATAGGGCTCATTTCTCCATTCACATCTTTTTGCTTTTTCCTCAATATTTTATAATTCTTTGTGGTTGTTTATCTCTAGACAAATGTCTAGTTATCATGCAGTTCTTCCTATGAATGAGATCCTTTTATTCCTGTTTAGTTATTATTGTAGAAAAGAATGTTAGTAATTTTTACATTAATTTTGTATCCAGCAACTTGCTGATCTTTTATCATGTCTAGTAACTTTTTGAAGGTTGAAGTGTAGACAATCTACATTGTCATTTAACAAGAATCTTTTACATTTTCTTTTCTAATTCTTGTGCCTTATTTCTTTTGCTTAATGCATTCATCAAGATCCTCAGTATACTGTCAGACAAAAATCATCTTAGCATAGATTTTTGTCTTTTTGTAACTTTCAGGGAATTCTCACAAGTACTTGATAAGTAAGTATTTGATGTTGATAGATACAGGATTTTTGAGAATTTTTATCATGAGTGTTTATTTTTGTATTTACTTTTTTTTTTTTTTTTTTGAGACAGGGTCCTGCTGTGTAGCCCAGGCTGGCCTCAAACTCATGGCAATGCTCCTGTCTCAGCCTCCTGAGTGCTGGGATTACAAGTGCATGCCACCACACCCAACATCATGGTGTTGAGTCACCTAATACTTTTCTCTTTTGAATGATCACAGGGTTTTCCTCATTTAATCTGATATATATTTCATTTATAGATTTTTAAACATTTAACCATCCTCCTGTTCCTGTAATAAAATATATTTTATGTTTTTAATATTCTGATAAAATTACATTTGATTTTTGCATTCATATTTATAGGTAAGATTGATTTCTTACTCGATTAAACTATCCTTGTAAATTGGCTTAGCTTTCCCTTTTTAAATTGATTAAAAATTGATTATTGGTTCCATGAACATTTGATGAAACTATTTATTTATTTATTTATTTGGAGGGAGTACTAGGAATCAAACTCAGGGCCTCACATTTGCCAGGCAGGCACTGCGCCACTGAGCTACACCCCCAGCCCTGATAAAAACCATTTTTTAAAACCATCTAAGCTTGGGCTGGGCATTTAGCCCTACCCATATGGTAGAGCATATGCAAGGCTCTGGATTGGATCCCCAGCATCACCACCAAAATCAATTAATCAGTCAATTGGTCAGTGTGGGCTTGCTCTCTTGTGCACAGGCAGGAGACTTTTGGCTTCAAATATAATTTGTTTTCATTCACTCTACAAATACTTGTACTGTCTACTAGGTATGCATTAGGTACTATTCTCAGAGTTAGGGGTATAAAAGTGAACAAAACAGACAATCCTGCTCAGGAAAGTTGTAGTCTAGTGGGGGAAGGCAGAAGAAAACAAAACAAATGAGTAAAACATATCATATATATATATACACACACATATATATACATATATATACATATATATACATATATACATATATATACACACATATATATATACATATATATATACACATATATATACATATATATATACACATATATATACATATATATACACACATATATATACATATATATA
>NW_004624740.1:16902746-16944580 GCF_000247695.1 Heterocephalus glaber | reverse complement strand
TATATACACATATATATATACATATATATATACACATATATATATACACATATATATATATATATATATGTTGTATCCTGTCTGAGAACAAAGACCATTTAGCACCATGTCCCTGACACTGCCCTCTTGCCCGTGTGTGTGTGTGTGTGTGTGTGTGTGTGTGTGTGTGATACTCAGGGCCTTTGCAATGAGCTGTATGCCCAGCCCTTTTAACTTTGAGACAAGGTCTTGCTAAGTCAATAAATTGCCCAGGATGGCCTCAAACTTGTAATCCTCCTACCTCAGCCTCCCAGAGTTCTGGGATTACCCAGCTTTTATTCCCCTTTCGTGTTCCCAAACTCTTGCCAAGTCAAGGGGACATGATAAGCATGCCTGGACCAGACTGTCCAGATAAGTGTTATCTAAAGGACCCTGGGAACTGGGCAAACTAATGTTATCTATAGAAACCACCTTCCTGCCCATATGCTATGTCAACTGTTCCTTGGAATTCTGGTCTTACAATGGAACAAAAGCAAGCTTATAATGTCAGTGTTCATGTAGTTTTAACCTACAGACACCCCTTCCCTACAGTTACTTGGTGCAGAGTGGAGATGATGAAAGTACTGTTGGATTATACAATTCTCTGTTGGTAACAATCCTCTGCTCCCCGTTACTGTTGCCTATCAGTTGAGGGTTGTTTTGCTCAATTCAGATAGAAATCACAATCAGCAAAGTGCAGTTCTGCTAGGGGCTCTATAGTCCCTGCTGGTTGTTGCTTTTTGTTGCTGATCTTTGTCAGCAGCTACTCTCTCAAGTTCTTCAGGCTAACAGCCCTTGGTATTTATATATCTCTTTGGGTTTTTTTAAAGCAACCACTCTGTTCACACAGCATGAGAATCCTGAGTAGATTTACTGGACTTCCTGACCCCAAACTACCTAAGAAGTAAATCCAGGCTTTATTTGAGCTGCAACCCAGGGGAGTCACTACATAAGAGGGATCCCTCCTACACCAACCCAGGAAGTCTGAGGGGAGTGCTGCTTATATAGCATTTGTAGGCCAGTGCTTGGTCCAAATTTGAGCCTGCTTATTGATCTGAATTCAGGCCTGTGATTAGTCCAAATTTGAGCAGGCCAATTGGCCCAAATTGATCTAAACTCAAACCTTCACATCCGAGCATACTGATTGGCCCAAATTCAACTCTACAGCTTAGTTTAAATTCAAGCCTGCTGCAATCAGGGCAGACATCTTCCAGAGCAGAGGTGGAGCATCCAGGATAGCCACACCTTTCGTGGTGGCAGTTTAGGAAACATTAGGAGATGTTAGTTGTGTGGTTGATAACTGTTGCATCTCCAAGCAGAGGTTGGGGCCAGAACCAGGAAACTTCAGGAGGGCTAGCTGTATTAATCACTTGTTGGAGTTTGGGGATATTGTGGATGTTAATAATTGACCTGGATCCCTCCTTGGTCTCTGCCATATTGAGGACAGCTCCCTGCTGCATTTTCAGAGCGACAACAGCCGTGTCTGGAGTGGTGGAAGTAGGGGAGGGCCACAGTTGACAGCCTGTCAGAGTGACCCTGAGAGTGGTCACAGGTTGGCTGCTGAGGCTGTCCCAGCCTCTCCTCCAGAGACTACAGGGGAGCGAAGGAAACAAAGTGGAGAGATGTGACAGCTGTCGGCCAAACCATGCCCCTCTCCAGCTATCAGAGGAAAAGTGGAGAGTCAGGCGCTTCTCTTGTTCCTCACTAGGACCTGTTTGTTTTGTTTTGTTTTGAGACAAGGTCTCACTGTGTAGTCCAGACTGTCCTTGAACTCATTATGTAGCCCAAGCTGGCATCAAATTCATGGCAATCCTCCTTCCTCAGCCTGCCAAGTGCTGGAACTACAGCATGTGCCGCCACACCCAGCAGGACCTGTTAGTGAATTTTAATAAATCTTATCCTTCAAAGCTGTACCTGAGCATTTTCTTCAGTCTCTTGGCAACCTACTTCACTGCACTGGCAGAGCTGAGCTGCAGATAGGACATTAGTTCTGTGGAAAAAATAAAATAGGGAAAGGAGATTCAGAGGCTAAAGGTGGAGTACTAGAGATAAATCAAAAAATATTAGTAATCAGTATTCCTGAACAACTGAGATATGAAGATCTCGAGTGAATTTTGAGCACATCACAATGTGCAAATTCAGTGACAGTGACTGAGAACTGGTTCCCAATTTACAGTAAAGAAGGAGCTAGTTAGAACATTTTCCCCCTTAACCTTTTCTTTTCTGTTCTAAAGAGGAGCAAGAAATTATGGGTAACAAGCTGGAAAAGAAATTTAAAATGCCAAATAGATGAAAAGAACATAGACCACAGATTCTTTACTCTGTTTCTAGTCTGCAAAGACTAGGGGAAAGGGAAAGATTGTAGTTTCTGATTTTGGATTATGGTTTGCACCTTAATTGAGAGTGACCAGCAAAGAGACCACACTGTTTTCATCTGATGACAGTGGAAACAACCCACACTGAGCAGGTACCGAAGGACAGAGGGAGATAAACACCCTGTTCAACATGTTAGTTACAAAAGCAAAGAGAACTAGATCTCTAGGTTTGAGACATAGGACCCCAAGTTAGATTTTTAATAATTTATATATTGTTTACACATCAACACTGTGACACCTAGTAAGCTTGAAAGTAAAGGAATACAGATATATATTTACTTTGGGGAAGCGCCAGAAGTCTCACGGTGCCAGATCTGGTGAATAAAATGGATGAGGACATACCTTAATGTTTTTACAAGCCTGTTTTTTGTTTGGATGGCCCCTCGGCAGCAGCATTCATCATGTTTTCTTTTATCATATCTCGTAAGCACACAAGAGACTTCCAGAACTCCAAAAAATAGCAAGAACAATGGGATATATGTGCTTGAAGCAAGGGAGAGTATTAATGGCAATGTATCTTTTAACTGCACTGTAATAAATTTTAAAATATATATTTAAATATTCATAATAAAATAAGTGTAACATTTACCACAATTTATATATACTGAATAATTGTTAACCAAAAGAAAGCTAGTACAGCTATGTTAATATCTGACAAAATTCACCATGTGAAAATAATGACAAAGAACATTTGGTTTTGTTTGTTTTTGCAGTGCTGGGGTTAAAACTAGGGCATTCACACTGGACTGCATCTCCAGCCCTTTTCTATTTTTGATTTTGAGACAGAGTTTTCTGATTCACTTAGTTGCCAGGCTGGGCTCAAATTTGTGATCCTCCTGCCTCAGCCTCCCAGAGTCCTGGGATTACAGGGCCATGCCACCATGGGCAGCTCAAAGAACATTATTTTAAGAGAGTTGGACCGGGGATTTAGCTCACGCCTGCTGCTCAAGTGCAAGGACCCGAGTTTGATCCCCAATACCAAAAAAAAAAAAAAAAGAGGGTCAATTCACAGGAAAAACATAACAGTTTTGAAACAGTATCTGCCTAACAGTATAGCTTCAAAAGATAAACAGAAAAAAATTGATCCAGCTAGAAGAAATTCGTCAATCCACAATTGCATTGGGATACATTATACTCTTCTCAGTAACTAACTGATTAACAGAGAAACATCATAATACAGATATGTACAATACAGGTAAGCTTCATCTGTCTACCCAGACTGTTAAAACCTTCCCTGAAATCTCTTTATGTAGTCTGTCATCAAAGGACATACTTGATACTGCCTTAATGCTTTTATTCAAGCCAAAAACTTATTCCTGATCTGCCTCTCTGTTGATCCTCAAGCACACCCTAAAGAGCTCAGCACCCCTAGGTGGATACAATCAGCTTGCTGCTAATCATTATAGGCTCTCTCGGTTCTTCCTGTGAGTTGATCCCTAACTCAGTGCTTTCCCCAGCTGGGTCCTTCCAAGATTTTTCTTTTTTTTTTTTGGTACCGGGAATCAAACTCACGTCCTTGCACCTGTGCAGCAGGCAGCGAAACCATTGAGCTAAATCCCCAGCCCCCGTCCAAGATTTTGATTTGATGCTATCCTTACAACCTATTCCAGCCTCCTGTATAATACTGACTGTTATGTACAGTATTAATTTCCTTTGAGACTGAGGAATGTCTTTTTCTCCAGAAGCTCTTCCATACATGTCATACTCCAACCTGACCACTTCCTCACCTTGAATGTCCTACAGTTGTTGGTTTTTGCATTCCATGTATTTACGTATTTGTAGTTCCCTATATGTGTATCCATTTTTTTCTAGGAGATTATGAGCTTCTCAAAGACAATACTGTTCTTGTACACTCTCTCTCTCTCTCTCTCTCTCTCTCTCTCACACACACACACACACACACACACACACACACACACACTGGCCTTTGTCCCCTACCCAGGGAACCAAAGCAGTGACAGCTCTCTGAGTGGAAAGTTCCTGCTTCCACCTAAATGGCCACACAGCCTAGATGTGCTGTGTGGTCTGCTGACTTTGATACTTGTCCCCACATTACCCCTCTACAGTTTCCTGTGAGCAGGCTGATGTCACCATGCCTTCCACATTCCACAGCTGTCCTATGAGCTACTGGCTTCGTTAAATTTTTCCAGCTTCTGCAGATATCTCGAGTTAGCTGACGTTATCTCATCTTCCGGCTTCCATGGATGACTGGCGAACTGGCTGAAGTTATTTGCTTTCACAGATAGAAAGTGAGAGATGAAGAATTTTCCTGGGGTTACTTATATGACATCACTTCTCATTTTTACATCCATGCCCTAGGGATTACTGTCTTCTGCTCAAAGTATTGTTCTTTCTCCCCCAGCCCAATCCTGAACAACATCTGCATTTTCTCTTTCCTGTAGGACAGGTAACAACCAAAACCAAGAAGGGGATATGCCAGGCATGTTGGTGTACACCTGTAATCCCAGCACTGGGAAGGCTGAGGCCAGAGGATCACCATGAGTTCAAGGCCTGCCTGTGCTACATAGCAATAGCAAGACCCTGTCTCAAAAAAACAAAAAACAAGGCTGGGGATTTAGCTCAGTGGTTCCACCACCTGCCTTGCAAGCACAAGGACCTGAGTTCAATGCCCGGTACCAAAAAAATTTTTTTTAATTTAAAAAATTAATTTAAAAAAAATTCATAAAAAACAAAACAAAATAAGGGGTGGGGAACATGAAGCTGGGAATGGGTGTGTGCATGTAGTCCCAGTCGTGGAGAGGCTGAGGCAGGAGGACCATGGGTTCAAGCCCAGTGTGGGATGCATAGTGACATCCTGTCTATAAGTCTATGGGTCTGAGAGAGAGAGGTGGTGGGGTGACATATACTTAAGGAGGAGGCATGTACTTCAAGTTGTGGTGCTTGTGTAGCAGCAGATATGTGGGTCATTGGGAAAATCCACTGATAATAGGAGCTGGTTAGAAAGACAGCAGAAGTTGCTCATAGAGCAAACAGAGGAAAGCCCCTTTCCCCAGGAATAGTTCCTAGCAGAATGACGGATGTGCCACAGGAATATCCTCACCAGAAAAGTCTATAAAAACAAGAAATCTGAGATTTTTTTTTCTGCATTCTAGGAGTACGTACTGTAAGAATTTTACGAGTGGAACTTCACTTAACTTCAGAAAATATCTCATCAAAAAAGCACAACATATTTTGTTATATCTCACATTATCCATATGTATAATATTGGTATTAATGTGTGGTCAGTGTGAGAAACCTCCCAGCAAGGTCTTTACCAGCCATCTGATCATCAAATTGTTTACTCAGGAGATGAATCTTATGAATAAAGTAAATATAAAAAGAACTTCTGATCAAGACAAAGTCTATGAGATAATCACACTGTGATTTGTGAATATAGTGAGAAATGGCAGAACCAGAACATGTGACAGTCATTAAACCTGTACATTCACAGCTATAAGAAATCATATAGCCTAGTGTGGTGGCACTCGCCTATAATCCCAGCACTTGGGAGGCTGCGGCAGGAGGACTGCCATGAGTTCGAGGCCAACCTGGTCTACATAGTGAGTTTGAGCCTAGTCCAGACTACATAGTGAGATTCTGTCTCAAAAGAAAAAAAGGAAAAAGAAAAGAAAAGGGCCGGGGATTTAGCTCAGTGGCACCTTGGCTGCCTCGCAAGCCCAAGGTCCTGAGTTCGATCCCTGGTACCAAAAAGAAAAGAAAAAGGAAATCATACAGCCAGATGTGGTGGTGCATGCTTATAGTTCCAGCATTCTAGGAGGCTGAGGCAGGAGGATTGCAAGTTTGAGCCCAGCCTAGCCAACTTAGCAATTTAATGAGATCCTATCTCAAAAATAAATAAATAAATAAAAGGTCTAGGGATGTAGTTCAGTGCAAAGGACTTGTGTTCAATCCCCAGTATCATAAAGAAAAAACTGAAAAGGGCGTCCCTGCTTGCGTCATCCCGCGCTCTGACGCGCGGGGAGGGGCCGCGGCTGAGCAGACTTGGCTCTGACTGCGGGCGGCTCCTCCACAGCGCTGCTCACCGTGACCCTCACAGGGAGCTGCCAACCGAAACACAACAGCGATCCCTTCCTCTTCTCCTATCCAGCTAAAAATCAGTGGAAAGCGATGGCCTCAGGAAGAGAAAAGAGCAGAATTTGCAGAGGCTGCAGAGAGAAGATAGAAGGAGGGTGCATCTCGGGGGATTGTAGATGTCCGATCTGTGGAAGAAAAAAGAAAGAAAAAGGAAAAACTAGAAAAACAGATTACCACATCTGGGCCTCCACCAGCAGGTGGACTTAGATGGACAGTTTCATAAAGCATACACGAATGGAAGAGCCTTCTGCCAGTTTTGTCCAGCATCTGCAATCGAATGGATTTCCTTCATTTAATTTCTTCTCCTTGAGCACACAGAATCAACTTTTGATAGTGCCCTTAATTGCAGTGCTAAATTTATATTGAACATATTGGGGGCAAAATTTCATTTGCAGACTTAGAAAATGGCCAGACCATTCATTAAATTCTTATGTTCCTGCACTTACTTTTCTGCAGGAAGTATGTGATTTGCCATTTTTTCATAGTTAAAATATGGATCTAAATAGCATACACAGATGGCATTTAAAGACCCAGGATCCATTTCTAATTCTAAACTTGCAATTATGTTTCCCTCCTTTAAAATATCTTCGCAAAAAAAATAAAATAAAATAAAATATCTTCGCTATTTATAGTTGTGCTGCATAGCCTTGTGTTTGGGTTTTTTTCACTATGTATCAAGACTTTTGCTTACACTTAAAGACTTTGTTCCTTTAAACTGATCATCAGGGAAAATCTTGAAAATTCATTGAAGGGCTTATCTGAAGGAACACTAAATTTTTAAAACTTACTAAGTAATGAATATTTGTAAGCAAATATTGAATTTCTCCTAATTTATTCTCTTTATACCTTATAAAATTAACATATGTTTTACAATATATTAAAATTTTTCTTTGCTGAATTTATATATTAGTGGGTACCATCAGAGGGCAGTGATGTGCTATTACACAATAACAGATTCGGCTCTATAAAGATCTGTGTAATAAGTTAAACTAAGACTCTTAATGAGTTATAGTGAGTGATAATATATTTGTCCAAATTTCATAAGGACTTTTCTTTTATATTTATTAAAGAATGGTTATAAGGGCCAGGGATTTAGCTCAGTGGTTTTGCCACCTGCTGAGCAAGCGCAAGGATCCGAGTTCAATCCCCGGTACCAAAAAAAAAAAAAAAAAGAATAGTTATAAGATTTGTACAAACATGAAATTGCCAAGGCAAGTATGACTGTAAGAAAGAGAAATATGTAGGTACCGTATTTTAAAACATAAAAATATTAGAAAGTCATTCTATAGGATGCATACACATTTTAGATTTTTATCACTAGGAACATGCATTTCACATAACATTTATGCTTTTGGTTTTTCCTTGTAATATATAATATGTTAAAATAGAAGCATTGCTATTAACTGTCAGAGATGCTGACTCTTTGAATGGCAAGACCGCATACCTGAGCCCTGAATTAAAATTGTAGATACTAGATGCCAAAAGGAACTGTAACTTAAAAAGACTAGCTCAGGCCAAGGATTTAGCTCAGTGGTTCCACCACCTGCCTCGCAAGCGCAAGGACCCGAGTTTGATCCCTGCACCAAAAAAAACAAAAAAATAAAAATAAAAAGACTAGCTCACATAATTTACTAAGGAAACTGAGGCTCTGTTCCTCTCGACCCTCCCACAAAGATTGTGTTATATTGAAATGTATTCCACATGTTTAAAGAGTTTGAACTATAATATGGGTTTTTTGACTCCTTGTGTAAAAATTACTTTTTCTACTATGATATGAAATATTCAATGAATAAGCAAAACATAGCTAAACTCAATTTTCTTCATTCTCTAGAGGATTAGTGATATTTTTCCTAAAGGATTGTGAAATCATTGAAGTGCACTTTAGAAATAAAATTTTCCACTTTATTAAGGTGATTAAATTTCTAACACCAGAAGAAACAAGGATAATTAAGAACTGTATGGACACAACCAGATCTTACCATCCTTGAACTGTGCCCCTTGTGTTCCTATAGCAAGAATGATTTTATCTTCACTACACCTTTAAAAAATTAGAGCATGGATTGTATAAGCAGGTTTATTTCCAGGGATAATGTCTTCTTTCTGACCACAGTTTATATCCCAGTAATTTGTGTTGAACCATGAATGACTGGTGTGTATATTGCTTTCTGGGGGAAACAGGCGACAATGTTCCTGCCATTTGTGGCCGTTTCCGGGGGCCTGATCCACCTCTTCCCAAACTACACATGGTGCAGCCACTCATCAGTGACACTCAAGCCTCAGCGGCCTTATTAGGAAGGAGAAGGGAAAAGAGGAAACTGAATGCCTTGTAAAAAAAGCAGTAAATGATCTATAAAATGCATCTACATCCAGATATTTGCCTCATAAAGTTATGGATTGCTATGAAGACCTTAAATGAGAGTGAATTTCCTGAAATTAACACTTTAAATAAGAGAAGACCATCATGTTTAATACCTCACCCAACACCTCCGTCCAGATTACTAGAACACCGGACACAGTAAGATGTCAGATATGTTAACTAAGAGTAAGATATGTTAACTATGCTAAGATATAAATGCTTAAATCACAACTTGATTCTAATCTTTAAACTGTTGCTATGGCTGATAATAAAAAGCTACTACACAGGAAAAAAAAAGAAAAAGAAATCATACAACTATAATATACTGTATGTAACATTTAAACTGAAGTTTAAATTGGACTCAGTGTCTCTTTATGTGATTTAATGAATAGATTCTGAATATAATAAAATTGAGAAACACTGCAGAGACCAAAATAGAGTTTTCAGATTAAAGAATGGTTTTCCTAATTTAAAAATATGAGAGTCATCTGACATGGTGGCACACACCTGTAATCCCAGCACTCAGGAAGCTGAGGCAGGAAAGTGGTTTGGTAATTAACTGCCAGAAGGTCAAATTGACATCATTCTCAAGCCTACCAGGACTCTCACATTTTGGGTTCATCATGCTATTCACTAACTATAAACAAATAAGTAAATAAGAATTTAGGGCCAGGGATTTAGCTCAGTGGTTTCACTGCCTGCTGCTCAAGCGCAAGGACCTGAGTTCAATCCCCGGTACCAAAAAAAAAAAGTAAATAAGAATTTGAAAACACAGAGTCCCCAGTGCTTTTGCAGCCATTCCTAATAATACGTTTTTTCTGTTCTGCCGTAACTTCCTGGCATCATTGAGCCCTCATCGATGGAAGTCAGACCGTGGTCACTCTGATCGAGCCCTCTGTCAGCTCCCAGCTCATCTGGGGAACATCTCAACCGTGGCTGTCAATGCAAGACATGACAAGCCCCTACCTCCCTCAGAGACACAGTGCAATGTAGGGGCTGCAAGGCAAGATGGGAATCCCTAGCACAGCCCAGGAGGGGCAGCCTGGAACTTGAGCTCGGACTGAAACTGCTGCCACAGGCAGATGTGCTGGCAAACTTCAGCTCCATTCTTAAAGCTTGCAACGGATTGAGTCAGTCAACTGATTATGAACTTAAGTCATATTGACTAAATACACCTCCCGACAACACCTAGAAGAGCTGAGAGTGAATGGATGAGAATGCAGCCTGGAAACTTGACACACGACCCCTAGCCTCTTGGTCCTTGCTTTCACTGCTTTGCCTGCTATTTGCTTGTCTGTCCCTCCTTGAACAGAGGCTGTTTTATTCCCTGATGTAGCTTATGGGCTGGAACGAAGAGCAATCGGACAAATGAACTGCAGCCTTTTGAGGGATGCTTGGGCCTCTCCCTAACCCCCAACTTCTTTCTAGCATTCCTGGATCCCCTGGGCCCCATGGAAGTCAGACCATGGTCACCCTGAGGTCACCAAGCCCTCCCTCTTTAAGAACCTCCCTCTCTAAAGCCATCCCTTTATTTCCAGGCAGGCGGACCCTTAGGCCAAATCGCTCTCACTACAGCTTCCCTTTCCCAGTCCCTGCCCCTGTCTACCCCTTATCACTGCTTCCATGTGATCACCCTTCCCAATTTTTTCTCTTTTTTGGGAAAATGCACTGCGCTACACCCCCAGGCCCTCCCCCCTTTTTTATTTTGAGACATTAAGTCCCTAAGTGGGCTCAAACTTGCAATCTTGCAATCTTCCTGCCTCAGCCTCCCAGAGAGCTAGGGTTACAGGTGTACACCACCATGTCCAGCTCGAGCTTTTCATGAGAGCTCTCACATAACTTTGCTGACTCCCAACTTTCACTCTGAGTGTGGCAGCCAAAGCAGGAACCATTCTCCACACACGACCCTCCTAGTGCAGGAAGGGGTTCTCACCTCCTTCATTCTATTAACATAGCTTCAGATCCCAGTGACTTCATCGCCCTGCATATTATGTCTTGGGATCTAAGTAAAACTAAGTGGTTTCCTGCTTTTCATTGAACTTTCTTGCTTATAAACTTCCTGATACCTATAAGAGACCACATCCTTACTTAGACTGACCCTGACCAAGGACCTCATCTCCTGTAGGAATCCTTCCCCCCCACACACCTGCCCCAGACACACATTTGCTCAACAGATGGGCCCACCGCACAGATGTCTGTCCACCACTCGGTAGCTGTCCATCTCTTCATCTGTCAACATCACCTCTTCTGACAGGTCTCCAATCCCCCAGCAGAATGATTCCTCCTGCTCTGGCGAGTGTACCCCAAAGGTAGAGGTCCTAGAACTCTCTGCTGCCCCAGGCAACCTCTTACCTGGTGCTGTGTCCCACACACCAGGCTCAGGGCTAGGCACTTGTCTTTTTCTCCAGGATGACATAATGGTTTAGGCAGAGTTACAGGTCACTGGTACAGCACTGACCTTCAGGGAGTTGATGAGTTGGCTCCCCAGACCTGTCAGGCCACACCCTGCAACACAGCTGCCCTACGGGGTTGGTCAAAGCTGAGAGAATTCTTCACCAAGGGAAATGTATTTACCATCATCAGGGACCTGGTAAGCCAGCAGCTGACTGCCTGTATCAGGTCTTTCTCCTACAGCTGGGGGTTTGTGGCAGTGGCAAGATTTCAACAATGAGCTACTACCCCCTGGGCATCTACTTTGTGCTCATCACCTAGATGCAGTTCCTGCCTTCCTATTTCTTTTCATGTCCATTAAGGAGCGAGGCACACAAGCTAATAATTTCAGAATACTGTGGTAAGGGATAAAAGAGAGGACTGTACTTTCTAGTACAATGAAGGAGTACCCAGTCCAGTCTGGGATTGCAAGATGGCTTCCTGGAGGAAATATCTTCAGGAGGAGCATGGAAGACAGAATAACACTTAGGCAAAGAAAGGGAACCTGAGCCCAGGCCAAGGTGACCCCATGCGCAGTGTGGCATGAAGCACTCAGTCAGGGACTTTGCACACCTTTTCTCGTAGAATTTGGTCTTTCAACCACCCTGAGAAATAAGGGCAGAAAAACCTGATGCGTGGGGAGCTCTAGGTGGTTTGGAACAGAGCCATCGATGCCTGCAGGATCATGCAGGGAGACACCAACCAGAGAAGCAGTCTAGGTGACCCAGAGAACGGAAGACCCTATCCCCCAGGCCACTTTCTCAGCACGGCCTGACACAGCAGCACATCCTTGATAGGGAACATATTTGGTAACACCCTCTACTACCCAAAGTGAAATTTATAAACCATATCATCTACCAATGCATCTACCTACCACACTAAATAAGCATAATGCCCTAACTGCAAAGGACCAGGGAAAGTAATTTATAATGCAGTAATATGCATAGATAGATGTAGCACAATATAGCATAGCACAATATCAATCATATTTGTGAATGCTTAGGCCCAGTTACTCTAGAAGGCATAAAGCAGAATCTGGCTCCCTATTCCTCTATCCAGAATCACTTCCTCAGATGGAGAGTGACACCAGTGAGTTGTATGGTCACTCAGCTACCACAGGAAGTGTTGCCATTAATGATGCAACTTCCAAAGTAATGACTAATTTCTGGTGACATACTGAACAAAAGGAAGTATCATGTTTGGTTTGTACTGTAGATGCATTCCTAGAAACCCAGTGTGTATTTGAACTGTGAAGAAGTACTCTGTATTATACAGAAGACAGAGTTAAGGTCTTTGCAGATTCGAAACAGGTTTTTCATTGACACGAATAGGCAAGATTACTAATTAGTACGGCCTCTGTCTTCATTCTGACAATCAAATACAGCCCCCTTCTCCACTTCCCACCAGGAGCAGTATATTCCCAATTGAGAGCTGACTGGCTCTATGACAGAAAGTGGGCTTAGGGTTGCTAGGTATTCAAAATTGTTGAAAAGTAGAAAATCTTAATTTTAGGTGAAATTCTCCATGTTTATGTTGGCAAACAACTTATAATGTGAAACCTATGTGAACCAAACAAGATCTGCAGGCTGCTTTTGACTGATGGATGGCCAGGCTTCAGACTGGGGAGGAGAGCATGGAGCAGGAAGCCAGAGGCTGCACCAGGGTGGCCTTGGAGGTTCAGGCAGTGAGAAGCGGGACTTGGATCTGTAGACAATGGAAGCCACTGACGCGTTCTAAGGAAGGGGGATGCATGGTTGCATAGCTGTCCGTTTTAGATAAATCACCAGGTTACAAATCAGAAGAAAGTTTAAAAGGGGAAGAATTGGGGGGCCCTGGAGAGAAATGATAAAACATCACGAAGACAAAGCCAAGGAGAGATTAGCCAGCTGTGGAGATGGACTTGATGTGGCAGGGGAAGGCAGAAGTCAGGGCCTGGGTTCCTGGCCGTGTCATGGGCAGAGGTCAGGGATACCGAGGGCAGGCCAGGTGTGAGAGGAAGCTGGTGGATTGATGGGGGTGGGGGCGTGGCTCAACAGGTATTCAAGTTTCACACAAAGAAGTAAGTTTACAAACTAGTGATAGAGTGAGGAGATTGCTGGTTTTGTCCTTTTTTTTGGTACCGGGGATCAAACTCGGGTCCTTGCACTTGCACAGCAGGCGGCAAAACCACTGAGCTAAATCCCTGGCCCCGGGTTTTGTCCTTTTATCCAGAGGACCACCTTGTGTATTGACAGTGGACCTCAGAGGATTTCAGTAGGGAATTCCCAAACTCTATTGTGCATCAAAATTACTCAGGGAGCTAACTAGATGGGGACATTGCAGGCCCTGCTCCCAAACTGCCTAGTCCTATTTCTGGGCAGGACAGGAAGTCCTAGGACCTGAAATCTAGCTGGGCTCCTGGGGTGCCTGTGCCACGATCTCCAGCATCCTAAGTTTGGAGGTCACCAGAAGCACTGGCCCTGCAGTTTCCAAACCATCTTTCCATGGTACCTGGAAGGCCAGACCTGCTTCCTGGGCGGCGGGGGGTTATGGTTGTACTGGGGATTGAGCACAAGGCTTCTGTACTGAGCTATATCCCCAGCCCTTTCTCTATATATTGAGATAGGGTCTCACTAAGTTGCCCGGGTGGGGCTCAAATTTACAATCCTCCTGCCTCAGTCTCCCAGAGTGCTGGGATTACAGCTGTGCACACATCTGGCTCAGACCCGTATTTTGTTTTTTCCTTCCTGGTATTGGGGATCAAACTCAGGACCTTACGCTTGCCAGGCAGGGACAGTGCCACGGAGGTAAATCCCCGGCCCTCTACCTGTTCTTAACAGTGTTCTCTAAGCGACTGCCCATTCTCTCCTTCACCCATTCGTGGATGAGGCTCAGAAACTTTCATCCCAGTACCTCATATCTAGCAAACTCACACATTCACTGCCCTCTTCTGGACCAGGTCTTTACCTTGGACTGTCCCTTCCCTCACCTGCCTCTAACCATTGCCTGCCTTTTCCTGACATGGTATCTGAAACACAATACACATTTAAGAGATACTTATTTGACTCAAATGAAATACTTACTTTTACACTTCTCTTTTGTCAGGCAGAACAAAGGTCTTCACCCATGGCTTTGTCATTCTGTGTTCTCAACTTGAGCTTCAATGCCTTTGGTCAATGCAGTCTTTTGTGACTGGCATGAGGCTCACTCTTCTCCAAGCAGAACATATCCTTGCTGTCTCCTGAGAGTCCCTATTGTATTTGCAGAAAGTACACTGTGTGACGAAGAGCCAAGCTCCGGAGCCAGGCTGTCTGGGTTTGAATCTCTGCTCAGCTACTTTCTAGCTATTGTAGTGGGCAAGTTATTTAACCACTCTGTCTCAGTTTTCTCATCTGTAAAATAGGGATACTAATAAGACTAATACCATAAGAGGATTGTTGTGAAGCAGGTAGATATTGTGAAGACAATATTAACAGTTGTAAAGATAAAGGGGTGAAGAGGGACAATAACAGTATCTACCTCCTAGAGTTACGGAAATCAAATGAGTTAATATACATGCTTAGAACAATGTCTGACATAGTGTTGAGTGGATGCTACTTATCAGATGTACAAGCAAATAGTAACAGATGGGAAGAAAGACAATAATGAATGCATGTACCAGATGCAGAGGCAACTCCAAGTAAATGATTAACTTTATGAGAGTGGGACGAAGAATGCAAGATGGACTGAAGTCTCCACAGAAAGCTGAAGCTTATGAGAAAGTTTCCAAAGACAAACAGGCATCTGTTAGGTAGCAGGGGGTAACTCAGGAAGGAGGAACAATAGATGGAGACAGACATTACCCAGCTTTGTCCTCCACTCCATGGTTAAGGTGTGAAAGGGGAGGAAGTGGGTGAGAGGAACGCCAAGAGGCAAACAGGAAGTAGGCAGGGCTAGGAAATGGAAGGCTACTGTGGCATCATTTCCAGTAATTAGGATGAACAGTGGAATGGTCAACCCTGTGCAACAAGGACCCTCTCGTTTCTGAAGTGCTAGTAACAGGATGGAAAGCCACCTGCACCGAGTAGCTGGACAAGATGGTTTCTAAGGCTCGCTTTGACTCTTACTGGCTACATGTGAGGGGCTGGGGAACATGAAAAACCGTGTGTGCAAACTCATGGACATGAATGTTGGGTCTGAATGGGGCTTTGTTGTTTTGCTATTTGACACATGAAGAGGAGCTGGCAGACACAAAGCTACACAAACATGGACAGACCAGCTGAGGGAGGCCAGACTTTAAGGCTAAGACAGAATTTTATTTTGTACGAAGGGAGAAAGCACTGAAATGCTTCAACCACTTAATGCTAAGACTGCCATAGGCGTTTTGAGGAGACTGAAAGAAGAGACCCATTAACTTATTAGGAGATTATTTATAGAATTAGAGATGTGATAAGAACCTTATCCTAGGGTTAGCAGCATTGGAATGAAGAGAAAGGACTATGATGATTGTAGGGAGGAAAAAACCAGGACAATTACCGGGATGAGGTTTACTTTTTCACACATACTTCCTCACCTCACAAGACATCTAGGCCATGTGGTCCAGGCTCCCACCAGGCAGGGAACCCAGGGGAGGTCTTCTATTCTCTGTCAACTGTTTCTCATCTGTCACAGGTATTACTAACACCTTCTTCACAGACTGCGGTAAGGAATAATTTATAAAAACCACTTGAAAGGAGCCAATCGGGCTGGTAGAGTGAGGCCATGCGTCAGTTATTGTTATCATCACTTGGAAAACCCACTTCCTCTACAACCTCAAGTATGAAAACTTTACCTCAGACAACAATCTCTTTCCATTACAGAATCTGCCCAAGACTTGATGCTAGTTAGATACAGATGACGGCAGAGAAAACTCAGGTTTTGACTCTAAGAAACAGAAATTTTGAGACAGCAACAATAAATGGGAAAAATATACAAGTTTGAAACACATAAAAAGTCCAAGTGTAAACGTTCTGTAGTCCGATGGAGACCCATGTGGAACCTGGGGGAGAGATCAGTACCACATGTGCACAGAGGCAATGGCTGAAGCCCGGGGAATAAATGGGTTCCAAGGACAACAGTATAGAATGGACACGGTGATAACATGGTAAAACGTCAAGGAGTGGCCAGTTAGGGACTGAAAAAAGAATGATCAGCACAGGAATGATCTGTAGAACCAAGTGAGCAGAACGTTACATAAGTAATTTCAAAACATTATTTTAGCCAGGTGTGGTGATGCATGCCTATAATCCCAGCACTTAGGAGGCTAAGGCAGGAGAATTACAGTGAATACAAGGCCAGCCTGGGCTACATAGTGGGTTCAAGGACAGCCTGAATTACAAGGCATGATCCTGTCTCAAAAAACCTAAAGAAAGGTTTTTTTTTTAAGTAAAATGTTCACCTACTGGTCACGATCAATTGCAGGCTCCTATCAGATGATCTGAAGTGCTTACCCTTTTGGGGTGGCTTCAGTGTGCGTGAGTGCTTCCACAACTGAGCAGAGAAGGGGCTGATCCTTCAGGTTCACCTAGAGGTCTCATCTGTTCAGCACTCTCCCAGAGCCTCTCTTAAGGTGACTATGGTATTGCCCAACCCAAGCTGTCATCGAGAACCTCCTCTTTCATATATATATATCCTGTCCTCCTAAGACCTAGTTCAACTTTATCTTCTCCTAGAACATTTTCTAGCTATACCATTACTACTTTTTCCTGCTCTGTTTAAAAAATGTACTCTTGGGCCAGGGATTTAACTCTAGTTTCGCCACCTGCCTCACAAGGGCAAGGACCCGAGTTCAATCCCCGGTACCAAAAAAAAAAAAAAAAAAAGGGACTCTTGCCCCAGAAATGATGATAGAGTAACCTGGGGTTTAAAAGCCAGCATCATGACTAATAAGCAGCTTAGTGATTCTAATATGGATAGTTCACCATCCACATCTTGAGAAACAAAGTCAAACTGTATGTGACAAATGCTAACAGCCAATATAATCAGTTTCATTCTAGCTTTGTGAAATTAGAAACCTGTATTAGATGACCAATTACCATTTATGATTTAAAACTTGTTCAAAAAGGCCAGAGTCCCAGATGTTTTCTCCATCAGATTTTCAACCTAGCCTCCTCTGCGGTTTTAACATCCTTCTATGAATAACCCAACCGAGAAATCTAAATGTTACCCAACAACCAAGTACTCTTTTCAGGGACCCTATACCCAGTAACACCTTCCTGTTTTTGGTTGTTGGTCTTTTTTTTTTTTTTTGGTACCGGGGATCGAACTCAGGACCTTGCACTTGCGAAGCAGGCAGTGGAACCACTGAGCTAAATCCCCACACACAGAATGAGCCACAGCTCCTAACATTCTTTTTTGGTATCAGGGATTGAACTCGGGACCTTGTGCTTTCAAGGCAGGCGGCGGCACCACTGAGCTAAATCCCTGGCAAAGAATGATACAGTATTTCTTGCCTGTTTTTTTGGTACCGGGGATCAAACCCAGGTCCTTGCGCTTACACAGCAGGCGGTGAAACCACTGAGCTAAATCCCCGGCCCTCATAACATTCTTTACATGGGAGTAACTCTGTCGATGGTTTATGTTGATTTGTGATAGTACAGTATCAAGAGGAATATGATGGAGGACAAAGGGAAAAAGAAACCTCGTATTTGTAACTGAGAAATGATTGTCAAAAAAAATTTAAAGATTAACTTTCAGATTCCACTTATAGTCAGTGTTCTAACTGAAATAAATTTGGCCCCTGCACAAACACACACTCAATTTCCTCTTCTGAAAAACTATTCTGTTTAATAGTGCACTTCATTTATGCTACAGGATGAGCAGGGTTGGGAAAACAATGGAAGGTCATCCCTCAGATTAGGAAAATTTAGGGAGTGCCATTCTAACCCTGCAAGGAGCCCCGTCACCAGGTTTAGGCCACAGCCTTCCTTCTCTGGGCTCTGCTCTTTACCTGCATTAATCCTTGGCTGTGGAAGTCAGAAGTGGAGTTAGGAGAGGTCCGGCTGCCGGGGCCAAGAGGTAACAGAGGGCAGGAGAGGCTGGCTGAGTGGGCTCCTTGAAAGCATCCTTAATAACTAGAAGTTAGAGTGAATCACTTGTCATCACAGGAGTGGAAGAGGAAGACAGGGCAGCAATCAGAAGCCACTGCTAAATGCTTCTGACCTGCACCCCCAGGTTATTCACTGCTCAGTTGGATTTCCCAGTCAGTACAGGGAACACAGGAGGCTCTGCCTACAGTACTGCCAGACTGCTCCTGGAAACATCATGTTGCTCCAAAAGCCCTACAGGATACAGTCATCACAGAAATCCTTTTTGGGGTCATTTTCCCCTCTTCAATAAAAGAATAAACCCCTCAACACCAAGTTTCCTTAATTAATGAAATCATAAAACACAACAGCATGTTCCTTGTCAAATCTTAAATCTGGACTGGGGACAGTGACTTCAAAATACAGCCTCTACTCCCCTTCCTAGCAAATAGCAGGACCCAAAACATTCTTTCCACTGCCCTTTGTGCTCACTACACTGATTCCAACTAGTGGAATCATTGGAATTTTATTCCTACTAATCTTCCATCCCCACGTTGGAAAGAAAGGCTCTCTGGCATGAGAAAAAATGGTTTAGTGCAAACTCCCTCCCAAAAAAGTGTGAATGGTCCTGTGCCCAGCACTTAATTGGTGATTTGCCTCTCAAGTTTTGAAGGCTGGTGTCATTCTAGGTAATCCACTAGGTTTCTGATCACTATGCCACGATGATGCGCCCTATCTGCCCCATTCTCTAAAGGGGAAGGTTTGAGGTGGAAGGGACACAGCTTAAGTTGCTCACACTTATAAAATAAGGCAAGAGCTCTTTAGACTCGGGAAGTGAGGAAAACAGGTATGCGCCTCTTTCATGTAGACTCTCTGATATTTAATTCAGCAGTAACTCTGAGAGAACTTTTGCTCATACCCATTACATTCAAAGGCTTCTCTCCAGTGTGAATCCTCTGATGGCGAACAAGAGCTGAACTATACCTGAAGGCTTTTCCACACTCACTACATTCATAGGGATTCTCCCCTGTGTGGATTCTTTGATGCTGAATAAGGCCTGAACTATAGGTAAACTTTCCTCCGCACTCCATACATTCGTAGGGCTTCTCTCCAGTGTGGATTCTCTGGTGCTGATAGAGATGTGAGCTCTGGCTGAAGGCCTTCCCACACTCATTACATTCATAGGGCTTTTCTCCAGTGTGGATTCTCTGATGATGAATAAGGGTGGAGCTCCTACTGAAGGCCTTTCCACACTCATTGCAAGCATAGGGTTTCTCACCAGTGTGGATTCTCTGGTGGTGAGTAAGAGTGGAACTCCAGCTAAAGGTTTTCCCACACTCGTTACATTCATAAGGTTTCTCCCCAGTGTGGATCCTCCGATGTAGAATGAGAGCAGAGCTACAACTGAAGGTCTTTCCGCAATCATTACATTCATAAGGTTTCTCCCCAGTGTGGATTCTCTGATGCTGAATAAGATGTGAGCTCTGACTGAAGGCCTTCCCACATTCACTACATTCATAGGGCTTTTCCCCTGTGTGGATTCGCTGATGTTGGATAAGGTCTGAAGTTCGATTAAAGCTCTTGCTACATTCATCACATTTATGGGGTCTGTCTCCCATAGGAAGTCTCTGATGTGAAATAAGGTTGGAACTCACAGTGAAGCTGTTCCCAAACTCACTGTATTTCTCATTTCTCTCTCCCATGGGGGAGAGCTTTCCCTCAACTGTCACCTGACCGAAATCTTGTATTTTCCTATTCAATCTTTTCCCAGAGGAGTTCCCTAGCTGCCTCTTTAGACTGACTTCTTGTTCATAGGCTTCTTCAAATTTAAGACCCTGAGAAATATCCTTCTGGAATCTTCCCAATAGCATCCCACATGATCCTGTATCTTCCGAAATTTCTTGATCGCGTTCAGTCCTGGATTCACCATCTGGCACAATAAAAAAAAAAGCAAATGTCACTTATTCCTTGTGAAAAAAAGAATGAAAGTCTGAGACAAGATAATCAATACGACTGATTTTTACAGCACTAAAAGCATATGCCTTTTACATGACTGAAAAGAGGCCTACCTTATATGCATGTAGCTATGCCAAAGTAAGATAACTGGCCTAAGGAATGAAAAGGAACAAGGTAGAAAGGAAAATCAAGGAGAAAAGAGCTGATGAAACAGAAAAAGCAAAAGATGTCAGGAGGGAGGATGGATCAGGCAAGTTGAGAATGAAAACTACAGGAGAAAAGACATATTGTTTAACAAGTGGTAAAGTCTTCAGAGAGGTCAGAGGTTATAAACATAACTGGGGGAATGGTGGCTGCAAGAACAGCTTAAGGGAGAGCAAATACAAGAAACTAACACATTGTTGGTGGGAGTATAGACTGGTGCAACCACTGTGGAAATCAATATGGAGATACCTCAAAAAACTAGGATTAGAGGTCCCATTTGACCCAGCTATTCCCCTGCTGGCTATCTTCCCAAAAGAATTAAAAGAATCATACCACACCAATAAATATATGCTCACCCATGTTTACAGCGGCACAGTTTGTAATAGCTAAAGCTTGGAAACAGCCCAAGTGCCCATTAACTGGAAAGTGGATAAAGAAGATGTGGTTTTTTCATAAAATGGAATACTAGTCAGCCATAAAGAACGAAAACTAGAGACATTTATAGCTAAATGGATGCACACTGAGGACATACTATTTAGTGATATAAACAGGACACACGTGTAAATACTGAATAGTTTCTCTGGGGTAAGACACTGAAAGTGTAAATAAGGATTAAAATGAATAACTGATAATGTGAAATAGGAAGAAAAGGTCCAAAGGGGTAGGGGAAGTGGGAGGGGTAGGGGAAAGGAAGAAGCAAAAGGAAAAAAAATATGAGAAAAGGAAAAAATGGAAACAAAGTCTTTGTAAATAAGGAGGGGTGGAGAGGTTGAAGGGAGGGCAGGGGAAGGGGGAAAAAATAAGAACCAAGATACATCACGTAAAGATACAAGTTCCTAATGATAATGTAAATGTATTGTATACCTAAAAGGTACCAATAAAAGAATTTAAGCAGGAGAAAAAGAAAAAGAAACTAACAAAGACGGCTGAAGAGAAAAGTGAGCAGGGTGATGATGAAGAGCAGCACAGTGGGAAGGAGCAGGAGGGTAGAGACACGAGGGACTCCTCAGAGCCCCAGGCCAGCAGAACCATCCTGTCTGTAGTCCCTCTGCATATGCCAGACCCACAGCAACAGGCAGGGTAGAGTTTAGTCCACCTCTAAGCTCCAGGTCAGAAGGCTATGCTCGAGTGGGAGGCTATGAAAACAAACTCAGTATTTGACTTCTCTATTTTTCACTACTTCTGGAGGTAAGTGTGAAGGGTCTAGATAGCAGTTATAGTTTGTTTTTCATTTTAAAAAGAAGACAGGGCAATGAGTGTCAGAGACAAAAACAGCTGTTTTTCTCTCACCTGAACAGGACCTCTCTTCTCAGTTCCCTTCAACCAGGACCCTTGGCCCTTCCTCATGACATCCAAGAAATCATGTCAGGATTCCAAAATGGGCAAGAGACATGGAGTGAGGAAGCTCATCCTGCTCAAACTGAGCACAATCTAGATCCCAGCTTTGCAGGTTGACAGAAAGGAAATGTACATACAGGGAGGTCTCAGTTGGGGGTTAGTAAGACTCCCTGGCACTGTTCAGGAAAATGTTCTCACTGAAAGTGGGATGAGAAACAAGGAATCAATCCTAAAGTTTAAGGAGGCCAGCTCTCCTTAAACAAGTTTACATTTCTGTAAAAGCACCAGGTGCCCTGAGCCTAAACAAAGCAAGAGGTCCCTAGGGGGAATCCAACAGACAAGAGGAGGAGGAGACAGAGTCCCAGAATGTTCACTCATAGAGCAGCACCTTATATGTTCACGTGAATCTTTTAGAAAAGCTCCTGGGTTACACATTAAGTCTGGAGCACACATGGAAAAAGTACTCAATCTGGAGTTAAAAGACTGAGGCTCAAGCTGTGCCACCCAGCAGCTCTATGACCATACACAAGGCATTTGAGATCTCCAACCTCACTTTCCTCTCCTATAAAATGAGAGTAACGCTAGCTACCCTGACTACAGTGTCACTGTGATGAGTAAATGGATATAGATTACTGTACAATTACTGTACAAACATCAGTTTTGGTTACCTTTGTGATTAGAATTTCCCAAGACCGAGCTGGTGAATCTCTAGCTACTTGTTCACAGTGACAACACTGCTACCAACAATGAAAGAAGCCAAGAAACCATAGAGTTCCTTACCCAGCGAGAACACATTCCCATAGTTCTCCAGCATCACATCCCTGTACAGGTCCCTCTGAGCAGGTTCCAATCGCTTCCACTCCTTCCGGATGAAGTAGACAGCTACATCCTCAAATGTCACCAACTTCTGAAACAACATGACCACACATGCAATTTCAGAGTGAGGGTAGGGAATGGCAGCACCAAAAAAATCAATTCAAGTTGGGGCTGAAAAATGCCTTTTGGCTGGGGGTGGGGTCACAAGCTTGTAATTCCAGGACTCAGGAGGCTGAGGCAGGAGGATCACCGTGAGTTCAAGGCCAGCCTGAACTACATACTCAAAAAATAAATAAATTTTAAAAATGCCTTTTTGGGAAGTGGGGAAAGGAGGTCACAGCAGAGGATGAGAGACAGGAGTCCATGATAGAAGGCAAAGGTCCATTATTCAGTACGAAAGGCTCATGGCCCTGATGGACAGATTCAGAAATTAGGGCACTGAATGGGACGGCACTGAACAAAA
This sequence comes from Heterocephalus glaber, assembly GCF_000247695.1. Next base: position 16,921,507 of record NW_004624740.1, on the reverse strand, counting down.
CTGTCTACAAGGAAGGAAAAGGATGAAGGAACCACAGCTCACCTGGGACTTGGCCTTCAGGAGAGCAGCTGCCAACATCTCGTCCCCCAGACTGTCCTTGTTGGAAAAGGCAGGAACTTTTGAAGCAGGAAGGGCTGAAGGACAATCAAAGGGCCCCAGAGTGAGTCTCCCTGCTCTCTGGCCTCCGCTCACTCTTCTCAGTGATGCTGCCCAGTTCTGTCTTTCGTGACTGCTGTGTTCTTACCCCGTCCCCCAGCTGGGCCAGGTACAGGCTTCTCTCTCACATCCCTTCCATCATCTTTCCGTATCTGTGAACTCAATCTCCTGCATGAAGTTCTTAGACAGGTAAACGAGCAGCTTCACCCCAGCCCTGACTAAAAACACAACAACCAAGAGCTTCTCCCTTTCTCCACCCCCAGAGGGAACCTATACACTACAAATGTTTCCTGTTTCTGTGCTAACCACAGAACTCTCCTTGTAATCTGTAAGATTACACATATGTTTCACAAACTCCATGCCGCTACACATAATAGATTTTAACAAAGAAGAGCCTTAAATGCTCTTTCCTGAAAAGCAAGGAAACAACACCCATTAAGAATGAAACGAGTGGGCCAGGGATTTAGCTCAGTGGTTCCGAAGCTGCCTGCCTCACAAGTGTAAGGACCCGAGTTTGATCCCCAGTACCAAAAAAAAAAAAAGAATGAAACTAGCTTGAAACTCAAGGACACAATCTATAAAAGCAAAATACATTTTAGTGGCTTCCTAGCTACTTTATGCTTCTGTATTTGATCTACAAAGTGATGTCCAAAAGGCTAAAGAGCACAATCTATGACTACAAAGTCTGCCTGAGAAATAGAATTCAGTGTTGTCAGTTCTGCATGAGGTGCCCAAAACCTTTCAAAAATGCCTGTTACAAAACTTCTCAACCTGCTCATTAACAACTGTGTCAGTCAGCTTCCCCCCAGGAGACTATGAGTTACTGAATAGAAGGAGTGTACCTCAGCACCTCTGGATTCTAGTTAATCTAACAGCTACTAATGAGAAATTTCACCAGATGACTACTGAATGACTGAATAAAATAAACAAATCCTCATTCCTCACCACTCTCAAGCAGGGCCTGAGGTTCCTGAGATATATGATCAGTCTGAGTTTCCATGGGTAGGGTGAGATGTTCTGGTCTCTGACCTCCCGACTGCGGACTTGGCAGGAAGCAGGTTTTGAATGAGGATGAGGAAGCACTGGAGAAGCAAACGTTCAGACAATTTAAGACACCTCCTGTATACAGAAAGAGAGCAATTAGCATCTCAGTTAATACTCAACAGCAACAGCAAACAGCAACTGGGACTGGACTCCTAGATCCTGGTGAACATGTTCACCCATTCCCTGTAATGACACTGCAGAGGGACACATGAAGGGCCTAGGTTTCCCTCAATGTCCCACCTCTGTCCCCCTGAACACTCTATTCATAAAAACAGAAAGTGTTTGTGTTCATCTGAATGAAAAGCCTCAATGTCCCACCCCTGGCCCCCTGAACACTCTATTTATAAAAACAGAAAGTGTTTGTGTTCATCAGAATGAAAAGCCTAAGCTCAGTTGCTGTGCTTCCTCTTACAAAGAAGCCAGTAGCTTTTCTTTTTATCACTCTGTTCTCTTTGAATCAAAATATAAGTCCCTGAAGCACAGGCCAATTTTTTATTTTTTTGTACCGGAGATCAAACTCGGGTCCTTGCGCTTGGGAGGCAGGAGGCAGAGCCAGAGCTAAATCCCAGGCCCCGGGCCAATTTTTTTTAAACATAAGATTCTTTATTACCCTACTTTTATAAGTACAAATATCTTCATTTCCCAGGTGATACCATAATTGACAGAGGTCTGTTCTCTGTAGCTCTAGCAGATAAAATATAGTATTAATACTTAAGAGTATGGTTTGAATCTCAAGTAGAAGTTTCTACTTTAGACTGACCAGAAGGCTGTGGCAAGATCAACACATCCCAAAGAGATCCAACAGCCATGAGAACAATTAAGAGCATGGGAAGGGAGGGGGACAAAAAACTCCCTCAAAAACTCCCTCTGGGTTTTATCTATGTAGTCATTCATTCACATAACAAACATTTAGTGCCAACCACATTGCAAGGAGTAAAACAATTGGAAAAGCAAAGACTATTTTGTATTACAGTGTTACATTCTCACAAGGCACTAAATGGAGAGGGGACCTGTGAGTCACTTGAAAGTTCAGAAACGTCTAGTGACTAGTCTTGGGCAGCAAGGAGTACAGCTTCCTAATGCCAATGCCATTACACAGTGGAAAGCACGACTAAGGTACAGCCTGCCCAAAGGGCAATCAAGGTGATACACTTGTTACCATTGCCCTCCAGCTGGATCCCTTCAACTGCTCTCTTGGAGCCAGCCAGCCATCGCTTTTACCTTCAGAACTAACAAGTGTTTCAGGGTAGAACGCCCCAACAAATCATCTCTTAGGACAAACTCTCCTCAGAAGGGGGTGCAGCAGCACACATCTGTAGGCCCAGGTACTTGGGAGGCTGACAAAACCCCACTTCTCCTTAGAAAGACAAGTCAAAAGCTCTGACTCCACAGAAAAAAGCACTGCTCTCTTTCCTCACAGCGGTTAAGCAAAGCTGGTACTCAAAGGCATATTGGTGAGAACAAGTCCCCAGTGTCTGGATCAGCAAACAATGTTTCTGATAGAACCCCCCCAAGGGCCCCAACACCTTGGGTCCAGGCAGAGCCCTTCCCCTTCCCTGCTGCCAACCCTACTCCCGGGAGCCCTGGGAAATAAGACCACCTGGCAGTGAGAACAGCCCATGGAGATTTATCTGCCAGATCCGTTCCTTCCTTTGAAGTTAGTCCCCAGAAGGCCAAAGTAACAACAATTGGGAATATGGCAGCCTCTGTTCAAGTTCCTGTGAATTCTCACTTTTGGCAATGCCAATGCTGCATGATTTGGGCAGGGGGGTGTATAAGCTTTATTTCTAATCTAGATTATTTAGAGGAGAGAGGACTTTATGGGGGGGGGGGTACTGGGGATTGAACCCAGGGCCTTTGCACTGAGCTATCCTTTTTTTAATTTTGCGAAAGGATCTCGATAAATTGTTAAAATTGCCCAGACTGGGCTGGATCTTGCAATCCTCCTGCCTCAGCCTCCCAGAGTGCTGGTATTACAGGCGTGTGCCACCACACCCAGATTTAAATACCTATTAAGACTTGCACAACTGACATTTTCTTTGCATCTGGAGAGAGCTGAAAGGGAACAGAGGGTTGACTAGGTCAACCTCCACCCAGGGTATGAAGTTCCCATTGTTCTGTCGGCTAACTTGCTAGACACAGTTACTTTCACAGGCAGACTGCTCCAGCAATCCAGGACTCAGCCAAGAGAGGTGGTAACTACATCCCATCCCATCAAACCTACGCCTCAGAGACCTAGTCATTTATGTAGCTTCAATGACACTCCCTCCACACGACTGTCCATCAAACACTTGAAACCAAATGATGCCCACTCTCCAAAGAGGTCTGCACTGGAAGAAAAAATACCTTTAGTTCCTAATTATTCCATGGGTTTCAAGCTCATCACCCTGGAGCTCACACATAGCCTTCAGGGAACAAACACAGCTGTGTTAGTGGTACTTCTAAGACAGACCAAAACAGAGATCAATACGATGGAAAAGGGGAGCCAGAACCAGCTGTCTCTCTTCTAGTAAAAGACGCGACTCACTGGGGTGCAGCAGGATCACTCGGAATGCGAGTTCGCACCTGCCCCCAGCCCTAGTTCTAACTGCGTCCCAGAACTGCTCATTCAGACCCAAGCTCGGACCTGGCTAAATTAGAAATAATCTTCCTCTCCTGCCACAAACGCCAAACACTAGAACCATCAAATGAAAGCGTCCGGGAGAACTACTAAGTTAGGGTAGCCGTCAGATATTTTAAAGAGGAACCCCTTAAAGGCGATTCTGGAACTTTCGGGGTGCTGTTTACGTCACAAAACCAGAACCGGAACCCTTTCCTCCCCCTCGCCACTAAGGGTCCCGCTGTGTGTAGGTGGGGACGGGGAGGGGGGAGCCTGGAGGAAGCGGAGTCAGGAACCGGCCGCAGGGGAGGGAGGGCGCCCCCCGCACCCCGCTCCGGGCGGGCTTGGGGATCCCGCGGGCCGCAGAGGCACGGACACCACCCCTTCCCCGGCGACCACAGCCTCCGCTCACCGCGAGCCCCAGGGATGGCCCGACTCACCCTGGGGGCAGAGACGGGAGATTTGGGGGACCAGACACGCACCAGGCCCTGTCGGACCCTGTCTCAGACCCACACTCCCTGGATAGAACAAAGAACGGAAGTTCTCCCCACTATCGCTTCCGGGTCGTCCTTTTCACTAACCACCCCACCACTGTGCTCCCAACGCCCACTTGTTCTCTCTAGGAAAATGGGAGGTGCTTACCTCTCGGTGGTTTACGGGCTCACCCACGGAGAGAGCCCAGGGCCCAAAAGCTGAAGCGGCACTTGAGGCGAGGCCTGTCTTCCTCGACAAGCTGGCCGGTGGCGCCCTCTGCTGGCCTTGTCAGGCCAGGCGCCGCTCAGGGGCGGAAGAGGGGTAAAGGCGGCCCTTGCTCGACAACAGGGCCCATGCTTGGGCGCTGGACTCCGGGTCGCGCCACCCCTTCTCTGAGCCTGTCCCAGGTGCGTGAAGCAAATCGTGAACTACTCTGGGAGGCTAAAGCGCAAGGATCACAAGTTCGAGCCCAGCCGGGACAATTTAACGATTTAGCAAGACCCTATCTCAAAAAAGTTAAAATGAAATGAAATAAGGAAGAGCTAGCTCAGTGTGAAAGCCTGGATTCAATACCCAGTATCGAAAACACACACACACACACACACACACACACGCACACACACACTTGAAGAATTTGTGTTTGCAAAAGCAGGCCCTCACAGTGATGTGTCCTTGCAATCCCAGCGCACAGGAGGCTGAGGCAGAAGGATTGCGAATTTGAGGCCAGCCTAGGCTACATACAGAGACCCTGACTTAAAAAAAAAATCAAAAAAGAAGTGTTATTTAAAATTTGCTTCCAAACAGACCTAAGGTTTTTATTTTTGTTTGTTTTTTAATGTAAAAATGCCCCATTTGAGTAAGTAGAGCCTGAAGAAACCATTCCAGCACAAGTTCTGTGCAAGGGTTGAGAACAGAAGAAAGCAAGTTATGGGGAGAAGGAAAAGAGGGAAGCCCTGGCAATGTCAGGATTTGAGGGGAGTCAGTGAGGGAACAGGCCTTGGGTCATTCATGGTTTGGGGTTTTTTTTCCTTTAATTACTAGGGGATTGAACTCAGGGCCTTCACACTGAGCTACTTCCCCAGCCCTTTTTTATTTTTTATTTTGAGACCAGGTCTCTCTAAATCACTAAGTTGCCCAGGCTGGGCTTGGACTCGACATTCTCCTGCCTCAGCCTCCCAGAGTGTGGGGATTATAGGTGCTGCCATGCCCAGCTAACAGGCACACTTGTTTCCCCTCATAGCCAAGCCGCCTTTTGAACCCCATTCTCACTGCAACCAGTATTGATTGTGCACTCATAGGCCCGGAAACCAACAATCTGTAGCCTCCAGTGACTTCCATCTTAGGAGAGTAATTGAAACAATCAGTTCCAGTATAACTCGATGTGTGCCAAAAGATGTTGAGGAAGACCAGGGCCATGTGGGAAGGTGAGAAGACTTTCCAGGGTGCCACTGGTCCATGAAGGGAGAAGAATGTTCTAGGCAGAGGGAGTTCAGCAGGCAGGACAGGCAGCCAGGGAAAAGCCAAGCCCAAGAGGGAGTCAGGGTGACCCAGTGAGGGAAAAGACAAGATGAACCTGAGACAGAACCCAAACAAAAAGCCAGGACCCGGGATGGAGACACCAAGGTCGAGGCCAGGCCTCCCATAGTCTGTTGAACAAGGGTTCCCATGTTATACCAGTGGGATCCTCCTGCCCAGGAATGTGATAACGACAAGGTGACAGATAAGTGGTATACCAAGCCTCTATCGAGATTCTCGGAAGAATGTCTGTTCTGCTTGTGCTGATAATTTTAGAAAAGTTACAATTACTGTTGCTTGCTACATGTCCCGGGTTTCTATAATCCCACTTCTAGTCAAACTTGCCTGCTGGTAACCCCATAGCTTGGCCTCAGCTTGGCTCAGAGAAGTCTGAGATGTAGTCATTTTTGTGTATGCAAACCCTGAGACCCATGGTGGTGAACCTTTTAGAGATTTTAATGATACGAACAGCCCACTGTGGCACAAGTGCCATAGGTTCGCCACCACTACCCTAGACAGAGTCCCCATGGGAACCCACTTTCAGGAGCTTTCCTCTATTGAACGTTCTTCTTACTTTTCTGCACCATCCTCCAGTCCATTCTTCGGCCTCAGGAGGCACCAATTTAGTTTGTGTGTGTACCTCATAGCAGGACCAGTCAGTGCAAAGGCCCTGAGGTAAAAGAGAATAGTGCACAAGTAACGAGCAAAACTCAGGATGAGATAGGTGTGGCAGTGCACCCTGTAATCCCAGCACTTGGGATACTGAGGCAGGAGGATGGTACAGCCTATTTCTATGGCTTCTTGTGGAGATTCTTGGACTTTAGTATGTGTTATGATTTGGTTTAGATGTCCCCCCAAAGCCTCATGTGGTCATAGATTTGGTGTGTGTGAAGCTGGAATTGATTTCATGATGCAAAACTAGGCTCAAGGGCACTAGGATTAAGGCTGTGAGTGCTACCCACCCTAAGTAGTCTGAGTAAGATAAAAGGCGTAGGTAGGTGCTGCTAAGGCCCTCATTGCCTTTGCAACATGTTGTTTCTCCTCTGTGATGTCTTTTTGTCATCCCTGTCTTGGAGCCAGCCAACTGTGGACTGAAATCTCTATGAACTGTAAGCCAAATAAACTCCTTCCCCTTCAACTTTGGATGTCAGGTATTTTGTCTCAGCAACGAGAGAAAAGTAGCTAACACAGTGTGACATCAGAATTACCAGGGGACTTGATAGAAGGTAGAGTCTAACTCACCGGGGCCTATTGATTCAGAATCTCTAGGCTTTCAGCCTGAAATATAAGTATGATATTATTATACAAAGAATTTGTGCTTCGTGTGTGTGTGGTACTGGGGATTAAACCTAGGGCCTCTGCAAGGAGCTATATCCCCAGCACTTTCTTATTTTTTTAGGTACCGGGGATCGAACTCGGGTCCTTGTGCTTGCACAGCAGGCGGTGAAACTACTAAGCTAAATCCCCGGCCCTTTATTTTGTATTTTGAGACAGGGTTTCACTCAGTTGCTCTGGGCTCAAACTTGCAATCCTCTGCCTCAGCCTTCTTCATACTTTATTTCTAACTTAAATACATAAGCAGTGTTTTACTTGGGCCATTTTCAGGGTTGTTTAGGCAATTGGTTACTTCAAGAAATGAGATCACATCTCCCCCTGGACAAAGAGTAGGCTTGCTTACCACTTGCTTACAAGCAGAGCTTCCTCATCTCAGCTCAGCTGCAAAGCAACCTACAGCATGTATAGCTTCCCTCTGGGCCCACTCATCTCTGTGGGATTGGGAAACGGCAGAAACCAATACAAATAAGCTGGTGGTCGTGTTGCCTGCTGTGCTGAGGGTAATAAGTCCTTTGTTTCTGACTCGGGTTTCTTGTGTTTTCTGCCAATCACCATAAATCAGTAACAGATCAACTTATTAGCTTATAAGTAAAGTAAAATCAAATTCCAAACCCAACAGCTTCGGCAAGAAAGTTTAGACGGTGATAGAGACATGGTTCTCTGGAATGGGAAGTACAACTCTGGCCGGGTTTGAAAACAAAAGAAGACTCCCTAGGTTCTAGTACCAAATGCCTCTGCGCAAGTGGAGGTAAGGAAGTGAGGATCCCCCATTGTCTTGCTTGATAATGAACTGGAGTGGAGTCAGTGTGTACAGGCTGAGCCATGAGAGGCTGCCCAAATATGGGCTAGAGGGTCTTTATCCGGAAGAAAAATATAAGTAAATTCTCGGGGTTTTAAAATTTTTTCTATTAATATACAGAGTCTGAAAAAAATGTATACAAACTTCAGGAAAAGAAAACTAGTCTGATTTTTTTTTTCAACAGATGGTGTTACCCTGGAATGGGGGACTCTAGAGGATATGTCATATATCGCAGAAAACCCAACACAGGTGATCCTTAGAGAAGAAATTGAAAATGCATGTGCAGCAGTCTCAGTGACTGAGGTGACCCAAGAAGGAGTTTGCCATCTAATAAATATCTGGAAGTTAATGGGTACCACTTTGAGCACCTCTTGTCATTGGAGAACGCAAAGGTAACTTGTATTAATCTCATGATGTCTCAATAAATTTAGTATTAAAATATTTATACAAAAATCCCCCATGCACAGCTAAAAACTACAAGGAGCTGAGCAAAAGAGAAAGAAGAAAATGCTGTGAGACAGTGGGAGACAGGGAAGAGAACTGGTGGGGAGAGCAAGCTAAGCAACAGAGAGACCTGTAAGACTCAGAATATAGTTGCTCCCACAATGACTGCACCAGAAATAGAAAAGAGCCAACCAGTTAAATTTTGCAAAGCCATCTTTGCCTCTGTAAGTGAATAGAATTTGAACTAAGTACAGAACTAAGGTGTTTTGCTCTGGATAAAAAGCGAGTGATGCCAGAAATTGGATTATCAGTTTAATTTGGTGTACCTCTGGTGAACATTAACACACCTAAAGCAAATCAAAAGTCATGAGACAATCACCAGGATAATCCAACACCTCAAGATCAGAAGTCTCGATCACACTGTGTCAACAATAAGCTATGCTAATTTTAATTTAGAATATTAAACTTTTTGGAAAATTCTTCTGAAAAAGACCAGCATTTAATGAAACAATAGTTTGATTATGACACCTACTAAGTAAACTTTTACCAAATTCTAGGCAAAAAAATATATATTTATACAAGTTTTTCTTTTCCTGAAGTGTGTATACATTTCTTTGATGGAATCTATGTTTGTAACACATAATCACTACATTCCTCTTGGGGAATTGGTACATATACATATCACATCTTAATCATTTTTACTTCCTCTTCCCCTCCTCACTCTCCCATCTTCCCCATCCCCAGATCTCCTTCCTGTTTCCACAAAGTCTACCTCCCTATTTCCTGTCATCTAGTTTTTATTTTATTCTTTAGATTATTTACATTTCAGACTTCTTATTTAAGAGAAACTATGCAATATTTAACCTTCTGTCTGATTCATTTCATTTAGCATTATGGTCTCAAAGAGCATTTGTTGTCCTACAAATGACTCGAATTTATCCTTTTTTATGGCTAAGTAATACATTTTCTTTATCCTTTCATTTGTTGATGGATATACAGGCCACTTCCAAGATTTAGCTATTATGAATTGAGCTGCTATAAACATGGGTATCCATGTATCACAGTATACAACGTCTTTAATGCTAAGTAAATCTTTTCGGCCAGCCCTGATTTCCTGGAAGATCACGGCACCCTTAGGCCAAAACCAAGCAAAGCTTCAGGAATGTTATCATGACAAAGTGGCACCAAGCACCCAATTTAAGACGGACCATTGAAAAAGGTTACTGCTGGATAGACCATGTCCTAACAAGTAAAAAAACCCAGAAGTCCTATAGCCCACCTGGAGCTTCCCATCATGCCCAATAAATTGGCTGACTTCCCTTTCTACTTACTGTGTGGGAGCAGAGTAATTAGCAGGATCCCCTGATGAGGTGGGAGAAACAAGCCCAATGTGTCTCAAGAGGGCTTATTTTATTTTGTTCATCTACAGTGCCCCAGATGCCTCGCTGCCAGGCTACATCAGACAACTGCTTGGGGAGACATTTGCTGGTGTACAGCGAATGTGTCATAGGTCCATCCCAGATGACTGCTCCACAGAGGTACAAGAGGTCCAATCGGGTCCATGAGGGGCCCCACCCCTGCCCAGGATTAAGCAGAAAGTCTGACACTGTGCATATGTGAACCCACTTGTTCTTTTATATAAGCATCTTCCCCCCACATCTTAGCGGATCATCTGTGCACTGTTTCCCTTTATGTTGCAGCATAAGTCCTAACACAGCCTCTTTTGAGTGACATATTTTTGCCTGTCTGTGATTTCTATTTTGAGTAGAGCACGCTGAGCTGCTACACTAAGCACTGGTTACACCAACGGTTACTAGGGCCAAAAGCAGCCAGCATCTGGAGCTGGTAACACTGAGGGAAGCCAGGACCAACAACGGAGAGTTGTCAGGAGCTGCCATCTCGGTGGGCCCAAGAGATCCCAAGGGCTGCTGTCGGCTGCTGGGTCCGCCTGCCGGGAGAGTGGTGGAGGGTCATCAGCACTAAGACCTGACAGCTGCTGGCATCCAGAGCTCAGGGCTGTTTACACTAAAAGAGCCACACTTTGCCTATTTGTGATTTCCATCCAAATCCAGCAAAAGAATCCTCAGCCAGTAGGTGACACCGACCATTGTCACTACAGTCCTTGACATATCTGTGCTCGATTTCTCAGTTCTGGTTCTTGGTAGGGAAAAGGTGCTCAAATTCACCTCTGGGGTTTGGATAGAGTTCCTAGTGGAGATGTGAAGCTGAAGTTCGCCTGTGTATAGAGCTCCATGATTTGGTTGCTTCTACGCTGGAATGGATAGTAGGTCTTGGGGCACAGGCTTGCACTTTCCAATCCCGTCCAGTGCTGCCACATGGAGAAGATGATGGTGAGACATGAAGATCACCCTTCCACTCGCCTCCTTTTCCTCTCCCAGATGGTCCAGCAGAAATAATAAAGAATCTGGAGAGGAGAAAGGGAAACCACAGCTTTACTTGTTAAAGGCCCTTGTCTAGCACGCTCTAGAGAAGCCGTTTCTCCGAACAACATCGCCACCTGCTGGACACATCTACCAGGTACACCCTGCCTGCTGCTACTGAAGACTGCAGCTCTTACTCTGGTACCTCCATTTTGGAGAAGTCAAGTGGAACCTGATAATTAGAAAGATGAGAAGAGATTAAGAATCCTTGCAAACCAAATAGAAATGATGCACACAGAGGAGTAATTATCCTTGGCACGATGGCACATGCCTATAACCCTAGCTACTCCAGAGACTGAGGCAAGCGGATCATAAGTTGAAGGCCAGTCTGGGAGGGCTTGTTTCAAAACAAACATTTTGTTTGTTTGTTTGTTTTTTGGTACCGGGGATTGAACTCCGGACCTTGCGCTTGCGAGGCAGGTGGTGGAACCACTGAGCTAAATACCCAGCCCGACAAAACAAACATTTTGAAAAGAGGCCTGGGTACATAGCTCGGCTGTACAGCACTTGGCTAGCATGTTCAAGGCAATTTCCTGTACACAGACACAAAAGAAAGGCAGAGGGGGAAAATAGCCAGCAGCCTGGCCACTAGCAGCACCTTTGCTTTCCATGAAACACTGGCAGCTCTGGCAGCTCTGGCTTTGGGAGAAACTGACTGAAGCAGGGATGTGAGCCAGAGGTTCCCCTAAATGCCTCGGCCTGGTTCACTGATGTTTTAACTAACTTGAAATGATGGGGTCCATTGGGCTGCTGTCGCCTCCAGCCCCAAGGTCACCATGTAAAACCAAAAGTGACTGCACTGCTCTGCTCACTGGGCACAGTGCAAGGCCATTCTCATCCTAGTCTGGCCAGCTCTTCCCTGGATGAACCTTGCCACATTTTATCAAATTGCACTGTTATTGATGGCCTTGCTCCTTGGTTTACCACATGGAAAAGTACATACATGGAAACTTAAAAACTTGCCTTTTGGGGCTATAAACTCTGGAAGTGACTCTTGGCTGCTATCTGATAGTTGGATCACTCATGTCCATGTTCACGGTGGGGACTGGTTCTCTGATGGGACTGATTGGCACCAAGCTGGCGGTCAAACATGCAACCCCAGAAGCACCTCCCAATCTGGGTTAACTGGCTGCACAGGACCTTTGACATCTTCTACTCCTGATACCTCACCTCTGTTCACACTTCTTCAAGTTACCATTTCTCTATTCCATTCCCATGTGTAGGCTCAGGCCACATCCTTATTATGGCCTTTGAAACTGAACTGTGCTGGGGAGGGGAAGGGGAAGTGCAAAGGATTAAGATGTGATATGTATGTGTACCAGTTCCCCAAGCTGAATGTAATTTTTTTTTCCCAGTACCGAGGATCGAATTCAGGACCTTGCACTTGCAACCAGGCACAGTGCAGCTGAGCTAAGTCCCCAGCCCAATGAATGTAATTGTTATGTATCACAAACATACACTAACAAAAAGTGAAAAAAAAACCCAAGAATTTACTTAGATTTTTTTCTCCTTGATGAAGGCAGAGTAAGAAGGGGGTCTTCTTACCTTCAAGTTTTTGCTATGGAAAAGTACTGGGAATTGAACCCAGGGTCTCCACACTGAGCTACCTCCCTGGCCCTATTATTATTTATTTATTTTTTTGAGACAGGGTCTCACTAAGTTGCTACATTTCCCAAGCTGGGCTTGAATTTGCAATCCTCCTGCCTCAGCATCCAAGCCAAGAGTGCTGGGATTACATGCATGCAAAATCATGCCTGGCGGCGGTGCTTCTACTGCTGCTGCTGCTGCTGCTGCTTCTCCTTCTCCTTCTTTTCAGTTTTCAGTTTTTAGTTTTTCCTTTGGATGATCCTTTCAAAGTATGAGTCAAATCATATAACTCCTCTGTTTGGATTTCACTCAACCTGAAAGTTAAAACATTCTAATGGCCTGTATGGCTTCCAACTCTGTTACTGCTCTGGCTTCATATCCTGTTATTCTCTCCCCTTACCCATTCAGCCCCTGCCATTGACTTTACTGTTATTCCTGAGACACCCCAACAGTCTCCTGCCTCGAGACTTTTGCTGCTTTTGTCCCCTCTGCTTGGAATACTCTGCCATGCGCCCTCATTCCTGGCTCCTCGCTTCATTCAGGTCTCTGCCTTTCCATGTTAAGGAGCACTCCCCAATCCCTAATATTTTAATACATGCTTGTTGTCTGCTTCCTACAATTAGAGTATGAGCCCCATGAGGTCAGAACTCTGTCATGCTCAGTGATGTAGGTCTAGCACCTAGAGTTGTCCTTGCCAATAGAGAGCATTTCTAAATATTTGTTTAAAAAAATGAATTATGACACAGTCACAGCCCACCATAGTGACAAAGGACAAACTCCTGGGCCCTTCAGACCGACAGAGACTTAAAAGTGTTTTTTGCTAAAACCAAAAAAAACAGAACAAAAAATAAAACTGTGACTCTTGATTTGGGCCTATGGATGCCCAAGGGTTGACTAAAAGCAGAACAAAGCTTGGCCTTCATTTTGGAAAACTGAGTCAAATCCCTTTTCACCTCTGCATTGAGGCATGCTAGTCATTTAAGGAGTATTTGTCTAAAAGTTGGCAAAACAAGATTTATTAACTCTACATTTACCTAGTCTATCTCATCCTTCTTCTTCAAGACTGAGGACACCAAGAGAAGAGATTTACAGCAACATTCAGTTATGCCCAGAAGTCTCCACTGCCCTTAACCTAGTGTCACATTGGATTCCAGCAGAGCCTTGTAAGACTGAGTTGGCCCCAGGCAAGAACAGTCATCTCAAGGGAACCCTACTACACCTGAAGGCATAAGGATCCCCTGGAGCTATGAAAGGAGGACAGAGATATGATCAATCAGCCCACAGCCCACCACAGCCCGCCACAGCACCCTGAAAACAGGCCAGTCTGAGCCTACTGTCTGGACATGTGCCTCCTTCAGTTCCTCAGATAGAATCCTTTTCTCTATTTTCTCTTACTTTCCTTTGTTTGCAGACTGGCTTAATCTTGGTCAGAACTGTCCCCCCTCAAACTTATTTTCTCTACTTTTCAATTAAAGCTTTTCCTTTAAGTTCATGCTGAGTATCTCAGTTTTAATTTCCATTATCACTGAAACAAGGACCCACACTAACCAGTGACAAATGGATGGATAACCACTTCCCCATCCCAAAGAGGTACAACTTCTAGACAATACCAGAGACTCAAAGACAATGGCAACCAAGGCCAGGTGGTCCTCTGCTGACCCTCACTTCACTCCTCAGTATCTTTATTTCTCAGACCCTCTGCCAGCCTAGTCACCTCCGCCCCGTAGCAAAAAAGACAACAAAAACAACAAAGTGATACATTATGTTTAGTTTTGTTAGAAGGTAGGAAAAGAGAAGAAGAACAACACCATAATCTCAATCTTAGGGTTTTTAGTACTTTAAAAATATGATGCACTTAAAAAAATGTTTAGTGAGCTTACTTCTGAAAGATGTATAATCAACTGATTCAGTTTCAGTCATTCGTAAATTTTACAATAACCACTGTTTAATGAGTTGTGTAGAGATCTGAACAATGCTTCAAAAACATTTGAAATAAGAAAAAGGCAAAGATTCTCTTTAGTGAGACAGTGATAAAAACTATCACTTTTATTAACATAGACTAATTATAATCTTTTTATTGTAGCCTCCAATCTAACTGTGAAGCACTGTACCCCTCAGAAGCTACACAACTATGCTGGATGTGGTGGTGCCCACCTGTAATCCCAGCACTCAAGAGGCTGAGGCATGAGAATCACTGTGAGTTCAAGGTCAGCCTGTGCTACATGGTGAGTCCATGGCCAACCTGAACTACATAGTGAGTGCTTGTCTCAAAAAAGACAAAAGGAAGGACTTCCAGAAAGATGGCAGAGTAATGAACAGCAGAGAAACAGCCTCTCTGAGATTTGGTGTCCAGATGTGGGAATACAGCAATGTGAGGAAGAGAAAAAGAAGGGAAGTGGGTCTCCAGGACCCAGCAAGGATCTGAAGTGAGAATTGAAGCACCCAGGGAGAGTGAAGAGAGAGACCTCAACGCAGAAGGAGGTGGCAAGCAACACTCTCTCCCTGAGCCCTGACTCATAGCATGGGAGGGGCAGCTCAAATTTGCAGACTCATGGTGACTACTGGTGACCTTAGAGGCTTCCACAGAAAAATGGGTCAGTGAACACAGCAGACTGCAGAGGCTGGTGAGTTATTCAGGTTCATATGTCCCCCGGGAGAGGGCGACTGGCCAGTAACCATCTTGGAGAGAGGCCAACTGAACTGGAACTCAGAGCAGCTGCAGGTTAGCTCCATCTATCCCATCAGCTCCCAGTGTCAGGTGAGGGAGAACAAAGTTCAAGTCAGCAGGAGTTAAGCAGCCAAGTTCAAGCCAGGTCCCAGCAAGGATATGAAGTGAAAATTGAAGCACACAGAAAGAGTGAAGAGAGAGACCTCAACACAGAAGAAGGAGGTGGTAAGCAACATATGGAAGCACATAGCATATTGCAGGCTGAACAAATCAGGTGCCAGCCTCACAGCCAGAAACCAGGCTGAACTTCAGTGGAACTAAAGGTGAAGGCTTGGTGGAATTATCCACTACCCTCCCATAAATCTACAGCTAGCTTGCTGGGATTAATCAACATGGATCTGGGCTCTCACTGCCCACTCTGTCTACCACTGACAGCAGAGACACAATCTGAGGTGGACATTTTTTTTCTTTTCTTTTTTGTTTTTGTTTTCTTTTCTTTTTTTCTTGACTGTTCTTGTTTTTATATGAGTGTGAACACTGTTTCTAATTTTCTTCTTGTTGTTTTGTTCTGTTACTGTTTTTATTCCTTCTCTCTTTCCCTCCTTTCTTCATCAGTTTCTCAAAATTCTTGTAATCTCCCTTTATCTTCCAGCCTTGCTTCTAATCTCTTCCTCTTCTTCTATTTCTCTATTTTTCCCCCAACCCCTTTTAAATTTTCTCCCTGAGGGTAAAATTGCCATATTGAGGGCATATTTATTATATAGAATTTTCTGGTTTGTTTTAGATTTTGTTGTATAACAACAAATATAGATCATATGGTTAAAGATGGCAAATTAATAGTTACCATAGTTTATCATTTTCTAGGCTGTGTTTGATGCTATTGTTATTGCTGATTGTACTACTTTACCAAGGTGGCATACTTGTTCTAATCAGTTGTTCTTCCTGGTATGCCAAGACTGAGATTGCCTAAGGGACACAAATAATACTATAGCCAGGGCCAAAGAATGAGGGGCTAGGCCAAATAGGCAACAACTTCTGAACTCTAATAAATTGAAGAGGGAAGATCTTTCAACAGATTCAAAACCCAAAAGCCAGCTACATCTGGAAGACATCTCTGAGAAGTGGTCATTTCCTAAGGGTTCTAAATACTAGCAATAAAGCTACCTGCCATAAGTAACTTACAAGCATCAACCCAGGAAATAAACTAACTTTTAAAAAGAAAAGAAAAAGAGAAGACACTTAAGCAAGATGCAACCCCAGACTTCCAGCTCACCAAAGGCAAACCCAGGGAATGGAACAGTTTGAAAGGCACCCACCTGGACTCTCAGAAGTGGTAACAGCCAAAGTGACAAAGTAGATGAATGAGACTCTAGAAAAACTCAAATCAGAAATAATTTCTCACATAACTACAGAGATGGTGACCATAATGAAAGACATGGTTAGTGATGCTAGAGCAGATATAGATTTAAAAAAAAAAAAAAAAAAGAGGAGTTTAGGAAAATGATCACCCAACATAGGAAAGAAATGGAATCCATGAAACATTCAAACAGATATCCAGGAGATTAAAAATTACATTGAAAATATACACCACAGAATGAGCCAATGTGAAGACAGAATATCAGATATAGAAGACAGGATTGCAGTTAGTGATCATGAAAAGAAAAATTCCTTAAAAATAGCAAGGGACCACAAAAAAATCAATCCAACAGCTGCTCGATAATGCAAAGAAAAATAACATCAGATTAATTAAAGTCAGTGAAAAAGCAGGAGATAGTGCAAATAACATTTAAAAAAACCTGTTAACAGAAGTAATGCCAGAAAACTTCCCAAGAATGAAAAAAGAATTTGACATACAGATAAGTGAGGCATGTAGAAATCCAATCAGCCATGATCAGAAAAAAACTACACCAAGGCATATAATAGTCAAGATTCCAGAAATTCAGTACAAGAATAGAATATTCAAAGCTGTTAGAGAAAAGAAACAAATCATCTGTAAAGGGAAACCCATCAGAATCACAGCAGATTTCTTAAACTAATTCCTTAAGTCAAGGAGAGCTTGAAGTGAAGTATTTCAATCCCTAAAATGAAAGAAAACAACCTCTAACCCAAACTGATGTACTCCACAAAATTATCTTTCAAAATTGATGGAAAAAAATACTCCCATGACAACACCTGATGAAATTCATGACCACCAAACCAGAACTCCAAAAAGTTCTGAAGGATATTCTAGAAAAAGAAAATGAAGATGACAATTCCAAGACTCCCAGTAGAATGAATCCACCAGGGAAGGCAAATAAATAAATAGAAAGGAAAGAAAGGGAATCAACAACAGAAAAACAATATGTTTACAAGGACAAGTCAATATCAGTTATAACCATCAATGTGAATGGTCTCAACTCACCAATTAAAAGGAACAGACTGGCAGAAAGTATCAAGAAACAAGATCCAACAATATACTGCATACTGGGCCAGGGATTTAGCTCAGTGGTTTCGACGCCTGCTATGCAAGCGCAAGGACCCGAGTTCGATCCCCGGTACCAAAAAAAAACAAAAAAACAAAACAAATATACTGCATACAAGATACACATTTAATTTAAAAAGAAATTAACAGACTGAAAGTCAAAGGATGGAAAGCAATATTCCATGTGACAGGAACCCAGGAAGAATCAAAAGTAGCTATTCTATTTGCAGACAAAGTGGATTTCAAGCCAAGACTGATTAAGAGAGACAAAGAAGGTCACTACATCCTTGTAAAAGGAACAATCCAACAGGAAGAGATGACAATCATAAACATATGCATCAAATACCAGCACACCCAACTATATAAAATAAATATTAATGAACATGAAAAATCAAATAAGCACTAATACAATTATAATGGGGAACCTCAATATGCCACTGCCACAAATAGATCAACTAGACAAAATATCAACAAGGAAATATCAGAACTGAACCAAATTTTTGAACAAAAGAACTTAGTTGATGTGTACAGAGTGTTCAACCCCACATCTGAGTACACATTTTTCAGGCCAGGGATTTAGCTCAGTGGTTTTTCTGCCTGCTGTGCAAGCGCAAGGACCCGAGTTCGATCCCCAGTACCAAAAAAAAAATACATATTTTTCTCAGCTGGATGTTCTCCAAAATTGACCATATGCTAGCTCATAGAACATGCCTAGGTAAATGCAAGGGAATTGAAATTATACCATGCATATTATCTGGCTATAGTGCAATGAAATTGGAAATCAATGGAAAAAGAAACCACAAAAAATTCATAAACACATGGAAATTAATACCCTCCTGAACAACTGGCAAAAAAAGATCAACAGAACAATATTGTGAAATAGGAAGAAATAGCTCAAAATAAAACTGAGTGTCAGCTACTTTGTTAATAATTAAAACGTTTTATGCAAAAAAGGTATAGTTTTCTTAGATGAGTTGAGAGATAAATTAGCAATTAAAAGCATATTCTTTTAAGATCATAATACACAGTGTATTTACCGTTGTTACTCTATTTTGTTATGAAATTTAAGTTTTTCATACAAGTGTTTTTATATTTTCTTTAGTAATATTTACTGTATTACATTAAAATAAAAAAAATTTTTAAATAAGAACTAAGATACATCATGTACAGGTACAAGCACCCAATGATAAATCTAAACATATTGTATACCTAAAATGTACCAATAAAAGAATAAAAAT
>NW_004624740.1:16863323-16902635 GCF_000247695.1 Heterocephalus glaber | reverse complement strand
GCCTCTTTAATAAATGGCGGTGGAAAAACTGGTTTTCCACATGCCAAAGATTAAAACAACCCATATCTTTCATCATGCACTAAACTAAAATTGAAATGGATCAAAGATCTAAATGTTAAAACAGAAACACTAAATCTGCTGGAAGAGAGAATAGGTAGAACTGTTGAAGACATGGGTATAGGCAAAGACTTTATGAATCAAACTTCAATTACATGGGGAATATTAGAATAGAATCAACAACTGGGCTCTCGCCTTATTAAAAAAAGCTTTTGCACAGCAAAAGAAATCACCAACAGAGTGAAGAGACAACCCACAGAGTGGGAAAACATTTTCCCCAGTTGTTTCTCAGACAAAGGATTACTATCTAGAATATGTAAAGTATTCAAAAAAATCAGACTCCCCAAATTTAAAAACCCAATCCAAAAATGGGCATATGAAATGAATTGACACTTCTCAGAGGAAGAAGTAGAAATGGCAAATAAATATATGAAAAAATGTTCAACATCACTGGTCAGTCAAGAGATGCAAATTAAAACAACACAGATTCTATCTCATTCCAGAAAGAATGGCAATTATTGAGAAATCAACCAATAACAAATGCTAGTGGGGCTGCAGGGAAAAAGGAACCTTTCTCCACTGTTGGTGGGAGTGCAGACTGGTGCAACCACAGTGGAAATCAGTGTGGAGATTCTTCAAAAAACTAAAACTAGAGGTTCAATTGGACCCAGTTATTCCCCTTCTTGGTATCTTCCCAAAAGAATTAAAAGCATCATACCACAGTGATATATCAGTTTGTAATAGCTAAATCTTGGAAATGCCCATCAACCAATGAATGGATAAAGATGTGGGGTTTTTTTTTTAATACAATGGAGTACTACTACTCTGTCATAAAGAAGGATAAGCTCAAGACATTTTATTATTTCACTTTATTAAGTGAAATAAATCAGACACACATGTTTATATACTGCATTGTTTCTGTGGCATAAGAAACTGAAAGTATAAATAAGGACCAAAATATATAATAGATATTGGGAAATGGGAAGAAAATGTTCAAATGAGAAAGGGAACAAGGGAGCAGGGAGAGGGAAAAGAAGGGACAAGAAAAAAGAGAATAGAAGGAAAAAATGGCAACAAAGCTTTTGTAAATAAGGAGGAAAAGGGGTTGAAGAAAGGGTAGGGAAATGGGGGGAAAAAAGAATTTTTCTAAAAATTTAATTTTATTGGTACAATTTAATTTACATAATAATCACATTCATCATAGGAAATTTGTACCTGTACATGATTTATCTTGATTCCTTTAAAAAATTTGTACAGATACAAATTCCCTATGATGTGATCATTATGTATATCTAAAGTATACCAATAAAAAATAAATAAATGGGCCGGGGATTTAGTTCAGTGGTTCCACCACCTGCCTTGAAAGCACAAGGACCTGAGTTCAATCCCCGGTACCAATAAATAAATAAAAAATTAAAAATAAATAAATAAATATTTCCTCCTTTAAAAAAAACGAATAAGAAGAGGAGGAGAAAGCTGCCCACTTCTTAGAAAGAATGGATTTGCTGAGGATTGTGGTATATGCCTATAATCCCACCTCACCTATTTAGGAGGATGAGGTAGGAGGATTGCAAGTTTATGGCCAACCCAGGCAATTTAGCAAGATCCTGTCTCAAATTAAAAAGAGCTGGAGATGTAGCTCATTGTGAAGGTCCTGAGTTCAATCCTAGTACTGGGAAAGGATGGGGGTAGATTTTTCTGGTCTTACTTTTCCTGAGAGAAATGAGGCACAAATCCTTTTCTTTTTTCTTTTTTTTTTTTGGTACTGGGGATCGAACTTGGGTCCTTCCATGGCAGAACCACTGAGCTAAATCCCCAGCCCACAAATCCTTTTCTTTGACAACCCCTCAGATGGCCCAGACCTTGGAGGTTTATTGGCGGTGTCTACAATGAGGCAAATTCTTTTTCTCACTGTAGGATTTCTCAGATTTCTTCCTGTGAGCACTGTTGGCCCTTTAACTTTCCTTCATCCAGGCTCCTATGCAGAGAAATTGCTTAATTTCTCTAAGTCACCATTATTACCAGAAAACCTCTCCTGGAACCAACCTACTTTCTAGGAGCTTATACTTCAGCAGGGTGGTACAGATCAACAACTTGAAGGGGCAACAGGAGGGACAGGAGATGCAATGTTCTGGAGCATTCACTCAAAAAATATTTAGGCACCATTTTGGGCACACGAGATAAAGTGATGAACCAAACCAAGGAACTCAGGCCTTTAGGTGGGAGAGAATAAAGCATGTGGAAAATGATACGAAGATCTGGGTGTGATGGTGTACGCTTGTAATCTCAGTACTCTCTGGAGGCTGAAGCAGGAGGATCCCCAAATTGAGCCAAGCCTGGGTAATTTAGCGAGAACTTTTCTCGAGTTTAAAAATTAATAAAGCCAGGTGTGGTGGCACACGCCCGTAATCCCAGCAATCGGGAGGCTGAGGCACGAGTATTCCCACGAGTTCCAGCCTACCCTGGGCTACAAAGTGAGTTCAAGCCAGCCTGAACTGCATAGGGAGACACTGTCTCACAAAAAAAAAAAAAAAAAAAAAGTGCTACTGTGTTCTCTCTTGCACGGTGGCCTGCCCTCACACTGTAGGGTGTACTTCTTTTCCTACTTTTACTTGGCCCAAACTCGCTCTGTAGAACTTTTAATTTTTCTACCTTTAATAAAACTTTGCTACTGTTTAAAAAACAAACAAACAAACAGGGGCCGGGGATTTAGCTCAGTGGTTTCGCCGCCTGCTGCATAAGCACAAGGACCCGAGTTTGATTCCCGGTACCAAAAAACCAACCAAACAAAAAAGTAACAAGAGCTGGGGATGTAGCTCAGTGGGATGGCCTTGAGTTCAACCTCCAGTACTGAAAAACGAAAACATGAGGGCCAGTGTGGCTGAAGCACAAGGATCAAGGGCTGGAAGAGCAGAGGCCTGGGCCAACTGGCAGTCAGGATCGGATCACGCAGGGGCTTTCAGGCTGTGATGACAAGTTTGGTTTGCATACTGAGGGCAATAACGTGACATTTTATTCATTCTGTAACAGGCTTAAGAATTGGGCATTTTCATCCCAATTTTACAGACACAGCCGATCAAGTTGGACAGAGTGTTAAGTGATTTGTCCAGGGTCATCCGCGAGAGGCGGGGACAGGGTCTGCAAAATTCTCCGGAAAGCCAGTCCTGCAAGTACACAGCCCTACTTATGGAACTCCCCAACCCCGCGCCACGTGGATATTGAGCATGCGCCATTCTCGACGGAAGCCGGGTAGTAAGGGGGCGGGGCTGAGGCTGGCGGGCGTGGGGAAAATGGCGGCGGCGGCTGCGACAAACGGGACCGGAGGGAGCAGCGGGATGGAGGTGGATACAGCAGGTAACGGGCCATGCGGGGCGGCTTCTGGAGACACCATTCGGGGGTGCGTTAAGGCCTTCCTGGACACCCGGGAGAAGCAGCATCTCTTCCCGGGTAACTTGGAGGAGAAATGGAGGGCCCAGGCTCTGCCGTCCCCCACTCCTATTTCTAGGGAAGAACGTGGGGCGCGGACTGTCACTCTCCTTTCCCTCCACCCATAGTAGTCCCCAGCGTCATGGCCTCCGGAGTCACGGGTAGCGTTTCCGTCGCTCTTCATCCCCTTGTCATTCTCAACATCTCAGACCACTGGATCCGCATGCGCTCCCAGGAGGGGCGTCCTGTACAGGGTGAGTGTTCTGCATAAATTTCTAACCCTCTGCGTTAGACCTTTCCTCCAAACAGTGGTCTTTCCCCCTTTATTGAAGGCAGTTCCCTCTCCCTCAAATTACTGTTTTCCCCAAGGTTCACACTGGCCCCAGACCCACAGGTGATTAGGGGAATGTTTTAGATGCTTTACCCTCACCTGTTCCTGTCACTCTCTCCCCCAGTGATTGGGGCTCTGATCGGGAAACAGGAGGGCCGAAATATCGAGGTGATGAACTCCTTTGAGCTGCTATCCCACACCGTGGAAGAGAAGATTATCATCGACAAGGAATATTATTACACCAAGGAGGAGCAGTGTGAGAGGGGAATTGAAGCGGGGAATAGGAGTGGGAGTTTAAAAAGAAAAAAAGTGCAAGGTGGGGAAAATCCAGAGGGTTGGGAAGGAGCAAATTAGAAAGGAGGATGAGAACCGAGAGGGATGATGGAAAGTATCTGAAGAGATCTCCAGGGGGAAAAAGCACATTTAGGCATTTCTCCAAATGAAAGAAGACAGGCTGGAAAGAAGTAATTATTCTAAACTGGACCCAAATTTGAGGAGGTAGCAGTTGGTAAAAATACACCAGGAGCTTCAAACTGAGGAAGGGTGGTTTAAAGAAATACTGTGTGCTCTGGCCCCTTCCTCTCCAGTTAAACAGGTATTCAAGGAGCTGGAATTTCTGGGTTGGTATACCACAGGGGGGCCGCCTGATCCCTCCGACATCCACGTCCATAAGCAGGTATACACACTCAACGTGTGCATGCTGGGGCAGAGAATAGAGGAGGGAGAAGATGAAAGATAGACATTGAGTTTGCTATGCGTTGCCCCTCTCTTTCAGGTGTGTGAGATAATTGAGAGCCCCCTTTTCCTTAAGTTGAACCCTATGACCAAGCACACAGATGTGAGTATTCTGACCCCAGGCCCATTTTGTCCTGCTTGTCTATGCTGTACCTTTTATCCTCATCCCCTCATCCCCTGCTGTATTTTACTGTGTGACACATCTTTACTGGAGAGTGCCAGGGCTGAATCTCTGTGCTGCCATTTATGAGCTGTGTGACTGAGTTATTCATAAACCTCTAACCAGCCCTGTCACACATCAAGTGGACATAATCCCTACTTCACTGGGTTCTTGGGGAAACTAGCTGAGAAAGAATGTGTGAAAAGGCCCAGGCCAACTTGGAACATAGTGTAAGTTCAAGTGTGTTTGCCTTTAGTAAGAACTCTTCTCCATCTGTTCTTTACAGCTGCCTGTCAGCGTGTTTGAGTCTGTCATCGATATAATCAATGGAGAGGTAGGTAGTACACTACCCTTCAACCTTCAGATCCTGCTCTTTGCCTGTTTCCTGCTTTTGACTCTCCCTATGTGGGATATTGTGCCCTGCAGGCTACAATGCTATTTGCTGAGCTCACGTATACCCTGGCTACAGAGGAAGCTGAACGCATTGGTGTAGACCATGTAGCCCGAATGACAGCAACAGGCAGTGGAGAGAACTCTACTGGTAAATGGGGAGTGATTCCTTGGAAGGGGTGGGTTACCACGTGCCTTCTTACCCTTCACCTGTCCCTGTCCCCGTGCAGTGGCTGAACATTTGATAGCACAGCACAGCGCCATCAAGATGCTGCATAGCCGTGTCAAGCTTATCTTGGAATATGTCAAGGCCTCTGAAGCAGGTAGGACAGGTGCATCCCTCACACTTCACTGTTTTTCCTCTCCCGTGGGGAAGTGACAGCATCTGCATCATTGCAGCCTTTTTGTACCCTTAGGAGAAGTCCCCTTCAACCATGAGATCTTGCGGGAGGCCTATGCTCTGTGTCACTGCCTCCCAGTGCTCAGCACAGACAAATTCAAGACAGACTTTTATGATGTGAGTGTAAATCTTTGGGTGGGGAGGCAGGGCTTACACCATCATTTCTGTAGCAGGGCATGGACTGTTGTCGCCTGGGCATGATATGAGGGACCCTCTGGGGAACTGGTTCTTTCTGTTCCTTCCCAGCAATGCAATGATGTGGGCCTCATGGCTTACCTTGGCACCATCACCAAAACTTGCAACACCATGAACCAGTTTGTGAATAAATTCAACGTCCTCTACGACCGACAAGGCATCGGCAGGCGAATGCGAGGACTCTTCTTCTGACAAGGGTACTTGAAGGGATCATGCGCAGGGGTCAGACAACTGTTCCACAGGGGCTGGGCGCTACTCTCTTTAGAAACTGCTGTCATTAATAAAAGGAGAGCAGCCCCTCAGCACCCCTTCCCAGTGGCTTTGTCCTCTCTGTCAGGCACCAGAAGGGTCTCTCAACTTGGACCTTAAAAGGATGCTTTTGGAGGAAAAAAAAAAAAGATGTTTCCTTTCCAGCCTTGCTCAGAGACAGAGTCCCTGTTTATTAAATCAGCTCATGATCCCCTTCAGTAACCCCAAGTTCACTGCTGAGGGGACTGTATGTTCATTCAGGTGGTTTTAGACTAAGTCAAAGGCTCCCTGCTTCCACCTGCATGGTCTTTGTTCTGTCCTTTAATGTTGTCCCCTGACATTGGCTTACATAGGCCAACTCTACAAACCTAAGTAACAGCTTTCCCCAGCTAAATTAATTTTATTAGAAGTATTTCTCACTTAAAAAGGGAAAGGAGGATATTAAGGTTTTTTTGGTGCCAGCGATCGAACTCAGGGCCTTGCACTTATGGCGCCACCAAGCTAAATCCCCAGCCCCTTGAGCCCATTTTTATCCTAGGCAACTCAAAAGCCTTGACCCTATGGGGACTGGGAATTACTGAGTAGTTTCTGTTATTTCTGCACATACTACATTGGTGTATGTGTTAGGACCCTGAGGTGCTTCCACCTTATAAGGCAAGAGGGACTCAAATCCTCCATGCTTTAAAGAGGCGGCCAAGAAGGGGTCTAAAGATCAGGCAGTGTATGTGATTCCATGTGCCAGGTGATACATTCCTACGTCAATCTGCAGTTCCCCAGTTTCTATTACTTCATGAATAGGGCTTTAAAGGAAGAGTTGACAGGACAGGAAATATGTCTGACGGGAGCATTTAAGAACCAAAAAAGGAAGCTAGGTGTGGTGGTACACCCTGGTAAACCCACCTACTTAGGTGGCTACTGCTCACCATTTGAGGCCAGCCAGGGCAACATCCACAAGGCCTTAGGCTTGATCCCAGTAACACACACAAAGGATAAACTGGCCCAGATGTGGTGGCACACTTGTAATCCCAGCACTCTGGAGGCTGAGGCAGAAGGATCACTGCAAGTTTGAGGCCAGCCTGGCCTACATAAATTTAGGGCCAACCTGAATTACAGTGATTATTTCAAAAACTGAAAAGTAAAGGATAAACTGGCCCTGAGGCTGGGCATCTCATATTGGTGCTGTATCCCAGTCAAGACTGGCACACAGTAGATATTTGAGACTAAATAGAGGGAGTGAAAACGGGCAGGGGGCTGAGAAGGAAAACTGGAGCATATGAGAAAATGTAGTCCCAGCCCAAACCTAAAGGTTTACCGCAGCAGGGACATTTATTCCTTAACTGCATTCCCCAGTGTCTGTACTTGTGCTTAGCAGGTAGGCAAAGCACTTTTTATCAGTTTACTGAGTGGATGAAATCAAAAGGAGTGCACTATGAACCTATAGGTCAAACTCTGCTAAGTCAGTCAGGCATAGTTTGGAAGATGGCATTCAACATTCTTTATTAGCAAAAGGAATAAAAAGTCCAACATGGGAAAAAGGGAATCTCTGTCCCCTTCAGCGCATCACACCCTCAGAAGGGGCAGGTTAGCATGTGATCCCAGGTGGGCCCTAGGGTCTCAAGCAGGATGTAATCAGACAAAGGTGATCCGTGTTCGGGAAGCATTGACCTGCCAGACATTTAACTCCTCGTATTCATCTAGAGCCGCCTGGAACTGGGCAGGTGTGAAGCCACGTGATATGCAGCGCTGCTCTGCCTCAGAAAACCGGACACTTCGGCCCCCTGAGACCAGTTCACGGACAGTGGCAAATATCACATCTGCTGGTCTCTGGGTCCTGAAGGAAACACATGAGTTTGTAAGATCAGGGCAGAAATCAGGACACTCGACAGCGAGAGGATGGTGGTTGGTGTTAAAATTCTGAGGCCAACCTTACATGCTTGTGAGTACGGAAGCCACAAAGATGAAGTGACCTGCTCAAGAAACCCAAGGTGACTCATTTCATCCTTCATTGAGCCACTCACCTAGCTGTTTGCCCTTTGTCGCCTAGAAGTGAGTCCTTTGACATCTCCATTAGTCTTATGGCTTCATTTACGTCTTCCTTCTCCACTGTGTCCACCATTCGCAGGCGTGCCTAAGAGCAAGGCAGGGGAGAGATGGAGACGGGAGGAGGGGAAGGGACTAAAGTCAGGGATCCCCCTCGTTCCAGTTGAAGGCGGGACAAGCCATGTGTTTCCTACTAGGTCACAGGACAAAAGTGAGGACCCCACCCTACACCCCCATCCGCAGTGTTGGGCCGGCACTGTCAGACCGAGACAAGTGCAATGCCCAGGGCAGCGTCCAGCAATTGCCCAAGTCTCCGCCTCTCAACACTGGCCAGTCCCGGTGTTCAGCTATCCTGTGAGGGAGATCAGACCCTTGTGAGCTCCACTGGGCTCCCTGCCATGACTGATGGAGCCTGGGGAGCTCAGCCAAGGTGCCTGGCAGCGGTTGTGTCCTGGGGGCTCGGGAAGTGCTAGCTCAGCAGTAGGTCGGGTAATCACACTACCTGCACGAACAGCACTTTGGAGCCCCCATGACTAAGGTCCAAGATGTGAGGACAGAAATGAAGGGTTATAGCACAGGATCTAGCATTCGGGGTGAGATGAACCCACCCACCCAAAGGCTGCGGGAGTGAGAAGGCCTTTCCCTCCATGGGCGCTGTGCATGCCCTGCTGGAGCAGCAAGTACCCACAGTGCGGTAGCACAGAGAGGACCACTATCTGCACTGTCAGCACTTTAGCCCCGGCAGGGCCAGTGGGAGGGAGGCGGCCACGTCAAGGTGAGGACCACACTGGGGCGAGTTGCCAGATAAGGGTCACAACAGACCAGCCTCCAGCACTACAGGGAGCAGCACTCACCAGAGCAGTGGAGAGCCGGAGAATAGCCAGCAGGGTCCGGGCAGAGGTGTAGGTGGCATCCTTACTGGCCCAAGCCTCTCGCCTCATCTCCACATATGCTGCTGTGATATAGTCAGCCAGAGACTCAGGTACCGTGGGTTGCTTCTCTCGGCACATAGCTATGTACCGTCTGTGGGAGAAAGACTTGGTGGGAAAGCAGAAGAGGGATGCGGAAGAGTGCACAGACACGGTTTGTTTCTGCTTAAAGGCTCCCATTTGAGAAAATTCTTGGAAGACATTTTAAGTAGGAAAAAAAGTCAGTGAATGATTATTTGCTTGGCTGGAGTATCACTGAGGGATTTCCCCAAATGTAATCTGCCAGTGCATTTCCAATTACTTCCAACTTTTCAGAAAAATGGCCTTTGCCAAAACAAAACAAATACACCTGCCAGAGAGATGAACCAGACTCTTCTCTGAGCTTAGGGTGTAACTAAAGGGAATAGGTATACTTTACAAAGAGAACAGGTCAATGGAGCAGGATCCAAGTTGGGCAAACAGCTATGCCTGGTTCAGGACAGCACTGGAGGAAATAACGAAGGTTCTGGCGATGTGTGGTTCGATTCACTGTTCTCAGGCTCAGGAATGTCAGAAGAGGTGTAGTGGTGAAAAATACACACTCCAACTGAAAGTTTCTCAACAAACAGGCCAAGACACTGCCATGCACCAGGCTTCTTTGGGACACACCAGTTCCCACCCAGCCCTCCTACCTCATAAGCTTCATGTCCAAAGGTTCAAACTTGGCAGGGGGCTGCCGGCTGTGCTGGTGCACATAGGTGATGTGCTGGGCCAACCTGGGAAGAGTAGAAGCAAAAAAGGAACACTTTAGGGCTGCACGCCAAGGCCTAACCCAGTAACCCTTCCTCAGCTCCACCCCTTCCTCCTTCCATATCAGCTCAGGCTGACCCTCTATCTCCCAAAGAACTATGGACCGGCCTGTTCTAAGAGGCGGCAGCTCTGGAGTTTCCATGAGTAGGCAAGTAGAAGGATTTTCCTAACTTCACTCCCTCCCTCCAGCCCAGCAAAAGGGCTCTCTGGGCACTGAGCTTCCCTCACCGGAGGTCATTGTCTCGGTCAGGCCGATCCTGAATCAGCCAGAGAAGGTCAAATCGAGAAAGCAGTGCAGCAGGAAGCTGTATGTTCTGCTCCAGGCTGCGGCGGGGGTTGTAGCGCCCATAGGCAGGATTGGCAGCAGCCAGGATGGAACAGCGGGCATTGAGTGTGGTGAGAATGCCAGCCTTGGCAATGGAGATGGTCTGCTGCTCCATGACC
Organism: Heterocephalus glaber; assembly: GCF_000247695.1. The sequence continues at coordinate 16,892,490 of NW_004624740.1, read as the reverse complement.
TCGTGGATGGCTGTTCGGTCAGCCTCTGCCATCTTGTCAAACTCATCGATGCAGCACACACCCTGGTCAGCCAGCACCAGAGCCCCACCCTCTAAGGTCAGCTCTCCACTCACAGAGTCTCTCAGAACAGCTGCTGTGAGCCCTACTCCAGAGGAGCCCCGGCCGGTTGTATACTGGCCTGGAAGGAAAGAAAGCAGCAGGCATTTAGAGAATGAGAGAAGGAAGCAAGCACAGGGTGAGCACTCAAGAAATGGGACCAGTGAGGTGAGGCCTTACTGAACTGCTCTTTCCCAGGCCAGGCCTTCCTGAGGTGGCTGCAAAGTGTGGGTGCTGGACTGGCAACATTTCCCTTTCCCCACTATCAACCCTCCTGAAGGCCTCCACTTCCCAATCACAGCCTTTTCAACAAACACTGTGCTCTATCCCTGTTCCTACTTACTGCGGGGTGCCAGGCGATCAATATAAGATAGCAGCTGAGACTTGGCCACACCAGGATCCCCCATCAGGCAGATATTGATGTTGCCTGGAAGAGAAGGGAGCTGAGTGACCATTCTCTCAATGCACGTTGTCCAACAAAAAACACTTCTGTCTCCACTCCTGCAGTTCACGTCATCTGTTTTTTTTGATACCGGGGATCGAACTCAGGACCTTGTGCTGGCGAGGTAAGTGGCGGAACCGAGCTAAATCCCAGGCCCATGTCATCTGTTTTAAACAACACAAATGCAACTATGGAGCCAGGATGCCAGATCTTATTCCATGGGGTACATGGACACTAACATCGTTCTATTTTTCCTCCCAACTGACTTCATTTACCATAAATCTCTCCATTTCCTCCTTACCCCTGATTTTCATGCCACGAGGAGACTGGTCCACACCGCCCACCAGCAGCAGCAATAGTGCCTTCTTCACATCTTCATGCCCATATATCTCTGGGGCAATAGAAGTGGCCAACTTTTCATAGAAATCCTCCTCTGCAAGGAAATTACATTATTTTCTGGGGGACAAGGGCTAGGATGAAACTTGACCCCACCCTGTTCTCTCCCTTGGCACTTCACCTGCAATTTGCCTCAGCTCCTCCCTGCTCAGCTCTCCAGCCCCAGCCTCATCATCCTCACTCTTATTCATCTTCACAATTCGGTGGGCTTCCAGGTAAGTTTCTGAGAGTAAGCCCTTGGGACAAGAAAGCACAGGGCTGTAAATGAAATCCTTTTAACTTGCCCAGCACCTGATTCTCTAATAGTTCTTCACAAAAACCCTTTGTCCTAGTTTGGTGTTTTACTGCTGCTAGTTTTCTCTAAGGGGACAAAGAGTCCCTTTCTTACCTGGACTACCTGTCGGAACCCTGTGCGCAGAACTGGCAAGAAGATACCAGTGACACTGACATGGTCCCCAGGCTGGGCAATCCTTGTGTTCTCTCCTTCTACCATCACCGTGATACTGCGAGGGATGTTTCCCACGGGCACTTGGTCACTCTAGCAGAGAGTACATGGGACAAGGAGAAAAGAACATTAAGGCCCACAGGGACCTGAACTTCATTCCTAGATATCACACTCTTAAGACTTCTCTCAGCCTGTCCAGCTTCAGATTAGATTAAGGGAAACCGTGGCCTTAACCTCTTCCCAACTCAGTCAGTGACTTTTCTGCCTCAGCTCTTCCCTCTTTTGTTCTTTCTTTCTGCCACTCCTCCACCTGCCTTGGGCCGTATACCCCAAATTTACATGTTCTTGCATCTTCATCTCCTGGAATTTGATAAACTTGGAGCCACGTGTCTGCAGATACAACCGCCCTCCTGAGCGGTTAGTTTGGCACTCCTGGCTTGGGCACATGATCAGAGGCATGAAAGTGGGAGCCTGGACCTAGAACACGAGAAAAAAGAACCAAAGGAAATCAGAAGGAAAAAAGCCCCTCACAGCCACCACTTGAATCATTTCCTATCCACAGCAAACATCCTGGAAGTATTAAGAACACCCTGAACTATTCTGCGTCAATAATGACAATCCCCAACAAAACAGATGGGATGACTACTATGTACCAAAGAAAGAAAAATATGTGACCATCTTTCACAGTAACAAGAGTAAAGGACACATTAACACCAATAGATAAAATTACTTCCTATAAAAATGACCAACAGAGTCGAGTGAGTTCTTGCTCCATACCGGTTGGTAGGTCTCTGCCCCACACTGGTCACAAGTGTAAGTAGCCACCACCATCCTGGGTTTGACTTCAGAGACACGAGTGACGATTCCACGCACAGTTACCAACTTTCCCACAGAGTCAGCCCGTACTTCCCGGATCACACGAGGCTTGTTGCTGCTTGGACCTTGAAAATACAGCTCACTAAGGGGAAAAAGTTGTAATCAATAAGATCCAGAGAAAGTCCCGGACCCTTCCCCAAGTCGAAGTCACACTCACAATCTTCGCATGAGCTCAGGAGGGTACTGGTTCTGGGGGCTTCGGGTTGCCCCAGGGTCCCGGCTCCGCTGTTCCATCATCAGCCGGTGCTCAATATAAACATCCAAAACGTCTTTATTTACCACCTAAGAGAAGTAGGAAAAGAAAACAGGAACACCACAATGAGGCAAGGAAGCCAGGTGTGGTGGCACACACCTATAATCCTAGTACTTGGGAGGCTGAGGCAGGAGGATAGCCATGAGTTCAAGGCCAGCCTGAACTACATATTGAGACTGTCTCAAAAAAAGACCAAAAAAAGACAAGGAAAGGAGAACACAGAAGGCACCAGGCAGAATCAGTGCCCTCTTTCTGTCAGCTCACAAGCCCTTGGGATCCAAGAAGTCTCAAAAACTTCATTTCCTTGCTGTGCTGTGTCTTACAACCACTCACCTCCCTCTCCTTGTACTGAGGCAGGCGCTCTTGTATAGCATCAGCAAAGAGCTTGGCATAGCGCTTGGCATTCTCACAAATTGAGTCTACCAACTCAGGGTCATCCTCAGCTACGTCATCCAGGTCCACATACATTGCCACTTGTTCACGATGAGCCAGACGAACCTAAGGTTGGGAAAAGGCAACACCTCAGGGCCAGGTTTATCCTGTTCACCCCCAAAACCCATTGTTGTGGGTCTCTGGTTATCCACAGTGAGAAAGAGCAGCACAGGACAGCAATACTCACATCCCTGCCCCCTAAAGATAACCTACCTCCCAAGTCTTATAAACACTGTTCATTACAAGGTAGCATTATACCACTTAAGTGCCCTACTATACGGGTCGCTTACAGACCAACATACCTGCAGAAACAAGCCAAGCCACTTTTCACAGCTCCTTAAGCTCCACCCACTCCCAACCCCCTTCACCCTGTGTTGGACTTACCAACTGACTCTCATACTTGAACTGCTTCTTTCCAAATTCATCATCCTGGTAAAACTCTTGTAGAAACTTCTTAACCTTTTCTACAATATAAATATAATATTACAAGGAGCAATCTTTCTTTCGGATTCCTTACTACAAATCCCTAACGAAAGTCTAAAAACTCACTTTTGTTGTAAACAGGACCCACCAGTTAATCATATAAACATGTAAATAAGTCTACATAGTTCTCCCCAAAGCGGGGAGGCTTCCTTTTTCCAAATATATTTTAAACCAGGGACGAATATGCAGTTAGGAGTCTTACCCAACACCTTTCCCTGGGGGAATTCCAGTCTCAGCCTTAAGTCATGAATCTCAGCACCCTTCTCCAACGGCCTCCCGAATCTCACAACACCCTTAGGTCTCAAGGTCCTCGGCTCTCCTTCCACCTGTATAACTCCTCCTTTTCTTGGGGTTCTCCAAAGCTGTGCTCTCGCCCGGACCTCCGTCACCAGGACAGTACCCTACCCCACCCCCACTCCCGCCACTGCTTCCGTTCTTAGTAAACAAAGAAGCACATGGGCTCCGCTTCCAGCCGCCTCACCGCCTAGGATTCCTCCGCCCGAGGCGGGAGTCCGTCTGGCGATTGGCTAGCACGCCCAGGCCCCTTCTTCCCAACCCTCGGCCGCCTCTGGCGGGTTGGCTCTAAGTCCCCGAATTCCAGGGCACGCCCCCACCCTCGGCAGCTGTCTCGGAGGCCACCGCGCGGAAGGACACTGTTTACAGACGACACTCCCTCCGACTGCACCGCGCCACTTCCGCCCGCCTCCACTTCCGCTCAGAGGGCGGCTGGAAATGCCCAATCGCAGCGCGCAGCGGCCCCTGCCAGCCCGCCCGCCCCGGAGCTTCGGCGCGCCTCGACTGGACGCGGGAACAGGCGAGTCTCCTAAGGCTTGGAGGGAGGCGGATCCGGTGTTCCCAACACGGAGGCTGCGAGACCTTAGACGACCAAGGCCTAGCACTCGTTCTCTTGCGGGCACGACCCTTCCCGCTTCTGCAGCCCCAGCCGAGTTACCCTCCCACGACCCCAACACCTTTCCCGGGCAGGACTACCGGTTCTTCTACCCCGACGCCCACCGTGCGCCTCCCAGACTGTCTGTCTCACACCCGTCGCCGCCCAACCCTGTCTCTGGCCTCACTCTTCCCAAGCCCGCCGCCTCCGACCCCACTCACACCAACAGGTGTCAGCCAGGCGGCCTCCCGCGCAGAGCCCTCCTCCCAGGTTTGCAGGCCCTTACCTTTCTCAAGTGCGTAGTCCTTCAATGCCATCGCTGCCGGTGACCGCTTGGCAGCAGTTGGCGAGGGTACTAGTTCAGCTCCAGGGAAACAAACCGGCCACACACAGGACCGTGCAAAACCAACCGAAATTGGCGCGAAACGTCGCCTCCCATGTGACCGGCTACGCCGCGCTCGGGCCAATCGAAAAGGAAGGCCTTTCTCCCCGCCCACCCACCGCAGGCTCCACCCTTGACCAATCACCGGGCAAAGCTGGGCTGAGTGACTCGAAGGCGGCGGGCAGGTGGAGAAGGAATCGCCGAGAGGGGCAGGGCGAGAGCCGGGTTTCCCGCGGTCCTGGCTGACGCGGGCGGAGGCGAGTCGCTCTTAAAGGGCTAGCCCACGCGAGTCCTTTTGTTCCAGGGCCGTGAGGCGGGGCAGGCCCAGCTTTCACTGTGTGCAGGTGTACTCTCCGGAACAGCCATGATTTCCCAGTTCTTCATCCTGTCCTCCAAGGGAGACCCGCTCATCTACAAAGACTGTATCCTTGTGCCACAGGGCGGGATAGAGCGGCTGGTTGGGAGATGAGCCCAGAGCCTGTCTGTGTCGCCCGCTCCTTAACGCTCCTTCCACCTGGCCAGTCCGCGGGGACAGTGGTGGCCTGGATGTGGCCGAGCTCTTCTACCGGAAGCTGACGGGACTGTCTGGAGACGAGTCCCCGGTTGTCATGGTAACCACTCGTGCGAGAGGGTGTGGCGGAGAGGGGGTTTGAGGGGTGGGTCCCTCTTCGTTCCCTTCCAAGAGCTGTTTTCTTGGGAACCTTTCATTGAGGGGTAATACTCCTTCAGATACAATTCGCGAAAGTATATTGAGCACTGACAATACACCAGGCGCAGCTCCTTGTCTGGCCCAATCTTAAAGAACTATAGAGTTGGTAGTGCTATTAACGCCCTTTGCACACTAGGAAACCTGGCCTTCAGGAGGTTTCGGAGATAGCTCGAAGCCACACTGCTACAGTGTGTCTAGCAGGGAACCTTAGGGTACAACTTGGACTCTTCAGGACCTTTGATTACTATAACCCCCTTTTCCTAACACCTCCCCCCACCCCTGCCACAGTTTCAGGATGACCGTCATTTCATTCACATCCGACACAGCGGTCTCTATTTGGTAGCTACAACTTCAGAAAACGTTTCTCCCTTCAGCCTCCTAGAGCTGCTCTCCAGGTGAGGAGGGCTGGGCTGGACCCCAAAGTGGGGGCCTGAGAGGAGAAGGAGGAGCTGTCCACACTTTGTCCTCTTTCCTCAGGTTAGCTACCCTCCTGGGTGACTACTGTGGCTCCCTCAGTGAGGGAACCATTTCCCGAAATGTGGCTCTTGTCTATGAACTTCTGGATGAAGTATTGGTAATGACCAAAGACTTTTCTTGTTTCCCATTCCAGATATGTCCACTCTTCTACTGTGGGATCTTGTGCTTGGGAGGTTTTCACCCTTTTCCCCCACTGATCATCTGTCCGACCCTCTCACCACTAGGACTATGGCTACGTACAGACCACATCCACAGAGATGCTGAGAAACTTCATCCAGACGGAAGCGGTAGTTAGCAAGCCCTTCAGCCTCTTTGATCTCAGCAGTGTTGGCTTGGTCAGTAGCAGGGAACGAGGAGGGAGAAGGCAGGCTGCCTGGGAGCTTCAAAGCTGAGGATTGGTTGCTTTGGGTGTTTTACAGTTTGGGGCAGAGACACAGCAGAGCAAAGTGGCCCCCAGCAGCGCAGCCAGCCGCCCGGTCCTTTCCAGTCGCTCTGACCAGGTCAGGGAGGGCTCAATGAGGTCAGACTTATAGACTCTTTGTGGGACACCAGAGTCCAAGATCCTGGATTATCTTTCCACTCCTCTAGACGTGGGTACCCCTTCTTCTACCCATGCCCCAGGGTTCTACTTCAATTACACTATTCTTTCTGCCTGTGCATTTTAGAATGCAGGTCTTTAGCCTCCACATCCCGAACTCCTTTCTTTCTCAGAGCCAAAAGAATGAAGTTTTTTTGGATGTGGTCGAGAGATTGTCTGTACTGATAGCATCTGATGTAAGTAAGGACTCCCAACCCCAGAGCTAAAGACACATGGTACTTGGAAAATGGGTTGAGGAGGTCACAACTGGGCGCTAACCTCCCCACCACTTCCAGGGATCACCACTGAAGGTGGATGTACAAGGAGAGCTCCGGCTCAAGAGCTTCCTTCCCAGTGGCTCTGGTGAGGACCTAGGGTTGGGTTTGGGACAGGATCCTTGGTGCCATGTATGGTGGTGTTTGCTGACCTGTTCTGATGTTCTTTCCTCCAACAGAGATGCGCATCGGCTTGACAGAAGAATTTTGTGTGGGGAAATCAGAACTGAGAGGTGAAGAGAAAACTGGTCTTTCTTCCTAGTGGAGGTCACTGGCAAAAGTTTCATGGAGAAAAATTAGAGATCGGACCTCCCCACCCCAGCCATTCTCTCCCAAAGCATGGATCAGGAGTCTCTCTCTTTGCAGGTTATGGGCCAGGAATTCGGGTTGATGAAGTCTCATTTCACAGCTCAGTAAACCTGGATGAATTTGAGTCTCATCGGATCCTCCGCTTGCAGCCACACCAGGGCGAGGTCAGCATCAGGGTGGCCTAGCATACTGTAACCACCGTAGGGGAGGGAGGCAGTGGAAGCCGGAGACTGAACTGACTTCATTCCTCTCTGGTCTCAGCTGACTGTGATGCGGTACCAACTCTCTGATGACCTCCCCTCCCCACTCCCTTTCCGGCTCTTTCCCTCTGTGCAGTGGGACCGAGGCTCAGGCCGGTAAGACCATTTCTTGTGTTCTAGAACCACTCTGGAAACCAACCCAAGCCAAGACATAGATGTTCCCAAGACTTACTATGGAAGGGTGGTGGTAGAGGTGATAGGGCATCAATTGGAAAAAGACTTGACCAGTGGTGTTGGGCTGGATTTTGGCCCTGTTCCTTCTTGGGGTAAATTTTGCAGCCTCACACGGAGGCCCGGGGTGAGTGACAGTAAGATGCCAATAGGATCTGGCCTAAATAATAATATTTTGCCTTCTTATCCAGGCTCCAGGTTTACCTGAAGTTACGGTGTGACTTGCCCCCAAAGAGGTAAGAGTGGGGGCCAGCCAGGCCTGGTTCAGCTGTGTGGGATACAAGACTGGGCCAAAGTCAGAGCCAGGAACCTCCCACTTCAAATCACCCATCAGCCTCAGAATCTGAATCCAATTGAGAGGCTCTAGCATTTGGGAAGGAGGTGTTGTGCACCTGTACTGAACTTCATTGTGACACTAAAGAGGAACAGGGACAAGGGACTCCCTTCCGAACCACATTCCTTTCTTCGCAGCCAAGCCGTCAACATCCGGCTGCACCTTCCGCTGCCACGAGGGGTGGTCAGGTTAGTGTGTGCTCCCAGGGGAGTTTTCCTGGGGGAGACTGTGCTCTGCCAAGGCAGGTGCCACTGAGCCCAGCACCTTCCCTTTCCAGCCTGTCTCAGGAGCTAAGCAGCCCAGAGCAGAAGGCAGAGCTGGGGGAGGGAGCCCTTCACTGGGAGCTGCCCCGGATACAAGGAGGCTCTCAACTCTCAGGCCTTTTCCAGGTATCCCATTGACCCTCTTGCACCCCCATCCCACCTTCACTTGTGCCCCCCACACCCAGCCTTCCCAGTGTAGCTGCTGTCCTGTTCCCAGGAGTACAGGCAGCTGCCTGGCCTCATGGCTTCCCTTCCCTTTCCCCACAGATGGACATTCCCAGCCTACCAGGACCCTCCAGCCACGGGCCTACCACCTCAGCCCCTCTGCTGGGGCTGGGCCCTGCAAGCCTCTCCTTTGAACTCCCCCGGCACACATGCTCCGGCCTCCAGGTTCGCTTCCTTAGGCTGGCTTTCAGGCCCAGTGGCAACACCAACCCCCACAAGTGGGTACGCCACCTTAGCCACAGCGAGGCCTATGTCATTCGGATCTGAGGCTCCCCAAACCAGGACATGGCAGCAAAGGAAGAAGGCAAGCAAATGGGAAGAGGACAATATTTTCTTTCTTGGCGTCCTGGCTTATGGTTCTGGATGTAGGCAGAGAACTCCTGAGTCTTGAGAGGCCAGGAGGGGTCCAGGCATTTGCCCCTTCTGTGGTATCTGACACAGGAAGGCTCAGAACTTACAAATCAACTTTTATTCTGAGGAACTGACTGTACAGTGTCTAGAAAGAAAGTCATGTGAGGGGGCCGGGGATTTAGCTCAGTGGTTCTGCTGCCTGCCTTGCAACCACAAGGTCCCGAGTTCTCTCCTTGGTACCAAAAAAAAAAAAAAAAGTCATGTGGGTAAGCAGCCTACTCTTCCACCTCACTTGTGTGTATGCGCATAGGAATCTGTGGGAGAGATCAGCAGATGGACGATGTTATCACAGAGCAGGCTGAGGGGAGCCAGGTCCAGGGGGCTGGGAACCATTTGCCTTCGGAGTCCCTGGAGCTGGAGGAGGGCTGTCCCCAGCTTCCTGTTTCCCCCCACAGAGGGCACTGCCCCCAAGTGGAGAGGGGGAGGATGAGGTGGGAGGGACTGGAGAAGGATGGGAGGGAGGGCCTCCTTTGCCATCTCCTGTTGGGGGCAGTGAGACCACGATGTACTTCTGGACACTGCCAGGCCCAGAGGGGGCTGTGCTGGGGGGTGCGGTGGAGGCAGTGGAGACCAGCTTGACAATGGGCTGCACACTGGGGACTGTGGTAGTGACAGGAGAGGTGGTGGTGGAGCCTGAGCCAGGGGCTGAGGTGCTGAGGGACAGGACCTGGGGGAGAAAGGAAGACAGTGCAAATCAATCTGCACCCACCCCGTGAAGGGTTTCCCACTTCAGGATCTTGACAACTGTTAACTTGACACCTTATAAGACCCTGGCAACTGGCCCTTTCATCTCCTGGCTTTGGGCCTGGAGGGGACTGGGATCTACTCTGAGGTGACCCAGGCCACTTGGGGTGCTCCTCAAATCCCTTGTCCCAGGTGCCACATACCTGCTGGGTGGATGAGGCGCTGGAGGACGATGACATTACAATAAACTTGGTTGGAGGAGGGGAAGGCTGAGGCGGGGCAGCAGCTCGAGCAGACACCAGTGTCTGGACTGGCAGTGCGATGGAGCCAGGGACCTTCAGCAAGCCCGGGGTCCGAGGGCCAGACTGAGGGGCCTGAGAGAGGGTCAGCGTGGGTCGGGGCTGCAGGGGGAAGAGGCAGGAAGAAAATGTCAGCATCTAGGAAAAGGAAGGGCCTGAATGGAGACCTGGCTGCTCTTGCTTTTCCTCGATAGCTCTCTCTAGGGTTGGGGCCTTCACAGAGGAGGCCCAGGCTTCCAGAGACTGCTGCCTCAGGTCCCTGGGTCTGTGTATGAAGCCCTGTTCCTGGGCACCATGGCCGTGTCCCACCCGTGCCGCCTTCATCCCCTCTCCCCCTGCCCCACAGCAGCTGACCTGGGTGATGGTCAGTGTGGTCCTGTTGACCTGCTGTGCCTGCAGAGCAGCCTGGGCCCGGGCCTTGACCACATGGGAGCAGAGGAGGGGCCCGAGGGACCCAAATTCTGCCCGATAGGCATCCTGATTGTCGGGCGGGGGGTGCAGCTTAGCCAGTACAGGTGCACAGTGTTTCTGCAGAGAGGAAGAATAGAAGAAGGGGTGAGAGAGGGGACACCCACTGTTTCAGCGTGCCCTCACTGGAGTCAGACTGTGCTGGGCCTTCAGTGAGCATAAGGAGTGGTGAGGGTCTCCCTCAGAGAAAATCTGGGAGCCAACTGCCATGACTGGAAGACTTGCCACGTACACTGGTAACGTGTGGGCCAGTTACTCCATACAGCGTTTGTCTTACAGTGGGTCATACAGTGATTAAGACCCCTTATTTCTTACTTAGCCCACCCGTGTCTGTATTTCCATCAGCAAAACAGCACCGGACTCTGAAAGGTGCTGGGAATAAATGCAGCAAAGATGGGAATAAGTGAGTAAAATGTACCAGATGTTTGCTAAACTACCTGTGTGTGGGGGAGGAAGGTTAGAGGGAAGAAGTGAGGGGAGGGCGGGGCAGGGGCTCTGGTCACCAGCAAGAGGCTCTGCACATGGTCAGCTCCAATGCGGTCGATGTTGCTCAGCACTGGGCCATCCAGGACGCTGCGGATCCGCTCCCCCTCCTGCTGCAGCCGTGGCAGAATCAGAGTCTTAATCACCTGTTGGGAAGGAAGAAGACAAGCCACGGCCATGGGGTCACTGGGGCTGCTCAGGTGGGTAGCAGTTGCCCTCTAACCTCAAGATTGCCTCCCTTCACCCAGCTGTTCTCCCGTCAGGGGCCTAACATCATGTCCCAGCTCTGCCAGGCCTGCAATGGAGCCATAACGAGTTGTCCAGGGAGTCTTCTCGTCCACCCAGCTCTGCAGGGAAAGAAAAGAAACCCAGATGAGTCGGTCTAAAGGCCAAGCACTACGGACCCAGGTCTTCTAGAAATAAACTTTATTAAAATGGTGCAGATGAGGCTTAAGGCCCTTAGACCAACCTCCCACCAGTTCTAGTTCCCTGGTCTCTTGTTCCAGGTGTCATTTCCTCAAGCACAACTGCCCCACAGGTTTGGGTGATGCACTTGTCATCCTGGTGACCAGTGTCATCCTGGTGAAGAGGAACAAGTTCTCAGGGCTCACCTTAGTGAAGGTCTTTGTGATCCGGGACTGGATGTTGTTAGTGGTTGTGCTGAAATGCTTGCAGATCTGGGCCACTAGGCGGGCCGCAAAGTCCCGCAGCGCCCAGTGATTGTCCACGTCAGGTCGCAGGCACAGCTGTCTGCTCACGATGCAGGTCATCACAGCTGGAATCAGCTCATGCACCTATAGGCGTAGTGGGTCAGTGGATCCTGACAAATGGGTTCCTGTGGGTGGCAGCAAAGAGGGTGGGCAGGATCACTCACATATTTTTCTAGATACAACGTAGGGTTGTCCATCAGTGCCTTCACCATGCGCATCAGATAGATGAGCAGGGCCAGGTTATTCTGAACCACATTGACGCGGACCTACAGAAGGGGAAAGAGTGGGGCGGAGAGAGTCCTCATGTACCTTCCCTGCCACCCCTCCCCCAGCCTTATCCTGGGCCTGGCTTTCCCAGTGCTCTCACCCCCTCGGAGATGAAGGTACTGAACCTCGGCAGCATCTGATAGAGCCCTGGGTCTGTGGCAATGCTCTGCAGAGCTTCCTGTAGGAGAAGGGAACCAAGTGGGGTCGGGCAGATACTGTGGGGAGCACTCTGAAAGGGCTGCACAAGGAGTCTCAAGTGAGGATGGGCATGGGGGCCTCACCGCTCTCTTGGCCTCACAGGACCCCACACAGGCTTCGGTGATCTCCTTGTAGTACAGCTGCTGCTCCACTGAGAGCTCATGGATGCTGCGAGGCTTCAGGCGCAAAGAGGCCCCCTCCAGCAAGGGTGGTGCCTTCTTCTCTTTCCCTGTGTGAATTGACAGATGGGTCTGAAAAATAAGGCTCCAGAAGAGCCCTCAGTATCAGACAAACCTGCACTTGCCGCTCTCCCCGCACCTGGTTTCCTTCAGGTTTCCTGAGCCTTTCTGGGACCTCCTGGCCCTCCCCTCACCCACTTCACAAATGACCATCTGGTCTGGGATAAGAGTTGGGAGAGGTCTGGCCTAGAGAACTAACCTTTGCTGTCAGCTGGGGTGGCCCCTTGACCTTTGCCTTTCAGGGGTCCATCTTCCTCCTGGCCTGGCTTTGCTGACTTCAGGGGTTCTGTGGCCTCAGCCTTCTGCTGCTCTTTGGGAGCTGATGGGAAACCAGTCACACCAGAAGGAGTGATGAAAGTGGGGGAAGACGTAAAGGAACAAGGCAGGAGTAGAGGGAGAGAAGGAAATGGGCTCTAGGAATGGAGAGGTTTACCTGGGGGTGGATTCTCGGGTATAGCTGGCTGGCAGCCTTCGATGCTCAGCCAATGAGCTGTGAGAAAGGAAGCTGTTGAGTTGAACTGCTGGACATGGACAGTAGGCAGTCACTCCACACTAAGGTAGGTGTGTTCTGGTTCCTGCTCCCATTCGTACCATCTACCAGGGATCCCACTCCGAGAGCTTCTTCACTTGTGAGGTTCCTCACGAACAACACACTTCACTCCTCCCTGGCACCCTGGCCGCCCCTCCACTAACCTTTGAGGCAGACATCCAGAGGCACCCGAGGCAGAGGAGTATTGATGATGTCACTTAGATCAACCTCCTTCTCCTCATAGAAGTAGAGCTCTCGGCCCCCACCAGATGCAAAACGGAAAGGAATGAATTCCTGAGCATGGAAGCCATAGAGTGGCTGTATCAGGAGGGAAAGAGATGTTGGTGTGAGAAGGGAGCCTGGCAAAAGGCAAATGCAGCATCTAGGAGGATGGCATCTCATCATCCTGCTCCCATCTTAGTCCTCCTGCCTCCTTCCTTTCTCCCAATCACCTCAACATTCTTCAGTTTCAGTGCATAGTCAATATCACTGGTGGTGAGCTTTTGTCGCTTTCCCATGTGCATGAACTTGAGAGCATCCTGGAGCCAGGGGGACAGGAGAAAAGACATCAGCCATCTGTCTAAGACCAGGAGGGAGCCGGGGATTTAGCTCAGTGGTTTCGCTGCCTGCTGCACAAGCGCAAGGACCCAAGTTTGATCCCCGGTACCAAAAAATAAATAAAATAAAACCAAGAGGAAGAAGACTGCCTGGGTAATATTCTTGACACAAAGCAGGGCTGGGCAGAATGGCCTGGTTACCTGTGCAATCTCTTTGATTCGGTAGCTGACCTCATCTGTCAACAGCTGGCAGGTTTCCTCCTGAATCTGAGCGATGCCCATTGATTCAGCCACGACCTTCATGGACTCAGAAGGCAGCACAGTATTGCTGAGCTTCAGCTTCTTCTCTTCAGCCATGCTGGAGTGCCTCCTCCTCTCCCTGGAAGGATGTGGCCCCAGGGTGGAGTGATGGAGACCCTGGCAGGCAGAACAGACAAAAAGAAACAACTCAGAATCCCTACTAAAATTGAATTCCTGATCTCCCTCTACCCACCTGCTCCAGCCTTGGCTTCCTTCATTTTCCTAATAAGGCAGTACTAACTGGATCTTTATCTGGGCCCTCCCTCACATTAAGTCCACCAGACAACCCAACCAGATTCCTCTACTATGGATCTTACACTTTCGAGGCAGGCGGCAGCACCACTGAGCTAAATCCCTGGCCCTCACTTTGCTGTTTTTTAAATCTGCCAGACACGCTTTAGCTTCACAGCTTTTGCTCTGTGTTTTCCCCAGATGTCTGTTTGGCTGCCTACCCTGACTATGCTATTTTAATTCCCTATTCTGCTCTCATTCTGCTCTAGTTTTTCTTTTCCACAGCACTTAACATCTCCTAATACACTGTATCATTCCTGATTATCAACCTCACCCAGGATGTGGACAGGGATCTTTAATATGTTCATAGATGTTTTCTAGGTGCCCAGGCAGGTTCCTGAGACACTATAAATAATAAATACTTGTTGAACAAATGGATGAATTGCAAGGCTTAGAGATGTAGGTGCTCAATGAATACTGGGTATCACGATTATCAAAGTGAGTAAGACATAGACCAAAGCCTAACTTTACACTGGAGTCAAAAGGAATTGGGAGCTGGGCTTTAGGAAGATGAACCTCAAGTGTTCAGAACTGAGGGCTGAAGGAGAATTTGGTACTTTTCAAACCATCCCAGGTCCCTGCACAGACTTTTGTAAGTCTTACCTATAATGGACACAATTATTCAACATAAACTCTGTGCCTCGTGCCAGGTATACAAGAAGCAATGTCTCAGTTCCCTGGCGAACTCATACTAATCTGTCAATACCCTGCGGTACCCTCTGCCAGTAAGGGCTCATAAAACACGGTACAGCTTCAGGAGAGTCTCACATTAGTGGAGACGGCAGAGGGGCTTGTCAGAGCAGAGCTAACTTGAGGTAGACTCTGAGGTAGTTTTCCTGCAAAGAACCGGGTCGAAGAACCCCAGGCAGCGCGAAAGGAAGCCCAGAGAACCCACTCCATCTCCCCCGACATCCTTGCAATGCATAGACACAGAGTCTCCACGAGCATAGACCCACAACCAACCATCCTCTTCCCAGTCCCCACAAAGGCCCCCCAAGGGGTCTCCTCCCAGGTACCCTTCAGATCCGCCCCAGCCAGCCCAGCTCTGGAAGCAGCAGTAAGAGCCTCTTACCCCTGCCAAAGGGCTGCTCACCCGGCGCTCGGCGCCATATTGGCCCCGCCCCCTCCCTGTCGCAGGTCCTGGCAGAGATCGAAAGCAAGTCACCGCCCCTTCCTCGAGCCACAATAAATCATCTAGACTCAGAGCCTGAAATCATATAAAAATGTGTTTCTATATATAAGTGTAAGAAACACAGGCTCCACTTTTAATTACTTCGATTTATTCCTTTTCCACCTAGCAGCCAGGACCTTCAGGAGGCGCCACAAAACAGAGGCGGGGAACCTTACAACGCCGAGGCCCCACCCCTTTCGAGCTGATTCTGAGCCTGCGCGGACCAAGCCAGACTAGATTTAATGTTGCCGCCGACCGTCTCTGAATTTAAAGGGCCCGCTCCCTTCCCGAAGTTGGTTTGAAGTCAAACTGTGGTTGTGGACGGCGCTTTCTCATGGGACCTGTACGGTTGGGAATATTGTTATTCGTTGTGGCAGTGTATAGTGCTTGGGCTGGAACGTCGCAAGAGGAGGACGATGACACAGAACGCTTGCCCAGCAAATGCGAAGGTATCAAAAGGGAGAAGTTCCTATCTGCATCTGTTTGTCCCACTTCCTTCGTTTAGGCCAGACCAGGTGGACTAGGATGGGTGGGTTACTCGACCTTGACGTCCTGAACAAGGGTCTGGTGGAGCTTGGCGGAAGTGGAATGGGAACAAGGGAGACATGCGTAGTGCCACCCCAAAACTGTGGGATTATGTTTCCCATGAGCCACCCTGAGGGAGCCTGCTTTTTCTTGCAATATTGGGCCCCAGTGCAGTTTGAGAATTGTAGTTCAGAGACTATCTGCCCTGGACCGCCGACTCTACCGAGCATCACTATTTGATGTTTCCTCCTTGTCACCAACCAGATCTAAATCTGGAGAGCTTGCAAGGGGTTGGTGTGAGGCTCATATCTTATAGACATCCTTTGCCCCACCCCGGCAGAGACGTTGCCGAATTACAGACCCCATCCCCCCTGAGGGTGTTTGAGGATGAGTAAGCCCTCGAAGCTCATAAACACTGGATGGGGAGGCCACACAACTAAGTTTTGCATGCGTGTGAGGCTTTGCAGTGTGTTTGTACTGTAAGGATTTTACTCCAAGCAGCATCTTTCCCTGGCTGCATTAGCGTGGGACACCGCTGGGAAGGGGCACTTTAGAGTCTAATCATTGAGTGTCCTGGTCCCCTAGAGTTTGTTGCCTCCGCGATTTTATTTTCTTCTTGAGATTCTTTTTCTCTTCGCCTCACACTCCATGGCATTTCAGTATCAGTGTCCTTATCAACTTGGTTCTAACATCTCACCTTCTTTTACTTCTGCGTCCCCATTTTTCTGCCTCCTGTCAGTCTTTCTAACCTCAGATCGAATCTTGGCATTTCTTGCTTTAACACCAATGCAAACTTCTGTGATCAGAATACACATAAATCTCCGTTATTCAGCCCCAGACTTTCTTACATTTTCATACCCCTTTCCCATCCCCAAAGTGCCCGTGCTTCAGGCAACACTGAGCTCATGGTCAGGAGCATCCTTTTTCCTGTTGCAACTGTGTGCCTCTGCTGTTTTTCCTGTTGTCTGAAGTAACCTTATAATAACCATTCCTCAACACCCAGTTTTTTTTCCCCTTAAATTCTTTTATTGGTACATTTTAGGTACACAATATGTAAATATTTATCATTGGGTACTTGTACCTGTACATGATGTATCTTGATTCTTATTTTTTCCCCATTCCCTGTCCTCCCTTCCCTATTTACAAATACTTTATTTCCATTTTCCTTCTTTCCTATCCCCTTCCCCTCCCACTTCCCCTACCCCTTTGGCCCTTTTCTTCCTATTTCAGATTATCAATTATTCATTTTAATCATTTTAATCCTTATTTACACTTTAAGTTTCTCTCACCTGAGAAACTATTCGGTACTTACACGTGTGTCCTATTTATTTCACTTAAGAGGATGGCCTCAATATGCATCCATTTAGCTATAAATGTCTCTAGTTTCTCGTTCTTTATGGCTGAGTAGTACTCCATTTTATTAAAAAAAAAAAAAAACCCACATCTTTTTTTTTTTTTTTGGTACCGGGGATCAAATCCCCACATCTTCTTTATCGAGTTTCCAGTTGATGGGCACTTGGGCTGTTTCCAAGCTTTAGCTATTACAAACTGTGCCGCTATACAAAATATGGAACGCTTCACGAATTTGAGTGTCATCCTTGCGCAGAGGCCATGCTAATCTTCTCTGTATCGTTCCAATTTGAGTGTATGTGCTGCTGAAGCGAGCACTCAACACCCAGTTTAAGTGTCACCTCCTTTGGAAAGCATCTTCCTTGTCTATCACTTCCTGCTAACCCATACGCTCCTGAAGGAAAGGAAGTACCTGTGTATCTCAGGTCTTAGCACAGTGCCAGGCACATTTAAGCACTTTGGTTACTTGAACTTTTGTTTAGTTTACTTGTCACTTCTCTATGGGCCATTTCTTCTGACCCACCAAGTGCCAGGTCACATGCTAGGGAATGATAAAAACAGTAATGAATAGACATGATGTTCATTCACCTTTGTGGAAATCAGAGGCTAGTAGGAAGACAGTAAGTGACCAGAATGAATTTTGCATTTCCTAACCAAATTAAGTTTCTTGGTTTTAGCCCCTAGTGTACGATCCATCATACCATATTATTATCTGTTTATTTCCAACTATACTGACACTGTTCCCAGGGACAAAGATCACGGATCTTTGGGGGGGGGGTAATTGACACAGGGACTATGTAGTCCAGGCTGGCCTTGAACTCACTATGTAGCCCAGGTTAGCCTCCAACTCATGATGATCCTCCTGCCTCATCCTCCCAAGTGCTGGGATTAGAGGCATGTGCCACAATGCCTGGCCATGGGTCTTACTATTCTCTATATTGTTACAATACATACAGAAGGAGCTCAGTAAATAATTTCAGCAGAACAGCCAACACAGCCTCATTTTTATCCTCATTATACCTTTATGAGGGTCATAGTATTATCCCCATTTTAGAGGTGAAGAAACAAGCATATCAATATTGTCACACAGCTAATACGAGGCTGAGTTAGATTTCAACCCAGCATACTCTGCTGCCTTTGGTCCTCTGCAGAACAGCTGTGTTCACTTGTCTTTCACATTCCCTTGAACATCTTTCCTCACTATCAGTGTGTAAGCTACTGAGCATGGAGTTACAGGAGAAGCTGAGTCACACTGGCCGATCTCGAGAGGTATTGGAGCTGGGGCAGGTGCTGGACACAGGCAAGAGGAAGAAGCATGTGCCTTATACCATTTCGTAAGTCTTTCTTGGTGTTCCTCTACCTTCCAGCCCCCAAAGTTATTATGAGAGTCCCTGCAGCATCCAGGAAGTCTTTGTTCTCTTCTTCCCACAGAGAGACAAGGCTGGAAGAGGCCTTGGAGAATTTATGTGAGCGGATCCTGGATTATAGTGTTCATGCTGAGCGCAAGGGGTCACTGAGATACGCTAAGGTCAGCTCTTTCCCCAGGGCAGGACCCCAATTCTCAGAAACAAAGACCTATATCCCCTGAGGCTCTCAAGGGCTATAGACCCATCTCACCCCAGCTCTGGAGCATCTCCTTATGTTCAGGCTCCTGCATCTCACCCTCTTTGAACTCACTCCTGAGACTTCAGTAGATGACAAAACTGATGTGGTAGAAAAGGAAGAGGTGGTACTGCACTGGGCTGATCTCATATTCTCCATCTCGCAGGGTCAGAGTCAGACCATGGCAACGCTGAAAGGCCTGGTGCAGAAGGGAGTAAAGGTGGATCTGGGGATCCCTTTGGAGCTGTGGGATGAGCCCAGTGTGGAAGTCACATTCCTCAAGAAGCAGGTAGGATAAGGTACCACAGTGTCCGGGGAGGTGAGAAGGGAACCTGAGGTGGGAAGTGAGGTCCTAGGATTTGACTGTAAGGGATGTCCACCTCTGAGCAAGAGAAGGGAGCAGAGTGAGAACTATGCCATCCATTAAAATGGGCCCAAGAGCATATCAAGAAGTAATACTGTTCAAGCATGGTGCTGTACACCCTTAACCCCAGCATTCTTGGGGGCTGAAGCAGAAGGATCACCGTTTTGAGTCCAGCCCCAACAGCTTAGAGACTAAGATTCTGTCTCAAAACAAAAAATAAAGGGCTACAGTTGTAGCTCACTGTGAAGGCCCTGGGCTTCGATCCCCAATACTGTATAAAAGAAGGAAAGAGAGAAAGAAAGAGAACTAGAGGCTCATACTATCCATCACTCTTTACTGAGCACCTACCTTGTGTCCGTGCTTGTGGACCACATACTTTCCAGCTACTGCCTCATTTGACTCATGAAACAACCTGATATGGTAGGTATGATTATAGGACTATTTTATAGGAAAGGAGCTGAGGCTTATAATTTAATAATATATGTAGCAGAATAGGAGCTAGTAAATATTTGTTGAATGAAGATCACACATCTAGTAAACCAAGCTTAATCTGGCTACCTGCCTCTCCAAGGTCAGTCGGGGGAAGGAGGGAGACAGGGAGTGGAGAGGAAGGTTTGCAAAGTTCAGCCAACCAGATACTAGGCCCGCTTTTCCACTTGAACAGTGTGAGACGATGCTGGAGGAGTATGAAGATGTCTTGGGAGACTGGTATTTCCACCATCAGGAGCAGCCCCTACAGCATTTTCTCTGTGAAGGTCATGTGCTCCCAGCTGCTGAAACTGGTAAGTGTGGGGGTTGGGCTCCTCTAGGGCCAGGCTGCAGCATTCCCTAACCCCAGAACCAAAATTTGAATTGTTTTTTCTCACCACACCTAGCATGTCTACAGGAAACTTGGACTGGAAAGGAGAAGATCACAGATGATCAAGAGAAGGAAGAAGGGGAAGAAGAGGAAGAAGAGGAAGGAGAGGAAGAGGAGATGACAAAGACAGAAAGACACTCCAAGCATGACCCAGAGGATCTTTGACCCTTGCCTTTGAACCCCCAGGAGGGGTTTATAGAGAAGAACCCTCTGAAGTCTGAGCTGTCCCTGCCCCACAGCTTTAAGGGTGTGTGTTAGTGTGAGTGACCCAACCCCAACGCTTTTTGGGCATGAAGGATGGCATGACTATGGGGAGAAAGGTGGCAGCAGCAGGTGGAAGTCCTGCCTCCACAGATGAGCCCCATGCCTGCCATTCCATTGGCAAGTGTATGTGTGGTGACAATCCTGAGGCTTTTCCCTTTAAATATCTTTTCTGCTCCTCAGAGGTCAGCGATGGCATGGAGCTGTGGATCTGGGGAAAGTCACTTTGCTTCTCAAGGGATTTTATTTTAGATCCTTACAAGGAAGACAACAGAACAGACATTCTCTACGACCTATGTACACTACCTGTGTTCAGGAGGCTGCAAATCAGCAAGCTGGGAACAAGAATAGGATACTGGATGGGGGTGAGGCAGTGCTGATTCAGTTAGGTGGGGTAGATACTTGTCTGCTTCATATTAATCTCACAGGTGCCAAATTTTATATATAGCTATTAAACTTTTTTTTTCAGTATCTGTTGAGCCCAGTTTCAACATCCTTGCACATATCACGGCTGGTTGATGTGGCAACGCCCAGACAGCGGGGCTGTTGGATGCCACCCTCCCAGCAGCTAATATGCTTGGTAGTTTTGCAGCCCCAGGAACCTGGAAGGGTCACGGGTTAAGAACTGTAGGGAGGACTGGGTTTGGGCGGCATCTGAAAGCTGAAATTTTATGATCCACGGGAATTAGTTACGTACATGACGCCACTTCGGCCGCCATACTTGGGTTTACTGGAGATCGCAGAGGTCAAAAATCTCACGCGCTTGTCCGACTTACGTGTTCTCCCCAAAAGGAAAAACAAGTGAGACGATATAACTAGATCCAAGGCAGAAAGCAGCTAGGGTCAGTGAGAAAAAGGAAAAGGAAAAAGATATCCTTTGGAGGATAACGAGTGAAGACCAACCACAACACCAGCGGGGCGGGGGGGGGGGGGGGCGCCGAGGGAGGGATCGCGAGAAGAGGCAGGTTGGGTAATACCATCTTCCGGAGGGGGGTTGAGAGCTCCGAGAGAGTCGCTCTCTCTCTCTCTCCCTCCCAGCAGGTCCCTCCCTACCATGAGCAGCTTAGTGCGGGCCGAACCTCTGAGCGGGGCTCCCTTGCTGGTTCCCGGCGACTCCTACTCCGTGGTGGTTCTGCTGCAGGGCTACTCGGAGCCAGAGACGGTCGGCGACGCCGTGCGCGCTGACGGCTCTGTCACCCTGATTCTATCCCAGGCTTGGGACTCCGAGTCCAGCCCTCGAGAGTCTCTGCCCGCGGGCGGCGATGCGAAGACACCCCTGGAGATGGCGGCGTGTGGCCCCATCCTCGTGGATACCGGGGGACCCTGGACTCGGGAGGCGCTGCTGGGGGCCCTGGCAAGGCAAGGCTTGTCCCCGGGAGACGTGACTCTGGTGGTGGGGACCCACGGGCACTCGGATCATATCGGGAACCTGGGGCTGTTTCCGGGGGCAGCTCTGCTGGTCTCGCACGACTTCTGCCTTCCCGGGGGCCTCTACCTACCCCACGGGCTGAGTGAAGAGCAGCCCCTGCGCCTGGGCCCCGGGCTCGAAGTGTGGGCCACGCCGGGCCACGGGGGCCAGCGGGACGTGAGCGTGGTGGTGGCAGGCACGGCCCTGGGCACTGTGGTAGTGGCAGGTGATGTCTTTGAGCGCGATGGTGATGAGGACTCATGGCAGGCACTGAGCGAAGACCCGGTGGCGCAGGAGCGGAGCCGAAAGCGAATCTTAGGCATCGCCGATGTGATCGTGCCTGGTCATGGAGCCCCTTTTCGGGTGATCAGGGAAGCCTTTCAGCCAGAGACAAATAGTTGCGGAAACAGCACCCGGGAGCCAGTGGCCTGAGATAAGGTGCTAACCCTGGAAGGATGAGCCCTGGGGTGGACAGGACTTCTGTCAGGGAGGCCCCTCCAAGGAGGAACATCCAGGATACGGAGAGGACCTGGTCGGCCAGAATCAGAGCAGGCAAGAATGGTCACTCACTTCCAGCCTTCCAGGAAGGAGTTTTTCTAGTAAGGACAGAATGCTACTGCCATCACCAATATCACTCTGCCTGTCTCTGCAAACCAATTTAGGACCAAGGATTGGCTCAGCTCTGTATTCATCCTCTGCAGTCCTCAGTAAAATGAAAAAAGTTCTTGTGAGGATCTTCCAAAATAAAAATAGAAACTGTAGGGGCCGGGGATTTAGCTCAGTGGTTTCGCCGCCTGCTGCGCAAGCGCAAGGACCCGAGTTCGATCCCCAGTACCAAAAAAAATTAAAAAAAAAAAATAGAAACTGTCTTAATGTAAATGTAAAACATTAATAGTGATAATGATGCACATATGGTGATCAGTCACAGAGGGACACTGTAGTTAACCAATTGCCTATTTCTCACAGGATCCTGGTTGCCAAGAGAAGGTGCAGGGCATAGCAGTGATACCCCCACTCCTTAGTCACTTGACTAATTCATTCACTTTGCTCATTCAGTGGATATTTAACACCTGCAATGTCTCGAGCACTACTGTAGGTTATGGAACACAACAGTAAGCAGGCTAGACCAACTTCCTGTCCCTTGTGGAGGTCACATTCTGCAGACAGACAAGTAAGCAATAATGATAATAGTAGCTATGAAATAATTATAGGTTGTAGTTAGTGATGTGGGGCAGGGTGAGGAGGAGATAGGGGGCTCTTTAAGTTTGTGTGGACAGGAAAAGTCTGTGAAAAGATGTTTGATTAAGAAATTCAAAGAGAAGAAAGCTAGTCATAGGAGAATCTGAAAGAAGGGCACTTCAAGCATAGGGACAACAGACAGAAGCCCCTGAGGCAGGACAGCTTGACCCAATTAACCAGCAAGAAGATTCAGAGTTGAACTACAAACGGTCATGGAAGAGTGGTGGGAAATGAGGTGCAGAGTTAGGCAGGGCCATCATGCAGGATCTAGAGGACCAGGACCATGGTAAGAAGTTTGAGTTTATATTAAGAAGATGGGAGCCACTGGCTTTCAAGCAGGGTATAACACCATGGTCTCATTTGTTTTTCAAACGATCACTGGTTCTGAGTGGAAGAGAGGTTGGCGTGAGGCAAGAATAAAATCAGCTGGACTAGTAAGGAAGATTACAGCCTTCTCGTGAGAGAAGTTGATGGCATGTCCCCTTATCCCAGAAGTTTTATTATGCATATAATTCTCTTCACAATTAGGTCCCAGGCCCCAGGCCTCAGGGCCCACAGAAGCACTCAGGTGGGACAGATGAAGGAGAGGAGTAGGTCCACCTCATTCTGGACAATGAGCTTCCCCGGGTGAATGTTGTCCGGCAGGGCCAGGCTGGAGGTCATTTCCCAGGCGTCCACAAAGGCCACACGGAGACCAGAAAAGGCAGCTCGAAGGAGCCGGTTCACCTGGAGGGTGAACCAGTCGCTGCCATACACGGATTTGTAGCCAGTGTTGGCCAATTTGATGACCACAAGAGTACTGGGTTCCCGGGCCAGCAGGGCTGTCACAGCGGCCCGAATCCCTGCCAGGCGTCGCACAAAGATGGATGGAGGGAAGGTGGTGAAGTGGGCTCCCAAGCCCAGCACCACCACGGTGTGGGGACCCCCAGCCAGGCCTGCCAGCTCCCTGACCACTGAGTGCAGGGAGGCCACTGGTGTGCGGAGAGAGCGCAGGGGCCAGCTGTGAGCCCGCCAGTGCAGCACTATGCCCCGAGTAGTGTCCACGGCCATCAGGGGCCCTGAATGATATATAGCATGTAGATCCACCGGCTTCAGGGCTGTTGGGATGAGAGAGTAGGAGCCACGAGTTAATAGCTATAGTTCCTCATTTTAAAATGCTCTAGCAGGGGGCCGGGGATTTAGCTCAGTGGTTTGGCTGCCTGCTGCACAAGTGAGAGGACCTGAGTTCGATCCCTGGTACCAAAAAAAAAAAAAATTTTGATGCATAAAATAAAAAGGTGGCCACTGCAAAAGAATTTCTATTGCGCCAAGGATTTAGCTCAGTGGTTCTGGCGCCTGCTATGCAAGCACAAGGTCCCGAGTTCGATCCCTGGTACCAAAAAAAAAACAAAACAATAAAATGCTCTAGCAGGGCCAGGGATTTAGCTCAGTGGTTCTGGCACCTGCCTCACAAGCACAAGGTCCTGAGTTTGATCTCTGGTACCAAAAAAAAAAATGCTCTAGCGTTTTTCTTAGCATATGAGTATCTTTCTTAGCATATGAGTATCCTGTGACCAGCTGGTCTTCTCTCTCTAATCAGTGGTAATGCCAGTGGCCTAGTTCCCCAGTGTGAAGGCTTATTCTTGGTTCTCAGCCTCCCGGTCTGTAGAATTGGGTCTCATTGATTTTCCTGTGGGAATTCTCTCCTTTCTTAGTTGTCACTCTTTGCAGTCTTTTGTCTGAGCTCTCCAACTTGGATTCACCCATTGGCTTCCTTCAGTCACCCCTGGATGAAGATTTACCCCAAGCCAGAAACTCAGGCTCATCACGTTTATTCCTTGTGCTGTGGTGGCCAGCCTAGGAGGCACCTGAGATCCAGCCGGTCCACTTACTAGACGAGGCCCTCTCTTTGCAGAGTTCCTGCATGCATGTCTTGCCATGTGTTGCAAGGTCACACTGGCCCCAAGGGGAATGTTTTTCTGATTCACAGAAAGGTATATCACACAGAGAGGCTCTGGTTTTGCCAGCCTTCTGTCCATCTTTAGAAACATCTCTTGCTTGGGGAAATAATCTAGTCCACCTTACCACAAGTAGAATAGTCCCAAAGTGATTCTACTAGGTTACTTGGTTTTTGTTTTTGAGACAGGGCTTCACTATGTAGTTCAGAATGGCCTTAAACTCACTGTGTAGTGTAGACTGGCCTCAAATTCATGGCAATCCTCCTGCCTCAGCCTCTCAAGGGGACTCCTACGCCTGGCTCTACCAGCTTCCTTGGCATTGCCTCAATACTGAAATAGCTGGGACTGGGTCTCCCCCTTCCTACCAGAAGGAGGAGCTGCATCCAAGAAAACACTGCTGGGAAACGCGAGGCTTCAGTCTCTTGAAAAGAGGGTAGACAACATCCCAAGCCCCAGCATGGGGCAGCTGGTATTTTCAGACAACTCTTGTAAACGGACGCCCACCTCTAGACTGTTTCACACTGGGAAACCCCCCATAAGGCTGTTTTCACACTTGTAGGAAAGAAGGGAGAGCAATGTGGAGGGGATTCCCCTCTATAAGAATACAGACTCACCCTGTGGGTCCCACACACTACTCTCTGTGGGATAATGGGAGGACAGATGAGGATAAGGAGGAAGCTTGCATGGGTGCTTATATTCTTTCTTTTCTTGTTCATCCTCAATGCTCATGTTACCCCTTTTCCCAATAAGCTCTATTCCTTAATCCATGCTATGCCACATTGTGAGATTTGCCCTAAACCCTGGTGTATGAGAGGTAGAAACTCAGATGACACTCAGCTTGTAGGACACTCTCACCACTTTATCTTTTGCCCCCAGAGGAATAAATATCAAAACCCTGTCTGAAGCTCAGCTGTCTCATTTCAACTTCAGTCCTGTGTCTTCATATACCTCGTTCACACATTCCCTTAGAAGCCCCCTACCACCTCTTAATCCAGTCTGAAGGAGTATAAAGGAGACACACTGTCTTCTTCCACTCATTTGCCCTTGCTCCAATCCAATCGCAGTGACTCCATTTGAATCTATTCTATGGTTATCCAGAGTCATTCAGTCACCTCCATTCATTCTAGAACCAATCAGTCAGCACTCACCATCGGTTCCCCCAGCATCTTCCTTTACTGTGGACACTTTCTTTACCAATTTTAGCCTCACTTTACATTGTCTTATAACTAGGCTTTGGTCTTTCTTTTTTTTTATCCAATGCAATCTGCCCAACATGAAAATGCTGCTTTAAAACATTAACCCCTCAATCTTGATTTCTCTAGATTCTCCTTTAAATCACAGTATCGGGCTGGGGATTTAGCTCAGTGGTTCCACCGCCTGCCTTGAAAGCTCAAGGTCCCGAGTTTCAATCCCTGGTACAAAAAAAAAAAAAAAAAATCGCAGTTTCCCCCAAACAAAGCCTCAGTTCCAGCCACGGTTGTATGTATACCTGCTGTCTTGTAATTATTATTATTATTTTTTTTTTTTTTTGGTACCGGGGATCGAACTCCAGTCCTTGCGCTTGCGCAGCAGGCAGCGAAACCACTGAGCTAAATCCCCGGCCCCTGCTGTCTCATAATTATGAGCCCCCTAGTCACATACTTCATGGTTGAGATTATGCATACTCTGAGCACCTTGTTTTCCAGCCCCTCCCAGTCCCAAACCTAGGCACCCTGTCCTTTCATGTCACTGTCATGAAATCAAGACATTCTGCTCCATTGATATAATTTTCTGCCTTCTTTCAGCCTTGGTTCTCCTCTTAGTTGTTCTACTGGGGGAGCAGAATACTCCCAATACTCACAGGGCACGGTGTCACGCAGATACTCCCACCACTGCCGAAGTGTGGAGTCCCCCATCATGTGGACGATGCGGCCGGCCAGGCAGCCCAGGATGCTGTCAGTGGTGGGGAAGGAGCGGCTGAAGCAGGCCAGAGAGTGCCACACGTTTCGGTGGTAGAAGCCAGAGGGCTTTGGGGCTGGGATCCCAGGGTAGCATGGTCGTTCAGGAGACAGAACTGCAACAGAGCAAGCATTGGGTGCACAAGAGGCTGTTCAGGCCATGAAATGAATTCTGCCCATTCTTCAAGGCCCAGCGCCACTTACCCAGCTTCCTGTTCTTTTCCTGAGACACTCGGACTGTGCCAATACC
This sequence comes from Heterocephalus glaber, assembly GCF_000247695.1. Next base: position 16,865,857 of record NW_004624740.1, on the reverse strand, counting down.
CTGAGGGAGGACCTTGTCTGTCAGATTCCTAAAGAGAAACCAATCGGTGAAACTGGAAGTGTGTGAGGGGAAGAACTCTTAGACTAAGGCAAAATAGGGGTTCTTGGAAGAAAGGAGGTTCTCAAACTCAAAGTTTCTTTTCTAGCATCAGGAACCTTGAAGATAGGACTTGGGAACAGGAGAGGGGTTTGGAAGCTACTGTTGAAGCATCTATTTCCTTGCCTCAGGGCAAGGAGTGCAGAAAGCAGGATTATTTAAAAGTATATCCAGGAAGCCAAGTGCAGTGGCACACGCCTGAAATCCCAGCACTTGGGAGGCTGAGGCAGGAGGATTGGCATGAATTTGAGGCCAACCTGGGCTATACAGTGAGTTCAAGGCCAGCCTTCACTGCATAGCAAGGACTTAGGTTTTACGTAGGTAGGATGAGGTCAACAGTTCAGAAGGTAATTCTTATTGAAAAGATAGTTTGTGATTCATAGTTCCTAAGAGGAAGGGGCAGTGCATGCCAAACAGGGCAACAGAGGAAGCACTGGGGTCAGGCTCGAGGCAGGAGGAGCAGAGGAAAAAGCATGGGCAAAGACTTTATTACAGTCTTTTTCTGGGAGGAGACAGGTTAAGCAGCTAAGAAGGTCTAAGATTGGCTAGTTTGAATAATTTTAGTGTTCTGGGCTAAAGAAGTGTCCTTTACTTATCAGGCACCCAGTCCTAGGGTGATTCAAAGCAGAGAGATGCTGTTCAGGGATGTAAGAACCTGATAAAAGGAGGTGGTGGGTGGTATGGATTCAGGATTGGGTGGCATGACAAAGACATGCTCCAAGGTAAATTGTTTGCTACTTCCAGGAGTTAGCTAACCTTGGGAGAGACAGTTCCTCCCAGGTCTACAAGGCTCCAGGATTTCAAAGCATTATAAAAGATAGAAAAGAAACACAGCCAGGCTTGGTAGTGCACACCTGTAATCCCAGCACTTGTGAGGCGAGGCAGGAGGAGTGCTATGAGTTTGAAGCTAGCCTGAGCTACATGGTGAGTTCAAGGGCAGCCTGAACTAGTGAGACCGTGTCTCAATATGACAACAAAAATCCATACACGCAATACAAAAAAAGATGCCTGGAGCCTTTTGTAAGAAGTCTTAACTCTCCTCTTGATGTTAAGTCCACTCCAGCTAAGTCTCCTCCCTCTCCACTTCACTCTCTTGGTTGCTTTTTTGGGGTTTTTTGGTACTGGGGATCGAACTTGGGTCCTTGCGCTTGAGAGGCAGGCAGCAGAACCACTGAGCTAAATCCCGGGTCCTTGGTTGTTTTTTTTAAAAATGACTCCTTTATTTGGAGCACATAGGTTCAGTCCTTCCTCCTCTTTTTAAATTGCATTTGTTCCTTTGGTGGTTTCACTCAGCCTCCTGACTTTATCTTCCACATTTATCTCTCTAGGTCAGCCTTCTCTGCCTAATTCCAGATTTTTGTATCTAAATGTCTGCTCAGCACCTCTGCACAACATCTAATACACATGATTAAAATAAGACTCCTCATCTCCACGCCCACCTGCCTCACCTATAGCTTGCCCCATTTTGGCTGATGGCAACTCCATCCTTCCAGGTAGAAAGATGCAACCATCTGTAAGTTCTAAATCCTTCTTCCTCCTCTCTTTCTGACACATTCCACATTCTGTCTCAGATAATTCAGTGGTCTCTGCCTTTAGAATATATCTGCAAAAAGACCACTTTAAATATACCTCTACTACTGCAACTTGAGTCCAAGGCATCTCATTTCTTGCCTAATTACTGAGGAACCTCCAACCTTTCAGTCTCCCTGCTTCTTCCTTAACCTGCCACTATCACACTCACTTCTAATTTTTCCTCCTGTTTTTTGCTCCCAGTACTGGGGATTGAACACAGGGTGTTTGCTTTGAGCTATATCCTCAGCCTGTTAAAAATTTCTTTTTTAAAGGAAAGGAAAAATTATGAGAAAGGAAAAAAAAATGGAAACAAAGTCTATGTAAATAGGGAAGGGTGGTGGGGGTGAAGGGTGCATAGGTAATGGGGAAAAAAATAAGAACTAAGATACATCATGTGCAGGTACAAACACCCAATGATAAATGTAAATGTATACCTAAAATGTACCAATTAGTATATAAATTTTAAAAATTTCTTTTTTAAATTTTGAGAGACAGCCTCACTGCATCACTGATTTGCTCAGGCTGAGTTAGAATTTGCAATCCTCCTGCCTCAGCTTCTTAGTGTTGGAGTGTACCTTCACACCCAGAGTCTGTCTGTCTGCCTCTGTCTCTGTCTGTCTGTCTCTGTCTCCTTTGTATAATCATGTATAATCTTACATAGTCTCATATATAATCATATCTACTCTCATATATATTCTCCTAGAACCTCTGCTCTAAACCACATCCCCAACACATTTTTTTTTTTTTTTTGAGATAGTGTCTCACTGTTGCCCAGGTTGGGCCCAAACTTTAAATCCTTCTGCCTCAGCCTCTCAGAGTGCTGGGATTATAGATGTTTACCAGCACACCTGGCCCCTCCTTTATAT
>NW_004624740.1:16834796-16863223 GCF_000247695.1 Heterocephalus glaber | reverse complement strand
GGGAATCAAACTCAGGTCTTTGTGCTTGCAAGGCAGGCGGCAGAACCACTGAGCTAAATCCCCGGCTCCCCTCCTTTATATTTTTAAGCTTTCTATGTCACACATCTCTTAATATTCTACCTATCTAATTTACTTATTGTTATGCTTATTGTTTACCATCCCTTCCTCTTTTCATAAGGAAGCTTAGGAGATCCATAGGGAGATGCTATCCACCCAGAGCGCCCCCTCCAAAGCACACAGGCTTGGACAGTGGGTACTCTGAGGTGACCAATGTGGCAGAGGACTAAGGATGGATTCCAGGCGGTAGAGGTGGGTTCTTTTGCAGGCCAGAGGCAGGCCTTCCCTTTGCCACCTACTGAGCTGCAGAGGTCTTCAGAATTGGATTACAGTTGATGTGAAGAAAACAGCTGGCCTTGGGATCACAAATTCATGTCCAGGACACCTTCACCACCCGTGTGGATACCTGTTTACTGCCTATTAGCTGCGGCGGAATTGAGCCGCTTCCCCGCCCTTTCCTAGCGGCAGGGCCTCCAGCACCACGGACAGCGTCCTGAACAGCGTAGGGCGGGGTTCGGGGGCAACTCTGCTAAAATCATAAAAGCTAACAAAGCCCGCTACTTGCCATTCTGTTCTAAGCACTTTACATACACTAACTCATTTGTTTCCCACCATAACTCTACAACATGGATACTGTTATCATCCCCTTTTACAAACGAGAAAAGAAAAATAAAACCCTGAAGTGCAGAAAAGTTAAATTACTTAAACTTAAGTAATCAAGGGCCGGGGATTAGCTCAGCAGTTCCACCGCTTGCTTTGCAAGCGCAAGGACCCGAGTTCGATCCCCGGCACCAAAAAAAAAAAAAAAAAAAAAAAGTAATCAGAGATGACATAAATAGCAACTGACAAACAGTACCAGAGGAGCCAGGCTTCAGACCCAAGCAATCTAGCTCCAGGGACGCTGGGCTTTACCTCCACATGGCACGATGAGCAGCTCTGCATTAAACCATGATTTGTTTTCTATGGACCAGTGTAAAACATTGCACCGCATGTTTTAAAAAGCCATGTGGCTCCATGAAAACTTGAAGAAAGCAGGGATGCTATTATGTATAGCTAGTACTCAGCAAGAGCCCCAGTGTCTGAGTCATTATCCCATCACTGCAACACAATATCCAACACCCACAAATTGAAGGAGAAGAGGTTTACTTTGCCTCATGGTTTCAGCCCACAGTCAGCTAACTCCAAGGGAGGAAACGGATGGCAGAGGGGCGTAGTGGAGGAAAAGATGCTCAACCCATGGCAGCCAGGAGGCAGAGAGAGAGAAGAGGGGAGGGAGCTAGGATGAGAACTCACCTTTCCAAGTCACACCGCACCCACCCACCTCCAACCAGGCTCCACCTCCTACTGCAGCTACTGCACTCATTGGATGAATCATTGATGAGTACTGCACTCTCATGATCCAATCACCTTTCAAACACATGAGACTTCTGGGTCCATTTTAGATGAAACCAAAATGCCTGACATATATATTTGGTGCTCAGAAAGTGATTAATGCATAGGAAGAGATGAATTCTGAGCATAGGAGTTCAGTCAGAATAATCTGAGAGACCAGCAGTCAGGGGCTGAGGTAGGTGACTATCATGATACCAGGTTTCTTTCCTTCTCTTTCCTGGGAAATGAGTCTTCTTTATTTAAGAGTCTGAGAGTAAGGACTGACAAGTTAATCAATTCATCCTTTCTCTTCCCTAAAAGTTTCTCTCACTCAAATCATTGTCACAATATAAAAGGATGTCTATGCATCTGTAGAGTCACATCATACAAGTGTCAGGGTTTCTGATTTTAGGACACATGGGGAAAATGTGGAGTAGTGTTTCCCTGGGACCTGAGCAACGTTGCTGAGAGCATCGTAGTTTGGAATGATAATCTTGCTGGGTTCTGAGCCCTCCCAGCCCATCCTATGTAATAGAGGTAACTGTATGGTTTATAAAAGGCTACTTTTGTATCTTTGTAACATATGTGGCCCTCTAATGTGTAAGACTCCTCCTGCTGGAGTTTAAAGGAAAAGCCACTGGATATGGTGAAGCATGCCAAGGCTGAGGCAGGAGGATTGCAAGTTCCAGCCCAGCCTGGTCAACTCAGCAAGACTCTCTCAAAATTCAAATTTAAAAAAAAGAGCTGGAGATGTAGTTCAGTGTGAAGGTCTTGGATTCAATCCCCAGTACTGCAAATAAAAATAAATAAATAGGGCCGGGGATTTAGCACAGTGGTTCCACAGCCTGCCTTGTAAGCACAAGGTCCGGAGTTCAATCCCCAGTATAAATAAATAGATAGATAGATAGATAGATAGATAGATAGATAGATAGATAAATGCCAAGTGACAATTGTGTAGATTCTGGGTTTCTTACCATGCCAACAGGGCATCTTCATGTGGTGTGGTCACATTCCAGTAATGTCCAGCTGAATGTCCTACCAGTGAGTCACAGGGCAGGGTAAGGGGCCTGGCACAGAACCACAGTTCACCAGAATCTTCATCCTTGTAGTAACAGATAGCTTCCTCCTCCCCAGTCAACAGAGGGTTCACGTTGCAAGTCACATTTTCTTCGGATCCTGTGGGTCCCCGGAAATAGCCTATAAAATCAACTGTGGCCCCTTCTTCTCTCCAGATTCTCTGAAGAACCCCAACTGCCTCACTGGAGTGGATCAGCCTCACTTGGAACTGGGCCCTCCCAGCCCAAAGCAGGGGAAAGGATAAGAGGTATGTGCCATTCTCCAGATCCTGGACATCCCCGGGGACTCCTGCACTCACATAGGGACCCAGCAGCTGTGCCCGAAACAGATCTCCACCATGGGTCTTGGGTCTGCCCCAGTGGTCCCTGGCCACAAGGACAGCCTCCAGGTAGCCTCCCAGGGTGTAGCTAGCCTGGGCAGGACCCCTCAGGTGGTAGGTGGAGGTCTGGGGGCTGGTGGAGGCCAAAATGTCCCCTCTATCTCCTGGAGTCAGAGGCCAGGACAGAAGATGAGTCAGGTTGGCAAGTGCCCTGGAGAGAAAGCTGGAGGATTTGTGTGCCAGACGCAGTCTTGGGGGCCGAGGGATGGTGCTGTCAGGCCAGGAAACCCTGAAGTACAAGACCTGTGGGTAGAGAAAAAGGAACTTGTCAGTGGTGTGTGACACTTCATTTTCCTTCTAGGACAGAGATTTCAGTACACCAAGCTTAGTTGTCTTTTGCTGGGTGGTCATGCCTGCCTTATGCTGCCTCTGACCCGAAGTCTGGAGTCTCAGCAGATACCACACACATCTGCAGACCCCACCTCATGTTTGAAACCATGTCTGTGGGTTTTGCTAAATCCCACAGAGAACAAACAGCTCCTTCTAGTCCTTACTGGCTTTTGCCCCACCACCTGGACACATCCTTGCTACCACCAGAGGGGCATCTAGGCTTGGCTCCAACCCTCTAGCCTCTCACTCCACCCTTTACAAGTCCTCTCTCTGGACTCTAAAACCAGAGGAGACCCCTTTCCCCTAGATTCAGAACAAGGAGTTTGTGTACACACAGGAAGAGCCAGAGGCCCTCAGGGAGTAGGCAGTGGAATTAGGCACCTGGGAGTCCCAGGTTTCCCTGCACAAAGGACAGAGTCAAAAGAAGACTGACTGCCCTACCCCAAAGGGAAAAGCTGCATAAAAGCACAGATTAAAGAGAGAGTCTGGAATGGAGCAGGCTCTGATTCCTGCTCTCTCCAGCTCCCAGCAAATCTCCAAGTGTCAGGTAAGCGAAATATGGGAAATGTCTCCACATGGCTCAAAGTCACAAAATAAATGCTCAGCAGTTCCTCCCAGGGAAGAAAATTAGTCCAGTTTTAGGGTCTGTAGTATTGTCTGTCTTTTATTTTGCACTTTTTAAAAATATTGGGTTTCTCATATAAGAGAAGCCATGTGATATTAAAACTATATCTTATTGGGCCAGGGATTTAGCTCAGTGGTTCTGGCGCCTGCCTGGCAAGTGCAAGGTACTGAGTTCGAGCCCCGGTACCAAAAAACCAAAAAACTGTCTTATTTACTTTACTTAACATTATGTTCCCAAGATGCACCCATTTTCTTACAAATGACACAAATTTATCATTCTTTATGGCAGTGCATTACTCCACTGTGTATAAATACCACATTTTCTTTATCCATTCATCTATTGGTAGACATACAGGCTGCTGAATTCTCCTGCTTTAAGCGTGAGATGCTTTTATCACTGTAATATTTTGTCTTTTACTCTTTTGGAAAGATCCCTAGAGGAAGAATACCTGGGTCAAATGGAATTTCTACTTTTAGTTTTTTGAGAACTCTCCATACTGATTGCCATAGTACTTGTACCAGTTTACATTTCCACCAACAATGAAGGATTCCTTTTCCCTGCAGCCTCTCCAGCATTTGCTATTATTTGATTTCTTGATGATGGTCTTTCTTTCTGGAGTGAGATGGCATATCAGTCTTGTTATTTGCATTTCTCAAATGGCCAGCAATGTTGAATATTTCTTCATATATTTATTGACCATGTATACCTCTTCATCTGAGAAGTGTCTACTCATTTCAGATGCCCTATTGCATCTTTAAATTTGAGGGGTTTAATTTTTTTGAGTTCTTTATATATTCTAGATATTACTCCTTTGTCCCAAGAGCAGCTGGCAAAATTTTCCCACTGTACAGGCTGTCTCTTCACTCTGTTGGTAGTTTACTTAGGTGTGCAAATGCTTTTTAAGATGATGTGATTCAATTTGCTGATTTTTGGTATTATTTCTTGTGCAACCAGGTTTCTCTTTTCTCATTCTCTTTCTAAGAGTTTGTGCCACTATAACACTTCTATTCGGGATTACAAGCAGGAACATGAAGAATTTCCCAAGGGAAAAGTAACAAGTTTTGAGGGTGGATAGAGCTAACTAGAAAGAAGAATACTCACCCAGATTGCAGTGACTAACCCCACAACCACAATCTTGCGCCACTTGACCTGTGTGATGGATGAGCTTTTGGAATTCTGAAGTTGTTTATTAGACATCTGGCATGTGATCAAGATCCTAGGGAAAGAATTTTTTAAATCCAAGAATCAATAATAAATCATCAAATAGCATTTATATATCAATAATGACAGTGTCTGAAATTTCCAATTGCATGATTAAATAATTCAGAACTATACTCACCAGCATGATCCAGACTTTGACTGGACAAAGAACATCCAGCCCTTGCCAGAACCTGTTAGAGATCCTGATAATTGATTCTGCAAGTTTCTGGGCACCTAAGGATCCCTGAGTCTTTTTTTTTTTTGGTACCTGGGATCGAACTCAGGACATTGTGCTAGGATCCCTGAGTCTTGAACTCTGGTCTTTGATGTCATCAGCCTCCCCCCAAGGGGCAGCTTCCTTTCCACAGGACATGGTGTTGGCCCAAAACTGCTGGGCCAACATCAAACAGCAAGGGCTTGAACAAATGAAGGGGGTGGAAGAAATGGCAGTCATCGTGTCCTCTTGAACAATTGGTTCTCTTCCCAGCTGTTTCCTCAAGGACTGTGAGGTTCAGGAATGCTTCTAGAACCCTCTGTGCCTCACCAGCTCCTCAACAGTGTGCTTCTACATCTCTACTTTCAGTACCTCTCCAGGCTCACTGTTTCCTTCCCATCTCAGTCCTTTTCTTCTCTTCCAACCACTCCACATTTGTGAGACCCATCATATTTCCCCAAGATCATTAATGAGAGTTCATCTCCTAACATGTTGCTTCTTTGTGAGTTAATAGCCACTGAACATATTTTATATGTGTGATATTCTGTGAATATGCAAGGGAAGGTTATCAACATAACAATGCAGTGGAATGGAGTTAAGACTACTCATGTGTGGATGCTACCACAGAATGCCCCACAGGCAGATAAAAATCTAGCCCTGAAAGGACTATATCAGCCCCTAGGAGTCAGGGGTGTGTCAAATGCCACTGCTTTGAAAGTCAGTTATGAAAGGATGTTCCCTGAGATCTGAAACTGAAAATGAATGGGAGAAAATGACTCTGGAAAGTTTGAACTATGCAAACACTTTTATATAGGGAGAGGACAATTCAGCACCCAGAGGCCAGGTCATCATGACCATCTAATGGATACAAGAAGCAGAACGTGGGCTGAGGATGATGACGTGAGCCTATAGTCTCAGCCACTAAGGAGACTGAGGCAGGAGGATTGCTTGAGCCCAAGAGTTTGATGCTAGCCTGGGCAACATAGCAAGATCCTGAATGAAAAAAAAAGAGGAAGAAAGACAGAAAGGAGGGGAAGGAAGGAAGGAAGGAAGGAAACAATAAAGAAAGGAAGAAAAAGGGAAAAAAGAAGAGTACTCCATTTGCCTGGAGTTGTAGCTCAGTCATACCATACATGTTAGCATGAGGGGAAAAAGCAGCAGAATGTGTCCTTAGGTCAGAGAATGGGGTGCAGAAGAGGTCTTCATTGCCTTTACCAAAAAGCTTCATTTTAAGGGGTTTTGTATTTTTCCCTGGTTCTTTAATCTGCTATTTTTTTCCACAGTAGGCAACCACTAACATTGCAATCACAGTTACTAGGATCAAACCACAGTTAGAAGAAGAAAAACAAAATAAATGTAAATAAAGTAAAAGGAATGATAGAATACAGAAGAGAGCAAAAATAATAAAATAGAAAACAAACACAAAATAGCGACAATTGAGAAAGCAAAACATTGGTAATTATAAATACTAATCAAGCTGTTAAACTTTAGGTGAGGTTAATCAAGCAAATATTTTAAAAAAGGTACTACAAGGGCCAGGGATATAGCTCAGTGGTGCCACGCCTGTCTGGCAAGTGCAAGGTCCTGAGTTCTCAGTACCAAAAAAAAGAAAAAAAAGGTACTACAAAGCTACTGTGATTAAAAAACAAAACAAAACAGCATGATACTGGCAAAAAACACACACACAAAAAACAGACTTGAGGATCAATGGAACAGATCAGAAGATGCAGCAAAAACTCCAAACACACTCAGCCACCTTATCTGTGTCAAAGGGGCCAAATGCCTTCACTGGAAGAAAGACAGCCTCTTTAATAAATGGAAAAACCAGATTCCCACATGCTGAAGACTAAAAGTAAACCCATGTCTCTCACCATGCACTAAACTAAAATCAAAATGGATCAAAGATATAAATATTAAAACAGAAACAATCTGCTGGAAGAGAAACTATGTAAAACTCTTGAAGACATAGGTGTAGCCAAAGACTTTATGAACAAAACCCCCATTGCATGGAGAATATTACAAAGAATCAAGAACTGGGCTCTTGACTTATTAAAAAGCTTTTGCACAGTAAAAGAAATCATCAGTAGAGGGCCAGGGATTTAGCTCAATGGTTCTGCCGCCTGCCTTGCAAGTACAAGGACCCGACTTCAATCCCCAGTACCAAAAACAAACAAACAAACAAAAAAGAAATCATCAGTAAAGAGACAATCCACAGAGTGGAAAAAAAATTTTTTCCAGCTATTCCTCAGACAAAGGACTAATATTTAGAATATATAAAGAACCCAAAAAATTAGACCCTCCAAATTTAAAGACCCAATCAAAAAATGGGCATCTAAAATGAATAGACACTTCTCAGACGAAAAAGTAGAAATGATAAATAAATATATGAAAAAATGTTCAACATCACTGGTCATTCGAGAGATGCAAAGTAAAACAACACTGGGATTCCATCTCACTCCAAAAAAAACAGCTATTATCAAGAAATCAACCAATAACAAATGCTAGCAGGTCTGTGGGGGAAAAGGAACACTTTTCCACTATTGGTGGGAGTGTAAACTGGCACCATCACTGTGGAAATCAGTGTGGAGAATCCTCAAAAAACTAAAACTAGAGGTTCCATTTAACCCAGCTATTTCCCTTTTTTGGTATCTTCCTGAAATAATTTAAAACATCATACCATAGCGATATATGCACACCCATGTTTATAGCAGCACAATTTGTAATAGCTAAATCTTGGAAACAGCTCAAATGCCAACAACAGATGAATGGATAAAGAAGATGTGGGGTTTTTTTTTATACAATAGAGTATGACTCACCCATAAAGAAAGAAAAACTTGAGACATTTTTAGGTAAATGGATGCAGGTTGAAACCATAATCTTAAATGAAATAAATGTAGCACATATGTGTAAATATCAAATTGTTTCTCTGGTGTGAGAAACTGAAAGTGTAAATAAGGACCAAAATATGTACTAGATATTATGAATTAGCAAGAAAATGCTCACATGAGAAGGGGAACTAGGGAGGGGAGGAGGAAAGGAAGGGAAAGGAAAAAATAAATGAAAAAAGTGGAAACAAAGCTTTTGTATATAAGGAGGGGAAGAAAGGTTGAAGGGAGGGAGGGTAGGGGAATGGGAAAAAAGAGGAATTAAGATATATCATGTACAGGTACAAATTCCCTATGATGAATGTGATCATTATGTATACTAAAATGTACCAATAAACTTAATGAAAAAGGTACATCATGCCATATCTTATAGATACTGAAACAAAATAAGATGATGTTATAAGTAACTTTATGCCAATTAAATTGAAAATTTAAGTAAAACAGACACATGCTTCTAAAAAGTCTTATCTAAATGAATATAAGGAGAAAGAAAAACCCAAATAATCCTAACATTTTAAAAATAAACTGAATCTATAATTTAAAACCTTCTGCCAAAGAAAACACTGGGCACAAATGGCTTCCCCCAGTGAATCGTTCAAACATTTAAAACTTTACATGAAGTACTAAACTTCTGCCACAGAATAGAAAAAGAAGGCGTTGTCTCAACTCATTGGAAGACCTCATGATTCTAATTCTAAAACTTAAAAAGGACAATTAAGGAAAATTACAGGCCTACATCTCTCATAGACGCAGTTGGAAAATTACTATGTCAGTAAGTGAATAATTTTGAGTGAAAGAAACCAGTTATTCAAGCAGTGTTTAATCAGTGTTGTTAGAAGTCCAGGATAGGAGACTTTTGGTTTCAACTCTGATACACAAAGAGCCTGGAAACCATCACACCCATCCTCACAACAAGAAGCCTGGATAAATTGCAAGCCAGCAGCTTTTCTTAGATCCATCAGAGAACTGAGGCCAAAGGGCAAACTGTCACCCTGAAAATATTTACAGAAAGGCAAATGCAAAGAATCACAGCTTATCTGGATCAGAAGTTGCTGGAGCCAGAACTGGCACAAACATTTGAAAAGTAATTGATAAATCACTGGAGGCTGAACCAGACTGGCTAAAACTCCCCAGGGTCCAGTCTCAAGGAATCTCCTACACTTTTTTGAGTTTTCTTTCCATAAACCATACCAAGTTCTCACATCACAGGAAAAACAAAACAAAAACTTATGATTCAGGTGGAAGGAGAGGGAAAAGAACCATTTTCAAATATACCTACAACATTCATTCCTCAGTATCAAACACCTGTCCTTAAGAGAAACTATTTTAGCAGAGCTTTACCTGACAGAAAAAGAGTGGTTGGGGCCGGGGGTTTAGCTCAGTGCTGCCGCCGCCTGCCTCACAAGTGGAAGGCCCCGAGTTCGATCCCCAGTACCAAAAAAAAAAAGAGGGGTTAGATATTTTGAGTCCCTTGTCATTTGCCTGTCTCATGTAACAGTGGACAAAAGCCTAATAAATACATCTGAAGGCCACAGCCCAGGGACTCAAGCTCACTTTAAAAAAAAAAAAGAGACTTAATAATTACAGAGTTCAGATTACAGATTTCTTTATCACTGTCCACATGTTGACACCACATCAACAAGACCCTATTATAATAGCAGTGGATTGGGCTGGGGATTTAGCTCAGTGGTGCCACTGCCTGCCTCTCAAGCGCAAGGTCCGGAGTTCAATTCCCAGAGCCAAAATAATAATAATGGTAATAATAGCAATAATAATAATAATAATAATAATAATAGCAGTGGATCATGGCTACGAGAGAACAATTTTCCTATTTTACAGCAGTGAACAACTGGAATTTGAAATTTAAAAATACACTACTACTTATGTTAGCACTAAAAATTGGAGAAATACATAGATATAAATCTAATAAAATTTAAAAAATCTAATAAAATAAGCACAGGATCTGTCTTAGTTACTTTTCTCACTGCCAGGACAAAAAATATCTGACATTCAAAGTTAAAAGAGGAAAGGTTGGGCCTGGGATTTAGCTCAGTGGTTCTGCTGCCTGCCTCGCAAACGCAAGGACTGGAGTTCAATCTCCGGTACCAAAAAAAAAAAAGAGGAAAGGTTTATTTAGCTCAGTTTGTAGAGGTTTCATTTCATAGTTGGCTGGCTCTAAGGCAGGGTGGCATGGGAGAGGGCCACTGCAGAGGAAAAACAGTTCAAGGCAGACAGAAGGCAGCAAGCTATAAATGACAGTGACACTCTTTCTGTCCCTTATATTTTATCCAGGCTACCTGCACTTGGGATGGGTAGCACTCACACCCAGGGTGGGGCACCCTTAATCCTATCCAGAACTATGCTAAACCAATCAGTGGACTGATTTAGTAATCACACACACTCGATCCCAGCATCACACACTCCAGATCCAGCCACCTCTGAAAAGCCCCACCTATTACTGAATGAGGCTTTGGGGACACATCTAGACACAAGCCATAACAGGATCCATATGAAGCGAACTACAAAAACGTGATGAAGGAAACCAAAGTTTAAATAAATGGAAAGATAGCCTATGTTCATAGATTGGGAGACATTCATATTGCTAAAACATCTATGCTATCCAAAATGACCCACAGATACAATGTAATCCTTATCAAAATTTTGATGGCATTTCCCCCTCAAGAATAGAAAGAACAATCCTAACATTTGTATGGATTCACAAAAGCTCCTTAATAGCTAAAACCAACTTGGGAAAGAAGAACAAAGTTTGAGGCAACATACTTCATGATAGCAAAATGTAATACAAAGTAATTAAAATGGTTTGGTTCTGGCATAAAGTCAGACACACAGACCACTGGAACAGAATACAGAGCCCAGAAATAAACCCACACATAAATTTTAGACTGGAGTGCCAAAGCACACAATGGGAAAGGATAGACTCGTCTACAAACATTTTTAGTAAAACTGGATATCCACATTAAAAGGAATGAAGCTGGGACCTTATCTTACATTATACACATACACACATACAAAATCCTCAAAATGGATTAAAGACATAAGGATAAGACTGAATCCATAAAACTCCTAGAAGAACGTGTTGAGACAAAAACTCATGACGTTTGTCTTGGCAATGATTTTTTAAGGTATGAAACCAAAAGCACAAGAAACAAACACGAAAACAGACAAGTGGAACTACATCAAATTGAAAAGCTTCTCCAAAGAAAAAGTAGCTATCGTTGGAGGGAAGAAAGATGGCGATGCGGAGAGTACCAGCAACACAACTCCAAGATAAAAGTGCCCAGGGTCTGGAAATCAACAGTCTCAGGAGGAAATAGAACGAGTGGAGGATACACAAGAACCACAAGGGAACTGACAGAGAAGAAAACAGGATCCATTAGTACAGAAAAAATAGCTCACCGATGCAGACTGGAGAATGTGAAATGTGGGGGGAAGCAGCGAAAACAATTTTGTTGCACAATGCAAAATGGAAGAATTTTGTGTAATCTGAGGCAGCAATGAGAACACGAGACAATGTTTCCTGAGTGGCCCCTCCCAGAAATCAACAGTTAGTGAGTCAGCAGGAAGGCCGTCTCCACACGCAGCTACAGGGAGCCGCGGTGAGAGAGTGGGGTCGACATCTTAATTCAAAAAGCTTGGGGCTTGAAGTCTGAATAGCCCCAGGGCCGCTTCACTGCCTACGCACTGGAGTGGAAGGAAGGTAGAGTTCCCTCACAGTAGTGTGCCCACAGCTGGGCAGCAGACTTGGGGAAACACTGCTGAGAAGCGGGGCTGGGACTACCCAGATTATCCCTAGCCACTAAGGACCAGAGGCGTCCCCCTGCTCTGCAACCGACCGGAGTGCAGGATGGGCAAGCACTTTGGCCGGCAACAGGAAAGGGACACTTCCGCCCTGTCCTAAGACCAGCAGCACAAGTAGGCAAGGAACCTTAGCCAGTCGTTGGACAAGGGTGCACCCCCCAATCATTGCTTGTGAAATTAATCAGCGGTGTGGAACTGACCGAGCCACAAGGTCCAGGAGGGGCTGTGCAGCGACCTAGGAGCAGCCTCTTTGGGCTGGTTCCACCAGAGGGCACCATAACAGCAAGGGAGAACCGCGTGGAGCCAGGCTCGGTGGGGAGATCTGGGCAAGCTGCCCTACCGTATGTGGAAAGTTGCTGGCTGAAGGACAGCCACGGCCCCCACATCTGGAGGCCAAAATCAGCCCTGTACTCAGCACTAACTGCATTCTTAGGCCGGGGATTTAGCTCAGTGGTTCCGGCGCCTGGCTAGCAAGCACAAGGTCCCGAGTTCGATCCCTGGTACCAAAAAAACCCAAAACCAAAACAAAACCAAAAACCAAAAAAGAAAAAAACCAACCAACCCCAAAAAGAGAAATGGAAACTGCATTCTTAGCAGGGTTACATAGCACACTTCTGGGCTCTTTTGGGAACACTAACAGAGCTGTGGATACTATCGGAATTTTAGGGTTTGTTTATTTGCTTGATTTGCTTTCCTTCATCTGTCTGGATGGGTTTTTTGTTTTTTGGTTGTTACTAAGGTTTTTTACCTTTATTTATGTTCTGTTCGATTCTTCTTTCTCGTTTTCCACAACTATCTCTCTTGATTTTATATTTTCATGTCTTTCTATTTCACTTCAATATTCTTTTGCTTACTCCTTCACTCTTTCTCTCCTTCCCTCTTCTCCAGTCTCCCGAAGTATTCATCCTGTGCCCTCCAGACTTGCTTCTACTTTATTTCTCTTCATTTATCTCTCTGTTTTGTCCCCTACCCCTCTTAAGTCCCGCCCACCCAAAGTAAAATCACTCTACTAAGGGAAAACTCATTGCATACAAGTTCCTGGTTTATGTTGGATTTTGTTATATAACGGTACAGCTTGCTTATATAGTTAAAGGTACCAAACTAACAGTTTGTCAGTTGCTAGGCTGTGCTTGATGATATTGTTATTGCTAACTGTATTACTTTAGGCAGGATTTCATACCTGTTGTAATCAATTATTCTCCCTTATATGACAACACTGTGATTGTCTAGGGTCAGAACCACCACCATAGGCCAGTACCAAATGACTGGGTGCTGAGCTAATTAGATAGCAACTTTGTACCCTTAACAAATTGGCAAGGTAGGATCGTGGGATAGACACAAAAACCAAGAATCGTCGGGGATTTAGCTCAGTGGTTCCGCCACCTGCCTCGCAAGTCCAAGGTCCCGAGTTCAATCTCCAGTAGCAAAATAAATAAATAAATAAAGCAAAATGGGTTTCTGTAGTGTAGTGGTTATCATGTTTGCCTCACACGAAAACCAAGAATCACCTACACCTAGAAGACATCTCTGAAGAATACACATTTCCTAGAGAAGCCTCAGTACTACTATAAGAATTCTACAAGCAACAACTCAGAAAACAAAATTAAAATTTTAAAAACTAGAAAATTGCAAGACACAGAAGCAAAATGCGGGCTGGGGATTTAGCTCAGTGGTTCCGTCACCTGCTTTGCAAGCACAAGGTCCCGAGTTCAATCCCCAGTACCAAAAAACAAAAAAAAAGAAAAAAGAAAAAAAGAAGCAAAATGCAACTCCAGACCTCTACCCCACCAAGGATAAATCCAGGGGACAATGAGATAAGAGGAAATCAGAAGCCACCTATCTGAACTTTCTGAAATGATAGCAGCAGAAGTGAAAAATCAAATAGATGAGGCTTTCAGGTAAAAAAAAAGAAATGACAATCAAAATGAAGGACATGCTCAATGAAGCTAGAGTAAGCACACATGAAAAATTAGAGGAGCTTAGGAAAATGATGGAGACCATGAATGTTCAACATAAGAAATGGAATCCATGGATGTGAGGGTGATCTAGCTGCAACATCTGTCACCCCATTGATTGCCAGGGTTGATTCAGCTGATCTGGCTGGCTAGGCAGGTGTCCCCTTCCTCCCTCACTGCTCCATGTGCGTCCCTCCCGAAGCTGTTTGCTCGGTCGAAGAGGACGACCACTCCAGATAGAGGAGGACCATTTCCTTGGTCAAGGGTATACGAGTAGCTGTGGTCCCCTGCTAGAACCTCCAAACAAGCTCTCAAGAAATGGAATCCATGAAACAGATTTAAACAGATATTCAGGAGATTAAAAACTCCCTACAGAGGCCCAGGGATTTAGCTCATTGGTTCTGCCGCCTGCCTTGAAAGTGGAGGGACCCAAGTTCCATCCCCGGTACCAAAAAAAAAAACAAAAACAAACAAACAAAAAACTCCATACAGGGCCAAGGAT
The DNA here is from genome assembly GCF_000247695.1 of Heterocephalus glaber. The sequence goes on along the minus strand of NW_004624740.1, from coordinate 16,848,809 downwards.
TTAGCTCAATGGCACTGTGTCTGCCTCACAAGTGCAAGGTTGTGAGTTTGATCCCCAGTACGAAAAAAAAAAAACCTCCATCCAAAGTATTTGCAATCCTTTAAGCCAAGGTGAGGCTAGAATATCAGGTCTAGAAGACATGAAAAGAAAGATTTCTTAAGATAGCAAGACACCATGTAAAACCAATCGAACAATTGTAAGATAATGCAAAGAAATATAAGATTGATTGGAGTCCACGAGAATGCCAGAGACAGTGCAAATGCCACACAAAAGCTGTTTGTGGAAGTAATAGCAGAAAACTCCTGAAACATGGAAAAAGAATTTGACATACAAATAAGTGAGGCATACAGAACTCCAAATAGTCATGGCCAAAATAAATCCACACCAAGGCATATAATAATCAAGATTCTAGAAATTCACCACAAGAATAGATATTAAAAGCTGTTAGAGAAAAAAAAGATCTATAAAGGAAAGCCCATCAGAATCACACAAACCCATAAGGGAAGAAGAGCCTGGAGTGAAGTATTTCAAGCCCTAAAAGAAAACAACCTCCAATGCAGTTTGATGTATCACACAAAAATATCTTTCAAAATCAATGGAGAAATAAAATAGTTCCATGACAAACAAATGCATGATCAACAAACCAGCTCTACAAAGTGTTCTGAAGGACATTTTAGAAAGGAAGAATGAAAGGGGCAGGGGATTTAGCTCAGTGGTGTTTCTGCCTGCCTCGCAAGTGCAAGGACCCGAGTTTGATCCCTGGTACCAAAACAAGAAAAAAAAGAGAGAGAGAATGAAAAATCACAATTTCAAGAATATCAATAGAAGGAAGCCACAAGGCAGGACAAGCAATTAAACAGAGAGGAAAGACAGGCAATAGCAGGAAAACAATATGACAAGGATAACCTAATACATATCAGCTATAACTATCAATGTAAATGGTCTCAATTCACCAATCAAAACAAACAGACTGGCAGAATAGATCAAGAAACAAGATCTAGCAATATGCTGCATACAGGAAACACATTTAACTCAAAAAGAAATTCATAGACTGAAGGTCAAAGAATAGAAAACAATGTTCCATGCAACAGGAACCCAGAAAAAAAGTAGGGGCAGCTATTCTATTTGCAGACAATGTGAGCTTCAAGCCAAGACTGATTAAAACAGACAAAGAAGGTCACTATATAGTTGTTAAGGGAAAACATCAAGAAGAAGAGATAACAATTATAAACATATATGCACCAAATATTGGTGCACCCAATTATATAAAACAAATATTAGCAGACATCAAAAATGTAATAAGCACAACACAATTATAATAGGGGACCTTAATAACCCACTGTCACAAATAGATCAGGGACCAAGGATTTAGCTCAGTGGTTTCGCCATCTGATGCGCAAGAGCAAGGACCCGAGTTTGATCCCCGGTACCAAAAAAAAAAAAAAAAATAGACAGATCAACTAGACAAAAAACCATCAAAGAAATATCAGACCTGAAACAAATTTGTGAACAAATGGACTTGGTAGATGTGTACAAACTGTTGCATCCCAGAACATCAGAATATACATTCTTCTTAGCTGCACATGGGACATTTTCCAAAATAAACCACATACTAGCCCATATAACATGCTTAGGTAAACTCAGAGGAATTAAAATTATCCCATGCATATTATCTGACCATAGTGCAATGAAATTGGAATCAATGGAAAAAGAAACCACAAAAACCCCATAAACACATAGAAATTAAATAACACCCTCCTGAACAACCAATGGGTCATAGAAGAAATTAAACAGAATCTACAATTAAATAGTAATACCCATACAATATACTGCAACTTATGGGGCACAATGAAAGCAGTCTTAAAAGAGAAATTTTAGCATTGAATTCTCACTCCAGGAAAAGAGAATGAGCACAAATAAATAATCTAATGTTGAACCTCAAGCTTCTAGAAAAAGAAGAACAAGTCATGCCCAAAGCTCGTATGAAGGAGGAAGTTATAAGGACCAAAGCAGAAATTAACACAATTGAGACTAAGAAAACAATACAAAGAATCAATGAATCGAAGAGTTGGTTCTTTGAAAGATTAAATAAACTCTATAAATCCTTAGCCAACCTTATAAAAAAAAGGAAAAGAAAAGATTCAAATTCATGCAATTAGGAATGACAAGGGTGAAATCACAACAGATCCTGTGGAGATCCAGAAGGTCATCAATACCTATTTCAAGACCCTATACTCTAATAAGATGGAAAAAACATAAGAAATGGACAGATTCCTAGATACATATGAATTACCAAAGCTGAATCATGAAGATATAAAAATTCTAAATACAATATCAGTAAATGAAATACAGTATCAGTAAATTCTCAATATCAGTAAAAGAAAATGAAAATATTATTTAAAAACTTACCAACAGGGCCCGGGGATTCAGCTCAGTGGTTTCGCCGCCTGCTGCACAAGCACAAGGACCCAAGTTTGATCCCCGGTACCAAAAAAAAACTTACCAACAAAGAAAAGCCCAGGTCCTGATGGTTTCACTGCTGAATTCTACAAGAAATTTAGAGATCTAATGCCAATTCTTCTCAAACTCTTCAATGAAATAGAAAGAGAAGCAATACTCCCAAAATCATTCCTGGAGGCAAGTATTACCCTGATAAAAAAAACGAGAGAAGGATCCAACCAAAAAAGAGAACTACAGGGCAATCTCCCTAATGAATATAGATGCAAAAATCCTCAATAAGATACTGGCAAACAGAATGCAGCAAATCATCAAGAAGATTATACATCATGCCAAAAACTTCACCACTGATTTAATGAACAAATTCAGTAGTATAGCTGGATACAAAATCAACACTCAAAAATCAGTAGCATTCCTGTACACTAATAACAATCTCATTGAGAGAGAAATTAGGGAAACAACAGCTTCCACAATAGAATTAAAGAAAAGGAAAGGAAAGAAAAGAAAAATTTAGAAATCAATCTAACAAAGGAAGTAAAAGACCTTTATATTGAAAACTACAGTACTCTGAAAAAGGAGATCAATGAAGATATCAGAAAATGGAAGGACTTCTCTTGTTCTTGGGTGAAAAGAACCAATATAGTAAAAATAGCCAACTTCCAAAATTGTTATACAGATTTAATGCCACCCCTATCAAAATTCCAACAACATATCTCACAGAATTAGAGAATACAATCCTAAAACTCATTCAGATCCAGAAGAGACCTGGAATAGCAAAGACAATTCTGGGCAACAAAGACAAGGGAGGGGGCATCACAATCCCTGACTTGAAATTATACTACAGAGTTCCTGTGATAAAAACAGCATGATACTGGAAAAATAACAGACCTGAAGATCAATGGAATAGACTAAAAGATGCAGAAACAACCCCAAACACACTTAGTCACCGTATCTTTAACAAAGGGGCCAAACATGTCCACTGGAAAAAAGATAGTCTCTTCAATAAGTAGTGCTGGAAAAAGTGGATTTCCACATGCTGAAGACTAAAATTGGACCCATGTCTCTCACAACGCACTAAACTAAAATCAAGATGGATCAAGGATCTAAAGATTAAAACAGAAACATAAATCTTCTAAAAGAGAGAATAGGTAGAACTCTTGAGGACTTAGGTGTAGGCAAAGACTTCATAAAGAAAACTCTGTATGGAAATTAATACAAAGAATTGACAACTGGGATCTCATCTTACTGAAAAGCTCTGCACAACAAAAGAAATCACTGACAAAGTAAAGAGACAACTCACAGAGTGGGAAAAAATTGTAGCCAGCTGTTCCTCAGACAAAGGAATAATATCTAGAACATACAAAGGATTGAAAAAACTCAGACCCCCTAAATTTAAAGAGCCAATCAAAAAATGGGCATCTGAAATGAATAGACTCTTCTCAGGTGAAGAAGTATAAACAGCAAGTAAATATATGAAAAAATGTTCAACATCACCGGTCAGTCAAGAGATGCAAATTAAAACAATGCTGAGATTCCATCTCACTGCAGAAAGAATGGCTAATATCAAGAAATCAAGCAACAACAAACACTAGCAGGGCCGTAGGGAAAAAAAGAACTCTTCTCCACTGTTGGTGGGAGTGCAGACTGGTGCAACCACTATGGAAATCATTGTGGAGATTCCTCAGAAAACCAGAATTAGAGCTCCCATTTGGCCCAGATATTCCCCTTTTAGGTATCTTTATGAAAGAATTAAAAGCATCATATCACAATGATACATGCACACCCATGTTTATAGTGACATAGTTTGTAATGGCTAAATCTTGTAACCAGCCCAAGTGCCCACCAACTGACAAATGGATAAGAAAAATGTAGTTTCTTTTTAATACACTGCAGTACTCCTCAGCCATAAAGAAGAATAAATTTGAGACATTCACAGCTAATAGATGCACCTTGAAGCAATACTCTTAAATGAAATAAATCAGACACAGATGTGTAAATATTGCACTCTTTTTCTGATGTGAGAAACTAAAAGTGTAAATAGGGACCAAAATGTATAACAGATAATACGACATAGGAAAAAACTGTTGAAAAGGAAAAGGAAACTTGGGAGGTAGAAGGGAGAAAGTAGGATGGAAAAAATGGAAATGGGGCTTTTGTAGATAAGGAGAGGAAGAGAGGTCAGAGGGAGAGGAAGGTAATGGGAAATAAAAGAGGAATCAAGATACATCATGAACAGGTACAAATTCCCTATGATGAATGTGATCATTATGTAAATCTAAATTGTACCAATGAAATTAAAATAAAAAAAGAAAAAGTAACTCAAAAGAGTAAAAAGGCAACCTATGAAATGAGAGAAAATATTTATAAACCATATTCTATGCACTGAATCTGGACTATTCTCCAAAGGCACATGTGTTAAGACCTGGTCATCAGCCTTTGGTGCTATTAGGAAGTGTTGGAACCCTTAGGTGGTGGGGCCTAGTGGGAGGAAGTTAGGCCATTGAGGGCATGCCCTTAAAGGAAATAGAAGGACCCTATCCCCTTCCTCTCTTTCACTTCCCACCCATCATGAGGTAAGCAGCCTCCTTATCCTAAACTTCCTGCCACAGTTTTCTGCCTCACAACAGACAAAAAGCAACAGACCCAAATCATTGATTGAAACCTCTGAAACTGTGAGCCAAAAGAAATTTTTCCTTTTTATAAGTTGATTAACTCGAGTATTTTGTCACAGCAATGGAAAGCTAATATATCATACATCAGATGAGAGGTAAATATCCAAAAAATATGAAAAACTCCTATGACTCAATAGAAAAAATAAGTAGTAGTAATCAAATTTTAAAATAAGCAAAGGAGTTGAGTAGACATTTCTCCAAAGACAACATACAAATGGAAAGATGGCTAACCACAATTTCTCAGGGGAATGGAAAACAAAACCACAATGTGATATCATATTACACTTGTTGGGATAGCCATTTTAATAAAAAGTGTTTGCATGGAGGTGGAAAAATTGGAACCCTTATACACCGTGGCAATGTAAAGTGGTGCAACCACTGTGGTACACAGTATGGAGCCTCCTCAAAATGTTAAAAATATGATTATATATGATGCAAAATCCCACTTTTGGATATTTAACAGAATTTAAATTTGGATCTCAAAGATGGGGCCTCATGTTCATTGCAGCATTATTCACAATAGCCAAGATATGAATAAAACTAAATATCTGTCAGTAGATATATAGATACAGATATTAGCCATAAAAAGAAGGAAATCATGCCATATGGATGAACCTTGAGATGGTTATGTTAAGTGAAATAAGCCAATCATGTACAAATACTGTATGATTCCATTTATATGAGGTGTTTAAAACAGTTAAAACTCATAGGAGCAAAAAGTAGAATGATGGTTGCCAAGGACTGGAATGAGGATTAAGAGAGACAAAGATAGGCATAACCATTCTGTTATACAATAGGTACTGCTGTAGTTGTTGGTGACCTGATTAAGAAGGAGAGAACAACAACAACAACAAAACTAAAAAAAAAAAAAAAAAAGAACCAGGAACTGGAAGCAGAGGCTAGATCTAGAGCCAGGTTAGCTAGAGCCAGAGAGTGATGAATCCACTGGAAATTTATCTGGGAACACTAGAAACAGGCTTTCATTGTTCAACATGAATTCTCTAAGTAGCTAAAAGTTGATGTCACATGACCCCGTGACAATCACATAGTTGCTGAGGATAGAGGATCAATCTTCCATCAATCTGAGGATAAACTAAATTCTTCTTGACCTGCATGAACTTCTGCCTGTTCTTGATGCAGGCTGCCCACCCAGGCAGAATAGAAAAAATAACTCACAGCACCCATGCACCAAGCTCTTCACACCTACGAGAAATCCACCACAGGAAGCCAAAACACAGGGGAGAGGAACATGTGCCCACTGCACCCAGCAATGCCTGCAGGCCTGGATACCCAGCAACCACAAGAAACATCCTGTACCCCAACAGACCTCCCCTTCCCCAAGTCTCAACCTCCCTTCCTCAAGTCTCAAAAATTTCCACTCTCCCCTGATAACCTGCCCCCGCCACCCAAACCACCCTATAAAAGTCTCCTTTCACCACATCCTCAGTACCAATGGTCTTTTCACTCTTGGCCCACCTATAGCTAGGCTGAAATAAACTCCACTTGTTGCTATAACTTCACCTGACTCAGTGATCTCAGCCATGCCTCAGTTTACCCTAACATCTGCTGCCAAAAACCAGGAGGGACAAGACCCCCTCCTAGGAGGGCCCAGTCTCCTTCTCTGGACCCCACCGGGGCTGACTGAGACCATACCTGACATCTGACCTCCAGCCATCTCCTTCCATGGCTCTGCTGCTAACCCAGGTCTCCTCTTCAGGTTGGGTGCTTACCCTCTGTCTCCTACTCTAGCCCCTCCATAGCCAACTTCTTCTTTCTGCCCAGGTGATCCATCTGACCCGACTTGGGCTGTGCTCCTCAAACCCAGTACTGGTCACACCTGCTCCCAGGAGTCAGACTCCCTGGTGGCTGCCCAATCTCAGGATCTCCAAGACTTGATCTCCCGCCCATTCAACATAGCCTCAAGAAATTGACTGGAGACGTCCTCTCCTTTTCTAGAGTTGCCCCCATTGTGTTGGTGTTAGCTCTCAACATGACACCTCTGCCTCATCTACTTCCACTTCTCCCCTGGTGTGTGTTCTAAAAACCCTTCAGCTTCTCCATCTCTCTCCTGACCTGAAGCCAAAACATCTAATATTTTTCTGCAATACAGCCTGACCACAATACAAATTGGATAATGGATCATAATGGCCAAAAACTGGCACTTCTAATTTCTCAATTCTCTGAGACCTAGACAATTACTGCCACCAGCTGGGAAAGGGATCTGAGGTCCCATATGTCCAGGCGTATTTTGCTCTTTGCTGACTCCCCTCTTTCTGCACCTCTTGTGACCCCGCTGAACTCGCCCTTGTCTCCACCCCCTGTCTGCCCCCTCCCTTCCTCCTCCTGACTATGAATCCTCCCTAACCGTCGACCCATCCTGTCTCTCACTCCCTCCCCCTCACACCCTCAGCCCTCCAGTCCTATTCCTCTCCACCTCAGCTGCCCACCCCCTGCCTCTCCAGAACACTTGCTCCTTCCCCCAACCTCACCTCCAGCCCCTAGCACTCCACCCGCTCTCCCCTCTCCCTCCCACACCTGCTCCAGACTCCAGTTTGGCTCCTCAGTGGCCTCTACTGTCTGGCTGCCTCTCTGCGAGGTGGCTGGTACTGAGGGAATCCTTCAAGTCCACATCCCTTTCTCCATCGCTGATCTCATACAGATCAGTCACCACCTCAGTTGTTTTCCCTCTGATTCTTCTACTTATGTTCAAGAATTCCAATACCTTCCATAGTCCTACAAACTCACCTGGAATTATATCAGTGTCATTTTAACCTCTACTCTCTTGCCCAGGAACTGGAACAGGTCTGAACACTGGCTCAGGGTTATGCTGACGAATGCTCCTGGCTCCAACCTAACCTGGAAGACGGAGCCACAGCTGTCCCCTGACCCAAACTCCAATGGGATTTTAATCAAAGAGACATGCAAAAGAGCCCGAAATTACACAATAACCTGCCTAGTTGAAGGCCTCAAAAAAAGGCAGCTCAAAAATTAGTCAATTATGACAACCTTAAAAAATCACCCAGGTTCGAGATGAAAGTCTGGCCCAGTTGCTTTCTCACTTGGCCACTACCCTAAGAAAATATATAGCCTTAAATCCCCGGAGTCCTGAAGGACATCTCATTCTTAAAATGCATTTTATTACCCAATCAGCTCCAGACATCCAAAGAAAACTCCAAAAGATTGAGACAGGCCCTTAGACCCACACACACACCAGGAATTAATTAACCAGGCCTTCCGTGTCTTCAATGACTGAGATGAGGCTGCTTGCCAACAATACATTTCTGACTTAGAGTTACTTTCCTCCACCATGAGAAACCCCTCCAGGCTTTCAAAGGCTAATAGGACCTCAAACAAAACCTCCAATGAGACAAAAAAGGGGCCCATCCATTTGGGGGGCCCTGCTTTAAGCGTCAGTAGTCTGCCCACTGGCCCAAAGAGTGTCCCAACCTGAAGCTCCCCACAAACCCTGCCCCACAGATGGAGGCCACACTGGAAGTCAGACTGTCCAGTGACAGCCAGGGCTGTCATGGAGGTCCCCTCCCAGGGCCACCCACTGGGCACCAACGTCATCTCTGACCTGATTGGTTGGACCTCAGACAACTGACACATCCTGGAGGTCTTGGATGCCCCTTGGACCATCTCAGCCACCAAATTCTGGGTAAATCTCATGGTAGAAGGTAAGACTGTTTCATTTTTTATCGATACTGGGGCAACCCATTCCATTCTTCCTTCATTCTCAGGACAGCTAACTTTAGCTTCAATATCTGTTGTGCAAATTGATGGCACTGTATCCAAGCCTCTCAAAACTCCTCCACTCTTATGCCAACTCCAAAACCACATTTTCCCCCATGCTTTGCTAGTTATCACCACCTGTCTAGTTCCCCTCCTTGGACGAGACATTCTGACTAAGCTCTCTGTTAATTATCCCAGATACTGCCCCCCACCTTATTGCCACACTTCTTACTTCTGTTGACACCGCCCCAATACCCTCACAGCTTCTTCCCTAAATCCATGCATCTGGGACATTTGTGCTCCCTCAGTTGGCCAATACCACCTTCCCCTTCACATTCCCCTTATCACAAACTGCTGCTATGAACATGGGCACACATATATCACTGTGGTATGATTCTTTTGATTCTTTGGGGAAGATCCCCAGCAGTGGAATAGCAGGGCCAAATGGGACTTCCAGTCCTAGTTCTTTGAGGTATCTCCATACTGATTTCCACAGTGGTTGCACCAGTCTACACTCCCAGCAGCAGAGAGATTATGTAAAGGTGCAAATTTCCAATGATGAATGTCGAAAATATTATATACCTAAAATGTACCAATGAATGAATAATTGATAATGTGAAATAGGAAGAAAAGGTCCAAAGGGGTAGGGGTAGTGGGAGGGGCAAGGGAAAGGAAAGAAGGGAAAGGAAAAATGATGAGAAATGGATAAAATGGAAATAAAGTCTTTGTAAATAGGGAAGGGTGGAGGAGGTGAAGGGAGGGCTAGGAATCGGGAAAAAATAAGAACCAAGATGCATTATGTAAAGGTACAATTCCCAATGAGAAATGTAATTGTGTTGTATACCTAAAATGTACCAATAAAAGAATTTAACAAAATAAAATAAAACAAAACCATCCCACTACTGAAAAAAAAAAAAATTTCCACTCTCCTCCATGACCTCCCCTCCCCTACCCAAACCACCCTATAAGTCTCCTTTCACCTCGCCCTCAGTGACAACGGTCTTTTCACCCTTGGCCCACCTACACCTAGGCTGAAATAAACTCCACTTGTTGCTTTAACTTCGCCTGACTTGGTGGTCTCCATCATGCCTCAGTTTACCCTAACACTTGATTCCAGAGCCACAAAGATCTCTGAGCCAGGAGGCTGTATAGCAAATGATAGATGTCACCAATCTCATGATAATTTTCCATATTACCATCTCCAGTGTCTGTGTGAGGATGGAGCAAATATATGATATTCAAATCCAATTAAAATTATGAAGGGCCAGGGATTTAGCTCAGTGGTTTCGCCGCCTGCTGCACAAGCGCAAGGACCTGAGTTCGATTCCCAGTACCAAAAATTAAAATTATGAAGTCCCATAAAAATGTAACACAATAACAAGTGATGATATGGTAATAGTGGATACCTGGACAGATTTTCAGTTTCAATCCATATGAGAATGAGATGTGTACAGCGGCTGTCCCCAACACTTTTGGCACCAGAGATCAGTTTTGTGGAAGACAATTTTTCTACACATGGGGTAGGGGGAGCGCAGGGGTGATGGTTTTGGGATGATTCAAAGGAATGTACAACCTAGATCCTGCTCATGAGCACTTCACAGTAGGGTTCACACTCACATGGGAATCTAATATGGCCACTGACCTGACAGGAAGCAGAGCTCAGGCAGTGATGGGAGCGATGGGAGCCACTGTAAACACAGATGAAGCTTCCCTTGCTGGTGCACTGCTCACTTCCTGCTGTGTAGCCTGATTCCCAGGCACCCCTAGCATAGAGGAAAGCTTATAAAAGAGATTCAGTACTCCAACTTCTATTGCCAAACTCCAGATACACTTTCATCTCATTTCCTGAAACAAATGAATATTAATTCCATCTACCTACTTCCCTCCATTACCTCAGCCAAGTTCTTAGAAATTCCACCCCTGTTTCCCAATACTTATTATACTAGACAGATTTCCTTAAAATGGAAGAAAGCTTCCAACACTGCTCTAGTACATCATCAGCCTATGCGGTCTGACATATGTTTCCAGAATTATTACCACATTATGTTTATTCAACATCTTATCAAACCTGAAACACATAAGCTTCCCTTGGGACAGAGCCAGAAGAGAGGACCGACTGATCTCTAGTTTCATGAAATGTCTGCCACCTACTCTTTCTTTCTTTTGGTACCGGGGATTGAACTCGGGACCTTGTGCTTCCAAGGCAGGCACTGGAACCACTGAGTTAAATCCCCAGCCCCAGCTCTCTAATTTCATTAATCATCTTATCCCTCCTTTCATAAGGAGCTTATGTCCTCAACATTTTCTTCTGGGGACTCATGGAAGACCCAGGAATCCAGACAATCATTTCCTAGAAATTCCAGACATTCTACCCACGCAATTGATCCTTTTTGTTCCTGGACTGGATAGCAGGCTCCATGATCTCTCCAACATAAGCCTTGAAACTAGGTCAATGCATTTAGTTAAAGCAGACCAGGAAGGGTCAATCTACCCAAGTGTAAATGATACCCAGGGCAGAGTGAAACTGACATCACAACTCAGAACTTCATTTGATCTTAGCCAAAAGGGCGAGAAGCGATACACAACTCAGAATTTAAGGGAATGGCAGCAAAGCCATCTCAAAAAAGCTTGTTCACCTAGCACTCAGGAGGCTGAGACGCATCTCAAAAAACAAAACAAAACAAAACAAAAAACTTGCTCACCAGGTGGATGAACAAGTTACTGTCATAAATATATTTGAATTTACTGCTGTGTGTGGTTTCCCAGCCGTCACTGTATTCAAGAGCACCTGATGATTTCCAGGCATCAGGCAGTAGTAGCAAAAAATGAGATGGTAACCACAGAGATTGTACTCACTGCCATCTCCCAGTGCCATGCCCTCTCTTTTCTGGCCCAGTTTGTGGGACTGCATAGCCTTTGTTCCTTTTCTCCAGCCCCATTGCGATTAAATGTGAGTTAATGGATAAAGATGCTTGTTAGTTTTAGGACACTAGATAAAATCTGTAACAGACCTAAAGTCCCAAAATAAACTACTCAACTCCTTGTTTGCCCAGAACTGATGTTCTGGACACCACAATCTATAGAACAAGCTGCAAATGTCTGCCGACCATCAATACGTGACAGTCGACCACTAACCTTTGTCCCTTTTCTTTAATTCTATATGTTAACTTCCCCCTCAACCCCCTATAAGAACAGCCTCGGACTCTGAGCCAGTTGCCTCTCTAAGCTATTTTGCTTTGGGAGTGCCGTCTGGCCAGACTAATAAAGGTCTGTTTTATTTTCCAGCTTGTCCAGCGTGTTCCTTCCCAGGTGTTCTTCGCTGCAGTCAGCTCCTCGGAGCCTTTGGTAAGGTCCTCGGTCTTACAAGTTCATGGCAGGTTACAGAAACACAGATCACCCTGGGCTTATTGGTAGAGCACCATGCCCCAAGATTCCTCAGCCACCATCCCTGGCTCTGTCTTGTTGGACAAAGCCAACTGGCCTCTGGAGTTGGCCACCTATTTTCCTACCCTAGAGATATTCCCCTTTCTCTAGAAAAACAAAAGCTCCATCTCACCTCTCCCAACCATTAATCCATTCCTCGTTCTCAAGGTTGGTCATATTCAAAGTGTTTTTCTCAATTATCTTTCTCAAATTCTCAGCAGTATTTTGGCTGTTGACTACTTTTCCCTCCATGATTCCCTATGAAATTCCAGTTTTTTTGACTGGAATCCTTTCTACCTTTCTACCTAACCACTCAGACGCTCATGCCCCCATTTGTGAGCACTGCCTAACGTCCTACTTGTTAAATCCTGCACATATCACTTCCTTGATATCAGGCACCAGAATGGCTTGTGCCCTTCTCCATGTCTCACATAACAAGGACAATAATTTGCAATTACTCCTGGATTGCAATTTTAATCCACACAGGTTGCTTGACAAAAGACCTAGTACCCCATTTCCTGTACAGGGTCCCTAAATCTGCCCACATGTCCACTTCACCTCATCACATTTCCTTTCTAAAGCCTAACCTCCCTCACCTCAACATAGGGTACCTCTCAACTCTAGTTCTTTCTCCCTTTCCTCTATAAGGTCCCCAAAGTCTTGTTTGCTCTCTTCACAGCAACTCACAGAGCAATGTCCTGCTGATGTTTCAACTACTGCCAAGGTATGGCATCTCCAAACTTGCAGATGTGGTAGGCAGTCAGGCAGCCAAGGCTGGAAAGAGGAAAGCACACTTCTCAGCAGAATAAATTTGGAGGCTGGGAATACAACAGTAAATAAGAAACAGGGAGCAGGCAGGAGGAGTTTAGTTACTATAGAACACTCTGGTCCAGACCTCCAGACAAAGAATAATAGCTCCTCCCACTCACCAGGAAGCCTTTTCTACTGGATGTCAATGGAACAAAGCAATGCCCTGGGGAGAATTGGTTAATAGGGACTGAAAAACAGAAGGAGAACACTAAGGAATCCTGTTAAGTACCAACTGCAGGAAGGTTACTACCCCTGGGGCTGAGGAAATGAAGTGAAGTTAAAATGATTTAAATTTATAATCTTAGAAGAGCAGTACCAAGGAGATAAGTCTCAGGTTTTGTGGTATTGTTTCAGGAGTCAAAATGATCTTTCAGAGACAGGAGTTGGGTAAAACAAAAAAGAAGTTTGTTGCCAGGCAATGGACAGCCTCAGGAAACAAGTCCTTATAGGCTGACCAGAAGTTAAGACAGTTTCTCCTTTTTATACCTTGCTCATCACCTGCCGGGTAGCGATTATACAGAATGTGGCAAGGGCAGGATAAAGCAGCATTAGGTGGGAAGGGTAGTTTAGATTACACAATGTAGCAAGGGTGTGGTACAGCAGTATTAGGTATGGGTACTTAGATAGACACACTTCAAGGCTGGTTTCTAATCTCTTGGGGAACAGGCTGCTCTACAAGAAGGAGAAGGCCCACCCAGAGTTTTTTGGGTTTTTTTTTTTTGGTGCCAGGTGGCGAAACCACAGAGCTAAATCCCCGGCCCCCACCCAGAGTTTTCAAACAGGGACAAGTTTCAAACAGGGTTTTAGTACAGAGTTCATTAACAGATATTTTACAATAATTATCCATTCCAAGTTATGTTTGGCAGCTCTTTCTGCCTCAGTACTGGGGATTGAACTCAGGATCTTCATACTGAGCTAC
>NW_004624740.1:16801480-16813995 GCF_000247695.1 Heterocephalus glaber | reverse complement strand
AAAAAATCCTGTGTTCACAATGATACTCAAAAAAGAAAAGCCAGGGCCAGAGATTTAGCTCAGTGGTTCTGCCACGTGCCTTGCAAGCACAAGGTCCCGAGTTCAATCCTCAGTACCAAATAAAAGCATAAAGTCTTTTGTCACCATTTGAAGCAACTCTTAAACCTGCTCTTTTCTTTGTACATTGGTAATTAAAAGGGAATACTGCCAGGCATGGTGGTGCATGCCTATAATCCCAGCACTTGGGAGGCTGAGGCAGGAGGATTGCTGCGAGTTTGAGGGCAGCCTAGGCTACATAGTGAGTTCAAAACCAGGCTAAACTACCTAGGGAGGCCCTGTCTCAATAAGAGGGGTGGGCAGACACTACATATATTAAATTTCTAGGAAGAATTATGTTTTGGACTAACCTGTTAGCCAAGTTAATGAAAGAAAGTATTATTTTACAAAAGAAGGCTAGCAAGGGCCAGGGATTTAGCTCAGCGCCACCACGCCTGCCTCACAAGTGCAAGGTCCTGAGTTCAATCCCCAATACTGGAAAAAAAAAAAAGGAAGGCTAGCAAGTAAATGTAGAAGAAACAGAGTTACAAAATCAGTATTTTGCAACCTTTTCAAAATGATTGATTCAGGCAGTCATAATCACTGTTTTAAAATCAGTAGGAGCATAGTTAATGGGGATTTCTTATAGTTTACACAGTGCCAAAATAATACTGCATAGATTCTTTTCTTCTCCCAAGGGAAAAACAGGGGTGTACCAAGTTAGGAGTAAGATTTTATCAGTTCACCCAGGCAGTCTCAGTATCACTGATGATAGACAACCAGATATTGCTATTTTTCCATGTGCTGCAGAGTTTATAACATCACCTATGCAAAGGTTTAAAATGAATCTAAATTCCAATATTCAGAAAATACCAGAATTAGAAGGCAGACTAAATGTCACTGTCCTGAAACAATCACACAAATTTGAACATGTAACATTTGACAAGACAACTCTCACTGACTCTAAATGTAAAGAAACCAACGGACAAAATCAGGTCCTGGAATGGATTTTGGCCGTGAAAAAACCCAACACAATTCTATCCTTGGCATTTACCCAAAGAATTTGAAAACTTATTTCTGCACAAAACCCTGCAAATGGATGTTTGTAGAAGCCTTATTTATAATCGTCATAACCTGAAAACAACCAAGATGTCCTTCAGCAGGTAAGCAGGTAAATAAACAATGACACATCCAGTCAAGTCTACAAAGAAACGAGCCATCAAACCATGAAATAACATGGAATAACTTACATGTGTATTACTAAGTCAATGAAGTTAATCTGGAAAGGCTGCACGCTGTAATGATTCCAATGATATGACCTTCTGAAAAAGGCCAAATTATGGAGACAGTAAAAAGATTGGCCAGGAAGTGATGGGAGGAGGAGGTAAAAGAAAGAGAAGAGAGGATTTTTAGAGCAGTGAAAATACTCTACATGATGCCATAATGGTAGATATGTGTCATTATGCATTCCTCCAAACCCATAGAATGTACAACACCAAGAGTGAATCCCAATGTAAGAAACTATGGACTTCAGACAATTATGATGGGTGATAATGACTGTAGATTCACCCATTATAACAACTGTACTACTCTAGTGGAAAATGTGCTTTATGTGGCAGGATATGTATGTGTTGGGGGAAACATATGGGAAATCTCTGTATCTTTCTCTCAGTTTTTCTGGGAACCTACTGCTCTTAAAAAAATAAACTTTTAGAAAAATTCTATAGGCTTTGAAGGAGCAGAGGAAATTTGTTGATGAAGTGAATATTAAATCTAAGAAACTATTATTTATCTTGTTAGGCGTGACCATCTTATTTTGGTTGCATATAAAATATTCATTAAAAAAGATTTATATTTAATATTCAAGGTGAAATGTCATATCTTAGCCTACAACACTTTTTGTGTGTGTGCGTGGTACTGGGGATTGAATCCAGGACCTTCTCACTGAGCTACACCCCCAACCTTTTTGTATTTTTCAGTCTGACACAGGATCTTTTTTTTTTTTTTTGTACCGGGGATCAAACTCGGGTCCTTGTGCTTGCGCAGCAGGTGGCGAAACCACTGAGCTAAATCCCTGGCCCACAGGATCTTGGTAAGTCACTAAATTTCCCAGGCTGGGCTCCAACATGAGATCCCCCTGCCTCAATCTTCCAGAGTGCTGGGATTTCAGGTTTGCACCACCACACCCAGCTCTAGATTTTTTTTCAACAGAAAATTTCACTCTCTGTGTGGATATTTATTTTGCTAGTTGTTCTCTAAGTCTTTCTACTAGTTTATGCCCAATGAAGTAGGTGTCATGGTTTACATCTAGGATGTCCCCCAAAGGCCTCATGTGTCCAGAAGTGGGGCTTTTGGAGGTGACTAGATCATGGGTGCACTGTACCCATCAGTGATTTAATCCAGGTATGAGCTCAAAGCTAAATGTGCTGTTTGGAGGTGGGGTCTGGTTAGAAGAGGCGGGTCCCTGGGGGCCTGACTTGGGGAGATTTATCCTCCCTTTGCTCTCTGCTTCCTGGTCACCGTGATGTGAGCAGCCTTCCTCCATGACAGGGCCTTCCCCATGCTGTTTCTGTGTTTGAGCCTGCTGACCATGGACTGAAACTTTTGAAATTGCGAGCCAAAATAAACCTGTCCTTTAAGATATAGGTATCCAGTGTTGTGTCTCAAAGATGAACAAAGTGACTGAGGTGATAGAAATCTTGAATAAAGGTTTTTATTGTTGCTGTTTACTGCTGTATCCCTGCCACCTAGAAGAGTGCTTGGATAAATGTTCAGAATGTAATGGAAAATCGCTTGTCAAACTAAGAAGTGAGGTAATTATAACTTGAACAAGAAATGATAATCAACAGGGCCCAACACCAAGATTACCCAGAAGTTGGAATGCTCTGAAAAGGACTTTAAAGCAGCCAGCATAAAAATGCTTCAGTAAGTCACTATGAACACTGCAAACTTATCAGTGAAGGTAAAATTTAAAAGACCAGCGTCCTGAGGTGTTGGCAAGCACATACACCGATGGTGGGACTATAAAATGGGACTAGTGTGGAGAACGGTTTGGCAGGTTTTTTTTTTTTTTTTTTAATGAAATGTGATTTGATACAAAATACAGAGAATGTTTAAATTTTTAAAAATTATTACAAGCCAGGTGTGGGGGTGCATGCCCATAATCCCAGCACTTGGGAGGCTGAGGCAATAGGATCACTTCGAGTTTGAGGCCTGCTTGGGGTACATAGTGAGTTCAGGGCCAGCCTGAACTAGAGAGCAAGACTATGTCAAAAAAAAACCCAAAAACAAAAAAGAGGCCAGGGATTTAGTGGTATCAAACCTGTCTCAAAAGTGCAAGGTCTTGAGTTCGATCCTGAGTACCAAAAAAAAAATTATTACAGTAAAAGACACATTGCTGGGCCGGGGATTTAGCTCAGTGGTTCCATAGCCTAACCCGCAAGTGCAAGGACCCGAGTTTGATCCCCGGTATCAAAAAAAAAAAAAAAGACACATTGCTATTAATCCCCCTCAAATTACTCCATCTCACTTCAAACACACTTCTCCCATATTCTTGCCTTTTTTTAAGTGTCTTTAGTGACACTGTCATGGCTGCCTTGATATTCTGAATCAACTTTAAATGTTTAATGATCATTTTGACTTTGGGGAAGAGCCAGAAGTCGCACGGTGCCAGATCTGGCAAATAAGGTGGATGAGTACTCACCATCATGTTTTGGTTTTTTTTTTTAATTTAATTTTTAATTTTTTAGGTACTGGGGATTGAACTCCGGACCTTGTGCTTGTGAGGCAGGCAGCAGCACCACTGAGCTAAATCCCCCGCCCTCACCATCATGTTTTTACAAGGATATATATATATATATATATATATATTTTTTTTTTTAATCAAGTCTGAGCTTCCCATCTGAGATTGGAGGTAAAAATAAGTTGGCAAGCAAGTGCTACACTTATCCGTATTGATAGCTTAACAATGGAGTTTATAGAGATGATGGGCCCCAGTCTGACTGGGATTCTGGCTAGCTGATCCCTCCACTTTCTTGTAAATCAAATCTTTTCCTCTTTTTTTTTTTCTGACTGGTAATCACACTCAGGCACGTTCTTGTACATGCAAGGCAAACCCTGTACCACCTCATAAAGAATGAAAGAGGGCTATTAGAACTGCTTCATAAAGTGGCAAGAACGATGAGATAAATGTGTTGAAAGCGAGGGGGACTGTTTTGAGGAGGGGTTCATGGCAATGTATCATTTGCTGTAATAAACTTTAAAAAATATAAACATTCACTATATATTTTGATCACCTGTTCATTTACCATGTGATCCAGCCACTCCAATTTTAGATGTTTACTTGAGAGAAACAAAAGCATATACCCATACAAAGACTTGTACACAGATATTCGTAGCACTTTTATTTGTAATAGCTAAAAATCAGTAATAGTCTAAATGGTCATTGACAGATGAATAGATACACAATTATGGTACATCATTATAATGGAATACTTACTCAGAATGAAAAGGGAACAAATTATTGCCACAGAAACATGGGCAAATCTCAGAATAACTATGTCAAATTAAAGAAACCATGTACAATGGGTTACACACTGTATGGCTCCATTTGTATAAAGTTCTAGCAAACACAAAGCAAGCTACAGAGACAGAAAGCAGGAGTTCTGGGATGGAGGATGCAAAGGATGAGACGGAAGGGTCACCAAGGGGCATGAGGAAAATTTTGGGGGTGATGGACACATTAATTATTTCGTGTGAAGATTGTTTCATGAGTATACATGTAGGTCGAAACTTTAAATATGTGCCATTTAGGGCTTGCCAATTAGATCACAACTAACTGTTTAAAATAAAGGAGAACCTTAAATGGCACCTAGTGACTATAGTGACAAGATGGGAAGTCCTAAACTTTGCAGGAGTCCAGGAAAGTGTCTGAGTTTCCTGTCTGAAACTGGAGAAAAAAATCAGGTGGTAAGCAAGGGCCACAATTATCCTTGTTGATAGCTTAACAATTGAGTTAATAGCGATTCTGTACACCAATCTGTCTGACATTCTGGCTAGTTTTTCTCTCTACTTTTTTGTGAATCAAACCTTTTTCGTTGTTGTTTGTTTCTTTTTGACTGTGCTGGGGAATCACACTCAAGTCCTCGTACATTCTAGGCAAACCCTCTGCCAGTGAGCTACACTCCCAGGCACAGAGACTTGTAACATCTTTGTACTAGGTTTTGGATGGACAGTATTTTTTACTTAAAATAACTTCGTGAAAGGCTTAGTGTTTGTTTTCATTTTCCAAACTGAGGGTGAGGAGAGTTTACTCACAAGTCTTGTGATAGATTTATTTTCCATTAATGTTGCCTATTTAGATAAATGGAAGATTTGGGATAGTGTTAATTTAATTTTGGAGGGGCTGAGAGAACCGCGCACATTCATTAGCACTCACTAAATTTTCAGGTACTAAGGGCACCACCATCTCTTCCAAGTCACTGGTCAAGACTCAGGCACATAGCCAAGTGTGGTGGCACAAGCCTGTAGTCTCAGGACTCTAGGAGGCTGTGGCAGGAGGATCACAAGTTTCATCCCAGCCTAAGCAATTAAGAAACTTAGCAAGAACCTGTCTCAAAATAAAAAAAAAAAGGACTGGGGATGTAGCTCAGTGTGAAGGTGCACACACACACACACACACACAAAAAGGGAAAAGAACATAGAAGAAGAAGAGCAGGAGGAGAAGGAAGAGAAGGAGAAAGAGGAAAGAAATTGAGATGGGGAGAACAAAAGTTTAAACTTAATACTTAATGTCCTTCATATTTTAATTTTACTGAGAGACTAAGGGTGGATTTTATTTAGATACTAAATGAAGGTTCTTTGAGTGTCATCACACATTGTGTTACCTGAAAGGTTTAATTGGTCATTTGAGTTCATTGCATAGTCTCTAAACCAAGAAGGGAACTCCACGTTAGTAGCTGCATCATCCCAACCTGGATTTCTTCACTCATTTGCTTTGGAAGGTGGGATCCTGCCTCACATCTCCACCAAGTATGAGTGTATCCCTCCAAGCTCCCCGCCTCCCCAGTTTCTTCCTTCATGGGTCTCCACTGCCTTACGCATCCCTCACAGTCACTCACAGGGCACTGTGTCACGCAGATACTCCCACCACTGCCGAAGAGTGGAGTCCCCCATCATGTGGACGATGCGGCCAGCCAGGCAGCCCAGGATGCTGTCAGTGGTGGGGAAGGAGCGGCTGGAGCAGGCCAGAGAGTGCCACACATTTTGATGGTAGAAGCCAGAGGGCTTTGGGGCCAGGAGGCCAGGGCGGCATGGGGGCCGTGGGGACAGGGCTACAGGAGGGAGAAAACAGAACAGGCTATAGAATAACAGGAGCCAACATTAACCTCTTACAATGTGTCAGGTACTCTTCTATGCTTTACACACATGATCTCATTTAGTCTTTTATGAAACCTATGGAGTACTATTCTTACCTCCGTTTACAAGTGGGGACACGGGGCACTGGAATGATAAGAATTTGTCCATGATTAAGAATAATGAAGGGAAAAAAGAAGAATAATGAAGGGATCAAGAGATGGAGGGAGGAGACGGGAGGGAGGGGGTGAAAAAAGAATAAGAATGTCCTATGTACATGTGCCAACACCACACAAGGAATATAATCGTAAGGCACTGCAGGGCCGGGGATGTAGCTCAGTGGTTTCGCCACCTGCTGCGCAAGCGCAAGGACCTGAGTTCCATCCCCGCTACCAAAAAAAAAAAACAAACACAAAAAACTAAGGCCCTGCAAATGAATAATAATAAAAATTTAAAATTAAGAAAAAGATTGGCAGTTTCTCAAAAAATTGCAGATAGAGTATTATATGATCCAGCAATCCCAATTTTGGGGTTATGCTCAAAGGAATTGAAATCAGGATCTCAAAGAGATATTATCTACACTCCCATATTCATGAATCATTATTCACAACAGCCGAGACATAGAAACAACTGAGTGTCCATCAATGGGTGAATGGAGAGAGAAAATGTCACACACACCACACAATGGAATATTATTCACTCTTAAGAAAGGAAATCTTGCCACTTTTGGAGGATCATGGTCCACACATTATATTAAGTGAAATAAGCCAAACAAAGACAAATACTGTGTGATCTCACTTATAAGTGGAGTCTAAAAAACTGAACTCAGAAATAGAGTAGAACAGTGGTTTCCAGGGACTTAGGAGGGGAAAAGGGTCAAAGTGTATAAACTTTGAATTATAAGACATATAAGTTCTGGGGATCTAAGGGTACATCCTGGTGACTACAGTTGATAGTATCATAGTGTAGACTTGAAATTTGCTAAGAGAGGAAAGGTTAAGTGTTCCTATCGATCAAACACACACACACACACACACACACACACACTGCTGCGGGACACTACAATATGGATTATGCCCAAAGCAGGCTGTAATCGGTGCAAGCTGTAAAGAGGTAACTTCTCAATTGGCTTGTTTTGAGAAGTAAGTCCACCTGAAGCCTATGTGCTGAGGTCAGAGTAACTCTCACCCAAATTCCATTCCCACAATTAAAACCTTCTTAACTAGAAGGACAAGGTTCTAATTACAACCCTATATTTTGTCTATTCTGTTCCTAATTCAAGAATGCTTTGTGTTGTCCTTTACAAGCCTTGCTTGCATTAGTATCCATAGTAACTGCACAACTGCAGGTCCTCACATGTGGTTTTCCTTTAGCATATAGCTCACCTTTACCCCAATTGATTACAAATAAAAATCAGTGGTTTAGACTGACCAGTGCCTTTGCTGGATGAGGAGCATTGGTTGTCCTGGCTCCCTGGTTTCTCTGTCTCTTTAGCTCTGTCTTTTAGTTAGTTAGTTTGTTTGTTTTTTCTTAGCCTTGCTCTGTAGCACCGAGCAGGAGATCAGAACCCAATGCAGAGGTCTCTGATACACACCAAACAAAAAATGAAGTTAACTATGTGAGGTGATGGATGTGCTCAATAACTTAATTGTGTCACAATGTATACACATACCATATCACCTTGTATACCTTAAATATATATAATTTTATTTGTCAATTATTCATTAATGGAGCTAGAAAAGTAAAAGCTAAATAGATAAAGAAGGAAACCCTGCCATTTTGACAATTTGGATGAGCCTGGAGAATATTATGCTAAATGAAATAAGCCAAAGGACAAATAACACATGAGGTATCTAAACTAGACTCACAGAAGCAGAGAGTAGAATAATGAATGCTAAGGGCTGAGGAGGAAGGGGAAACAGGAAGGTGGTAGTGAAGGGATACAAAGTTTCAGGTATATAAAATGAATAATAAATCCTAGAGATTACTATACAGCATGAAATCTATAGTTAATAATAATATAGTTCAGTATAATTAATATACTGAATTGTATATTTAAAATTTTGCTAAGAGGGTAGATCTTAAATGTTTTAATCATATGCAAATAATAATAACAAAGAGGGCAGCAGGAAACTTTCAGAGATAATGGATATTTTAAAATATTTACAAAATATTTAATGTAAAATATCTTGTAAATGCAGTAGTGTGTTGAAGTGTATACTTTCTCTCAAGTATAAAATATGCGTACATGAAGGTATGAAGTGTCACCCAGTTACTTACACAATATGTAACATTCCTGCCGAGAAAAGAAACTTCCCTGTTTTAATCATCAAGCTTAAACAATTGATGTAAAAACAAAACAAAACAAAACAAAACAAAATTACAGTGCTCTGTATAGTAGTAAAGCTTCAAAACGAAAATTGAACTCCATGGCCACAATTGAGAATTTTAAATTGGATTTTCTCTTGATCTATTTATCAGTCCTATTACATTTAAGCTTAAAATTTAACTGCAGTGGAGTTGTGGATAAGTTTATAGCATGAATTGATAAATGATGATTTCACAGATATATACTTACATCAAACTCACCAAGTTGTATATATTAAATATGTGCAATTTCTGTGTCAATCAGACCTCAGTGAAGTGATTTTTTTAAAAAAAGAATAGTGATGGGCAGGGATAACATTTGAATCCAGGAAGCCTGTTGTTAAGAGTCCATACTACTAACCTTTATACTATTCCACCCTGGCAGGGAGAGGCTAGACTCTCAGTCAAGGAATAAAAGCCACCTAGGTCTATTACCACCCAATCCCCAGCATATCCCAGCCCTACTCACCCAGACTGGTGTTTATTGGGGCTGCAGGTCTGACTAGGATTGGAGAAATACCCTGAGAGAGCAGCTTGTCAGTCACATTCCTAGAGAAACAGGAGAGCCTGCATTGAGGGATGTGATCAGGTGAAAGTTTAAGTTGCTAGGGCATATGATGATTGACTTGTCATCTCTATTCTGCCTAATTTCAAAAATAAATGAGATCATTACAATATAATTAGCACATTGATACTTGAGACAATTACAACAGAGAAAAAATGATGGAAAGAACAGAACAATCTTATTTTATGATGTGATAAAAATATAATCTTACCTCTGGGATCTTCCTCCCCAAGACATACAACACTAGTGTAATCATAAGGAAAACAGACAAATTCCAATAGAAGTGAATCCAACAATACAATCAACTAGTACTTCTCAAAATTGTCAGGGTCATCAAAGACAAAGTCAGAGATGCTTTCACAGCCCAGAGAGCTTAAGGAAACAGGATAGGATAAAGAGTTTAATGAAACAAGATAACTAAATATAATGTGACAACCTGAATGGGAGCCTAGAAAAGAAATAAAAGACATTAGTTAAAAATTAAGGAAATCTAAATAAACAATGGACTGGAATTAATAATAATGTGCCACAATTGGCTCATGAATTGTAACAGATATACCACAGTCATGCAAGATGTGAAAAATAGGGGAGACTGTAGGGGAAAGGAAAAAATGAGAACTTCCCATGCTATTGTCTCAACTTCTCTGTAAATCTAAAACTTTTTTTTAAAGTCTATTAATAAAAATTCCATCCACAGATGTTTACCTACTATGAAAATGTTTGCCTACAAAAGTCTTATACATCAACATTGGCAGCTGTTTTATCCATAATAGCCTAAACCTGGGGAAAAAACCCCTCAAATGTTCATCAAGAAGCGAATGGATAAACAAATTGTGGTATATCCATACAGTGCAACACTCTTCAGCAATAAAAAGGAAAGAATTACTAACACCCAGCAGCAGCATGGATGAGTCTCCAAAACATTTCACTGAGCAGAGGAAGCCAGGAAGAGTGTGTGCCATATGACTATTTTTATGGAGTTGTAATTCTAGAATTCATAATTCTAGTCATAATTCTAGAAAATGCAAAACTAGTATTTACTGTCAGAAGGCAAATCAGTGTTTGCCTGAGGCTGGAGACTAGTAAAGGAAATGGTGAAGGGCACAAGAGAACTCTGGAGTGGTGGAAATGCTCTATATCTTTATTGTGGCAGCAGTTACATGGGTGTGCACATTCATTAAAATCTATGGACATGCACACTTGAAACATGTCCATTTATTTTATCACATGTACATTATACTTTAATGTTTAATCAATCACAGTAAGATTGTTGGCTACTGAGAAATACTAGAATTAGACAAATAGCTACTGAATATCTTAGTAAATGTTTGTTGCACAAATGTATGAACTGTTGTCTCTAGAATTAATGAGCTCCAGTTCTAGTGGTGATGGAAATACTACTGGGCAATTCTTCTATCTGAATCCTGGTAGATGCCTCTCTCATTCTCCAAAGCTGGTGTTAGGAGCTCGCCATTTTCTTCTCTTCAATTCCTTGGGTAGCATCTTGTATTTTGCAGAGAAGCTGTTTCACATTTAACCCCCTTAACAAAAGATGTATCTACTTCTCATTCTCGCTTCCTCCTTGCCCTTCTGAAAGGAAAGAGGTGACATTGTATCTAGATCCCGAAGTAACCTCTTTCCTCTTCTTTTACATTGTGCCGCATTCATTTTTTTACATCATCTTTAACTTATTCTTCCCAAGTTCTTCTTTTTTTCAGAATATAAACAGAGTGCACATACATGAATACATGCTTCATGAAATAAAGCCACTCCACTTTTCTGTAGCTGCAACTCCATCTCCTTTCTCCATCTTCTGTGCAGGACAACTTCTTGAAAAACTATCTATCTTCTGTGCATGTTTTTAAAAATTATTGTGTACTTGACATCCAGTTCTACCAGTTCTTAACATATTTCCAGATATGAATCAGATCTTTCTTTTAAAAAGAATAGTTCAACAGCTAAAATTTTAAAATAGTATTAACACTCAGTGCTGGGGAGAACACAGAAAAACTGGATCTCTTAGGATGTAAAATCCTAAGGCCATTCTGTGAAATAGTTTGGCAGATTCTTATAAAATTAAACACCCACCAGTTGCACAATTGAGAAATTGCACTCAGACAAAGGAACATTTATGCTCATACAAAAGCCTCTATATGAATATTCACAGAAGCTTTATTAATAAGAGTCAAAAGCTGAAAACACCCCCAAATTTCCTTTGATGCATGAATGGTTAAACGAACACATACAGTGACATCTCAGATAGCAAGGAAAAGGAATGAATTATTGATACATGCGATAACTCAGGTGGATTTTAAGGGCATCATCTCTGGTGAAAAAATCCAATGACAACTGACTGCACACTGTATGAGTCCATTTATATAACATTATAGAAATAGCAGAAGTGTGGTTCTGCTGCCTGCCTCGCAAGCACAAGGTCCCAAGTTCGATCACCAGTACCAAAAAAAAAGTATAGAGATGGAGAGCAGAGTAGGGTTTCCAGGTGACAGGAACAGGACTCAGACAGTGGGAGTGTGGAAAGAGGGCAGCAGAAGGGATTTCCTGCATGGTGACGGGAGCTTTCTGTATCTTGATTGTGCTGTTGCTTACATAAATCTATTGCGAAGAAACACACACACGAGTATATATATAAGCTGGTCAAAACTATAGGGCCAGGGATTTTGCTCAGTGGTTTCACTGCCTGCTGCGCAAGCGCAAGGACCTGAGTTCAATCCCCAGTACCAAAAAACAACCAAACAAACAACTAAATAAAATTTGTAGTCTAGTTAATAGAATTGTACCAATGTTAATTTTCTTGTTTTGATATTACACTTCATATATATGAGGTGTTACCACTGGAGGAATCTGGGGAAGGAGATTACACCATTCTGTGTACTATTTTGCAACTTCTTGTGAGTTTATCATTATTTCACAATAAAAAGTTAAATTTAAAAAAGTAAGAAAAAGATAAAAGCAGCAAATAAATATATGAAAAACTGTTCAACATCACTGCATATTCAAGAGATGCAGATGAAAACAGTACTGAATTCCACCTCACCCCAGAAAGAATGGCTGCTATCAAGAAATCATCCAATAACAAATACTGACAGGGGTGTGGGGAGAAAGGAACCCTTCTCCATTGTTGGTGGGAGTGCAGACTAGTGCAACCACTGTGGAAATCAGTATGGAGATACCT
>NW_004624740.1:16693602-16766793 GCF_000247695.1 Heterocephalus glaber | reverse complement strand
GAGAGAGAGAGAGAGAGAGAGAGAGAGAGAGAGAGAGAGAGAGAGAGAGACTAGGGATCTAACCCAAAGCCTAGTATACCATAGAAAAGTCTGTACAACTAAAGTATGCCCCCAGCCCAATATGTAATATTTTCAACATTTAACACTTAGTGATATTTGCTTTATTTTGTGTGTGTTTTTTGGAGACAGGGTCTCGCTATGTAGCAGTTCAGGCTTGCCCTGAACTCGCTATGTAGCCCAGGCTGGCCTTGAAATTGCAGCAATCCTCCTGCCTCAGCTCCCAACAATATTTGCCTAATAATTTTCATTCTCTATCACTTTACATCATTATCTCCTGAATATTTCAGGTTGCACCATGTTCAAAAGGCATATCCAGCTAGTGGTCATTATATTGATCAGTACAGCTGTAAGGGAAAAGTTGATCCAAATGCCAAATTCATGTCTCTGGGTTTTCTGGATTTTTCTTCTCCTAGAGACAAAAACCTATTTGAGAGTAGGCTGCATCATGCCCCTTTACCCTATGCATGTTTCTCTGTTTTTTTCTTTTTGTTTCTTTTCTTTGTTGCAGTCCTGGGGGTTGAATCCAGGAGTGCTCCATCACTGAAATACATCCCCATCCCTTTTTATTATTTTATTTTGAGACAGGCTCTCTTAAGGTGCCCAGGCTGGCCTTGAACTTGTGACCCTTCTGCCTCAGCCTCCGCAGTAGCTGGGATTACAGGCCTGTGTCACTGCAACCCGACTTCTGAGCACTATTCTTAAGCATGAAAATGTTCTCTCACATAACTACAGAACAGTTATCAACTGTTGTCTAAATTAGGGTCCTTATTCCAATCTTATCAATTGTTCCAATAATGTATTTCATAGCAGTTTTCTCTAGTACAAAATCTAGTCCATATATTCCATCCAGTCTAAGCGAGGTGGATTACCTTTCCCAACACCATCCACATCCTTTACTCTCCAGTGGTAACAACTACCTTAAATTTTGTGTTTATTATTTCTTAGCTTTTCATCTTTTCACCATGCAATATATCATTAAATATTTATTGTATTGCTTGCATGTTTTTCAGTGTTATTTAAAGGTATCTTTCTGCAACTTGATTTATCTTCCTAAAAGTAAGTTAATTTGATCCTGCCCTGCAAGCGTAAGGACCCAAGTTTGATCCCCGGTACCAAAAAAAAAAAAAAAAGTAAGTTAATTTGAGATTTACACATATTGATGCATAGATCTTTATCAATTACAGCTGCTGTGTAGCAAATTATTAAAATGTGTAGCTAATTGATTCATGCACTTGTGGTACATATTTTGCTTCTAATTATCCACTCATAAATAATGCTATAGTGAACTCATCCATTTCTCTTTCTGCATAACGTGTTTTAATTTTTTTTATGTACAAAGGCTAAAGGTATAGTAGCTCAGTAGCAAAGAGCTTATCTAGCATGTGTGAAGTCCTAGGTTCAATCCCCAGCACTCCAAACAAACAAAAAAATCTGTGTACAATTTATACAAGGAAGTAGAATTGCTGAACTTCATACGGCACATATATCTTTGGTGTTTCTTTGATCTTGGTAAGTTGTACTAAGTGTAGTACAACACTACACTTGGGTTTGGGAATGAACACATGTACTTGTACACCCATGAATCATCTCCATCAAGTCTGTAAACATATCCACCACCTCCCAAAGTTTCCCATTGTCTCTATTGTTATTATCATTTCTTTGGTAATTATATTTGATATAATACCCTCTTAGCAAATTTTAAGTGCTATATAATATAGAATTGTTAGCTATAGGCACTTTGCTATTTAGTTGCTCTCCAGAATTTATTTATCTTCCATAACTGAAATTTTGTACGCTTTCATCACTTTCCCATTTCTCCCTCCCCTCCACCTCTACCAACCACTATTCAACTTTCTGCTTCTATTGAATTTGACTCTCCTAGAGTCCATGTACAAATTAGATTTACAGTATTTGTCAGCTTATTTCACTTAGCATAAGGCCCTCCAGATCAACCCGTGTTGCAAATGGCAGGATTTCCTATTTATAAACAAAATAACATTTACTGTGTATATTTTAAGTACATAACATGATGTTATGGTATACATAAAGATAGTAAAGTAGTTAATGTAGTAAAGCAAATTAACATAACCATCACGTCATTTAGTTACCTGTAGTTTTTAGTTTGGCTTTGTGGCTAAAAATCTACTCATTTAGCAAGAAATTCCAAATATGGGCCAGGGATTTAGCTCAGTGGTTCTGTTGCCAGCCTTGCAAGCACAAGGTCCCGAGTTTGAACCCTGTACCAAAAAAAAAAATTCCAAATATAATACCATTTTGTTAACTATAGCCCTCATGTACATTACATCTCCAGATGTGTTCATCCCATAATTGCACTATTTTGTATTCTCTGACCTATATCTCTCCTTTCCCTTCAACCACCTTGCCCCTGATGAACGTTGTTTTATTCTCTATTTCCCTACATTTGGCTTTTTTTTTTTTTTTCAGATTCCACATATAGGTGAGATCATGCGATATTTTTCTTTCTGTGTCTGGCTCATTTCACTTACAATAATCCCCTCCAGAATCACGCATGATGTTGGAAATGTCAGGATATACTTTTTAAAAGACCAAATAGAGGGGCCGGGGATTTAGCTCAGTGGTTTCACCACCTGCCTCGCAAGCGCAAGGACCCGAGTTCGATCTCCAGTACCAAAAAAAAAGAAAAAGACGAAATAAAAACCCATTGTATATCTATAAGACATTTGCTTTATCCATTCATCTGTCACTAGCTGTCTTAGTCACTTTTCTGCTCCTGGGACAAAATAGCCAACACCCACAATTTAAAGGAAGAGAGGATTATTTTGGCTCAGTTTCACTCCATGGTTGGTTGACTCCAAGTCAGAAACAGGATGGCAGAAAGGCAGAGCAGAGGAAAAGGTGCTTAACCCATGGTAGCCAGGAAGGAGTGAGAGAAGGCAGGAGCCACCAGGGACGCACCTTTAACCACACCCCACCTCCTACTAGCAAGTCAACTATCAACTCAGCAGTGGACTCATCAATTGATGAGTACACGGTGTCCGTGTTCTGATAACCTTCCAAATATCTGAGATCTGGGGGAGACATTTTATACCCAAACATAACAGTAGATATTTCAGTTGATTCTATATCTTGGTTATTGTGATTAATACAGAACTGAACATGGCAATGCAAAAATATCTTCAATATATTGATTTTGTTTCCTTCTGTTGTATATCCAGTAATGGTGTTGCTGAATCATATGGTCGTTCTAGTTTCAGTCTTTTGAGGAAACTCATACCGCTTTCCATAATGCTTTCCATAATGGCAGGACTGATTTACACAGGCACAACAGAGTTGTCTTTTCTCCATACCCTCACCAACACTGAGATCTCATGCTTCTTATAGTAAACATCTCAGCAGGTGTAGGGTGATACCTCATTGTGATTTTGATACATGTTTTCCTGATGATTACTGTTCTGAGTACCTTTTCATACACATGTTGACTATTTGCATGTCTACTTTGGAAAAATGTCTACTCAGGTCTTTTTACCCATTTAGTAATTGGATTATCAGGCTTTCTTGAACTGTTGAGTTGTATGTGTGCCTTATATACTTTAGGTATTAACTCCTTATCAGATATATAGTTTCCAAACATTTTCCCCCATTCTGATTATTGCCCTTTCATTTTGTTGGTTGTTTCCTTTGCTATGCAGGACTCTTCATGTAACATAGTCCAACTTGTATATATTTTGGCTTTATTACCTATGTTTTTGGTGACTTATCTGAAAACTCATTGTCAAGACCAACATCGAGGAGCTTTTCCCTTATATTTTCTTCTAGAAGTATTATGATTTCAGGTCTTTCATTTAAGCCTTTAGTACATTTCCAGTGTTAAGTAACTCCATCAACAGATTTCTCAGCAAAAACCTCACTGGCCAGGAGAGAGTAGGGTGATGTATTTAAAGTGCAGAAAGAAGAAAAGCTGCCGACCAAGAATACTATCCCCAGCAAAGTTATCCTTCAGAAATCAAATAGAGAAAAAGACTTTCCCAGACAAACAGAAAAGGAAAAAGTTCATCAGTACTAGATCTACCTTATAAGAAATGCTAAAGGGAATGCTTGAAGGCGAAATGAAAATATATGAAAGTGTAAAACTCACCACTAAAGGTAAGTTTATAGAAAAATTCAGAATAATCTAATAGTGTAATGGTGGTATTTTAAACATACATAATTCATCTGCTGCCTGCCTTGCTAGCACAAGGTCCCAAGTTCGATCCCCAGTACAAAAAAATAACAATGACAACAACAACAAAAAAACCCATCTAATTTTAGCACAAAATTTTAAAGGCAAAATTATTTAAATAGCTATAGTAATTTGTCAATGGAGACACAGTACAAAATATATATGCATCTATCCATAAATGCCCAAATAAAGAAAATGTGTTATAGTAATGTGCCTTGAGATTAAAACGGTTAATGGTATATGTTTTGGTTTAGATCTAAGTCCCCCAAAGTCTCACATTCAGAACTGGGGTCTGGTTGGAAGTGATGGATCACTGTGGGTCTGACATGGAAGGGTGTATTCTTGTGCCTAGTTTTTCTCCTTTCCCTCTCTGCTTCCTGGTCACCATTCAGTGAACAGCTTTCCTCCGCCATGCCATTCTGCCATCCATTTCCTGTCTTATAGCCAGTCAGTCATAGACGAACACACTGAAGATGTGAGCCAAAATAAACCTCTCCTCCTTTAAGTTGCAAGTATCAGGTATTTTGTCCCAGCTACGGGTGACTAAGACAGAATCAAAGCCCCATCCACAACCTGCTTTTAAGTGAGATAGGCAGGCAAATGACAATGAAGTGGAGCAAGTGCTACACTAGAGATAATAAGCCCTTTCAGCCTTTGTAGGGCAAAAATTATTTGTGTTGGAAAAGAGCGAAAAAGAGTAAATAAATGAATGTGCAGTTTCCAGTCTGGCTGAGCTGGGAGGTACTGGCTGAGAGGAAACAGGTTGGACATGAAGAAGGAAGTCATCATTCCTGGCTGTTTGAATGAATACAAACATATCTCACATCTTGCATGTATTCTCTCCTTTTCAAACCAAGAAATTATGGAGAAAGGGTAATAGAAAAGTTAAGGACCAGGATGCCAAAGAAAAATTCTCCAAATATCAGAAAAAATTCCTGGGAGCCACGGGAATATAAAACAGAGTAAAATAATTATTCCATTTGTAGGTGAGCAATATGCTAGGTAGACACTGTAATTCCAAAGGCAAAGCAGGTCTTTATCTTCAGGGAACTCATAGTCTGAGACAAAATGAGCACTCAACAAGAATATCCTACTCACTGAAATAATCCAACAGGGAGACCTCACTTGCTAAGGTCTCTGCTTAGTCATCACCTCATCAGAAAGGAAGAGTCTGCCCACTTGATCTCAAACAGCACACCCATCACCACCACTCTGCTCATCTATATTCTGTTGAGTTTGTTTTTTTTAAACTTTTTTTTCACATATAAAGAATTTGCATACCATAAGCATGCAGCTCACTAAATTTTCACATCAGACCCATGCACAACACCAGCTTCCAGATCAAGAAATGGAGCGTTATCAGCTCCCATCCCCAGAAGTGCCCTTCTAATCCAGCCCCAACCCTTTCCCCATGGATACCCATTACCTTGACTTCCAACCTCATAGATTCATTCTGCCTGTTGTCATAGTTTATATAACTGGAATCACACAAAATACACATTTTTGTAACTTCTTTCACTCAACATCAAGTTTGTGAGATTCATTCATGCCATTTCACTTATTTATTTCACTTATTCTCATTGACGTAAGAGTTCCAGGATGATAGAATTTATTCAACCATTGGTGGGCAATTTGGGTAGTTTTTAACTTTGTATTATTAGGAGTAAAACTCCCATGAACATTCCAGTACACATCTTTAGATGAATATATGTACATATTTCTGTTGGTGTGAAATTGCTTGATTATGGCACCTACTTTTTAAAGATTTTAAAAATGATCAAGTCTTTATTATACTAAACACAATGGATAAAGGCAGGCATAGTGGTGTATGTCCATAATTCCAGCACTCTAGGAGACTAAGGCAGGAGGATGTCAAGTCCAAGCCCAGCCTAGGTCACCTAGTGACTTAATGAGACACTGTCTCAAAATAAAAAAAAAAAAAGGAAGGGCTAGGGGCCGGGGATTCGGCTTAGTGGTTCTGCCACTTGCTTTGCAAGTGCAAAGACCTGAGTTCAATCCCTGGTACAAAAAAAAAAAGAAAAGAAAGGTCTAGGAATGTAGATCAGTGGGAAGACTCTGAGTTCAATCCCCATATCACACACACACAAAAAAACATTGTATAGATGCACACGCATGCATAGGTGTGCACATACACAGACATACATGTAGAGAAAGAGGAAGATTGAGAACTTAAGAAATAGATTACCAAATATTTGAAGCTCTTGTGCTTGCTTCGGCAGCACATATACTAAAATATTTGAAGCTCTTTGTTCTTCTTTCTGATCCCATCTCCTCTCTATTCCAAATTTTGTATTATGATTCCCTTGATTTTCTTTATCATTTTGCCATAAATAATAACAAGGTGTGATTAAATATAGTGTGCTTAAATTAAAAAATTATCAGAGTGAAAGACACATTGCCATTAGTACTCCTCAAAATACTCCCTGTAGCTTTGAACATACTTATCCCATCATTCTTGTCACTTCCTGAGGGAGTTTTAGAAGTCTTCTTTCATAAATGTCTTTAGCAGTCCTGTCATGGCTGCCAAAAAGTCCTGAATTTATTTAAACTGTTTACCTTCCATGGTCACTTTGACTTTGGGGAAAAGCCAGGAGTTTCACAGTTCCAGATCCTCCGAATAAGATGGATGAGGACACACTGTAATGTTTTTATGAGCCTGGCTTTCATTGGGTGACACTTGGCAGTAGCAGTCACCACTTTTGATCATGCCTTGTAAAGAAAGAGCATTTAGCAGATGAAAACAACCCTGAGATTCCACCTCACCCCAGAAAGAATGGCTGCTATCAAGAAATCAACAAATAACAAATGCTGGCAGGGATGTGGGGAGAAAGGAACCCTTCTCCATTGTTGGTGGGAGTGTAGACTGGTGCAACCACTGTGGAAGTCAGTATGGAAATACCTCAAAGAACTAGGACTAGAAGTCCCATTTGACCCAGCTTTTCCCCTGCTGGATATCTTTCCAAAAGAATTAAAAGAATCATACCACAGTGATATATGTGCACCCATGTTCATAGCACAGTTTGTAACAGCTAAAGCTTGGAAACAGCCCAAATGCCCATCAACTGGAAACTGGATAAAGAAAATGTGGGGTTTTTTTATAAAATGGAGTACTACTCAGCCATAAAGAATGAAAAACTAGAGTCATTTATAGCTAAATGGATGCATATTGAGGCCATACTCTTAAGTGAAATAAATAGGACACACATGTGGTAAATACCAAATAGTTTCTCTAGTGCGAGAAACTGATAGTGTAAACGAGTTAAAATGATTAAAATGAATAATTGATAATTTGAAATAGGAAAAAAGGTCCAAAGACAAAAGAGTGAAGCGAGGGGAAGGGGAAAGAAAAAGAGGGAAAGGAAAAACTACGAGAAAAGAAAAAAAATGGAAATGAAATCTGTGTAAACAGGGAAGGGTGGAGGGGGTGAAGGGCGCACAGGTAATGGGGAAAAGAATAAGAACCAAGATACATCATATATAGGTACAAGCACCCAATGATAAATGTAAACGAATTGTATACCTAAAATGTACCAATAAAATGTACCAATAAAATTAATTTTAAAATGAAAAAAAAAAGAAAGAGCATTTACAGAACTGCTTCAGAAAGTGGCAAGAGGTTTAGAGGTAAGTATGTTCCAAAAGAGAGGGAGTATTTTGAGGGAGATTAATGGCAATGTGTCTTACTATAATAGATTTTTAAAAATTTAAACATTCACCATATTTTTCAATCACTCTTCGTATATGTGCATGTATACAATACACTATTTTGTTTTGCTGAACTTGATATAAATGGAACTCTTCTCTATTCTTGGTAGCACTTTTTGCCACTTAACACATTACTGTTATTATCTTTTTGTTGTCTGGCTCACCTTCCTCTCCCTCCCAGCTCCCTGAAAACAGTTTTTCAAAAGTCTTGTTTTTAGTCACTACCATATCCTTAATTCCAAGAAGGGTTTCTGGTACACAGATGGTACTCAACATTTATTGAATGAAAGAAAGAGAAACTTCGCTCTCTACATGACTTGCTTGCTGTGGAAAAAAAATTCTAACGTGTGGGAAACTAAGGGTGAGACCAAGGGCTGGGTTGACCTCTCCTTGAGACAAGAGAGAAAAGCTAACAAGCTGACTCTCCCTCACGCCAGCACCAGCATGCCAGCACCAGCCAGTTTCAAGGAGAGTCAACTGCAGCTGAAGTCTGATTAAAGAAAATACACATTCAGGTGCAGCCTGAATGAGAAATTAATGAGAAACTAGGAGAACCTGATGAACTTTCCCGAACCCTGGATTGCATGTTTGCTTGCTTCTTTATGCGAGTCTAATAAAAAGTGAGGAGTACTGCTAATTCAGGGCTCTTTTGTCCTCTAGAGGCAGGAGTCCCCTAGTCCCCTCTTCCAAATTATCTTTGTGTCTTTTGTCTTTTATCCCCGTTCGCCCCCCGCGTCGGGATAAACTCATAGGCTGGTTCCTACAACTATGACTGAGCCTTCTGTGAAGGCTTCCCCTGTATCAATAAAAATGAGAGCTGAAAAAAAATTTTTTTTAAATGAGAGCCAGAAGTTTTGAGATAAAATTAAATGTAGCTTGTTTCTTTCCAGTTGGCTCATAAAAAAAAATAGAAAGAAGCATCAGCTTCAGTGTCAGAAAAGTAAGTCTAGGAACTGGCTGCACCATGCACTAGCTGTGTGCCCTGGAGCAGGGCTCAACCTCTGTGCACTTTCCAATCTGCAAAATGGGATTACTACACAAGGTGGTTACTGAGAGGTTTAGATAAATGTAGTATGCATGAAAATTTTCTAAAAGTAAGTGCAAAGAAAATGGTACTACTAATGCCATCAATATGTAAGGCCAGGCAAGGGCTTGCAAATTATCTCTGTACAACCTCCTCTCTCTCCATATCCTCTAACTTAAATGTTATATTATAAATATACCTCTTTGCGGCGGGGGGAGTATTGTGCAGTGGATTGAACCCAAGGCACTTGCTAAGCACACACTTTACCACTGAGTTACACCCCCAGCCCTACTTCCGTTTTTTGCTTTTGTTTTTTTTGTACCAGGGATCGAACTCAGGACCTTGCACTTTCAAGGCAGGCAGCAGAAACACTGAGCTAAATCCCCGGCCCCCTACTTCTGTTTTAAAAAGGCCTCCACTTTCTAATTAGCTGTTTCTCCTCAAGCAATAGAACTTCGTGTTTTTAAATTGAAATATAATTCACATACATTAAAATTCTCCATTTCAAATTGTATAATTCAGTGGCTTCAGTACATTTACAAGGTTGTAAAACCCTCACCACTAATCCCACATTTTCATCACCCCCAAAAGGAATCCCATTGTCAGTCACTCACCATTTCTTACCCCTCTATCTCCAATTCTCTGCCAGCCACTAATCCATTTTATGGATTTGCAGATATTTCATATAAATGGGATTACACAATATGAGGCCTCACACATCTGACCTTGTTCACTCAATACCATGTTTTCAAGATTTATCAGTGTTGCACCTCGAGTCATACTTCATTACTTCCTATGGCTGAAAAATATTCCATTGTATGGATATACCAAACTGTATTTACTCATTCAACAATTGATGGATGCGTGGGTTGCTTCACTTTCTGACTATTTTAAGGAATGCTGTCAAGTACAGTACACGTTTTTCTGTGAACATGTTTCAGTTCTCTGAGAAAATGCTTACAAGTGGAACTTCTTGGTCATATGGCAACTCTTGAGTTGAACTTGTTGAGGAAATGCTACACTGTTTGAAGGCCCACTGGCAACCTCTGAGAGTCATTTCTCCACATCCTCACCAAGTACTGTTTCCAGAATCATTCTTCATTTTACCTCACCAATGCTGCTTCAGCGTCATAAGTTATTAGTATTGCAATAGGTCTAGAGACTGTATAAATTCAAACAAATATTTCATATATATGGCTCGTACATGCAGTAAAAGTGATACCAAGGTACTGTTCCTAACCTGTTTCTAATTTTTCCTGGCAGGGAATATTCAGTGTTTCAAGTAAGTCGTCTGGCCAGGGGCTCAATTCACCATCATAAGGGTTCGTCACAAAAATCCAAGGACAAAAAACACTTGGGAACAAATCTTTGCCTTAACAGACAGCTGCCTCGGGTAGAGATAACAATAGCATCTGAATAGCTTTTCACTACAAGTTCTCGTTTCACGATGTCTGAAACCCAGG
This sequence comes from Heterocephalus glaber, assembly GCF_000247695.1. Next base: position 16,756,319 of record NW_004624740.1, on the reverse strand, counting down.
AACAGACTCTCTTGAGGTCTCACAAGTGGACATCGCCGCTCTTGACAGAACGCGCAGGCTGCCTCTCTGCGCAGGCGCACACCCACAGCTGCGCACACCCACAGCTCCGCACACCCAGGACCTCCCGCTCTGACGCTACGGGACCGGGAGACCAATCCGCGCGTGTCTATCGGAAGCGGCGCTCCGCACTGGTTGATTAAGTCTAATGACTTAGACACTCGCCAATCACCATACTAGGGGCGTGGTTAAAGGGAGGAGATTGTTGGTGGAAGCCCGCGACCTAGACCCAGCGCCGGAAGCTACCTATTTGGTGCGGAGCTCTACCGGCTTCTGAGGCCGCAATGGTGAGTGAGGACGCATGCGCGAGAGGATGCGCCGGGGGTTCAAAGTCCCTGCTGCCCTATCTTTGGTTGCCCCCTCCTGGTCCATGCGCTCCATTCTCATCTCCAGTGTACCCTGAGATGGCGTGGGAATGGAGATGAGAGGGGCAGCAACGTAGCGGACCGAGGACGAATCTATGGGAGAGTGTTGGGGGCTAGGAAGTAGTGTCCCAGGCAGGTGTGGGACAAGAATGGGGCGCCCCGGGTAGCCAGAGTGGGGAGGCCAGGGGCCGAGAGTGAGGGCAGAGACCCCAGAAGATCAGCATTGAAGGCCATGTAGGGGGAAGAGTCTGGAACGGGGCCATCGTCAAGAGAGAGACGGGTTGGCAGGTGAAGGGTATCGAGACCCAAGTCTAGTTTGCTTCTCACTGCTTGCATCTTTACCTACTAGACTTCTGCACTGACCCAGGGCTTGGAGCGAATCCCAGACCAGCTGGGCTACTTGGTGCTGAGTGAAGGTGCAGTGCTGGCGGTGCGTTCTGGGAAAGGGCGGGGGATCCCTTAGTGTACACGAGGCCATTGACCCCTTCCAGTATTGCCTATTTTCTCCTGACTTCTCTCTTTTCGTCCCCTTAACCTGGAATCTCCCTACATACAGTAAGGTCTCAGTAATCTTTGGAGGCTTAGTCATCTAAGTGTGCCATGGTAGGAGAGGTTTACCAGTTTTACAAAAATCATAGTCATAGGTTTGTTAATAGTCGGTAATGTCCACGTTTTTCTCCAGTATGTCTGTAGTTTTTATTTCTCAACAAGATTTTGTATTTTATTCCATAGTACTATATAGTGTAGCCCTCTTAAAGTTTTTGCTCCAGCTGGAAAGACTTATGGTTGCAGGTTTAAAGCAGTGCAAGTGGTAAAGCTTGCTTAAGTCCAGGAAATGAAGGTCTCAAACCTTGGTGTTCTAACTTATTTTATGGCAAGAGAGCTTTCTTGGAGGTGCAAATTCTGCTGAGCTTAAAAGATGGGTTGAATGAGTAGAAAAGAAAAGTATTCAGGGCTGGAAGCTGGATATATTTGCGGAGTGTGACAGTGCCTATCTGAATTGGTGGTGAGTTCACATAGAAGGAATTTGGAAAAGTAATGGATCTGATTGTGGAGCACTTCCAAGGCCAGGTTGTAACATTTGGATTTCATCTTGAGGGCTGTAGGAAATTTGAAGGTGTTTTGAACAGAAACATGACCCAGTGAAATGGATGAGCAAGACTGTGAGTGATGCAAATAGGCTGGAAAGGGGGTATTCTAGGTATGAGAATGGGCTGGTAGCAAGGAGAGAAATTTTAATAATACATCCTGATGATAACGAGAGATAATACTTAAATCTTCTATAGCAGTGATGGCAAACCTTTTTGAGACCAAGTCCCACACTAACCCAGAACCCATTTATTTATTACAAAGTGCCAACACTGCAATTAAACCTGAATACTGAGGGTTTAGTTTAGAAAAAAACTCATGCATAATCGTCTTAAAAGAGAAACACAATAACCTGCTTGTCATAGGTTTGCCACCAATGTTCTATAGGAATACTTTTCCATTCGTAGAACTTTAAACTGAGAAGCCTAGAAGAATGATGTGGTGCCTTAACAAACAGGAAATTTTAAAAGGAGCTTGCTGCGGAGGAGATGGATAAGGGGACTTTGGATGGCGCAAAGATGGATACAATAGGATGGCCCATTGTAGACAGTGAATCTGAAGTAGAAAAACAGCAGTGAATTGCTAGTTGTTTTAAGTATCTCCCCCACTACTGTCTCAAGTAACCATCACAAGCCTATAAAATAGGTACAGATGAGGAAACTGAGGTACAGACTATCCCAAAGGAAAAGGAACCAAAGTTCTCCTAGTGAGAGGCCTATATGGAAGAGAGAGGGAGAGGAAGTTGAGACAGTCAACAGAAAAGAGGAAGTCCAGGCCACTGGCTTATTAACCAAGGGGTAGGAAGAGGGAGGGGTTTGAGAACCAAGATGTTCACATTCTGCATACAAGACCACAAGTGGGAAGATGGAACAAGATTGAACCTTTAACGAGTCAGTGGTGGGCAGGCACTGGTTTGGGAGAATTTTTTTTTTTCTAGTAAGAGGGGACAAGGCAAAAAACCCAGTTTCAAGGGGTTAGAAAAGAGCCATCAGTAGTCAGACAAGTTGATGGTTGGTGGGGTAACCCCAGCATTTAAGGATGAGAAACAGGATGGCACAAAGAGCGTGACAACATCAAAACTGGGTGACCCAAGGGTACTGGAAAGTGGAGAGGGAGACGTAACAAGTGTGAGCCAGAGCCCAGGCCTGGAATCCTGGAATCCGGTCCCAATTCTGTGCCCTCATTTTTCTGCACCTTCCCTCCTTCATGTACTTGCAGTCGTCTGGGGATCTCGAGAATGATGAGCAGGCAGCCAGTGCCATCTCTGAGCTGGTCAGCACGGCTTGTGGCTTCCGGCTGCACCACAGCACGAATGTCCCCTTCAAGCGCCTGTCTGGTGAGCTCCCTGTCCCTGCCCTTGGTGATTGGGGTGCTTCCAGGAGCTTCTTTTCAGGGAAGAAATAAGTCCCTGTGTCCTTCACCAAGTATCCCTCTGGTTCAGCCCCTTTTTTCCTTTTGTATCAGGACTGAGTAAACAAGAGAAAGGAGATGTCATAGTGGCTTCTTCCCATCTCTCAGCCTTGAATGGAACTGTTTTGGCTGTCAATCCAGCCAAGTTTGTGTGAGCCTGTGGAGGCCCTTGAACCCTCTAACTCTGTGCTCCCTTCCCTCTCCTTGGTGAGGGAAGGTGTGTCTCCCCTCCAGTGGTCTTTGGAGAACACACGCTGCTGGTGACTGTGTCAGGACAGAGGGTGTTTGTGGTGAAGAGGCAGAACCGCGGCCGGGAACCTATTGAGGTGTGAGCCTGCCAGAGGGCCAGAGTTGGAGAAGTGGCCTGGGTCCCTGGGTCTCTGTGATGAGGGGGCACACACATGCCTCCTCCCCACTTTGCTGCTGGAACCAGGGCCTTACAGTCGTCCACCTTTACCCGAAGAGTGGAGACTTGGGGATTTTGTGCTATGTTAAAGACAACTTGGGCAAGGGGACCCCCCTTTTCCTCCCCTCCTCCCCCCTAATAAACATCAATCTGATGTGATGGAGGCTCAGGGATGTTTGTACAGAGGAGGGGCTGCGTTGGGAGGGGGCACTTTTCACCTCCCTATGTCTGCCAACTTCTGTGAAAACAGACTGTGTTCAGCCTGGGGTGGGTGGGGCAGGGCCACCACCATTATAAAACTGGGAACGGGAAAAGCAGAGCCAGAAAGGGAGCTGTTTGGATGCATGCAAAGGGCAACAGCCTGAGCTCCTGTTGTCTACTCCTTTCATTAACACACAAACAGCAGCCATCCTCCCTCCTGAACAAGCATTTAATAGTCTTAATTCAGTTGGAAGCTGTAGTTGAATAAGTTACAGGAACAGAGAGCCCCCCCACCCCACCGCAGAGACACAACTTAAAGTGCTTCAGGCCACCAACGTAAACATGAGGGGCAGAAGGAGGCCACCTAGCTATCTCCCAGCCCGAGACAGGAGGATCATTGTTGAGGTCCCTTTACCATCACCACCCTCTAATCTCAGCACTGAGGGCCGGTGGGAGGGAGGGAATGTCGGAGGCAGACAGAACATAACAGGAATGAGGAAAATACTCTGTAAACTTACAAAGGATAAGGGTCGGGGCAAGGGAGCTCTTGGAGCCCTTGCTCTGCCTGGGGTGGGGCCAGCCCCCCCAGAGGAACTCAGAAATACTGTTGGCCTAGTGATGCAGCCATGCCATCTATTTCACAGCTTCTGCCCTTGTCCCTCATCAGCAGACACAGACAGGCGGCCCTGCTGGGCCTCTTCACCCACAGCAGGAGGTGTCCCAGGGGAGGCACAGCCTGGGAGGAAGAAGCCCACCAGGGGCTTTGGGTTCCTAGAGCGAATGGGAAGCAGAGCAGCTCGGTGCTACTTGACAGGCTCCACCACCAGTACTTTGCACTCGCGCTTGGCAATCTTGTCCAGAGACAGCACAGCCTTGTCCGGAGGCAAGTAGAGGGGGCGGCCGACAGGGGAGGCCACCGGGGGCGTGATGGCCCTGCGCTCCATCACGCTGCCCGACCTGGGGGAGGACAGAGGCTGTGGGCTCTGCTCAGATGTGGCCCCTCTGCCCAGGCCAGTGGGATGCCTCCCCCAGTTCCTACCTCATGAGGTGACTTCGGGAAGGCTGTTGGTGGGAGAAGGACTGAGAGCGGCCCAGGCTGGCCTGGTGCCTCTCCACCAGGTCCCGGACAGCAGGGCTGCTGGGGCTGCTCTTGCGAGAGAGGGGTCGGGCCTCAGGTGGAGGGTGGGACACACTGGCAGTGAACTGCAGCTTCAGCTTCATGTGCTGGCTCAGCTGCAGCAGGAGATGTGCATCAGCATTCCGGCCAGACCTTCACGTGCATCATCTCCCCTCTGCCCAGCCTTCCAGCACCGCCCATTACTCGTCCTTCCTCCATAGAGGCTAGGAGCCTAGCCACTATACCCCCATGTTACGCAGCACTGGCCCACCTCAAAGAGCCCCGACCTCAGAGCCTGGAAGGCCACACTGAAGGTAAGTGCACTGCCCTTCCGTGAAAAGCCAAGGTTGTTGAGGGGTGTGTGGCAGACGATGGAGTCCAAGGCTGCCTGCATGGCCCGGCGCTCCTCCTCACACAGCTGCTTTCCTGGAGGCAGAAACAGGCACCGATGAGCAGTGGACAGCCTTCCTCTATCCTCAGAGCCATCACCAGCATGGCCACATTTGGTTCCCAAAGCCACTCTATGGAGTAAGCTAATTAAATGTGATTGTTTGCAGAAGGTTATGGGTGGTGAATATACTGTGTGCTGAGGTCTGTCCTAACTGTGTTGCCTGTCTTAACTCATTCATCAGCAAACCCATGTGTTATTTGTCCTACTTTAAAGGTGAAGACCAAGGCCCAGAGAGGTCAGTTAGCTTACCCAAGGTCTCACAGCTCGTAAATGAGAAGCAGCTCTGGTATCTGTGCTCTTCAACTCACTCAGCCTCACTGTGTCTCTAAACTCTCCATGAGTCTCTGGGGAGATCAGCCAGAGCCAGGTGCCACAAGCCATCCACCATGGTGGGGCTGGTACCAGATCTGAGCTACTCTTACTGTCCCACCTCATTACTTCTTCCATTCCCCACCCCTCCCAGGGGACAAGGTCCCATCCTGGTAGCTGACCTACCAGCCTGTGCATGCTCCGGGGTCCACACAAGCCTCACAGCAAGAAAGTCTTGGAGATTGTTGAGCAGCGTGTAGGTGACAGTGAACCGCTCATAGGTCTGAACAGGGGACTTACAAGAAGCAGTCATCACAAAGCAGGGACGGTCCAGACGGACACTGGGAAGGCTAGAAGCAGTGAGAGAGGAAAGCCAGATGTGTGTTTCAGGCCACAGATGTGAGCGGGAGAGTGCCTGGCAGGGGCTCCCACACACTTACCGGTAGTGGGTGTAGATGCTCTGGGTGAAGGGCAGTTTCGGGGTAGACCACTGAACCACAGCAATCAGGGGAACTTCGAGGCCCTGTGTGTGAGATACAAGGAGACTTCACATGCATCAGAGCTCCCCTCCCACCCTCAGGCTCCTGGCCTATCCCTCCCACTGCCTTTTCTTACCCTTTTTCTTGAACACACCAGCCCCTCGTGCTCACCTCCTTGGCCCCTGGTGGGGGCTGCTCACCCCCTCTCAGCTGAAACAAGAAGTTGTGTTCCTCCAGGGCATTAAGTGGGCAGGGGAAGCAGCCAGAGGCACCAGGAAGCCGGCAGAATGAGCCCATGGAGACTTCGCCAGACTGGTGGCTAGTTCAGAAGAGCAGGACAAGGCATGATTTCCCCAGGCCAGAGCTCAGCCTCTGCCCATGCCCCTGCCCTTGTCCTTGTCCACAACTTCACAGCCCTGCCATTCCCCAGGCCCTCACCAGACATTGTCCACCAGCAGCACAGAACCATCGGGCATGACAGGTAGATAACTGGCATTGAAGTTGGGGAGGATTCTGATATCCCAGATGGAGATCTCCTCCTGGGAGGAGCTGTTCAGCACTGTGGAAGGAAACCAGATCAGCTCAGAGTAGCTGGACCTCTGGACCCATCCCTGCCAGCTTGCCCCAAACCACTGCCATCCAGTCAGTTCCCCTGCTGCTACCCAAGACCTGTATCAGTGGGTCTGCTCACCCTTGAGAACGGTCAAGTGTTTTCCAGCCACAGTGAACTGCCGGCATTTCAGAACGGGAGGAGGCAGCAGCGTCAGCAGGGTACTCACTGCAGGAGGGTGGAGCAAGCAAGGAAGGGAGGGCAGGATCCAGACCTCACCTCCAGCCCACGGTTCTTACTTCTCCCCTATCTTCCTCTTCTCCCCTATCAAGCCCTTTCCAGGATCACCCCTCCACTCTGCCCCCTCCAAATCCTACCATTTCCCCTCTGCAGCACCTCCCCACCTTGGGCCTTGAAGGCGCTCTGCTCGCCCCGGAAGGTTTCCCCAGGAGATCGGGTCTGCAGCAAGCGCAGATAGCCTTGATCTCTGACCTCTGGTGCCTCAACCTCCCGCTTCCACACGGTCACTACAATCTGAGTGCAAGAGACACGGAACCAGTGAACAGTAGAGAGGGATGGCAGGTCCTTGAGAGGGTTCGGAACTAGGTCAGCAGCTCCACCCTTGCTATCTTACCTTGGCCTTGGGTGTCCCTGGGGGCAGTCTGTCCAGTGAAACAGTGAGTGGGAAGATGACCTCATCTGTGGACACGATTGGTTCCTCCACAGGCAGCTGGGGTTATGAAAGGGGTGAAGAGGTCAGGAGCGAGTCACAAAGCAAGCGGCGCTTGCCTCTCTTCTCTTTAACGTCTGCAATATATGGTCCCGACCTTCGTGCCCTCCCCTCTGTCATCAACCTCCTGCTCTCCCGGCCCTCCAGCGTCCATCTCCCAAAAGTGCATTTGGCACCCGGCAAGCCGCCCCTGAGTCCTGTGCCGGGTCACCCCAAGCTCCTCACCGTGGTCGCTCCCCCTGAGGTAGCAGAGCCAGGGCCGTGGGTGAGCAGAGGGCTGCAGCCGCGGAACAAGCCCCCGCCCCCTGGATCCCCTCCGCCTGGGGGCTCGGGGTCCTGGTCGCCCGCGCCACCGCCCCCTGGCAGCCCGCCTCCAGCGCTGACAGAGGCCAGGGCGGCCAAGGCGGTCGCCAGCTCTGCCCAGGCCCCTCGGGAGCCCAAGCCCGGGCCGCCCCCGGCGCCGGAGCCCGCGCTGCCCCGGCAGCGCAGCACTAGCAGAAAGCGGACCGTCTCCCCCAAGTACAGATGGTTGCGCCGGGGCAGTGCCCGGTACCGGCCCGGGTCCCCCGCCAGCTCCGCACGCGGCGGCAGCGGCACTGCCGGGAAGTACATCGAGTAGTCGCACTGAGACTCCATGGGGCGGCGCGGAACCCAGTGGGTCGGGTCGGGTCAGGGGGCGAGCGGGCCGGGACCGGAGACGAGCCCGGGCGGGGAGCGGCGGGGCCTGCGGGGCTGAGGCCCGCGAGTCCCGGCACCGGACGGGTGCTGTGCGCGGCTGGGCGGCCCAGAAGACCAGCCGGGTCCGGAAACCGGGGCAACGAACCCGGAACCCAGACCCGGCGGCGCCGGAACCGCGGTACGGGGCGAATGACTGGCGGGAAACCGGAAACGGAAGGGGCGTGGCTCCGGGACCCTGGAATCTGTATGGTGGGACTATGTCGGAGAGGGCGGGGCCCGGGGCGCTTAAATTGCTGTGAGTCCAGACCTGACAGATTGAGAGGCTTCCTTGGGAAGAAATATGAGAACCCCTCCCTCCCCGCTTCTGCCTGGAAGCCTCTTCATCCCTCACCTTTCTGTCTTACATAGATCAAGTGAAAGTTTCCTATCATTTATTCATTCAACAAACACTTCTAGTGAAATGATCATAGACCAGTAACAAATATTTTGTAGAAAATGTACATATCATTCCACCTCACCATGCCGCAAACTTTTTTCTGGCTTACTCCATCTTTTGCCCCTCCGGCGGCCTTTAGAGAGGGCCACACACGGACCTGCCTTGGAACTGGAAAGGGGAAGAAAGGGGCAACGTGTACAGGGGAGGGAGACCAGCTGGGATTTCCAGGCAAAGGCCAGAAGACTTGGGGCTTGAGTCAGGGCAAAGTTCCATCCCTTGAGAGGGAAGCAGAGATTGCTTCTGGCAGCCCCACTTGTGTCCCAGTCTGTAGTCTGATGCCTACGGGGAGAGCAGCCTTGAAGTCTTAAGGGGCAATGAGACTGTAGGGGGGAACTGCTTGGCATCCAGTTTGTCCTTGTACTGTAGCTCAGGGGTAGCCAGGCGTTCACACTCCTCCTGGTCCTGCGGGTTCAGTCCGCTCTGAAGTACGTAACCCAGAACCTTGGCTGCCCCAAACTGGAAGGGGCGGAGCTTCCGGTTGGTGATAAATTTGGGGTCCAAAGCCTCACCCCCCACTAGGCAATGATTAGCTAAAGCCTCTCTGCGAGCCCGGAGCTCTGCCACAGCATGCTCCAGCCTCCTCTGGCCATACTGCTCTATCCGTGCCCACAGACTTCGGTTGAAGTGCGTGTAGAGAGCCCAGTCCAGATTGTTCCAGGCTCGGGCCCGCAAGGTCAGCTGCCGATCTTCTGCATTCAGTCTACCATTGCTGGCAGCATTGACGCCCTGCTCACCTCCAGCCTGGGCATTGTGCATGAAGCCCACTACATCATCCAGACCCCAGCACAGGGCGTCTGCCAGCAGAACCAATGACTCATCAAAGTACTCAGCCACCATAACAAGGTCAAAGATGGAGTCCAGCCAGGCCAGAGCCCACTGGATGAAGGATGAGGACCCCAAGTCTAAAGAGGCAGGGCTGGCTGGCTGGCTGTGGCCATCAGCAACGGTGGAAACAGGCTGGAAGAGGGACTTGGGATGCAGGATTTGAGCTTGAGGGCCAGCGCCAGAAGGCAAGACATGCAGCTGGAGGGGGCTGGGGTCTTTGGAGAGATGAGAATTCCCTCTCTTAGTCCTCATCTCTGGAGGGAAGGGGAGGCCAAAGTCAAACCACAGTAAGTTTCGGGCATAGTGGTCCCCTCGGGCCCCAGGTCGGTAGAAGGCTCGAGGATTGGCCAGGAACGCAGCCAAGGATGGTGCCTTGCGGAAGGCAGACGAGGTGGATTTATAGTAGGAGAAGGCAGAGCGGGCCAGAGCTGCTGGGTCTCGGACAATAGAAAAAAAGAAGCTGTCAGAAGGCATGACCTGAAGTACCTGCAGAAGAGAGAAGACGGTCACAAGGGTAAAGAAGTGGGCCAGGGAAAAGGAGGAAAGTTAAGTAAGTACAGGCTAAGGCTCTGCTGATGCCCCAGCCTCCTCACAGCTCTGCTGGGCACCCCCAGCTTCCTTTTCTAGTTGTGTGGCCTGGGGGAATTTACTTAACATCTTTTAGACTCGATAATCATAATTTCTGAGGTGATTGTGAAGGGTACATGAGCTAGAGGATGTGAAGAAACCCAGAACACATGATGCTCATGGAGAACTTTAATTTCCTTGGACTTTCTGTCTGGTCTGATCAGTAAAACTTCTAGGAACCAAATTTTGCTCTCATTTCTCCAACAAAAACCTATTGAGCACTTATTCTGGGAGTTCTAGTCACAGCTCCAAGAAAGGAACTGGCCTTGAGCCTCTCCAGGATGGGAGGAAAGTGAGGTCATTGGTAAGAAAGAGTGAGAAGGGGCAACAATAGGGCCATCTGAGGCCAGCCCAGCATGGCCACAGAGCAAGGCAAACGTCCTGGACAGCCTGGAGACCAAAAGATACTAGGGCATTAGGGATCCCTAGGCACTTGGTAGAGGTCTGCCCTTAGGGCTAAGACACACGATTCCGCTTCCCAACCAGGATGGTGGGAATCAGGCTGACAGCCTTGCCGGCTGATCCACATAAAACTATAGCTCCTAGATGCCCTGAGGGTGTCTGCCTCTGAAATTGGCTTCCATCATTGAATCTGACCTCTCTCTGTCAGGATATTCTCCAATATGCTTCACTAATATGGACATGCCTCAAGGGCAGAGCCTCTGAACTGTCTCTTTGAAGGCAGAAGGGAACTGTGAAGAGAATAGTCTTTGACATCAGATGGACCTGGAATAAAAGCGTAATTCTACAATTTATGCAGTATGGTTAAAAACTACAATGAACGTTTAAATTTAAGAAAATGTATTACAGGGCTGGGGATTTAGCTCAGTGGCACCGTGCCTGCCTCACAAGCACAAGGTCCTGAGTTCAATCTCCGGTATCCCAAGAAAATGTATTACAGTAAAATATATATCGATGTGAATCCCCTCCCAAATATACCTTCTTGCTTTGAACACACTTATCCCATCATTCTTGCTGAAGGGGTTCTGGAAATCCTCTTTTGTGAGTGTCTTTAGGTGGCCTGTCAGGGCTACCTTGATGTCCTGAATCGATTCCAAATGTTTACCTTCTCACGGTCATTTTGACTTTAGGGAAGAGCTAGGATTGCATGGTGCCAGCTCTGGCAAATAAGGTGGATGAGGACACAGTGTAACATTTTTATGAGCCTACCTTTCCATTGGATGGCACTTGGTAGCAGTGTTCCCTATATTTTTTATTATATCTCATAAAAAGACACAAAAAGAGGACTTCAGAAGTGTTTCACAAAGTGGCAAAAATGATGGGATAAGTATGTTTGAAGTGAGGAGAAATAAGGAGGATTCGTGGCATGTGTCTTTTACTGTAATAATTTTTAAAAAATGTAAACATTCACCATGTACCACACCTTGTAGTAGTTGTATGACTTTGGGCAGATTATTGAACCTTTCAGAATCTTCATTTCTCCACCTGTAAAACTGGCTAAACACTTACCTGGAAGAATGTGGAAGTGCCTGGAACAAGATAGGTGTTCAGCGAATGGTGGTGAGCAGGAAGGTCATCATCCAAGCCACAGGAGAAGCTGACCTCAAAGACTCCTGCCATCACCTCTCCCAACAGTGGCCCCTGCTGCCTATAGATCACCCTCACACTCCTCATCTGTCTCCAGCTCCAGCTCCAGCTCCAGCTCCAACAAGAGTGTCTTTGCCACCCCCACTGAAGCTCTGCCACCTACATACCCTGCACACTGCCCTTCTGACACAACATGTGTGCAAGGACAAACATGCACCACTATGTCTTTGCTGATGCCTTGCTCCCATTAAGAATGCCAGATACTGTCCTTACTGCAAAGCCCTACTTTCTCCCTAGTAGAGAGTAGATGACTACTCTCTCCACAGTTCCGAATACAAAAACACATATATGTGTGCAGAGTCTTGAGTTTGGAGTCCTGAGTTCAAATCCTAGCCCTGCCAGTTTCTGTTTTTCTTTTGGCAGTACTGGGGATCGGACCTAGGGCCATCACACTGAGCTCCATTCTCAGCTCCCCCCCCCCCCGTCCCCTTGTTTATGAAACAGGGTCTCACTAAATTGCTAAATCGCCCAGGCCTAGCTCGAATTTGTGATCCTCCTGCCTCAGCCTCCCAGAGTGCTGGGATTATAGGCCTGCACCACCACGCCCAGCTGAGGAGGCCAGTCAGTCAGCTTCCCTGAGACTACATCTCCACATCTGTGTAATGAAGACATTGACACTGCCCTCCTGGCAAAGGGATGGTAAATATGCAGCCAAGTTGTGTCTTCCCTGTAGATTTTATTTATTTATTTATTTTTTCGTACCGGGGATCAAACTCGGGTCTTTGTGCTTGCGCAGCAGGCGACGAAACCACTGAGCTAAATCCCTGGCCCTTCCCTGTAGATTTTTATTTGCTCGTTGAGTGTCTTCTTACAGGAACTCTCAGGTGCCTGGTGTGTCTGTTTGAACACTTAAGCATAAGTGCTTGTCTCTCCCTTAAATCCCAAGGCTCCTGGGGGGGCAGAACAAGGCCTTCATCTGATTGTCCTGCTGTGCTCCAACTAGGGTTGACAGAGAGCTGACATGAAGTCTCAAAATGTGGCATCTGCCTGGTGTGGTGGTGGATACCTGTAATCCTAGAAATCTGAGAGGCCAAAACAGGAGGATCACAAGTTCAAACCCAGTCAGGTCAGGCAATTTAAAAGTTTAGAGAGACCCTGCCTCAAAATAAAAAAGGGCCAGGGATGTAGCTCAGTAGAGGGCCCTGGGTTCAGTCCCTAGTACTGAAAAAAGAAATCTTAGTTTAGAATAAACCCCAAGTGGGAGAATGGGAACCCCAGAAACCTCAGATAAGGGAGGGGAAGACACTGGCTCCCAGGCACCCCTGGGGGAAAGGACACCTGCAGAGACAGCAGCAGAAAACTCCCACCTTTGTGGCCAGGCGAGGTGGTGCCTGGGGAACCCTCCTGCAACGGTCTTGGCCACAAGCCTGAGCCCCTCTCTTTCCAGCCCCACCCCTGCCCACTGCGCCCCTCACCTCTTTCAGGTTGAATCTCATATGGTGACAGAGGATGTGGAAGGGGGGCTGGGTACCCCCACCCTGGGGACGGTAGCCTTTGACTCGGGAGGCCTGGAAAAGCCTTGGGTAGCCGAACTGGTAGCGGGCAGGGAGAGCAAAGCGCAGTCCATTGCGGTCCCCGTAGCGATGAAGCAGGTTCAGCACAGAGCTGCTCCCGGATTTATGCGTCTTCAGGAACACGAGTCGCTGCCGGGGTAGGCAAGGCGAAGCAGCTGGTCCCAGGGATGGAATCCAGGGCTGTCGGAGCTGCAGCCCCTGGAGCCTGGGAAGAGACGGAGAGGAGGGGTCCTGTCCCTCAGCAGCAAGTGGAGCAAGTGGCTTCTTGTGAAGAAAGGTCAGCGGGTATAGAGGCTCCTCTGAGTCCCCAGGAGTGACAGCCCCAGGTGGGGTAAAGAGGAGCCAGTGGAGGAGCAACTATCAGGAGATGGGACAATACAAAACTCACCTCCTCTGGAAGGGTCCCCCCCAGAGCTGGAGGCCAAATCCGATGGTCATGAAGACTCCCAGGGCCACCCCCAGGCTCCGAGGCCCCCATAGCCTCTTGGTTCTGGCAGGAGACAGAGGGCCCATGTGGCACAGGGAAGAGGGATGCTAGGCTGAGCCAGGGCCGAGAACAGAGGCAGAGACAGCTCGAGACAGCCGTGCAGCCTGGAAGGTGCGTTTGGAGATCGGGGGTCATTCCCCAGGCCTCTTCGAAGCCCTGGTTGAGTCTTCCCCTGAGTTAGCAGATTTTTGCCTCTGTCAGCGTCTAGAAGGGAAATGAGGGGGAAGGAGAGGAGTCTAAGGCGAGAAGTAGCGCCTTCTCTCCCGCTACAGCTGAGACCTAACTCAGGAAAGGGGAGCCCTAGGGGATGCTCTCCACACCGCCCTTGTAGGTGGCCCCACAACTATTCCCCCTGCTGTCAGCATCCTGATGGTCTCCAGTCACTCCAACTCCCCACCTCCAGTTCTCTCTGGTGTTCAGCCCCTACCCCACCATGAATGAAACAGCCATTAGAAACACCAGATCCATGGGCTCATGACATTGCCAGGTACCTGGCTTCCTCCTGAGCCCCTCTGTCTGAAGAATCCCCTTCTGTGGCCAGGGGGGGAAGCTACAAGGAGGGAATGAGAACCTGAGGGGAGCAGGTTGAGGAGGCAGGCAGCAGGAAGGGAGGCTGCACTTACAGGAGTGACTGCAATGAGCACAAGCCACTGCATGTCTAAACCTCAGTGCGCCAGGGGCTGGGGGAGAGGAGGGAGACCAAGCCAGGTCCCTGGACACAATCCCCATCCCGCTTCCCAACACCATCAGTGCAATGGAGGGGATTCAGAGGGCCATGTTGAAGAGAGGAGCGGGGAGGAAGAGAGGAGCAGAGTGGGGGAGAGGGAGAGAGAGAAGAGAGACTCTTAAGAAACAGATACGGAGAAATACATAAACATCAAGATCTGGCGTTTCTTCCTAGGCCTGATATTCCCAATGAGCTTGGAGTCTGGCTCCACCCTTTCAGATTACAACCGCCAATCAAGGACTGCAGCCCCTTAACAAGCCTGGACAGCCCCCTTCTTGAATGAGTCAGGGCTGACCCCAGGCAGACAGAAGCCGCACTGGCTACCCAGGGACCCACCCCTCTGGCATCGCCCCCAATTTCTTCCCCCATCACAGCCTCCGGGATCCAGCTGCAACTCTCCTGAGTTCTTCATCTCCTTCCATTCATCTTTATCTCTTACTGTAACCCCCATCTCAGGCCTCCGTTCACTTCAGCTTTGGGAACTGTTCAGTCTGTCGCCAGCCCTCTGTTGGCCTCCTCTAGGGTCCCACGAACCCCTCAGGCCTCCTCCCATAAATTCAAGGGCCCCTCCACCAGCCCAGCCTCAGCTTCCCTTGCCCACTCACCAGGCCACAGGGGGAGCAGCAGGGGAATCGGGTCGGGCCCTCCGCCTGCCCCAGCCACCACCCTCTCTGCTCAGCTCAGCTCAACTTTCCCCACAAACTTTCTCAGCACCCAGGCTCCTCCCCTCCCCTCCCTTTGTCCCGCCAGTCCAAGCAGCTGCCTTGGCTTTGATCACATCTCTAGCTCTCCCTCCCTGCATCTTTCATTCTCACTGGGGCTCCAGGCCTGCCCTTGAAGGACCCCATTTCCAGTCTCCTTTCACTTAGGAATCAATTATACCTTTTCCTCTCGGCTTTCTACAGAACAAAAGAGTCATTCAGAGCAAAGAAGAAAGCAAAGGAAAAGAGAGACAGAGGAGTTGAAAGCAAACATTGTCAGGGTAGCCAGGGGCTGACACCCAGAGGACTAGTACTCCTCCCCTGAAGGCAGGGGCAGTGCTGTGATGATGTTGATAACACCTGCCTCTTGTTTAAAGAGAATTTTGCAGGTGACCGGTGCTTCTTTACGTAGATCCTGTTTCATTTCCACAAAGCTCTGTATTTTATGGTGGAAGTTATTGAGACCTTGTTGGCAATCTGGAGATCAAAGGTCATTCCCTCTGTCTGCTCCCAGGGGACAGTTTCCAGGCGAGGCAAGAAGCAGGCAGAAACTGAACCAATCACAGATGCCCTGGGGCCTCTGCTACGATCCAGGAGATTCAGGACTTAGGAGGGACAATGAAGATACAGAAAGCCACACACAGGGTCCAATAAATTAACATTTATTTACAAATAAACACTGACTCCACACTGACTTGTGAACTGGAAGCTTGAGCTTGTGAAGGATGTGGATGGCAGAAGTCATGAGATAAGCCTCACTTTTTCAAACTGATTCTGAAAGAACTCAACAGAACCCAGGCCCATGGAGCCGCACAGCCTACTCATATACTCCCAGCCCCCTGCCCTGTACCCCATTAGCACTCAGCTTTGTCCATTTCTGAGACCAGGCACCCCTCCCCCATTTGAGTTCCACCCCTCCCCAATTCCAACTTCCTTCCACCCATTCCCCAATAACAACTCTAAAATTCCCCCCTTTTGCCCTTATTGGAGCTGATGACCAGCCCTCAACCTTGGAGGACTAAGACCTTCCTTCCTTCCTTCCTAAAATAAATACCCCAGTACCTCCTCCCCAAGTACCAAATGAAAAAATAAATATTGTGAACACCCACCCCCAACCCACTGATGAGAATCTCCTGGAATTTGGGGCCCCAGCCATTCACCTGCAAGTCCCTTTTCCACCGTCTCTGCAGCCCCCTTTGACTCCTCCCTCCCAAGACCCAGCTGAAGGGGGAGGAAGTGAAGGGGCTGTTACTCCTTCTGATGCTAGGGCGCCCTTCCCATGTTATCGAGTTCCAAGCAGAGCCAGGGCTGAAGAGAAGAGAATGAAGATGGGTGGGGTGTGAAGAGCAACAGATGTCCCCCGACTCCTGCTCTTGCCCTGGTTGTAGCGAGCTCCGCCACCTCCTCCTTTGCCCCCAGGACCTTCCCTGCGAGGAGGGCGAGGAGGCCTTGGAGGCCTGGCTGGGGGGATCACCGGTGCTGCCCCAGCCTTCCAGTCATCTGCGTACTGCTGTCCCCCTCCAGAGCCACTAGCATCCTCATCTGCAAAGAAGAACAGAGACAGACAGGGTGGAAAAGCATGTGTGTGGGGGGGCAGCACAAACTGGGAGGAAGGGAGTGATAAAAACAGAAAGGGGAGGGCCAGGGATTTAGCCCAGTGGTTCCGATGCCTGCCTCACAAGCGAAAGGTCCCGAGTTTGATCCCTGGTACCAAAAAACAAAAACAAAACCAAAAAAAAACAGAAAGGGGAGGGAGAGAGAGAGAGAGAGAGAGAGAGAGAGAGATACAGGTGAAAGGGGAGTGATAGGAAGGCAAGGAGAGAGACAGCAAGATCAGACAGCAGACAGGATGAGAGAAGTCGTTTGGAGACAGGAAAAGAGAGGATTAGAAGCAAAAAGAGACAGATGGAGAGAGAGGATAAACAAGAAAGAAAACAAATACACAGAAGCAGAGAGCAGACAGGAAGATGGGAGGGGAGAACAGACAAGGGCAGAAGGAGAGAGAAAAAAGAATGTGCCTTGCTTCTGTGATGAATTCCACCTGGGGTGCCTCCTCACTGTCACCCCACCCTCCTTCCCTTCTCCTGCGACACTTTGCCCTTTATAAGAAGCTTCTCCACTCTTCTGTAAGTTTGTTTCCCACTGCACCATGAACTCTAGGATACAGAACCACTCATTGGTCTTCTACTCCTACCTTTAAGTCAGGAGCAAGTAAAGGCTTAAATGAAAGAATAAAGCTAAGGAACCTGATGGAGGGGACAAGGGCGGGGAAACGAAGCGAGGGGCGGGGCTCTCAGAATAGTAGGCGGTGCTCATGGGGGTAGTGGGCGGATCTCGTGGGGCAGGAGGTGGAGCTTACGGGGCAGTGGGCGGGGCTCGCGCTAGTAGGCGGGCTCTCTGGGCTGGCCGGCCGGGCTCATGCTGCAGTGGGCGGGCCTCACCTGCGTCACGCGTGTCCAGGTCCAGTCCCAGCGCCGCCGCTCTCATTCTGGCAGTGGCTGCTCGGAGCTGCAGCCTTCGGCGTCGCGTGGGGACGTCAGGGCCCGAGGCATCCACGTCCAGCTCGGGGTTGTGGAGCTGCTCAGTCGGGGAGGCCCCGACCACCGGCGGCAGATACCTGCAAGCACAACATCCCTAAGGCTCCCGCCGCCCGCCGGGCCTCCCACAGCCAGCTGCCCCGGCCCTGTTCTCACCGGCCTCGCCCAACGCCAGTCCAGCAGGGCGCCGCCTCCTGCGAGATATCCGCTGCCATGCGGGAGTCCCCGCACACCGTCAAGGGTAGCCCGGCCCAGAAGCCCCGCACCCGGCCCAGCCGCTCGCGAAGCTCCCAAACCTGTGCGACAGACAGGGCGGGCCGAGCTACAGCGCGACCCCGAGACCCCTGCCCTCCTGCACCCCTCGCCCCGCCCGGCACGCACCAGCCGGTGCAGGTTGGTGCCTGCCGCCGTCGTGGGCCGCTCCTCCTCGGCCGCCGCCCTCCATGGCCAGCCCGCCTCTTCCCGGGGCGCTGGAGCTCTGCGGTGGCGGGCGGGCACCGGGTGGGGAGTCCCGCACTCCTGAAACGCCTGTGTAGGGAGCAGACCTTAACACCCTGCGGGCCACCCACACTGTCCCCACTCCCATCCTACATTCTCCTCAGATGCCCAAACTGCCCTCACCTCTACCCTTCCGCCCTGTATCTAGGCTCACACCCCACAGTGGCCTCCACCCCAGGCCACACCACCCTTCCCTCCCTGTACCTAGGCTGACACCCCACTGTTCCCCATCCTAGACCTCATCTCCATCCTTGCCTCCCATACCTTGGCTGACACCTTCACGCTGTTTTCCTGCAGATACATCAAACCCTCTGAGATCTTCAACCCAATGGACTCAGCAGCCAGTTCAAAGGAAAAGGGCCCCTGGAGCTTCTCAGCCAGGAGCAAGAGACCATCTTGAAGGAGGAGGAGGAGAAAGGGAAAAGGGGAGAGGTTGTACACTGAAGTAGGATGTTCCCACAAATCCTCACCAGGGCTTTGGAAGGAAGCAGCAAAGTATTGGAGGAACACCCCCTCCCACATTGTATTTGCCTCTCCATATGGCTCTAGGCCCCTCCCTACCCACACAGCCCTCAGCCTTTCGGAGGGCCCTCCTCCATCCCAGGCTTTGTTGACCCTCCTCACCCAGATAGCTGCCCCAGTCAGGTTCCAGTCCCTTGCTACTGAGACAGCCATGGGCCACATTGAGGCAGAAGCCTCGGCAGGGCATAAGTGAGGGAACTCCCCGGCAAAGGGGGCAGCCAATCAGACGCATCAGAGCCTGCCGGCAGCCTTCAGACACAGGCACCTGGAGGCAGAGAACTGGGCTGTTTCATCCACAAACACCCTGGTTGCTCTTGGTCATCCTGCTGCTAGGCACAAAGAGAACCCAAATGCAGTACCTAGACCCATGTCCCCACTGGTGACCACAAGACTGCCAGAGCTGAGTGGGGAAATTCCTAGGGGTCTGGTCACAGATTCTGCTTCATGGGAGGGGTATTACTGGGGAAAGTGTCTAAAGAAAGGTCAAGGACAAGAGCCTGTCCTGGCTGAGGAAGGAGGGATGGGACCATAAGGAGGCAGGAGGTAAAGCTGGGAGGTCAGAGAGAGGATGGGTGGTAGAGATAGGCCTTCAGCAGCAGAGAAGGAGTCATTGAGAGGTCCCGGGGGACCTGTGGGGTCAGTACTCTGATCTCGCTATGGAGATGAACAGGGCCTCAGAGGCTAGAGGGTGGTATAAGTCATCAGAGGGCAGGAGAGGGTCAGAGGTTATAAGAGAGCATGGAAAATCATGGTCAGTGAAGACTTAACTCCAGCCTCCGTCCTTCCTGATTTATCCTGGGGGGTCAGTGCCTGGAGGCTGATAGGAGAAGATCCCAGGCCTCTCTTGCCAGCTGACACCTGTCTTCCTCATGGGGTCTCTCCCTCTTCTTCCTCCCCCTCCCTGGGCCCTGCCCACACTTGGACCCCTTCTAACCTTAAGCGTTTCACTGACCACACTTCTTCCAGTCTCCAGGCCCTGGACAAAGGCTCTGGCAGCCACCAGAGCCCGGGTTATCTGGAGGAAGAGAAAGAAGGTGAAAAAACCCACAAGTTGTCATAGGTCAGTCAAGACTGGGGCCAAAGGATTACACCCAAGGTATGAGCAGTGGGGGTTAGGTTTGTGGGGTTATCTTGGAGTGGACAGAGTGTCAGGTGGAATTGAGAGGCAGGTTCAGGGGTTCCAAGAAATTACAGCCTAGAAGGACCAAGGAGAGCTGGGTTTGGGAAGGGATGTTGGGATTGTGTTGCACAGGGTGTGGAGACAGCGAGACTGTGTATCAGAACCCTGAATTTGAAGCCAGAAGACCAAGGTGTGAGGCACAGCTCTACCATTTACTGGCTGTAAGACCTGAATCTCTGAGAGCCCCAGGTTTCTCATCTGTAGAAAAGGATACTGTCATGTATCTGAAAGAATTACAATGACAATTAAGTGACATGCTGTAAGTGAAAATGCTTCTCAGCTATTATGCCTAATTCGTGTGTATTTGAGCCAGGGAAAGTCAAGATGTTAGTTAGAATTAGGCAGGAGTTGGCAGAAAAGTGATTTGGCTGGGGTGACCAAGGCTTGAGACAGGTGTCACCAGGTTAAGAGATGGCTGAGATACAGGCTGGTGACTGGGACACAAAAGAGGGTCATCGGTTTGGAGGTGAGTGGTGCACAGTTCAGAGGTCACTGGGTCAGAGGTGGCTGAAGCTCAGACCTTGGGACTCCTCCTCACCTGTAGGCGGAGGCGACGGGGTGAGTCCCCGAAGGGCTGCAGAGAGCCATCAGTGGTCGAGGTGAGGCGTGTGAGGCAGAGCAGGAAGTCAGGGGGGAAGCTGTACTGTGGGTGGAGCAGGGGGAATGCTCTCTCCAGGAGCTGTGCCCAGAAATCCGACAAGGTGTCATCTAGCCCCTCACCAGACTTCTCGTAGTAGTCCCGAAGGCGAGAGAACAGGCCGTTGAAGATGAGGGCGTGCTGGGAATACAGGCGGCCATAGGAGTGCGAGAAGAGCTGGGCCAAGGATTGCTGGGATACAGAAAGCATCTCCCGAAAAAACTCTAGCAAAAGCAGGGAGTGAGAGTAGGTGGTGAGGCCAGAGAAGAGAACAGTGAAAGGGCAGAGGCAGGCGAGGTTAGGGATGAGGAGAGAAGAGAAGAAACAAGTGAATTAGAAACTGGGCAACTCTCAGAGACCTGGCAGATGGGGAATTAGGGGGACAGGGTCCTGGAGAGAGTCTGGGCAGGAGACTGAAGATAAGCAGGGCTAGGCAGGAGTGGAATGTCTTAGGACTGGAGGAGGAAGAGGAGACAGGAAGCTTGCCGGGGTTTTAAGCACAGGAAGTGTGAAGTGGCTTTGGGGACCCCGTGTCCTCACCATTAAACTTTCTGTGCCGGGTAGCCAGTGTGTGAACCAGGAAGGAGCCACTGTCCTCCACCAGGCCCCGGAAGGTGGCCTCAGTCTCTCTGATCAGCTTCTGCTCTGTGTCACTGGAACAGCAGGTGTACTCCTGGGGACAGAACTGGAGGTGCTCTCCTGGACAGGGAGACAGGGAGGAATGGTAGCAAGGGTATTGTGAAATGCTGTCATCTCTCACCTATTTCTAGGGACTAGCCTATCTCTCCCACCTATCTAGTCTGTTTTTCTTTTGTCTGCACCCCTTATAGCCACCTGACCCCTCCTTATTGTCTCCTCAACCCATCTCAAGTACACTGTCATTGGCCATGGGATCATTTATTTGACGGCTGCCCTGGTGGCCAAATTAGTGATCAGGGTGTCTTCAGGTGACCCTCCCCAACATCCTACACCCAAGGCCTCGGAGGGACTTGCAGGACAGCTTCAGTGGGATGAAGAATGGGGTTTAGAAGGGTGGGTTTACCTGGTAAGCAAGAAAGTATTACTATGGAAGGGGCTCCCAGAAATAACGCTGAGAACCTGGCTGCGAAGAAAGAAACGTAGGAGGGGTGCTAATTACTAGAGAGGGATTCCTGGGGTGGGGGTGGAGTAAGTGCTATTATGTGAGCAGGAGGCTTATTGTGATCCTGGTAAGGAAGTTACAGGAGGAGGAGCGAGATTACTACGGGATGAAAAGATTATTATAGCGGTCACTCTAAAAGGAAAGAGAGTTATTGTGAGATGCGGAGGACCCGCCCCCCACCCCGCGACCCCCGATTCTCTAGTCTTCCTCTTTCTCACCTGAGATGAGGGCGGGAGGGATTAGGTTTAAACTGTATCCCCGGGCCCCCAGCACCTGCCGGGTCTCTGCACAACTCCTGGTGACCTTTGCCTCGCTCCCGGGTCCCGGTCCAGGACCGGGACAGAGAGGCAGCAGCAGAAGCAGGAGAGGTCGCAGCGCAGACATAGCTGCAGTCTCTCTGGGACAGCAAAGTGGGTCCTAGGGAGGAAGAACAGCCGACCGAACTCCAGAATCCGGTACTCGGCCGCGGGACCGCTCTACCGGGCAGAGAAAGAGCGCGACCTCCGAAAATTGAACACCAAGCACGATTGCTGGACCAGGCAGCATCTGAGAAGACAATGGGAGCCCGGAGCTGGACAGGGGGCGGGGTCCGAGACGGGGCCTCGCCAATGATGATAAGAAGCGGCCCCACGGGCGGGGCCAGAGGAAAAATTAAACCAATGTAGTGGGGAAGCTCGGCAGGAGGGCGGGACAAGGCCACACGGAGGCGTGGCCTTTCTTGGGGGCGTGGCACTCCTGCTCGAAGGGCGGGGTCTGGGTGAACCCAGCCTATTGCAGTGGAGAAACCAGATTGAAAGAGTTAGTACTAGTCTAGTCCGAAGTTCAGCCAATGGTGGGAATTTATGGAACAAGGGGCGGGGCCGGGGTGCTACAGGGTTACAGCTGGCAGCCCGGGCCTCCACTCTCAAGTGACAGAACTGCACGCTTGAGAACTGCCTGCTGCTCAAGACAGCTGGAGTAGCGTGACTGGAACGTGGCGGCACGTGCTCGCACACTCCCAAGTCTCGCGAGGACTAACTTGAGCCGAACGTTGGTCTCGCGCTTGCGCATAGTGGGCCTCGTGCCTTCCCGCGTTTTTCTAGACTCTTCCACCGCTGAAAAGGAAGTGGCAGACTCCTGTGAAGGAGGTGGGTGACCACAGGGACCTGGTGAACCTCAGGCAGTGACCTTTGCTCTCGTCTAGAAGTCACTCTTCCGGGCTCAGACAGTGAGGTTCTCCTTTGGCTCAAGAATGCGCCGTCCCCTACCCTAGGTGCCCAGAGATGAAGCGAACCCCCCCCCCCCATGTCAGTACTTCTGGGGCCTGGTCCGCAGCGGCGGGAACCTCAAGCCTGAGAGACGAATGGTTACGCGTTTGGAAGCCTGAATAAGTTTTCCTAGTGTTCCCCATAGACGTTCCCTTCAGGAAAAATACAACACACCACTTGGCATCTCCATCCCCCAGGGGTTTTTTGTTTGTTTGTTTTTGGTACCGGGGATCGAACTCGGGACCTTGTGCTTGGAAGGCAGGTGATGGGACCACTGAACTAAATCCCCGGCCCCTCCAGGCCCAATTTTTTTTTTTTTTTTTTTTTTTTTGTACCGAGGATCAAACTCAAGACCTTGCGCTTGCGAGGCAGGCGCCAGAACCACTGAGCTAAATACCTGGCCCGAAAGAATGCAAAGCAAATATAGTATTTTTGTTTGTTTTTTGGTACCAGGGATCAAACTTGGTTCCCTGCGTTTGCGCAGCAGGCGGCGAAACCACTGAGCTAAATCCCCGGCCCTCCAGGCCCAAATTTTAAGCGCTTCCCATCCTGGTGTTTTTCTCCTTATTTTCTAGTTTCTGAAGTCCCTAAGAGGGGTGTGGCTATTACTACTCAGGGTGCTTGGGGAGCAGCTCCAGAACCTCTAGCCACTTAGTGTGTATGGGGGAGGGGGTTCATTCTTCTTTCTTTCTTTCTCTCTCTCTCTTTCTTTCTTTCTTTCTTTCTTTCTTTCTTTCTTTCTTTCTTTCTTTCTTTCTTTCTTTCTCTAATGGAGATGGAAACTAGGGTGTCACACATGTTAGACAAGCGCTGTACCGCTTAGTTACATTCCCAGCCCTTGAGGTGGTGGTGTCTTTATTTTTATTTTATTTTGCTGTACCGGGGGTTGAACCTAGGGCCTCCGCCCTGAGCTACATCCCCAGCCCTTTTAAAATTTTTATTTTGAGACTAAATCTTCCTAAGAGATTGAGTTGCCCAGGCTGGGCTCAAGCTTGGGAACCTTGGTGTCTTTAATCCTTTGATGTGGCTAGGCTAGGTCAACTCTTCATTATTTTTGGTACCCCCACCCACCCCACCCCATGAGTTCTATAGCAGTTCCTTTGGAGAGAAGGGGGGTTGGTCGGTACCAGCGATGGAGGAGTGGTGTGGCAGGAGCCTTTTCCTCTCTTCTTTCTTCCCCCAGCTGGATCAGCATGCCTACCTTAAAGTCCTCGGGGTCTTCCCCGCAGCTACATAGCTCCTCCTCCCCCAGTAGTGTGTCCTCTTCACTACAAAGAACTGTGGGAGTTGCGCAGAGGGCCTTGTCGGCTTCTTCTAGTTCTTCTATCAATCTACCCTGTGAAGATAAGGACTCAGAGCTGGCTTCCAAGGGGTGAGTGGAGTTGGTGAGAAGTTTTAGGATTTTGCTGCTGCCTCCTGTATCTTCAGCGGCTTTCCAGTCTATCACTTTCCTGAACTGGTTGTAATATGTGTAGGACTGTATGAAAACATCAGAAAAAGGTTCAGAACAGTGATGTGCTCCATCTCTGCTGGGTATTTCTTGGCTGCCCTCCACCTTGTGGAGGGCACATACTGTCCAGCTTGCTGTCCCAACCTATCTTGAATGCATTTCTGTGTTCAGCATATATAAATGCTGTTGATGATTGGAGAGTGGGAGATTTACAAATAAATTACAGTGTTTTATATGTTGCCTGACAACATTTTAGTTGGTGTCCTGTAGTTTCCTTTGAGATTTTGTAAACCAGTCTATCTATCCTTTTATGGTTTATGAGTTTATTCTGTGAAAGTTAAAGTAGTATGTCTTGGTTTTCATTTTTCCAGGAAAAACACCCTACTCTCCTACAAGATTTATTTTATCGTCTCTTTATTTTAATTGGGGTTCCCTGAATCATTTCTGCTGCTGTCAGTGCTACTGTTGGAGATCAAATTATATCAGTGTTACAAACTTTAATCACTAAAACATGTGGTTGTGTTTCAAGGGGTGAAATGTAACTCCAGATACATATTAATCTGTTTACGTATGAGTGACATATGAATGAGTGATGCTGACTTTTTGCCACACAGAAAAGTAGTTCCCCTGCTGATGAATACCATTTGATTCCCTTATTTGGAGAGAATATTAGGAAAATGTTGTCCTTCACCTATCTCATTTTCTAGTTGATCTCTATTGCATTCAAGAAACTGAAAATTTTGCTTTAAGACGTGCCCCTACTTTCTTGTAACTATTGCTGCAAGCTCGTCTCATCTTAAAATCTGAATATAGTTTTCTCACAGAGGTAGGGTACAGTTAGAGCCATGAGCATTATAATTAGTTAACCTTTGTGTAGAGGAAGTGAGATGGTGATATTTAAGGAGAGCCATACTCCCTCATAGGGCTGGTCCCTCTTTGTCGGGTGATGAAGGCAGTGACTTTGAAGACAGCCTGAGGCGGAATGTGAAGAAGAGAAGAGCAAAACGACCACACAAAACAACCCCAGTGAGTCAGTTTTGTTTTGGTTTTGAACCTGGTATAGGAAGCAGCAAAAGAAAACTCATAAGAGGCTCAGGTGACGGGATTAATGAAAAGATAAGACTTAAAAAGTTTTAAGGGTCAAAATTAGGAAGAAGATAAATTTTGAAGAGAAAAAAATAATAGAATACTAGAATATAGAGGTATGAGAATGGGGCCTATGAACTTTTTTTTTTTTTGGTACCAGGAATCAAACTTGGGACCTTGCGCTTTCAAGGCAGGTGGCGGAACCACTGAGCTAAATCCCTGGCCCTGGCCTATGAAATTTTCAAAAAAAAAAGGTTCACAATAATGTAAAAATCAGTTATATAAAATCAAGTGTTGAGATCGTAAGGTAAACTCTTCTGTGGAATTAGCAGCTTAAGCCCACATAGGTGATAATGAAGAAACCAAATATAACATCACTTTCCTTTTTTATTATGCCTGATCTTTTTACACTTACTAGGTGGCAAAACATCCAAAGAAGGGGTCCCAAATTATATGTCGAAAGGTCCAGAAAAAGTCAGAGCTACCAGCCTGTGATCTCTTTGATGCCGTGAAAGCTGCCAAAAGTGATATGCAGGTAAAGCAGAGTATGTCACCTCTGTTTCTTAATACTCTCTCTTTATAAGGTAAGAACACGTGTTTACAAAATCAATTGGATATGGACATTTTAGTGAGCATAATGTCAAGAAAGATGACATCATGGATTGAATCCTTACAGAATATAAGGGAGATCATAGATGAAAATAGTTTTTTCCTAATGGAATCACAGGACAGAGTAATTCTGCATTTATTGATTGATAGAGGAGGCAAAGAGAAATGTTGATGACCTAGGAAGAAAGCCTGAGTATGGGTGGCAGCTTGTTCACTCCTTTTACTTTTTAGCACCCCTGCCTGACAGTTACATCTAATTATTTTTACCTCTCATTTTTTTCTCATTTTTTGTTTTTAATTGCATATTTATTATCTAAAAGGATGTAAAGCTTGTGTGTAGTTTTGTGTTTGTTTTTTTTTTTGGTACCGGGGATTGAACTCAGGACCTTGCACTTGCGCGGCAGGCGCTGGAACCACTGAGCTAAATCCCCGGCCTGCTTGTATGTAGTTTAAAAAATAAAAACAAAATGTTCACCTACATCTCTAGCCCCTAGCTCAAGAGATGAAACATAAATAGAGCCACTGAGGCTCTGTGTGTATCTTCTTTCCACCCTAGTCTCCTTACTGCCCAGAAATAACTACTAGACTGAATACTGTTAATTATTCTCTTGTATTTCATTATAGTATTAACCACTAGTGATTATGTTCCTCAATTTATGTGAGTGAATCTTTTCTTTGGTTATCTGTGACTTGTTTCAGTTAGCATTGTATGAGATTCATCCATACTGATGTGAAATGTATATAGATTTTTATTGTGTTATCGCTTCTCGGCCTTTTGGCTAAGATCAAGTGTAGATTTTTATTGTTTTAGGGAGGTATTTTAAATTTTTAAACATGGAACTTTGCTACCTAAATTTTTCTTGTGATTTTTAACTTTATTGCATAGTAGTCAGAGAATGCGCACTTTGAAATTTATAGAGACCCAGGTTTATGACTCAGTAGTCAGTTACCAAAACCACTATACAGTTACTTGCAGAGGATGTGTGTTTGCCAGTTGTTGGATACAGTGTTCTCTTGATAGGGATTGAATAAGTTAAACATGATATTATTTTGATATCTCTGCTGTTGTTTTTTTGTTTTATTTTGTCTTGGTCTGTGTAATTAGTCAAGTTATAAGGAGAGATGTGTTAAAATCATGTTGATTTTTTTTCAGTTATGCTTTTTGTATCCATGCCTATGTTTATCTTAGATATTTTGATATTTTAAAATTTCTATAGCTGGGCATGGTGGTGCATGCTTGTAATCCCAGCACTCAGAAGACTGAGTCAGGAAGATCACTGAGAGTTCGAGGCCAGCCTGGGCTACAAAGTGAGTTCTGGGCGAGCCTGAACTGCATAGTAAAACCCTGTCTCAAAAAGACAAAAAAAAAAAAAAAATACATATAGGTTTAGAATTGGTATAGCTATTCAGTAAATTAAACTTTTGTTACATACTGACACTTCCAAAAGATGTTTTGATGTTAATATACCTTAACACCAGCTTTATTTTTGGTTAGTATTTGCCTAGTACAGTGGTGGTGAACCTTTTAGAGATCAGTGCCCAAACTTCAACCCCAAACCCACTTATTTATCGCAAAGTGCCTGTGCTGTAATTAAACTGAATACTAAGGTTTTAGTTTTAAAAAAAGTACTCAGAAATTAACTTTTTTTTTCTTAAAAGAAAAACAAATAACATGCATGCCATAGGTTCACCACCACTGGCCTAGTATGTATGTGTATATATGTGTGTATATATACGTGTGTGTGTATATATATATATATATATATGTGTGTGTGTGTGTGTATATATATATATATATATATATTTTTTTTTTTTTTTTGGTACCGGGGATCAAACTCGGGTCCTTGCACTTGCGCAGCAGACGGTGAAACCGCTGAGCTAAATCCCTGGCCATGGCCTAGTATATTTTTTCTATCTTTTCACTGTTTTTTATGTATGTTTGGGGTCTGTCTTGTACATACAACATATATCTGGATTATGTTCTTTATTTTGCTTATCTGTAATTAGAGAATTTAATCCATTTATATTTATTATAACTGTTGATGTATTTAAATTTATTTCTACTATTGTATGCCTCCCCTTTATCTTACCTTTACTGTGTTTTTTCTCCCTTTGCTTATCTTCTACAAGGATCTGAGTACATTGTAACTCCAATTGTCCCTTCCAATTTATGTGCTGATGTATATCTTAAATCTATCCATTTCCCTTCCCCAACAGGTAATACCATTTATTGTTTTATATAGTCAACATTTGTTAATAACATTTTTACCATTTTCATTGTTCATCATACCTTGGATCTCAGCTCTCCCATATTGAGTCATTTTCTTTATGTCCAAAGTTTGTCCTGTAAAGTTAGCTTTATATAGAGGCTTGTTAACAAACACTATCAGAAAAAATAAGAACCAAGATATATTACATTCAAGTATAAGTTCCCAGTGATGAATGTGATCATAATGTATACCTACAATGTATGAATAAACTTAATGGGAAAAAAATGAAAAAGAAACACTGTCAGATTTTTCTTATATGGAAATAATTTTTTCTTAGAAGTCTGTTTATTAGTTATAGAATTTTTGGATGACTTTTTTTTTCTCAGCTCATTAAAGAAATTATTCCACTGCCTACTAGTTTCCCCTTGTTGCTTCTGAAAGTCAGTGTTAGTCTAATTTAATGATGTCCAATACAACATTTTATAATGATGGAAATGTTCAGTATCAGTATCCATCTGTGACTATTGGGCTCTTTCATGTGGCTGGTGCAACTGAGAAATTGGAGTTTTAATTTTAATAGCCATATGTGGCTGAGGGCTATGTATTTGTACAGATCTCATATGTAAAAATTAGTTTTTAAGTGCTAAATGCAGATCTTTTGTAAGTAATCTCTTTTTACTTTATTTTGAAGACTTTGCTTTTGTGTTCTGATGTCATGTAGGTTGTTTAAAAGTGTAGGCTAGGTATGGTGGCACATGCATGTAATCCCAGCACTTGGGAGGCTGGGGCAATCGGATCACTGTGAGTTCAAGGCCAGCCTGAACTACATAGTGAGACCCTGTCTCAAAAAACCAAAGAAGGAAAGGAAGGAAGAAAGGAAAGAAAGTAAAGAAAGGGAGGAAAAAAGAGAGAAGGGGGCGAGAGGAAGGAGTAAATTTCCTTTTGTTTGTTGTGCTTGAGATCCATTAGCTTCCTGACTGAAGAGGATCAGTCCCTTTTGATATGTATGGAAAATTATTTTCAAATACTGACTTTTCTTCATTTTGTTATCTTCTAGAATTCAGTGAGATCCCATTAGAACTTCTCAGTCTCATCAGCATGTCTCTCATGTCTTTCAGTATTTCTGCCGGTTTGTCTTTCTGATCTGTATTTTGGATACTTCCTTTGACTTAGCTTCCAGTTCACTCATCTGCGTTGCTGTATCCGGTCTGCTTTTGCTTCATCTGTTGAAGTTTTAGATTTTATTTTTTGTATAAATACAGTTTGGGGCCATTTTCAAATTTGATTGTTCTTTGTTTCTACTTTAGGGCTTTTCTTCTTTCTTTAATCATACTAAACATAATTATTTATAATCTGATAACTTTAGCGTCTAAAGTATTTGTGAATGTAATTCTGCTATTTCTCTAATTCTTTCCATTGCCTTGTTTAATTAAATGTTTCACTAGGTTTTACTGTGACTCACTCATTTTTCCTGGAGCTGTATGTGTTGTTATTCTTTGGGGCCTGGGTCAAAGGTGGGTTTTAAAGAGAGGAATCTGCATTTGCTTCTAGCAGTTATATGGGGACCCTCCAGAATTACTTCTAATTATCCACATTTTCCCCCTAGTCTTTGGTGGATGAGTGGCTGGAAAGCTACAAGCAAGATGAGGATACAGGATTCCTGGAGCTCGTTAACTTTTTCATTCGATCTTGTGGATGTAAAGGTGAAGAAATACTACCTATTTCTCTTCCTCAGCTTTTTATTCCTACATTATGAAATGTTATTTTAAAAAGTAAGATTATAGACATTTTCTAAATAAATAGGAAGGTGAAACATAAGAAGAGTTTCACTTAACTACATTTTTGATTAGTAAATAAGGGAAGTGTTCTAGTAGGGAGCAATGCTGGTTTTTCCCCAGGGTCTTTCCCCAAGAGCCTGGGCAAAAATAATCACACTTATGTAATAATAATATTCACAAATTTGAAAGTGAACTATCAGATGCCCATTAGTGTTTTGTAAATGAAATACCCCTTATTTTATTTCTCACTAGCTTCTTCACATATATTTTTCCTTTGAAGCTATGGAGCTCCTAGATCTCCACATGCCATGGCTTAGTTCATAGACTGATAGTGTCATTCAGGTTGTATTATAAGAATCCAGCATCTGGTTTAGTTTGTTTTCTTTTTTTTTTTTATTAGTTTGGAGACTTTTTAAAGCCATGGTTTCTCACTGCTTGGTTCCTTTGAGTTTTCTAGAGAGGATCCACAGTTGGATGGTAGAAAACTTATGACTGGGTCAGGTTTTTCGATTTCTCACTTAAGTGCTTTTCAGTATGTTCCCTATTCATCTTCAGATATATCTGTCAGTGACACAATGCCCTGTTATTTTCCTTTTAAGTACCTCATCTCCTTCATTCTTTAGGCACTGTGACCCCTGAGATGTTCAAGAAGATGTCCAACTCAGAGGTCATCCGGCACCTGACAGAACAGTTTAATGAGGTGGATGAAGATGACCAGGATACTTCTTTCATTTTAAAATTCAAGACCCATTACGTCCTTTTCTATGATTCTGGGAAATAGGATAGCTTTTCGAAGAAAAAGTTCAATCTCTTGTGGCTGAAAGGGACCCAGAGATATTATGCCTCTGGAGTTGGGAGAACAACGGGAAATGAAGTATATTAGAAATACATTTCAGGGCTGGGGATTTAGCTCAGTGGTTTCTCCGCCTGCTGCACAAGCGCAAGGACCCATGTTCGATCCCCGGTACCAAAAAAAAAAGAAGAAATACATTTTCCTGTACTATTGAGTCTTGACAGACAAGTCCTTGTGGTTTTTTGGACTGGATTATAACTTTCTCATCCTTTTCATAGGACTCAGGGGACTATCCCCTGACAGCATCAGGTCCATCCTGGAAGAAGTTCCAGGGCAGCTTTTGTGAGTTTGTGAAAATGTTGGTCTGTCAGTGCCAGTACAGCCTCCTCTATGATGGCTTTCCTATGGATAACCTCATCTCTCTGCTCACTGGCCTTTCGGATTCCCAAGTCCGTGCCTTCCGTCACACTAGCACCCTGGCTGGTGAGCACTCATTACTTTGTGGACTTTGTTGGGGATTGGTAGGACTGCCCTCTCTTCTCTGGTTCTGGGTCTCCTTTTCCACCTTCATTTTAGCTCTTTTTTTCAATGCCTTATTGCTTTTATCTAGTTTCTCACTAGTGTAAAGGGGAATTGATTGCAGCAACAATTTCCAGTCTTAGTATCTTTTTCATAACTCACCCCTGGGAACACACTGAGGGTTAAAAGAAAGCCAAAGAGTTAGGGGAAAAAGTCCACTGCAGCACATGAAGTCTTAGAACTTTAGGGTCACCTTTAGCTTTTCATTTTCTCTGCCCTTTTTCCCTTCTCTTTTGAATTCATGCACAAC
Source organism: Heterocephalus glaber (assembly GCF_000247695.1). The sequence continues at coordinate 16,724,975 of NW_004624740.1, read as the reverse complement.
ACTTTTCTGACTTAATGATTTCCTGCACAACACTTTTCTGACTTAATGATTTCCTTGTGTTTTTCCTGACAAAGCCATGAAGCTGATGACTTCCCTGGTAAGAGTTGCCCTCCAATTGAGTCTGCACAAAGACAACAGTCAGCGTCAGTATGAGTCTGAAAGAAACAAAGGACCAGAGCAGAGATCACCTGAGAGGCTGGAGAGCCTCCTGGAGAAACGCAAAGAGGTGAGGAGTACTTCCTGCAGCTTCTCTCTCTCTCAGCTTCCATCCCCTACTGCCTGCAAGACCACCTTATCAGGCTATGGCCCTTCTCTCCATATGCACAGGCCCCAGCAGCCTTTCAGATCAGAAGTAATGGAGTCTGAAAATGACTTACCAGGCCCACCCTGTGAGGTCATTGTGTGCTCATCTTGTTTCTGGCATGGGAGCTCAAAATCATGTCTAATAATGAATTTAGAGTTCTCTTTATTTCCACTTTTATTCAGTTTCAGTTGTCTGCACTCCTTATCAGAAGTGCTAAGGTGCTGAACCTGCTTGTCATACAAGGAGTTAAGTTTTTACCTTCACGTTAAATGTACAGTGTACAAGTTACCAAAGGAGTAGTGAAAACTAGCCCCTGACCAGGGAAGCCAAGTTGTCAAGGAATGGGAAAAGCACAGGCCTAACTTTTACTCCTTGGTATGAGTTCTGTTCTAAATAGCCATCAGCTAGCTCTATGACCTTAAAGCAACCTCTCAAAGCTTCAGTTTTCTTTTTCTTTAAAAAGGGTAATTCTTCACCTGGCTCGCAAGCACAAGGTCCTGAGTTCAATCCCCAGTACCAAAAAAAGGGTAATTCTACATTTTCATGAATTTAAATGAGATGTTGAGAAATTGCTTAGTTTGGCACATAGTAGGTATTTGCTTTGTTTCCCTTTAGACTCAAACACTCTGAAAGACATAGCCTTAGAAAATCTTTTATATTGATTAAACTTTAATTTTTAGTTTAGTTTTTTTTTTCTTTTTGGTGCTGGGGATCGAACTCGGGACCTTGCGCTTGCGAGGCAGGCGCCAGAACCACTGAGCTAAATCCCCGGCCCTATATCGATTAAACTTTAAATAGCTGTGTCTATCATGAATGGAACACTGAAGTTTCTTCCCCACTCTCTGTTAGTATTTGAGACTCCCTTGCCATGAGGTTGCTGGGACACACCATATCTAACTGCGCCAATTGGCTGTTTCTCCAGCCCTCATAAAAGACCTTTTCTGTCCTATACCATTACAGAAGGAAACTTTCTATTCCTTCATTTTCTTTTGCTGTTTTTCACTCTCAGGATGATCTTAAAGGCCTATGTATATTAATTCACAGTTATCTGTGAGCTTGCTTCTATAGTTTCAGTTAGTCATGGTCAACCAATGTCCAAAAATATGTACAATTTAGGAAGATATTTTGAGAGAGAAACTACATTAACATAAGTATGTAGTTATAATTGTTCTATGTTTTTAAGCTCTTACTGCACCTAATTTACAACATAGTACAGGTTGCTGATCAAAAATCTGAATTCAAAAGTGCTCTAAAGTCTAAATTTTTTGAGCACCAATATAACACTCAAAAGTTTTTGCATTTTGGAGTTTTTCAGATTTTGGACTTACAGATTGTGTTTGCTTAATCAGTAAAGTATGTTCCAAAATCTGAAAAGTTCTGAAATCTGGAGTATTTCTGCTCTCAAACATTTCAGAGGATACCCAACTTTGTGTGTGTGTGTGTGTGTGTGTGTGTGTGTGTGTGTGTGTGTGTTTGTGTGTTTGTGTGTGTATGTAGGGTTTAGTATTATGCACAGTTTTAGGCATCTGCTGTGTGTGGGGGTTATGGGGGAATAATGGAATATATCCTCTATGGATAAAGAGGGACTAGTGTACACTAGTGCAGTTCTTTTTTATTTTTTGTTTTTTTGGAACTGGGGATCGAACTCGGGTCCTTGCGCCTGCACAGCAGGCGACGAAACCACTGAGCTAAATCCCCAGCCCTGCAGTTCTTTTTTGTATTCTCTGGGCTTTTGAATGATCGATTATCATTCCCCCTTTTTATTTTATTTTATTTTATTTATTTATTTTTTTGGTACCGGGGATCGAGCTCGGGACTTCCCGCTTGCAAGGCAGGCGGTGGAACCACTGAGCTAAATCTCCCGGCCCAATTCCCCCTTTTTATTGTTGATAAAAGCCCCACCCATACATACTGGTGTTTTCCTCTTGCATTTATAAATGTGTGTATAAGGCCCTTGAATCTTCCCTCATTCTACTTCTCTGTGATCTACTCCTAAATCTTTCCTTTTGGGTAGTATTTCCTTCCTTAATATCCAGCTGAATCCTTTTTGCTACCTAGCTTCTATCCCCATTTATTTGAGACTTTTACTTTTAAACCAGTGATTTTCTAAGTACTATAACCAGTGTCTTTTCCTCTATCTCCCCTTTCCAGACTTCTGTAGAATTTGATACTGATCATCTAGTTTTCCTCCTCCTTTCCTTCCTTTTTCTTTCTTTTTTTTGGTACTGGGGATCGAACTCAGGTCCTTGGGCTTGCAAGGCAGGTGTCAGAACCACTGAGCCAAATCCCTGGCCCCTCCTTCCTTTTTCTTTATTGTGAAAAATTTCAGACATTCAGAAAACCAGAGACATTTGGTGTACTGAATACCATATAAACATTTGGTTTAACAACTGATATTTCACTGTATTTTCTTGACTTTTTTATGCTTTTTCACAGTAAGTTATGGACACATTGATCCCTCAACCTTCAATATAGCACTTAAGTTTGTCCTCTAAAGAATAACATATTCCTATATAATTTTAGTACCATTTTCATACCAAAAAAAGTAATGATTTGCTACTATTTTCTTCTTTTTTTTTTTCCTGTGGTAGTGGGAATTGAACTCAGGTCCTTGTGCTTGCTAGGCAGGCATGGCGCCACTGAGCTACTTTCCCTGCCCACCCTAGTATTTTCTAATTCCAATTCATACTTACATTTCCCCCATTTGTTTCCCAGATCCCTTTTACATCTGGTTAATTCCAACCAGAATTTTTTTTCCAACCAGAATCTTAGTAAGGCCTGTGCATTGGACATGGTGGTTGTATTTCTTATTTATGTATGTATGTATGTGTTTATTTATTTATTTTTGGTACCGGGGATCAAACTCAGGTCCTTGCGCTTGCGCAGCAGGCGGCGAAACCACTGAGCTAAACCTCGGCCCAGTGGTTATATTTCTTAAACCACTTTTAATCTTACATGGAATATCTACCTCCCTCTTATTTCTTTCCCATATATTGATTTACTGAAGATATTGCATCTCTTGTCTCAAAGAAGTTCCTTTTGTCCTTATAATTCTACTTCTTTGGTATTGTTCATCTAAGCCAGGGTTTCCTAGCAAAGGCACCACTGACATAGCTGCTCTTGTAGAATGTTTAGCAGCATTTGTTGCCTTTGCTGGAGCCAGTAGCACCCTGCTACCTACTCTTAATTGTAAGAACCAAAAATATTTTCAGATATTGCAGAATGACCTCTGGGGGATAAAATGGCCCAGATGAGAACCTCAGATATAAGTTCTTGCTTTTCTTTTTTGCTGGTTATATCAAAGCACATTTATTAAAAATTAATTTTCCCTACTATTAGTCAAAAACATACTGCCAGCTAGGGCTTCTGAAGAGTGAGAAGAACCACGCACACAAGGGGGTATTTTTACCAAACTAAAATAAACCTCTGAGGATTAGTTGACTATATCATTTCTTCTAGAATTTAAGAGGAAACATAGGATTTGAGGTTCACACTATGTCCTGTAACAAGATAAAAATGAAAGTAGTACTTTTCTATATCTTTTGTGACCTTATGCTGTTAGGGTATAAGAGAGATTGATCTATTCTTCCTTGTCCTTCAGCTCCAAGAGCATCAAGAGGAGATTGAGGGGATGATGAACGCCATCTTCAGGGGTGTCTTTGTCCATCGGTACAGGTGAGTGATTGGGCTCCTCTTTCTGAAGCAGCTTCTCCTTGGTTGTGGAGCCTGTAGACATGACAGTGCTCCTCCTGTAACCCTGATTTATTTGGTTAGTCCTAGAACTAACACAGCTGGAGTAAAAACTCTTAACAAAGAATGAGTTACCTTAAGTTTTAATTTATCCCCACCTAAAAAGGATCTTTAAGCTCTTCTGGGAGAGCAAACAAAAGGTTAAGGCATTGCTGAGTATTTTCTTGCTCCAGTTTTGCCCAGGACCTGCCTCAGCCTGTCTCCCATCTTTCTGGTGTTGGAGAGTTGAAAGGACAAGAACAAAGGTAGCTTTTCTGAGGTGTGTGTGTGTGTCTCGGCAAGCCTTTTCCTAATCCAGCTTCCTTGTTTCACTGTATGAAGAACAAGAGAGTTTTATACTGTTTAAAACACTGGTAGAATTAGGCTGGGCATAGTGGCGCACATCTGTAGTCCCAGAACTTGGCAGGTTGAAGGAGGAAGATTGCTGTGAGTTCAAGGCCAACCTGGGCTGCATAGTGAGACTCTGTCTCAAAAAAAAAAGGTAGAATTAACTTTAACAGAATTTGTAGTAGTTTTTCACTTTCATTTGGATTTCAGCTTCTGCCTTTTGGAATCTTGTGACTGATTTAATCTTTTCTTGAAGTGAAACTAAACCTGCATACTTTAGTCAAAAGTTAAATGAACTTTCAAAATCAGTTTTTATAAAGGGTGTGAAAGATAAGATGTACAATGCTGATTCCACTCTTCAAAAGTGTTTACTTTCCTGTGTATTTTGTGTTTACATTGGGAAGAGGAAAGTCCCGGTACCTGCTTTCTGTCAAAAGTGCTAGGAAGGCATGGTGGTGTACACCTGTAATCTCAACACCTTGGGAGGTTGAGGCAGGCTTAGCAACTTAGTGAAACCCTGTCTCAAAATGAAAAATAAAGTGCTGGATTTACAGCTTAGTGAAGGTCCTGGGTTTAATTCCCAGTATCTCATTAAAAAATTCTTCAGTGCACATTATATACATTTATGGAAATGCCATCCTGTATCCCATTAATGTGTACATTTAATATGTTAATAAAAAGTTACACAGAAAAGATTCTTCAGTGAGAGAGGACTACCTGGTAGGATGAGAATGAATTTGGAAAGTGATAGTTTATGTCTCTGTCTAGGGACATCCTTCCTGAGATCCGTGCTATCTGCATTGAGGAGATTGGATGTTGGATGCAAAGCTATGGTACCTCTTTCCTTACTGACAGCTATTTAAAATATATTGGCTGGACCCTGCATGATAAGGTGAGAGTCAAATCAGTCTCCTTTTCCTCGTTCCCCTCATCTTCTCTGCTCCAGGACACCTCACCTTTTCCTGGTCCTGCCACTTAGACATTTCACATAGTGAGTAATGATCAAGTCATCAGGGCACTGAACCTTGAAACTCCCCTAGTACTGGGGATGGTAGGATGAGGTAGAAGAGAGAAAGACATGTCCAGGAGATGAAATGCCTTCAAAGCGGAGGTAACAGGGAGAAAACTTTCCCTATGAAGAAAAAGCCAGAAAGTCATTGCTGGATTGGTGATAACACAAATACTAGACTGGTAGCCAGAGATCCTTTTTCTCATGCCTGCTCAAGTCTTCCGTGATGTGTTTGTGTTTTGAATAAAAGGACAGCTGTTTATGGTCTCTTCCATCTCAGAAGTCTTCCGTGTTGAGAGCACCCAGACCTAGAATGAGGAATCTGCAAGAGGTATACAGAAGCTTAGTGAGGTGAGTAGTGGGTCATGTTCCTTTTTCCTGTTTGTTCCTTCGTGACAGCACCGGGATGTCCGTTTGACATGCCTGAAAGCTCTGCAAGGGCTGTACAGCAACCGGGAGCTGACTGCTCGCCTGGAGCTGTTCACCAGCCGCTTCAAGGTATGATAGGGACAGCACTCCTGCGCTTGGCTCCTTGCTTTGTGGTTCCCCTTTCCCCAATGGATATCTTTCTTTTGTTGCTCTATTCCTGCATCCTGTCTTTAGAGTCTCTCAGTTTATAAGATAATGTGATGCTCAGTGAGATAGAGTGATGCTCTCCTGACAGGATCGGATGGTTTCCATGGTCATGGACAGAGAGTACGATGTGGCAGTGGAGGCCGTCAGGTTGCTGATCTTGATCCTGAAGTGAGTTCTGGCAAGTGGGGAGGCAGCACCTCAGACTTAACATCAGGCAGGCCCCTTCAGAGTCCTGTCCCCAACTGTTCACAAGTTGGCTCTTATGTGTAGGTTGAAAGACAGAGGTTACACCCAAGTTGAGGGTCCTCAAGGGGGAAGCTTTCTTGTCTTCTCTAACTCTCCACACTCCTCTATCTTCCACTCTTCATTTAAAAGTTCTCTGTGAGTCATATCCTTGTTTTTGCTTCAAACCCTGATCATTCTGGAGGACAGCATCCACACCCACCTGCTCTTCCTCCTTTTTTCTCGACAGGAACATGGAAGGTGTGCTGACCAGTGCAGACTGTGAGAGCGTCTACCCTGTCGTGTATGCTTCTCATCGCCCCCTAGCTGCTGCTGCAGGGGAGTTTCTGTACTGGAAGTGAGTGGGGCTTCTTGTGGATCTCTTTCACATCCTCCTGTCTTGTTTTTTCTCATCCATTGCTGTTCTGTCTAGGAGGCCCCAAACCTATTAAAAGTCTCTCTTGGCATCCTCTTTCCTCTCAGCCCCTTGGGTTTTCCCCCATTCTGCATTTTTTCCCCTTTGCTTGTTCCTTGGACCCTTTCTTCCCTCTGTGGTGAATTGGCCTTCCTCATTTTGTGCTATGCCCTTTTGTGCTGTGCCCTTTCCTTGTGTCTATCCCACCAGGCTGTTCTACCCTGAGTTCGAGATGAGAGCAGTTTTTGGCAGAGAGCGACACCGAAGTCCACATGCCCAGAGGACTTTCTTCCACCTTCTGCTGTACTTTTTTATGGAGGTTGAGGTGACGTGTGCATGGAATGTCTAGCTGTTGTGCATAAAACCTCCAAATAGAGAAGGATGGGTGGGCACTGTGGGAAAAAGGTGATGTTTATTAGCAACCACTTCCTCCTGGAGAAGGGTTTTTTATTTTGAAGGGTTTTTCTTTTGGTGGTACCGGGGATTGAACCCAGGGCCTTTGCACTGAGCTACATTTCCAGTCCTTTTTTTTTTTTTTTTTCTTTTTGGTATCAGGGATCAAACTCGGATCCTTGTGCTTGCAAGGCAGGTGGTGGAACCACTGAGCCAAATCCCCGGCCCATTCAGTCCTTTTTTTGATACAGGGTCTTGTTAAGTTACTGAGTTGTCCAGGCTGGGCTCAAACTTGCAGTCCTCCTGCATTAGCTTTCCAGTTCTGGAACAGTTTACATGACATCATTAACTTACCCAGTGCCTTCTCCACAGCTCCATGACCATGCCACTTACTTAGTAGACAGCCTGTGGGATTGTGCAGGGCCTCATCTCAAGGACTGGGAGAGTCTCACAAGCCTGCTGCTGGAGAAGGACCAGAGTGCGTGCCACATGGTAGTCAGGGATGAGGACCTTGGACCTCCTAGTGTGAAACTGAGAGACTTGTAAAAAACAGGAGAGGTGGCATGGGGTGGAGGGTACTTGGAGTGGCTGATCTGTGACTGTGTCTGTATTCATCCTGCCAACCTAGACCTGAGTGACGTGCAGGAGAACACGCTGATAGAAATCCTTGTGTCCAGTGCCCGACAAGCTGTGGAGGGTCACCCGCCTGTGGGGCGGGTCAGTGGGAGGAAGGTATGGCACGAGGGGCACGTAAGTAGGTGAGCAGTACTGAGGGCAGACATGTAGTGTCCATTCTTATTCTTAGGTCCTGGGTTAGGGCATTTTATCTGCCTCTTAGAGAATTCCATCTCCAGAAAAAAGAAACATGAGAAGCACTGCTGGGCAGAGATCATGGGGAGGAGGGATACACAGATAGATAGAAACACTGGACCCAGTGTTTCTCCACACTTTACTTAACCCCCAAATGACTGATTCCAGGGCCTATCTGCTAAAGAACGCAAGGTCCAAGCTGATGACAAGGTGAAACTGACAGAGCATCTCATTCCCCTGTTGCCTCAGCTCCTGGCCAAGGTAAAGCATCCCCTGTTCAGCACAAGGGCATGAAAGAGTGAAAGGAAATAGCCCCTGAGGAGAAGAATTAGCCTATTAGCTAATAAGTAGAGCTCTGTCTCTATCACCACAGTTCTCAGCTGATGCAGAGAAGGTTGCTCCCCTGCTCCAGCTCCTCAACTACTTTGACCTCAGCATCTACTGCACTGGGCGCTTGGAGAAGGTGAGGCAGGAAGATGTATTCTTTATACCTCACTAGGCCCCTGTGAAGGAAAGGATTCATGCAGCATCTGCTTTACTAGAACCTAGTAGAATCGTCTTCCTCTTGTAGACATCCTTGAAGTTTACAGCTTTTGGTTCTTTCTCACCTCCCCACTGTCTTCTGTTACCTCTTTCCCTCTCAGCACCTGGAGCTGCTCTTGCAGCAGCTCCAAGAAGTGGTGGTGAAGCACACAGAGCCCCCCGTGCTTGAGGCTGGTGCACAAGCCCTCTATGTGCTCTGTAAGCCTGAGTTCACATTCTTCAGCCGGGTTGACTTTGCCCGCAGCCAACTAGTGGACTTGTTGACCGACCGCTTCCAGCAGGAGCTTGAGGAGCTGCTACAGGTAGGAGCTGAGGCACATGGTGGGACACCACAAACGAGAGGGAGAGGGCCACGGGGAGCATGAATCAGTGCATTCTTGGGACAACCCTGCTATAGGCCTTCTTTCTTCTTCAGTCGTCTTTCCTAGATGAGGATGAGGTATACAGTCTGACAGCTACTCTGAAACGTCTCTCTGCCTTTTACAAGTGAGCATCTCCCTCTTGCTCCCTTTCCTATTTCCCCTGGTGTCTGTGGAGTTGATTCCCTTTGTTTTGTTCCAGTATAATGTTTCCCTTTTCCCCCAAAGTGCTCATGATCTGACTCGCTGGGAGCTCTATGACCCATGCTACCGTCTCCTCCGGAAGGCTGTGGACACGGGAGAGGTTCCACACCAGGCAGGTAGACAGGCTGGAGATGTGGAGGCAGGAGAGGTGTTCTTTTTTTTTTTTTTTTTGTACAGGGGATTGAACTTGGGTCCTTGTGCTTGTGCAGTAGGCAGCAAAACCACTGAGCTAAATCCCCAGCCCAGGAGAGGTGTTATTAAGGGCAGGACCAGTCCCCTGGGTGTGGAGTAGATGTATGGAGGAAGATCAGTTGGGGTCACTCCTTCCCCTCCTCTCTTGGAAGGCAGACCATGTTTTAGTGCCTGAAAACATCAACCTTGGGTTTCCTTGGAGAGAAAAAAGATATTGACTGAGTGCATTAGGAATATTTTTCTCTAGGATAGGAGCCTCTGAAGATTGTCCAAAATGTCAGTTCTTTTCTGCCAGAAAAGGAATTGGGTTTCCCCATTCTCATTTTCTCTCTTCTTCACTATTGTATGGGTAGTTGCAGCTGTGGGTATGTGTGTGTCAGGCTCTCCCCCCCCCCCCCCCCATCGTTTGTGCCTTGCCCTCATTCGCTCACCACCTGCCCCTCATTCTACTCACTCAGACCTTGTTTTTCTGGCATTTTATGGTCACAGGTGATCCTGCCAGCCTTGACTCTTGTCTATTTTTCCATCCTCTGGACACTAACCCACATTTCTGGGTCAGGTGGTTCCCAGGTGAGTATGGGTCTAAAGAGGGAGATGAGGAAGGAGGAGCTATTGTCTTCATTCTCCCTACAAGCTGCTCTTTCCACAGAAGCAGTTGTTGAGTCTGAAGGGCAAAATGGTGGCCGTCTGTGAACTCTGCCAGAACTACCTCTCTGGTGTGGATCTGCAGATCCAGGAGCAGGTGAGCACTCTTTCAAGTGGGAGCAAGAAGGGGAACGTCCCTCTTGGTCCCTCCCTGTTCCACAGGGAAATTAGCTGTGCACTTCTAGCCTTAGCAAATACTCTATTTTGTTTAATCATCCTGTTTTTTCCCCCCAACAGGCTTTTGTTTTATTGACTGATCTGCTTCTCATCTTCAGCCCTCAGATGATTGCAGGGGGACGAGATTTCCTTAGGCCCCTCATCTTTTTTCCAGAAGCTACTCTCCAATCTGAATTAGCCAGCTTCCTCATGGACCACGTCTTCCTTCAGTCTGGAGACCTGGGCAGTGGTACTGGAACTCTTAAGCCTGTGGCATACGAAGGGATTGGGACTGGGCCTGGCTCAAGAATTTAGGGCAGAGCCCTAAGCTGTGTTTGCATTCTGTCTGTATGGCCCAGGTCAGACCCAGGATGATCACAAGCAGATAGAGCAGCTGAACCAGCGGCGCCGCCTCCTTGCTGGGTTCTGCAAGCTGTTGCTCTATGGGGTACTGGAGCTGGATGCAGCCTCGGATGTTTTCAAACACTACAACAAGGTACTGTGAGAGTCTGGAACACAAAGGAGAGGGGACTAAGCAGAGCACAGCCTTGAGCTCAAACACAACATCTTAGAAAGGAAGGTGGGGTGGGTCTTAGGGGATCAGGCTTAAAGGAGAAGGAAGAGGAAATGGGAGTAGGAGTTAGAATCAAGGGACAAAGGAAAGAGACTTCATAGTAAATACAGAGAAAAAGCTACTAAGATATTCGCATTCTTTGCAGGGAGCATAGATTATTCTCCCTGCTTGAAAATCTGCTTTTCTTCAAACCCAGTCTACAGACTAGAGTAATGTAAGAAGGGAAAAAAAAGAGGAGGAAGGAACCAGTCTTTGCAAGATGCATAGGTGGGTAGCTCAGTCTTAGCCCACTGACTCAGTTGTGTTACTGAGCTCTTCCCATGTCGAGGACGTAGTGAACAGAACACAAGCCCTGTTCCATGGCGCTTCCTTCTGGTGGGGAAAGATGCACAGACTTCTGGGCTGGCTGAGAGTGGGCACTGGCACTCACTCCTCTTCTCCAAGAATTGGAGTCAGGAAAGTTTCTTCTGTAAATTTTTACCTAAACTGTGATTTCTTTTGGGCTCTGCACCTATTGGTTAAAGAGGAGATCTAGTCTGAGGTATTTAATGGTTAGATTCATGTTTTCCTGATTCTTGCTCTTTGGGAAGGAGGCATGATTACAGATATGAAAGAAAAAAGAAAATCTTAGACTGTTAACCAGTACCGTCTCCATTTCTCTCCCTCAGTTTTATAATGACTATGGTGACATTATCAAGGAAACATTGACCAGAGCAAGGCAGATTGACCGAAGCCATTGTTCCCGAATCCTGCTACTGAGTCTCAAGCAGGTACTTGCTTGTGCCCAGAGGACCTCAAGACTTTCAGGACCCCTCCCTATTGTCTCCACATTTTTGCTCTCAACTCTTAGGATGTAAGGTCCTTAAGAGGAAAAATTTCCTTGTTTTGAATCTTACTTTATATGACAGGCTTCTTCATACCCAGGAGACCCCTAGAAAATCTGTTTCTAACAGGGAAATTTTTGCCCAACCCTAGAAATCACCCCTCAGTTAGGATCTGGGAGCGCCAACAATGAAGTGACAGAAAATTGTTCCCTAGCGGCCTCCTTCCTTGTCCTCCTCCAGATGTCTTTATTTTTATTGAGCAGGACTAAAGACTGCATGTGGTGAAGGGGGTCAGGGCTTAGGGAAGTGTCCTGGGAGGAAAGATACAAAATAGATGGCATTCCAGGCAACTCTGGAATTTCTCAGTAGAGAAGGGAATGCTGTGCTTCTCTAGCGCTGCCCTGTTCCTCCCTTCCCCAAACTTGCCACATCTCCTGGACACAGCTATACACAGAACTGCTTCAGGAGCAGGGACCCCAAGGTCTAAGTGAATTGCCAGCCTTCATGGAGATGAGGGACCTGGCCCGGAAGTTTGCCTTGAGCTTTGGACCCCAGCAACTGCAGAACCGTGACATTGTGATGAAGCTCCACAGGTGAGGAAGCAGTGGTTGGGGCTGGGTTCAGGGAAGGCTGGGTATAAGGTCATGGAGGGAGAGTAACTTGGAAAGAAGTAGCAGTTAAATTGGTGGAGGGTATGCTGTCAGAGACAGTGGGGGACAGAAGGGCATGCTTGAACAGGGTGTTCCAGCCCTGGGAGGGAAGTGGGGAAGGGACTATCTTCCTAAAGTGATTTTGCCCCACTAAGGGAAGGCATCAAGTTCTCCTTGTCCGAGCTTCCTCCATCTGGCTCCTCTGATGAGCCCCCAAATCTGGCATTCCTGGAGCTCCTTTCAGAGTTCTCTCCCCGCCTTTTCCATCAAGACAAGCAGCTGCTGTAAGTTCATGGATGAGTAGAAGTGTGGATTAGAGAAGGGCCTGGGGAGGATCTGGTGGCCACTTCAGCCTCTCTGCTCCATGCCTCTCTTAGACTGTCCTACCTGGAAAAGTGTCTGCAGCGTGTCCCCCAAACACCTGGCTGTCCCTGGGGTCCGGTCACTACTTACCGCCACTCCCTCAGCCCTGTAGAGAGCACAGCAGAGGCCAACCCTCAGGGCCACTCCCGCTCCAAGAAGAGGCGTATTGAAGGTAGACGGCTGGGGGTGGGCATCAGCATGCTTGGCATGGTGGGCCTGGTTGCCATTGCTTAGATGAGCAGGAGACGGTCTTTGACTTCATCAAGCTTCTGCTCTGCGAAATATTTCATTAAGCAAGTACTAGAATTAAGGGTGTTTTGCTTCAAGGTTTAGCTAGCTAACTAAAAATAGCGAATGACAATAATAAAACCAAAGATTTAACTAATCTGTACATTTGGGATCCTCCCCCCACAGCTTGTATTCCATTGTTTTCAAGATTTTTTGCAAAACCTTTGTGAATTTTTTTTATCTTCAGATCACCACCTGCCTTATAATTGACAGTTTTTTCTTTGATTTTTTAAATCATAGTGTCGTACTAAGTGATAATATCCTAGAAATGAGTTTGATATATTATTTTCTAGTATGTATTTTTAAATGTGACTTTTTAAATGTTACAGGTTTGTTGAGATATAATTCACTATATACCATAAAACTTACCCTTTTGAAGTATATGCATTGATAGTTTTTAGTATATTCACTAAGCAGTGCAGCCATTACCACTTTCTCCTTTTAGAACATTTTTCATCACTGCAGAAGAAATCATGTACTTCCCATTAGCAGTCACCTCTGATTCTCCTCAAACTCCCAGCCCTAGTGGGTATCACTAATCTTCCTATCTCGGAATTTGCCTGTTCTAGACACATTGTCTAAATGTGGCCTTGTGTGTCTGATTTCTTTTACTTACCATGTTTCAGGGTTTATCCATGTTTTAGTGTGTATCAGTACCTCACTTTTATAGCAGAATATATTCCATTGTATAGCTATACTGTACCTTACTGTAGCTATTCATCAGTTGATTGACATTCGAGTTGTTTCCATTTCTTGACCGTTAAACATGGTGATGTTAAGATTCATGTACAAGTTTTTGAGTGGACTTCACTTCACTTTTACTTTAAAATAGCATCCATCTGGGTTTTCTCGGGGAATGAGAACCTCAGGTAATAACCTTTAGAGTTGTCTACCTCTGCCTTTTCCAGTCTGCAGAGAACAGCAGATCGTCTATTCAGCCTTCCCACCAGAACTACACTGTCATTTGTCTGTGTGTGTGTGTGTGTGTGTCTCTCTCTTTCTTTCTCCCTCTCCCTCCCTCCCTCTTCCCCTCTCTCCCTCCCTCTCCCTCTCCCTCCCTCCCTCTCTCCCTCTCTCCCTCTCTCCCTCTCTCCCTCTCTCCCTCTCTCCCTCTCTCCCTCTCTCCCTCTCTCCCTCTCTCCCTCTCTCTCCTTGCCCATTCCTCCTCCCTCTCTCTTTTGGCTCTCAGAAAATCCTGTGTCCCATTTTCCTGCCCCCTCTATCCCTCATGGGTCCACTGTAGCCTCTAGTCCAAAAACTGTTTGTATTTTAAGCTTTTCTAACCACAAAACTCTAGAATGGATAGGATTTCAGATGTCCACTGATTTGCTTGATTCAGACCTTTCAGTTGTAGTGAATCTAACCCTGTCCACATTCATCTTTGCATGTTACTGTTTATCTGTGAAATGGATACTTAGAGTATCTCTTTCCATCTTGTTTTCTAAGCTGTGTAGTGAGTTGTTCTTGGACAAGGTTCAGATGTGATCCTACAAGCCTTATTCTGTAGTGTGTTGGGCTGCACATTCAGTATGGAGGACTCTGCTTATTTTTGAGGTAGAACAGAATGAGGATGTATAAGTTTTCCATTCTCTTCTGTTTAACTTTCCCTTACTAAATCCTGCCTAGGTCTTAAAAATTAGACAGGGCCGGGGATTTAGTTCTGTGGTTCCACCACCTGCCCCGCAAGCACAAGGACCCGAGTTCAATCCCTGGTACCAAAAACAAAAAACAAAAAAACTCCAGAAAACTAGAAGAACATTTTTTGGGGCCGGGGATTTAGCTCAGTGGTTTCGCCGCCTGCTGCACAAGCGCAAGGACCCGAGTTCGATCTCCGGTACCAAAAAAAAAAAATTAGACTATGGCAGGTCCCTGGGCTACCTGCTGTATACATCTGCTTCCTTGCAGGCCCCAGCAAGCATCAGAGAGCAGACCAAGAAGAAAGCTTGCAGCTCAACAGTGTCCCACCCACACCTACCCTCACTTCCACTGCTGTGAAGAGCAAGCAGCCCCTGGGGGTGCTGGGAGAGACTGAAGAAGAAGATGGCTTGGAATCAGAGTTCAGCCAAAGGTAAAGCTGAGGGGAGACTGGTCCCAGGGTTGGTGTTTCTCTTCAGTCCCCTGCAGCACACCCACTTCCTTCAGTGCTTCACTAATATTTATTTTTTTCTCTAATCTTATCTTTTTTTCTTTTAGCTTTATGATGTCTTTTTCTCCTCACACTCTGAGCTTTTCTCTCCTTAATACCTCTTCTTTTTATCCTTTACTTTTTTGTTTCCTGTCACTGATTCTGCTTCTTTCTCAACAGCCGGTTCCTCTCAGGTACCCAGAGGCCGAGGTTCTCAGGTGCACAGTATTTTCAGACTTCATCCAGCCCTTCAGGGCCTGGTCTGGACAACAAGCTGACCCGGTGAGCTTTTCCTCATCTTCTTCTGTCCTCACTTCCTATCTGTCACTCATCCTGAGGAGATTCTCTTCCTAGCCTGAGCTTCTCTGAGCCCCAGAATCTTCCTTCCAATATAGTGTGAGGGCCTAAAATATAGAAAGGTGCTCCCACTGAGGCAGGAGTACTTTACTTCCTGCCTACTGCTTTTCCCTGGTGCCTCTGTGAAACTCTCAGGAGTCCTTAAGGAACAGTTTGGAAGCATCTATTCTTTGCCACTATCTGTAGACTCAGCCTTATGGAAGAGGATGAAGAAGAGCTAGAAAGTCTGGATGAATCAAGTGAAGAATGGCAGAATACAAAGAAGGTATGTGGATCCAGCATTCCCTTTTTGCTCTAGACCTGGAAGCTGATAGATAGGAACAGCACAGGAATCCTCTCAGCCCTGATGATGCCTTTGGCTTTGAACATTACTGAGGACTTTTTGAAAGAATCATAGAAGAAAGGAGGAAAGGTTGTAAGTTGCTGTGGACTGTTCTTGGACTTTGCTTTTATTAGAGAAGTGAGGAAAATAAAAATAACAGGATTATGAAAACTCTCCCTTTCCAGCCAAGTAAGTATTGGTGTCTCTGAACCTTGTTTGAGTAGAAGGAGCCCTGGAGGCAGGCATGGAAGGTCATCAGATTCCCCCCTCTCAGGGCATTCATGCAGCTCCCAAACACAGCCATGCCCCTCCCTTCTCTCCTCTCTCCCAAGAGGGCTGCCTGTCCCTGTCCTTGTCACTCCACTCCCTGGCTCCTTGCTTCCCCTGGAGGAAGGTTCCATTGTAGTAGGGAAAAAATACAGAGCTTAGAGTGAGGTGACCTGAGTGTGAGTCCTCAGTTCCACATCAGATTAGCTCATTACCCCTTCTCATTCTGTTTCCTCATCTTTACATTGGAGATTTTATACGAACTACCAAGTACAAGCACCTTATAAACTGCAAAAGGCTATGTCTTATTTCCTGCTGCCATAACATAACACCACAGACTGGTGGCTTATAAGCAATAGACATTTGCTGGAAGTCCAAGGAGGCCAGAAGTCTTAAGGTCAGGTTCTAATGTGGCCTCCTATGGGTTGCACACTGTCTGATGTCTTGTCTGCTCTCACGGAAAAAAGAGCATAGTGGCCCTCTGGCTTCTTAGGGACTGATCCTATTCATGAAGGATCCACTGCCTGATGTAATCACTTCCCAAAGGTCCCATGTCCTAATACTGTCCTGCATTTCGGGGGTTAAGATTCCAACATCTGGCTTCAAGGGGAACATAGACATTTCAGTCCAGAACAGGCTGTGTGTCTTTATCTTACCCTTGTGCTCTCTTCTCTGCTCTGGGAAGGGGAAAGAACAGAATAAAACAGGAGAATGGAGGCCTTGCGCTCAGAGGAAAATCCAAACAATGACATCCTCATACCAGAGACCAGCAATCAAGGACTCTCTTCTATTCAGAGCCTATCCTAAAGTCCTTGGAGAATCCTATTCTCTGGCTGCAAAACTGAATGTATTTAAGGGGTTCAGGTGACAGGTCAAGAGAGGAATTGCTTCTGTAATGGGTGCTGGGCAGCTCCTGGGGCTTGTTCCTACATAACTGCACACAGAGCAGTGCTGTTTGTGCCGGGAGGGAGTGAAGAAAGACCTTGCTGATTTGACACCATTCCCTCTAGCAACCTGGTAGCCACTCTTCCCTCAGTGAACATGGACTGGACCTACTGGATTCCACAGAGCTGAACATAGAGGTGAGTGTGCCTGGAGCCAGGGATTGTGTCCTTGGAAATGCTGCTGGGCAACCTGTCAAGTGGACAGAAAGGCTAAAGCCCTTGGGTGGCCCTCTGGTGGTCTCTGGAGCTTTAGCAGGGGAAGTTAGGTTCAACCAAGGGTATGCAGTCTTCTGTTTCCCCTTTGGAATCTTGTGATGACTGTATCTTCCTTTCATCCTTTTCATTACAGGATTTCTGACCAGACCCTGTGCCCCTCCCTTCACCATTCCCCACCTCAAGGACATGACCACTTGGAAAAGACAAAGAGGAGGAAGAAGCAAAATGAAGAGTTTCTTGAGGCCTCAGCTCTTGCCTCTGAGGAGGAGAGGTGGCTTTGCCTTTCTCACCAAGCCTCCTCTCCAGAGGTGTAGAGAAGCTGAGAGTCCCCGTCCTCCCTGATGTGCTGTGGTGCTGATCTCTGTTTCTGCTGTGATTGGAGTGAGGTGGGGCTTTGCTTCCACATTGGAGAAGAGCACCAGCTTCTTGAGTTAAATGAGCCCCTGGTTTTCTGTCTGTTTGGGACTTCTTCCCCAGTTTCCTCCAAGCCCAAGTGGTAGCTCAGTAAACGTGTTTGAATCAGCCAGTTTCCAGGTGTGGTTTGAGTTTGTCATGCTGATGGAGATCTGGTTCTTAGGTTGCCTGGAACATAGCCCATGTTGTAGGTGCCAGTTCCCCCCGGGGGCTTTGTATGAAGGCTGTCAAGGCAGAGATGGGTGGGGCAGAGGCACAGATACAGAGGAGAGTTTGGGGATCTCCGAGCAATTGAGTGGTAAGGGTTTGAGTTGGGGTGAAGGAAGCTAGGGGAGGGACCTTGTAAAAACTCCCTGTCACACCTGCTGAGGCCAGCCCAGCCCATGTGTGTTGACAGACTTGATCTGTTTGTTCCCAGGGTAGTTTCACCCTCTCACCCCAAAAGACACTTGTCCTAAGTTAAAATTTTATAGACTCACAATAGCTGAGAGTTAAGAGGAAACTGAAGTTACTCTGTGTCCAAGCCAGACCCAGTCCTCGACTTTGCCTTCATCCTTGCCTTGCTCAGCCAGTCCTTCAAGGCATCTCTCTGGTCTGTTCTCGTTGCCATTGCCATCCCTCACCTAGATGGTCCCCAAATTGCCTTGGGAGACCTGTCTCCTTGAAACTGGGACTTGCCACGTAGCTCCTGTTTTGCCTTTTGCAGCAGTAGAGGACCCCTGTGCCCCTTTCCCTCTGACAAGCAGCCACAGGTATGAAGACTGCTGGGTCTCTTTCTGCTTTCACTGTTTTCTTCTGTAGCTCAAGGGAGCCCTTCAACTTTTCTTTTTAGATTCGATTTCCAATTTGTCCCCATTCTGGATATCTCTTTAATTACAGGTTCTCACTGTGGTCTTCCAGGCTGGAACAGCCATCCAACCTGTTGTGCAAAAAGAAGGATGAGTTTAGTGACCAGGCCATTCACTCAGCCAGAACCATTTCTTCGTCCTTCCACCTCCTACACTGTTCCCATCTTCTTCCCCAGTCCTACCCCCCAAATAAAAGCTAAAAGTTGAACTGTGAGTTTCCTCTTTGAAGGGCAGCCTGGCAGTGCCCTGGGGCAGCTGACCCACTAAGAGACCTAGGCCTGGATTCAAGTAGAATAGTTCCATGGAAAGCTAGAAGCAGAGTGGAAAAACGGCTGGAGATGTGGAAGTCATTAACAATCCAGGAGAGGAAAATTCCCGAGGTATTTAAATACCAGCCAAGTTCAGACTGTTCAGGCTGACCTTGAACACACTGTGTAGCCTAGGCTGGCCTTGAACTAGGGATCCTCCTGCCTCCACCTCCCAAATTCTGGGTTTACCAGCATACACCACCATTCCTGGCACTAAGGGTACTTCAGAGATGAAAAGTGAGATGTAGCAGCTTTGTAAATATGGACGTTCATATTGCAGCCAGACAGCCCAGAATGGTAGGTTGAGCCCCAGCATCAGAATTTGCAGAATTTTTTAGCGTGCTCCCCAAATTCTTTAACATTCTTCATTGAGGGGTTAGATCTAGGTCCTTCCCCTTAAATATGGACTCTGTGATTGTTAGACTAATAGAATGTAGTAGCAATGATGCTGTGCTGGTTTGTAGAGTCAGATTTTAAGTACTGGCAGTTTCTGCTTCCTGCTTCATGAGCTGGTGAGTCTTGGAGCCCAGTCTCCATGCTGTGAGAAGGCCTGAGCCAGCCACATGGCGAGGCCCTGACCAGGTACTTTAGCCAGTAGCTCTCACTGAGCTTCCAGCCAACATCCAGCATCAACTGCCAGATGTCTTCCAGATGGGAATCAGATGATTCCAGCCTCCAGCTCTTAAGTTTCACCAGCTACGACCCAGGCACCAGGGAGCAGAGCCTTCTTTTCTGTGTCCTTTCCAAATTCTAACCACAGAAACCATGAGTACAAGAAGGTGGTGGTTTACACCACCAAGTCTAGAGGGGTTTGTTGCCTTGCCGTGGTAACTGGAACAGAACCTAAGAGTCATGTGACTCCAAAAGTTTAGGCATCTTTGTGTGGGTTTTTTTTGGTACCAGGGATCGAACTCTGGTCTTTGCACTTGTGAGGCAAGCGGCAGAACCACTAAGCCAAATCCCTGGCCCTTGCATCTTTATCAGTTAAATTACACAAACATTAAATCCTTTGAAATCCAATGGGTGAGTTAAGTTTAAAAATATCTACTAGTGGGCGGGGGATTTAGCCCTGGTTTTGCCGCCTGCTGCACAGGCGCAAGGACCTGAGTTCGATCCCCGGTACCAAAAAAAAAATCTACTAGTTAATAATAGTCCAGAAAACCTTTTTGCCCTAAAAGGTTTTAAAATGAGAAACAGTTTAAAACCAAGGTTCGGTGCTCTGAAGTTCTAGTTTAAAGCTGTTTTGATACATAGTTTTACCAACTTGTATAACTTGCAGAACATAGAAATCCATAAAGCACTTTGCATTAATGCTTTAATAGACGAGTTCAAAATCACTGCACGCCTTCATTTGGAAAAGTTGGAAGCGGGTCAAAGAATGATTTCCAGGTGCAGATGGCAGCATTCTGATAGGTGATTCACACTGTTTGGGACCCCCCAAAGCTAGTACATCATGTAGCATGTAAACTTCAGTTGTGTTTGACCTGTGAGTTTGCCTCTGTTCCCCTAGGCTGCTGATCATATTAGAGGAACCACGACTCTTGGGACCCAAAGGGGACACCAGTGACACTTAATAAAACTTTATCTTAAAAAGTTAGAAATGACCGTTTCTCCTACACGGCGGTAGACAGATGTCTTGTGAACCTCCTCAGGGCGCCTGCCCAATTATAAGGAGCTCAGCTCTGCCTTCTGCTGGCTGAGATCGGAGCAGGCCAGGCAGGACCGAGTCCCTGCCAGCCCAGGTAGACCCAGGGAGGGCCCTGCACAATCCGAGTGCTGCCACTCAGTGCTTTTCAAGAGCTGGCTCTGCTGCACCAATACTCTTAGCTCAGTACTGAATTATTGTTTCATTTAAAATAATTTTCTGGGGCCGGGGATTTAGCTCAGTGGTGCCGCTGCCTGCCTCACAAGCACAAGGTCCCAAGTTCGATCCCGGGGAACCAATAAAAAATAAAAAAATAATTTTCAATTAGGCCTTATCTTCTTTAACCCCTATATGGTCCTGAGTTCTGCCAGGTGAGAAGTTGATATCTCTTGGATTAACAAAATGAAGAAATTTCTTTCCAGATTTTTGAGAAAATCTTTAGCTACTAGGTAAGTCACCCCGTCTTTGAACCCCAGGATTCTTGACCCAGAGGTTATGTGATGAAAAGAGAATCTGTGCCTTGATGAGAGGGGAGGCCGTGCAGGAGGGCAAGTTCTTTGCACATGTAGACCTTTGAAAGTCTTCCCTGAGCTCTATAGATCCTTCCCTGGGCCAGGATGAAATGCATTCCTTGTTTAATGACCGAGTTCAGTCCCTTGACTAGGTTGCTAAATAAATTAGTTCTTAAATGAGGAACTGTATATTGTACGTTACAATATTCAGAACAAAGAAATGGTCAAAGGAATCACAAACTTGACTTCTATTTGTATAACTTTTTTTTGTTTTTTGTTTTTTTTGGTACCGGGGATCGAACTCAGGCCCTTGCGCTCGCACAACAGGCGGCGAAACCACTGAGCTAAATCCCTGGCCCTATTTGTATAATTTTTATATGCAGTACTCTAGTGAACATAAAACTATAGTATTGTACTACACAATCAGCAAAAATTATAGGACTGTATAAACAAGGTATACTGTAGCAAAAAAAAAAAAAAGACATGGAAGATCTACAGACAAGATGTACAGAACTGTACCAAAAATAAAGGCTGTAAGTCTGAACAGCACACCTGGGTCATAAGCCTGAATAGTCGTTAAACAGAGCAGTTGTTAAACAAGGAATATCGATCAGTATTGCAATCTCAGATTCATAAAACAAGAGTTACTTGAGTGTAGATTCACTGAAACCCTGAGATTGTGCTGGGTCAGGACAGTATGGAGAAATGCCACCAAGGGTCTGTGGTCAGGAAGGGACAGAGAAATGAGTGGAGAACCCCCCCGAGATAAACCAGGGAAACTGCAATAGAGCTTAGTGTGCAAGGGAGCCCATAATTGGGGAACTGAAGGGCAAATGCATTTAATTTGACTTGGTAGATCGTAACCAGTGAAGGGATCAAATGGTACAGTTAGAACCCAGAAGAGTGTCTTGCACTGTTGAGGTAACCTGTCTGAGGTGGTGTGGGAACAAGGGAGGTGGCTGGGCCTAGAGATGGAGAGGCACAATGCACACCCAGCCTCTCCATGGCTGGGGCAGAAGACCGCTGTTCGTTGTTGCCACCTCATAGTTCAATTTTGATTTTTTTTTTTTTTTTTGGTATTGGGGATCAAACTCGGGACCTTGGGCTTGCGAGGCAGGCGGCAGAACCACTGAGCTAAATACCCAGCCCGTCAATTTTGATTTTTTAAACCTTGTGGGAGAGGAAGCTCAGCATACTGGATAATATTGAGGGTTCTGATGCTAAAATTTCTGTCAGGGTTTAAATCCAGCTTCACTGTATAGTAGCTTTTTTACCCTGGGCATGTTATTTCCCTCATAAAGTGATTGTTAAGTGTAGAACTAATATGTGACTCACTCAGATTTACCACAAAGTATATACACTGTTACCTTTTGTTTTCATTACTTTGATTTTTGTTTTTGTTTTTTTGAGACAGAATCTCACCATGTAGTCCAAGGCTGGCCTTGAACTCACTACAGCCAAGACTGGCCTCGATCTCATGGTGATCCTTGTTACAGGAATGTACCACCATACCCAGCTTGCAATATATTTTTTTGATAAAAGATAAAATGTACTTATAAGCATCGGCTAAGTAGCCTTTTCCATAACATTTAAACTGTGTAAAAATAAATGTAGCAGTTATGTGTTTGTGAAGCTCACATGGGCAGGACCATACTTTAGTTTCCTCTATAATTTCAAGCTATTCTCCAGCGCTGCTGGTGGAAAATTTAACTCCTGATTCTTCCAGCTTCCTCTGTTTTCCCTGAGGTTGTGTCAAGTGCCAAGGCCTGGGGGAGGGAGGCAGCCTCTGCCCACACAGCATGAGCCCCCACAGCTCATGTGCCAGATGTGGCCATAGGAATCTGCCCAGCCTCACTGCCAGGGCCCCTCCAGTCCTTACCACCTCCCAGACTCTGCCCCTTTCTTGGGGCTCAGCGCCTGCTTCACCTCAGGCCTCTCCCTACCCTGCCCTCTTCCACACAGGATGGGGCCTCTTGTGGCTTGTGGGATAAGCTCTCCTCTCTTCCATGGCTTCTTGCAAACATTTTATCTGAACCATGAGTTCTCTCAGATTCCATAAGGAGGCTGACATTTGAACCTAAAATCCAGAGAGACGGCCAACACCGTCTGCTCTTCTCCCATCGCCAGTCACCACCCCGCCAAGGTCACATGTCTCTCAGAGACAGCTCCGCTTAAAAGGAAGGCAGAGAGGAAAAAATACTGGGGGAAAGCATTGTTAGTTATGATCTCAAAAACATCCAGAATATTTATAGCCATGCCACTTTCTCTGTGGAGAGATGAGGCCCTCCACGGCCCTGTGTTGGGTCTCAGGAACTGAATGTCAAATCAGCTGTCTGGCTTTCTGTCTGCATTAGACCCAGCCGGAGGAACAGGGGCTGCCCAAGGTGGAGGTGGTTGCTTCTTTGACAGAGGCTTTTGAACTAAGACAGCTGCACCAGAGGTGCGGAAGTTGACATCCCCTCAGCCTGCCAGGAAGGTATGGTAAAGATCATGACTTTGTGTGTTGTCAGGTCTTCCACACAAGCCCCAAAGAAAATTGACCCCAATGTCCTGGAGAGAATGGGGTAAACTCAAGGAATGTCTCATACAAAATGATGGTCCCCAACCTTCAATGAGGCCTGCACCAGCCAGGCAGAGGGTCCCACCTACAGTGACAGACTTCATCTTCTCAGTCATCCTGGAAAGCAGCATCATTGCTTCTGGGGTATAGCTGTTTGGGAGGTAAAGTTGCTTTGTGTAAGTTTGCAGAGCTTGGAAATTGCAGCTACTTCTGAGCTCAGGCCCATCTACAGGCTGACCACAGGTGCTCCCTCCATGGGGCAGCCCCAGGTTGTGCTGCAGGGACTTCACCAAGAAATGTCCCAGCAAACCATTGCCAGACGTTCACCATCTTACCTATACCTGAAGGCCAAGTGGGCAGCCATGCAGGGCTACTGACACAGGGCTTGTATTTGCTAGGCTCACTGGCCTCTTGTGGATCTGGAGCTAAAATCCTGGAGACTGCTCAGGAGTAGCCAACTAGTTCTAAGAAAGGACATGGGCCTCACAAACATCAAAACTACAGATGATCTACAAAGGACCAGGTGGTGTTGAAAGAAGAATAAGCAAATCAATAGAGACATCAGAAAAGAAGTAGATCTATTTGTAAGAATTGTTTAGAAGTCATTTTCTGATCATTTTGAAACAGTTAAAGAAAGCCTAATCAATAAATGGTCTGCAGCCATCTGGCTCTCCACTTAAAGTAGTATACAGATGTTTTACACCACTTCTAGAAAAAAGTGTTTATTGAGTTGGGTATGGTGCCATACTCTTGTAACCCCAGATGTTCAGGAGGCTGAGGCAGAAGGATTGCAAGTTTGAGGCCAGCCTGAGGAATTTAGTAAGACCTTGTCTCAAAATGTTAAAAAACAAAAAAGGAGCTGGGGATGTAGCCAGTGGTAAAGTGCCCCTAAGTTTATGCGCCTGTAACACAAAAAGTATTCATTTGCTAAGAATAAACTCTCCGTAGAGTTAAGCATAAATACAAAACACTAAAAATCTTTCTATAATCTTAGCTTTCCTAAACATACAAAATCCAGAAATAGTAAAGTAAAACATTGACAGCTTTAACCTCCAAAAATTAAAATGATGATTCTTTCTTATTCTGTGTTGTTTGGATCTTACACAATGAAAACTTACTAAGGGAAAAGTGGTAGCTTACAAGATTGGAAAAAATTAAGAATGTTGGTGAGTAGCTTTGTGCCATGACCTTTAATCACACCAATAAGTCCTGAGCTCCCTCTCTGTACTTTGTGCAGGTGTTGATCACAGAGATGCTTCCTCCAGGGCTTATCGGCACCCCGCGAAGACCCCTGCACCAGGCCCTGCCCACCTTTACTGAGAGCCTGGCTGTGGGAGCCCTGCTCACCTGTAACCCTGGGTTGTTATTACAAACAAACAAAAAACATGATTACAATAAATGGAGCCATGCCACCCTAAATATGGGATAGTTTCCTACACAAGGCTATAATTATACTCTTGTGTTAAGAGATATTAACCTCTCTTCCATTTGGCCCAGCTATTCCCTTTCTTGCTATCTTCCCAAAAGAATTAAAACCATCCTACCACAGAGATATATGCCCACCCAGGTGTGTAGTGGCACAGTTTGTAATAGCTAAATTTTTGAAACAGCCCAAATCCCCATCAACTGATGAATGGATAAAAATGTGGGTTTTTTATACAATGTTGTACTACTGTGCCATAAAGAAGGATAAGCTTGAGACATTCATAGCTAAATGGATGCACCTTGAGACCACACACTTCAGTGAAATAAACCGGGCATGTGTGTTTAAATACCACATTGTTTCTCTGGTGTGAGCAACCAAAAGTGGAAATAAGGACCAAAATGCACAATAGATATTGGGAAATGGGAAGAAAATGTTAGAATGAGAAGGAAAACAAGGGAGGGGGAGGGGCAAAGGAAGGAAGGGACAAGAAAAAAGTGACAGAATGAAAAATGGAAACTTTTGTATACAGAGCAAGGATGGGGATTCAAGGGGATGGGGAATGGGAAAAAAGAGGTGGGATATATCATGTACAGGTGCAAATTCCCTATGATGAATGCTATCCTTATATATATCGACAGTGTACCAATAAATGTTTTGCTTCCAAAAAAAGACAGTTCTTTCTAAAAAAAAACAGAGATACTAACCTCTTGGCTACTAACTGAACAGCAGCAGAAGGTGGAAGCCCTGCCGTTGTCAAAACCAAATGTTGTGTGTACAGTCCTGAGAACTCTGCAAGTACGTCTTCCATATTATAAGATCCACGTTAACAAATAGGCACAGTGTCAGACTCTGCTGTGAGCTTTAATAATTGGCTAACATCCTGGTTCTCTGGAACAACCTGGTAAAAGAAAGTTTACCTTTGCCCATGATACTGTACATTGAAATTGTTTTATGTTGCATGATCTCTTGTTATTACGGGCTAATGTCTTGTATGCCCTCGCCCTCTTTTTCAGACTATCACAAGGTAGTCTTCAAAAGACAGAACCCGATATTCCTATGTCTCCTTTAGATCAGTCAGGATGAGACTTTTGGTCCCTGGCTAGGTAGGATCAATGCCCTCCCCCCAGCATGAAGCAGTTCCATGAAGTCAGATCTTTGGCCTCTGCAGCCCTTTACGAATAAGGGATCAAAATCTGGAGGTGAGGGATTGAATAGAAAAAATAAAAAGTCGTTAGAAAGGAGACAAAGAAATCAAGATACCACCAACCACGAGGCTGAATAGCCTGTGGCTACTGTATCACTAATTTTACTTCGTCTAGACCAAGGCTGGAGATCTCCCCTGGTATCACCCTTTCTACAATCTCTCTACAACCAAGCCAGCTCATCATCTTGCTATTTCTTTCCTTTCTTTCACTGCTTCTTCCAAAATCCCTTCTTTCTGTCTTGATCTCCTGTTTTCTGTCCATGTGTCTTCAGACACCGAACTTGAACAAAAATTACCTATCTGAACGTCATTGAAAACATCCAAACCTCAGTGGCCATGCACGCTTGTATTCCCAGCCACTAAGGAAGCTGAGGTGAGAGGATCACTTGAGTTCAAGCCCAGGGGTTTAAGGTCAAGAGCAACTTAATGAGACCCTGTCTCAATAACAACAAGGCTGGACGTGGTGGCTGCACTCGGGGAGATTGTGCTGGCAGAATAGCAAGTTCTAGCCAGCGATAGGAAACTTAGTGAGATATCCAGACCCTGCTTCAAAAACAAAGAATTAAAAAAGGAGTGGGGATATAGATTAGCAAGAAAACCCTAGCCTCAGTCCCCAGTTCTGCAAACAAAACAAAACTCCCAGACCTTGTGCATCCTTCCCTCCATTCCGGTAGGACTGTCATCAAGTTCCATCAGGATAGGACATTATGGACTCCAGCTTCTTGTCTCCCCCTCCCTTTACCTAATCCCCTTCAGGGGAACAACTGTTGAGGGCTGGGTCTTGTGAAATTATTCGTGCATTTTTAAAGCAGTTGGCTTAAATCCTTTTCATTCTGTCAGTGGCTTCTGTTACAGCACTGAGGTCTGAGGGACTCTGCATAGCCTGTCTACAGATAAAGTTACCCTTCCTTCCTTCCTTCCTCATTCATTCAACAAAACCTTCTGCAGTGTGTCCTCTGCCAGGGAAAAGGAAGCAATGAGAAGGGACATGGAGGAAAAGCTGGTGGATTTCATGTGCCCCCTGAGCAAGCCCTGGGCTGGCCATTTGAGAGGACAGAGATAGACACAGAAATATATTAAGGTCACTGTCCCCCAGGTGTGCCCCATGTGGTCAGGAGGCAGGTGTGTGCAGAGGGAAAAAGTCAATTAAAGTATCCAAACCTCAGTGGCCACGGTGGTGCACTCTTGTATTCCCAGCCACTAAGGAAGCTGAGATGAGAGGGTCACTTGAGTTCAAGCAGGGAAGAGAGAGAATGAAGGTTGGGAGATGGTGGTGTCACCTGCATTGCTTGACAGTGGCAGGAGCCCACGGGAGGTCCCTTCAGAAGGGCTCTGTGCATCCTTGGCCTCTGGTCCTTGCAAACTCTGGGCAGGGCTAATGGCATCCTGAGCTGCAGGGGGCGCACTTGCCCATCCCAGGAGTCAACCTGGGGCCCCAGCTCCTTCCTGGTTGTGCCTCTGATGAGAAACCTGCTTTCTTCCCAGCTACCTGGCTAGCAATACGGAGGAGAACAGCCAGGCTCCTAACCTAGAAATGTTCTTCCTCTATGGCAGGAATTTTGTCCAGTGTCCCCAGTTCCACAGGTTGCTTTACCAGTTCACCCTCTATATGGGTTTGGCCCTCAGGGTGACCCCAGAGGAGTGTGAGGAGGTGGGGTGAGCCCTTGGGAGTGCGGTGGCAGGAACAGGCTGGATTGGACAGAGAAGGAACCATGGGGTTTAGGGGGACTCAGGAGTAGAAAGAACTGGAGGTTGGACAAGGGGTAGTTTCTGGCCTCTCGGGGGCTGCTTTCCGTTCCAGACACAAGCTTATGAGCCTGAGCTCTGAGTGTGGGGCTAAGCTTGGGTCCTCATTCCAGGGACCCAGGAGCTCAGACATTGGCCTCAAGAAGCTATGTGTCCTGGGGTTCACATACCACGGCCCCTGCCTATTTAGGGAATGCAGGGAACCCATGGGCAGTGTCTTCTCATGATCCTCCCATCCCATCCACATCAGGAACCAGCCCAGGCCCAGGTACAAGGTTGGCTTCTCCTTTTCCTCTCCACAGCCACCAACATGACAAGCAGACACACATGACCCTGGAGAGATATGTCAGGTGCTGGATGCTGCTGTCAGACCTCCCCAAAAACACTGTCTCAGAGACACACTCTTGGTAGAAATTATTTAATCCAGGACAATTAGGTCCAAATGAGACTGAAATAAATGTTGATTTTTATTCCCAGTGAATATCCACTAGCCATAGATTTCCATCCCACCCCCCCGCCAGAAGTTGTATTTTTACTCTTTGTCATTTATTGAGGGCCTATCAGCCCTTAAGAATTTTATTCAGGATTTAGTTCCAACAAAGTGAATGTGGAACAAGGAGGTATCAGATGGAATGGGCTGCATATTCAGAAATGGAAGAGAATTATCCCTATGTTCATTCTATTTCACATCCACAGTGCTTATGGCCCGAGAGCACCTGTGAAACCTTCCTGTCCCCTGTGCCACCA
Organism: Heterocephalus glaber; assembly: GCF_000247695.1. The sequence continues at coordinate 16,696,730 of NW_004624740.1, read as the reverse complement.
CTTCTGGAAGAATTTCTCCTCTTGAGTAATTATCCGTCTTCCTCTCCAGTACAGGGTCATGGACATCAGTCAAAGTGAGAGCAGATTAACAAACATGAGCTCTACGGTGGCACCATGCCATCGACACATTACATATGGGTTTGGGCAGAGGAGTAGGTAAAGATTTGTTTTAAAATGTATGCAATCAGCCAAATTTAAGAGTAAGCATGTTGATGACACATAAGGGGATGGGATTGGGGATTGAGTATGTGGAATTGTGGTCATGACGTTGACATATTTATTAGTTATGCTTTTAGAGTGGTGAGAAGAGTGGATGTGAAGTAAGTGGGAAAAAATTAAGATACGAGCGCACAGGAAATGTGCCACTTCTCGCAGGGTGCTCTGGTCCCCAAGCAGAATCACCTCACATCCTTCCTATAAAGCAGGAAGCTGGGTCTCACCTGAGGTATCTTGATGACTTTTGGAATGAGGGTCACCAAAATAAGAGAATCGCAACAGCACCTGTGGTTCAGGATGGGGGCTAAGAACGAAGGATTAGAGAGAAAGGTGGATCTGTAAGCTGGTTGACCTTGTCCTTGGGAGTGATTTAATGTGTCAATCTTCTCATCTAGAAAACTGCCCTCTTGAAGACTGATAAGGTCCCTCTCTTCCTTCCAGATCACTGGGTCCAGGGAGATGTGAATTGTTGTAAGATCACACCGACGCCAATGACAGTCCAAGGATGGAATAGAGGAGGCTTTTGTTCAGACAATCTACAAAATCCAGACTTTTCAAGAACCAGCCAAACACAATCACCACATTGTACTTCCCATGGAGGGACAATGAAGAACCAGAATTTTCCAGGCCCACCTTCTGAATTTTACACTCATCATTCAAATCTCCCCTGGGGTAGAAGTCAGGGGTCTGCTTGTTTTTTCAAATGTATTTCATTTTCTACTCTTGAGGCCATTTGATGGTGCAATAGCTGACTTTGTCACCTTGAGTAAGAAGCGCCCGACTAAATTGGATCAGCATAGTTCTCCATGTGACTGAAGGGATTTACTGAAGACAGAAGACCCACCCTGGGTGTGAGTGGCACCAACCAATGGGCTTGCTGCCTGAATGGAATAAAGGGAAACAAAGAAGGAAGACTCACTTCTGTTACTTTGGAGGAGCTCCAGTCTTCACTTTCATCTTCTTTATCTCTTGGCTTCCAGCACAGACCCTTCAGCCTCCATCGAAGACCGGTCAGGCCCCTGACACGATCTTGCACAGGACACTACAGTGAGGTCCAGGCCTTTGACCTTTGACTGGATCCTTCTGCTCTCCAGGGCACAGACAGCCCTTCTGGACTCTTGCACACCTGACTCTGCAGATGGACATTGTAAGCTACCTGGCATACGTTTATATTTATATAGCTAATATTAAATCTGTTTCTCTACTCAGCACTGACTGATTCAGATGGAGACCTGTAAAGGGTCAGAGTGGGAGGGAATTATTTTTAAAATACAACATGAGAATCATAGGAGTGTCGTAGATTGCTTTAATACATAGTATAAATTTTACTGGTTTATTTGGAACACATTGGCCATAGAATTATTCCTGCATTTATTTTAAGTATTTTTTTAAGATATTATACATGTTTACACTACAGTTCTGTGTTGGGTATTTTAATTTATGTATGTACATAAATAGTTCATCTTTTAAGAGAGGCTTTTATCTTTTGATCTATTGTACTTTTATATCCATTATACTTATAGTACCTCCTAACTGTTGTAAATATAAATACTTATTGGACATCTGTTCTTAATTACTGAATTGTGAACATTGAGCTGTAGCTCTTTTTTGGAGCTGTTTTCTTGAACTCAGCTTGACAGGTGTGTCTGACATGGGAAAGAGGAAGTGGACTATGAAAGAAATACATGTGTACCCTGTGTTTTAAAGAGGACAGGACCACAAGTATATCAGGGAAATAAAATAAAGATGAACTATCTTCTCACCTACTCAATGTGTGTGGCTGTCAGTCTGAATTGCCAAAGGATAGTCCCAACCCTCAGGGTTGTAGTTACTTGACCAAATTTTGTTCACCCTGAAAGAATCCTGAAGAATTTTTTATATAAGCAAAACAAACAAACAAAACCCCAAAACACTAAAAGGTGGCAGACTGTAACCTAAAGACTTAAAAAAGCAAGAACTAAAGGGACGAGACTGAAGTAAAAAAAAGTCAGTAAGATTAGAAAGAAAGAAGCGAGCTTGGATAATTCACCCTAAGTCCTAACTACAAGAAAGGAGTCTCCATGAGGGACACCCACCGGGCAATGGCCCAGGGAGAGGAGGGACCACGCAGGCAAGGGGGTGTGTCCCTTTGCCGGTCCAGTCATATGGGAGGGTTTCTCACAATTTCTCATTCCTGTTTTCCACAATAGAAGGGCAATCTAGAAAAATGGAAACAGCTAGAAAGAAATAAGTTCACAGGAGCAATTTCTGAGCAATGGAAGATGATCAGGACAGCAAGAGCTGTCAAACAGGTCAGGGTGAAGAGGAAGGGGCTAAGAGTGGGCACTGAATGGCTGCAGAGAAGCATCTTGGGAGATGAGAGCATCAGAGAACAGGGGAAAGCTGGGGAGAACAGCAGCTGGAAGCAACTCCTGAGCCAGAAGCAAAAACAGAAAAACAAAAAATCAAAGCAGGGCAGACAGATGAGATGGGAATGAGGGTGAGCAGAAGAGCAAGTGAAGAGGTGAAAGTAGAAGCCTTTAAAGACAGGAAGGTAGGGAAGGAAGCTCCCCCGCTGCCATCCCAAGTTCCTAGGGCAGAGAAGCTGAGCCAGTCCCAGCACCCAGAAGGAAGCTCCCCCGCCACCATCCCAAGCTCCTAGGGCAGAGAAGGTGAGCCGTGCAGGTGCCAGAAGCACCCCCGCCCCCCGCCCCATGGAAATAAGACACGCAAACAAGCCTCAAAAACAGAGTTCTGGATCACCTACAGCAACCCCAAACGGAAACGAGATGGAACAATCTGATACTCAACCACCTGGACTCTCTGAACTGGCAACAAAAGAGGATCTGGGAAAAATGAAATCAGAAATAATTACTCAGATAACAGCAAAGCTTGTGCTCATGGTGCAAGACATGATTAATAAATCTAGAGAG
>NW_004624740.1:16678723-16690162 GCF_000247695.1 Heterocephalus glaber | reverse complement strand
TGTATAATTGATATTTTGTAACAGGAAGAAAAGGTCTAAAGGTGCAGGGGAAGTGGGAGGGGTAGGGGAAAGGAAAAAAGGGAAAAGAAAAAATAAGAGAAAAGGAAAAGAATGGAAACAAAGTCTTTGCAAATAGGGAAGGGTGGAGGGGTGAAGGGAGGGTAAGGGAAGGGGAAAAAAATAAGAACCAAGATACTCATATAATGGTACAAGATCCCAATGATGAATGTAACTGTATTTTATACCGAAAGTGTACCAATAAATTTAATGGGAAAAAATTAAAAATAAAAAAAAAAAAAAGACAGAAAGGTAGAAACCAGGACGAGGTCGTCAGTGCCTCACGGGGCAGGATTTCTGTTCAGAAGGGTGAGGATCTTCTGGAGATGGATGGGGGGGGGTGGCACAATGCAGTACCTGTCCGGTCCTGTATCACATATGACCTTTCAGCCAACAGGGTGCACACATCCCGTGGTGGTTCCATGACCTGATGTCACCTCCTGGCTCTCACAGATGAGAGGAGTTCACTACAGGATGTTTCATAATGAAATTTCAGGAAAGGACCCATTCCTCAGAACACTTCTCTGACATTATTTCCTCATGTCTGTCCTCCATGCCAATCAAGCCTCCCCCTTAAAAGGATTAAAATAAGCTGGGCACAGTGGCCCCACCTGGAATCCCATCACTCTGGGAGTCCAAGGCAGGTGCATTGCACAGAATAAGTCCAACCTGGGAAACTTCAGGTTTAGATAGATCAGAATGTGCATTTTATGGAGCAGAAAAAGGCAATTGCAAGAACTCCGGGCTACTTGTCTACTGTCTTTCTTGTCTGAGGACCAGAGTCCCCACCCTAGCTCTGGGCAGACATACACTGTGGAAACTGTGCTGATTGATGAAATCCCAGGACCATCAGATGAGGGGGCTGGATAAAGAAGAAGTCTGAGAAGGAGACCAGTAAGAGGAAGGGTTGCAAAACAAGGAAAGAGGGGCTTGGGAAGCCAGGGATGGGAGTAGGAAAAGATAGGCGATGGGATGAGGATTCCCATGGATGGAAAGCCTGCAGAGCATGCAGGGGGTTAGGAAATGAGATCCAAGAATGGCTAGGGGAAGAGGTAATTCAAGTGGAAGTCTCCACATGAGAGAAGTTCCCGATTGATGAAAGAGTTTGTAGGAGGCGAAAGGGGCTTTCCAGCTGCCTGGGGAAGTGAGGAAGAGGCTGTTGGGATTGGGGAGAAATTGAAGAAAAAGAGAAGTGACCTCTGCCAGCCTCTCAAGGAGAGTGATACAACTTCCTGTGGTGCAATCATGTCTTCCTGCTCCCACGGTCTCCTCAGTCAGCTGGTGCCCAACTCATCCTGGGGAGGAGTGGGCAGAGCCTGAGGCAGAGCAGCCCTGTGTGTCACCAAAGCCTCTGCCCGAAATCTGTCAGCCCGCAACCCCTGGTCACAGGCTGGCAGTGTCCTCTTCTAGAGAGGTCCTAGGGCCTGGGTAGCAGGAGACTCATATTGTCCCTGTGATCAAGGAAGATTTAGACTGGGCAGGGGACTCAGAGCTATGAGAGATACATCCAAGGAGACTTATGAAAATCCGGGCTCCTGGGTCCCAATCACCACCTGACCTGTGGCATTGCAAAGGTGGGAGCCAGGCAGCCAGGATGAAGGGTTCAGGTCCAGAGGAAGGCTTTGTAGACTTCATGGGAATGAGGTCCAGTCCCGGACACAACCTGTGACAGTCATGTCACCTGGATCAAAGCTGCTGTGAGCCTTGGTCTCCTCCTCTCTAGGGTGGGAGGGCAGAGAGCACCCTGCAGACGCAGGCATATCTAGGGTGTCACTCCTAGGTGAATGGGACAGTCTCCTCTGACCCCAGGGATGATAGGGACTCAGGACCAAGGGATCAGGCCAGGGGCAGAATGAGCCACCAGGCCTTGCTGTGGCCTGGAGACACCTTGCCTTGCAGAGAGAGGAGAAAAAGCAGGCCTGGGAGGCCCAGGGCTAGGGCTGGCGACTCAGGGAGGGCGACCACCACTCTCACACTCTTCATTCTCTCCAAAGCTGAGTCTGGGGCACAGCTGGGAGGAGGCTCAATGGCAACCTTTCCTCCCTGACACGGCCTGTGGTGGGTGGGCAGCCCCTTCCCTGCTTTGAGAGAGAGGTGAACTGGGAGACACTCAGAGAAGCAAAGGGAAGAGAGGCAGCAACAGAATGAGGTGGGGAGGGCAGGAGTGAAGGAGGGAGCTAAATACAAAAAGAGATAAAGAGTCTGAGAGAGAGACAGCTGCACAGGACCCGAGAGGGAGTGGGTAAGGCGGGTTGTCAGGTGGGTGGGGAGGCCCAGGAGGCCAAGGTCAGGTCAAGGCCTCCCAGCAGAAGACCAAGGCTGGGGACAGAGGACAGAGCTACCTTGACATTGTCCACAAGGAGGCCCTGTGCAACATAGGTAAAGGAGAAGTTAGATGGGTATGGGAAGTGCTGGCCCCGGGGGTGGAGACCAGAGGTTGCCTCCCTAGCCCTCTGAAGGAGCTGCCCCTGGGTCTCTGGACTACTCTACCCAGCTCTCCCTCTCCTGAGAGCCTGTCCTGCCCTGATGGCTCTGCTTGTCTCACACCTTGGAGGAGAACAGGCCATAGTCTGGGTCCTGCTGCTGCTTTCACTGCCATCGGTGCCCCTGCAAGTTGGTGAGTAACAGGGACGGCCCTCGTAGGGCCTCTGACCAAAACCCAGGAGGGGTCAATGGGAACAGGGGCAGTGAGTGAGTGGGAACTGAAGAGGAGACCATGGAAGGAGTCAACCAGACCACCCACCCTTGACAGAGGGCCGCTTCACAGATGGCTCTACTCCGACCCTTACCACTGTCCTCCTTCATGCCTGGAGAAGGGGGCTCCAGGCCAGAGGGACAGTCCTGCTATCTGTCACACGACTCCTGTGGATGAAGGTGCTGGGAGTTGTGAGGTGTCCTCTGTCTCCCACAGTGGCTTCAACCACTCTCCCCACCTCTTCCAGGTAACTCCGCAGGATGCAGCAAAGGATCCCTCTATGAGGTCTATCAACCACAAAAACTCTCTGCTTCCATCGGTGGCTCCATTGAAATCCCCTTCCACTTCTGTTACTCCTGGAAGTTGGCCAAGGATCCCCAAGTGAGGCTGTTCTGGAGACGGAACCACTTCCATGGAGAATTTTTCTATAATACAAGCCCACTTTATATCCATGAGGATTTCATGAACCGGCTCACCCTAAACTGGAAACAAAATCAGACTTCTGGCTCCCTCAGAATCCAGAACCTTCGGGCGGAGGATCAGTCCGTGTACTTCTTCCGAGTCCAGCTGAACACGCAGAGTAAATCCACAGAGATGTGGCAGTCCATCAAGGGGACCATACTCACCATCAGCCCTGGTGAGCCCACCCCAGGCCAAGCTCCTGTGTCTCCTACAGTGGCTTCAACCTTTCTCCTGCAACCTCTGGTGTCATAATCCCTTGGGTGTCGCCTCAGGCACCACACCTTGTGACCCTTCTCTAAGACTCCTCTCCCCTTCTGGATCCACTGCTTATTTTACCTTTCCTCTTCCCTATAATCATCCCCAAACCTGAGCTGTGTTCCCTGACTTCATTTCTTGCAGTCTGCTCAGATCCAGTCCTAACCACACCCCCAAGGCTGCAGCACCTGAGGGACTCCCCAGTTATCTTCCCTCTTCCAACAATCCGGCCCTTGGCTCCTTTGCCTCACCCCTCACTTCCAGGCAGCCGTGACTTGTCTATGGCTTCCTTCCCTGTGTCCTGTGTCTGGGCTCAGTGAGCCCCCAGCGTGGGGCAGCACCTTTGTTTCCATTTCCCCCCTGAGGTTAGCCCAGCATATACAGTAGGTGCCCAGTTAATGACCTCGGTGCCCCTCCAGGCCCCAGGTAAGCCCCATCACCTGGTTTCCCATCCTCCCCACTTCCTCTCCCACTCTGTTCCCCAAACCACACAGTTAGACTGAGGCCAGCATGGCCTAAGCACCTGAGCCACCATGATAGTAGGGCAGATGGGACTGGAGAGGGACACTGTAACTGCAGAGCTTTCTCTTACCACGGCCTCACTACCGAGTTGGTCTACTTGATGACCTAATAATAGGACCACAGCATTAACAGACCCCCCTCCATAGCACTCTGCAGGGCTGTGGCATTAGGACTTCAGTTTATCTGTCTACAGAGCAGTCAGTGATGGGGCTGGGGGTGTGTCTCAGATGGAGGCAATATGTCATGCATTGTTGGCAGAAAATTTTTTTAAATTTGATAATCAACTAAGTGGGCTAAGTGGGTTTGCCTTTAATGATCATTTGCTTTGGCAGTTCTCACCAATGTCACCAATGTCCTCTCTACCAGGACAGACACTGCCTTTCTCTGTGAATCACTGCCCTGATTTAACCATTGTGTGGGTTGCAGTGCAAAGGGAGCCTGGCCCCACAGCCTGAATTACACACCTTGGATTTCAATTTCCAGTGCCTCCTACATACAATGGACCCTTGACTTACAAATTCATTTTGTTCGTAAGGGCTGGTTGTAGTGCAAGTTGGTCAACTGAAGGCTCACGCTCCTCTACACAGCCTTCAAAGTCTCTCTCCTGTTCACAGGTAGATCTCAGTGTCCTTAGAGAGACACTGGCCCAGGATTTCTCAGTTAACCACACACAGGAAAGAATGTTGTAATGTTCCTTCCAGAACTCTTTAATGGTTAAATCTATTTTTGAGACCACCTGGAACCACAAGTGGCTGGCGTTCGGGTCATAACTCAAGACTTTGGTTGTAAGTTAAAACTAAAACTCTGGTCATAACCAAAGTTATCCAATTATCAGGCTGGTTGTAGCTGGAGGGTCCACTTATTTCCTTAAATGGCCTTTTCTGAAAGATTTTGGCTTTTCTCAGTCAACCTCTTCCTGTTTCTAATTCCTCTTTGCTTTTCTCCTTTCTTTGCTTCTGTCGCATTTACTATAAAGGTTTTGGTTTTGTGTTTGCATTTATTTTTGCAGGACTATGAATTGAACCCAAGTCCTCAGGCATGGTAGGCAAGTGTTTCTATTACCGAACTATACCCTCAACCCTACCATGAGTTTTTTCATCAATTCATTTTAAAATTAATTAACTTAATTGGATATTCACACCTTTAATTTAAAAAACCAAAGAAATTTTAAAAATCTAACTGAAGGACCAGCAAGCAAAGATATCCCTAACTAAAGAAATACAGCAAATATAACTAAGTTTGTGCTTAGCTTGCTGATTTGCCTTATGTAATTTTATTTTTCCAATTAATTCTAATAATATTTTCCTTTGTAAGATTTCTTGTTTCTAAGAAAAAATTTCATCTCCCACTAATGACTAAAAAAAATTTTTAAATTTAAAATGTTTTCCTAATTTTTGTATGATTTGATTTCTTTTCACAATAAGCATCTGTTTAGTAGTGAAAATTTATTTTAGTATATGGCATAAAAGACACAAAAAATTGGTATTTATGGCAAGCAACTAATCAATCCCAACCCACTAATTGAATATTTTTTCTCTTCTCAATATCTCCCCCTTTTTTCTTTTTGCAGTGCTGAGACTCAAATCACACATGGTAGGCAAGTACTTTGCTACTGAGCTCCATTCCCAGCAGTAGGCCTAATTTGTAGATTCATTTGAAGTACAGCATTCATTTCTGTTGGGTCTATTCTGTTTCACTAATCTGCCTTCTCTTCTATCAGGACCAGACTGCTTTATGATTGTAACTTCATCACATGTTTCAATGGCTGATGAGACTATTTCCATCTCAACGACATTACTCTTCCCTCAAAAACTTTGTTTATTGTTACCATCCTATCCTTTCACAGAAACATTAGAATAAGTTTGCCAAGTTCAGAGGAAACACTCACTGTGATCTTTTAAATCTCAATTACCTTAAACCTATTAAGCAGTTGATGGAAACTGCAATCATATATGATCTTCCCGCCCAGGAAGGAGTCCCACTTTACATCCCTCAGTAAATCTTAGCAGTATTCTTCTAAAAATCATGTGGCTGTCTCATAAGATCTTTGTTGTTATATTTATATTTTATTATTAATGAGAAAGATTAAGTTTTGAATTTTATTACAAAAATAATTTTGAATAATTTTATTACCAAAAAAGACATAAATTTCGGCCTAGATGGCAGATTTTATGCACATGCTTAACTCTATTCCATCTCAAAATATACTAAAGCAAAAGAATTTTTTTTTGGTACCAGGGATCAAACTCAGGACCTTGTGCTTGCAAGGCAGGTGGCGGAACCACTGAGCTAAATCCCCTGCCCAAAAGAAATTTTTTAAGACAAAAGCACTCAAGAACAAAAACTATGAGACAGATGGCCAAAAACAAAACTTGGGAGGCTGGGAAAAGCGATGAATCTGGCTTAGGAGACCAGAGGAGCTGAACCCTAAGCCACTGGTGGGAAATTAGATGGCTGATTGAAAATTTTAGTCACTTTTCTCATCGCTGAGTCACAATACCAAACACCCACGACTTAAAGGAGGAAAGGTTACTTTTGGCTCCTGTTTCAGGCCATAACTGGCTGGCTCCAAGGCAGAAAGGTATAGCAGAGGGGTAAGGCAGACAGGAAGTAGAAAGTGTCCAGAGACAAGCTGGAAAGGGAGCTATAACCTCCAGGAGAAGGAATCAACAAAGACAGAGAAAGAGCCAAAGGATTTAGAAAGGAGGAGCAAGAGAGTGATGCCCCAGAATCCAAATGAAGAAATCAAAAGGGCAAGTATGAAATGCCAAACAGCTGGACATGGCTGTGCACACCTGTACCCCCAGCTACTTGAAGGCTGAGAGGCGGGAGGATCAGTCAAGCCAAGAGTTCAAGACCAGCCTGGGAAAAACAGGGAGACTCGGTCTCAACAACAACAAAAAAGACACCTGAAAAGTTAAATGAGATGAAGAAAATGGGGTGTTAAGATCTAAATCCTTAACTTCACCAGTAGGCAATAGATGCCTATTTAAAACAACCAAATCAAGCAATAGCAGCATACACATGTTATTTAGAAATATACGGTTAACATGTTTTTAAAAAATAGGTAAATAGCGGACATGGTAGCACATATCTGTAATGTCAGCACTTTGGGAGACTAAGGCAGGAGGACTGAGAAGAGAAGGGAGAGGGAAAGGGGAAAAGGAAAAGGGAAATAGCAGAAGTCGCTGAAAATAGTGCCTCTGGGGAGTGGGAAGCAAATGTGGGGCCTGCACAGCATGTTGCTACTTTTTACAAGTTGTGTAGCATTTGTTGACTCTAAGCTATGTGCCTATACAACTTTGAAAAAATGTTGCATTTAAAAACTAATAATGTACCAGTAAGACTTGCACCTAACAAAAAATATTCAAACAGTATAGATGGAAGTCAAATGAAAAGTACAGTAACACCTTACTCTGTCTACTTTATCTCCCCATTACCACTTTATCTCTCTTTCCATGGAAATGGTCTCTCCTGTAGGCCTCGATACCTGACAAACTCAAACTATTATGCTCTACAATTTGTTATTTTTACTTAATGTACCTTGAAATCTTTTCATTTCAGCATATAGACATCTGGGTACTTTTTTTTAATGACTGCATAGTATCCCATTGTAGCTATTATCATGATTTATTTAATCAGTCTCCTGTGTTAAAGACATTGAAGTAGTTGCATCACAAATAGCACTGCAAAGAATACCCCTAAATACAAACCTCATTACCAAAGATTATACCAACTTATACTCTCACTGTAGATGAGAATTTCTCATTCCCTAAACCCTTGCCAACCACTTGGTATTTTCCTCCACCCAGATCAATTTAAAAAGAAAAGAGCTATCTCTTGTTTTAATATGCATTTGTAAAAAAATGTCACTAGATACTAGCATCAGGATTATGGTGTTATTTTATCAAATGAATTATCATTGCAGTGATTTTCCATATTCCAGATTTCCATATTTCCCTATGTACTGGAAATGTCCATCTGTCCCTTAAACTTCTACAAGAATTTATATGTATAACTTCCTAAACTCGGAATGTTTATAAAAGGTACTTCTTTTAAAAAATTTTTTATGTCACTAAGTCATATTATACAAAACAGTGGGTTTCATTTTGGCATATTTGTACATGCATATATTTTTAGTATTTTCACCCTTCCCAATTATCCTCCTCCTCCCTTCCACCTAATCCCCTTCCTGTTCTCAACAGTCTTTATACTTTCCTGTCATTTTGTTTAAGATTCCATCTATAAGAAAAACATGTGGTATTTGAGTCTGGCTTATTTTGCTTGACATGATGATCTCCAATTTCATCTACTTTCCTGAAAATGACATGATTTCATTCTTTATAGCTCATAGTCCATTGTGTATACAGTACCATATTTTCTTTATTCATTTTCTGTTGATGGGGACCTAGGCTGTTTTTATAACTTACCTATAGTGATTTGTGCCACAATGAATATGGGTACGTGGAGATCACCATAGTATGGCAACTTTAGCTCTTTTAGGAATATACCAGAGTGGTACAGATAGCTAGATCAAATGATCGCTCTATTTTTGGTTTTCTGGGGAATTGCCATACAGATTTCCACAGTGGCTGTACTAATTTACATTTCCACCAGCAGTGTAGAATGGTTTTTCCCCTCACTTGCATTATCATGTTCTTGATGATAGCCATTCTGACTAGGGTGAATTTCAATGTGGCTTTGATTTGCATTTCCCTAATGGTTAAAGATGAACATTTTTTCATATACAGTATTCATTCGTCATTGGTACTTCTTTTGAGAAATGTCTGTTCAATTCATTTGCCCATTTATTGACTGGGTTATTTTCTGGTTGTTAAGTTTTTGAGGCCTTTACATATACTAGATATTAATATATATTACATATTCTAGATATTACATATTCTAGACATTAATCAGCAGAAGAGTAGCTGGCAAAGATTTTCTCCTATTTTAGAGGCTGTCTTTTCACTCTATTGATTGTTTTCTTTGCTGTGCAGAAGCTGTTTAATTTGAGGTCGTCCCATTTGTTGATTCTTATTATTCCCTGTTCTACTGGAGTCCCAGTGTTTCCCTTATATTTTCTTCTGTGAGTTTCAAAGTTTAAGGTCTTATACCTAGGTCTTTGGTCCATTTTGTTTGTTTGTTTGTTTTTTGGTACTGGGGATCGAACTCGGGTCCTTGCGCTTGAGCAGCAGGCAGCGAAACCACTGAGCTAAATCCCCAGCCCCTTTGGTCCATTTTGAATGGATTTTGTACAGAGTGAGATTTAGGAATCTAGTTTCAGTCTTTCCGTATGGATATCCAATCTTCCCAACACCAGTTGCCAATAAGGTTGTCTTTTCCTCCAACATGTTTTTGGCTCCTTTGTCAAGAATGAGATAACTAGTTTTGTGAGGGTTTTGTGTGTGTGTGTCTTCTATTCCATTCTGTGGTCTACGTTCCTATTTTTGTGCCAGTAACATGTTTTTGGTACTATGACTTTGTAGTATAATTTGAAAGCAGGTATTGTGATGCCTCCAGCATTGCTCTTTTTACTCAGGACTGCTTTGGCTAGTCTGGGTCTTTTGTGCTTCCATATGAATTTTAGAATCGCTTTTTCTAGTTTTGTGAAGAATTTCATTGGTATTTTGATGAGGATTGCACTGAACCTGTAGATTACTTTCAGTACATTTTGACCATTTTAACAATATTAATTCAGCCAATCTATGAGCAAGGGAGGTCTTTCCATATTTTAGTGTCTTCAATGTCTTTTTTCAGTATTCTATAATTTTCATTATAGAGGGCTTTCATGTCCTTTTGTTCCTAGGTATTTGTGTGTGTGTGTGTGTGTGTGTGTGTGTGTGTGAAGCTATTGAGAATGGAATTATTTCATAAATTATTTCTCAGGGGTTCATTATTGGTGTCTATTGATTTTATATGTTAATTTTTTTCCTGTCACTTTGATCAATTTGTTCATCAGATTTAAAAGTCTCTTCTGGTGGAGTTTTTCTAAGAATCATATCATCTGAAAATAGTGATAATTTGACTTCTTCCTTTCTTATTTATATCCCTTTTCTTTTTCTCATCTAATTGCTCTAGCTAAAATTTCAAATACTGTATTGAACAAGAGTAGCGAGAATGGACACCCTTTCTTGTTCCTCCTATTAGAGGAAATCCTTTGGGTTTTGTCCATTTAGTATGATGTTGCCTGTGAATTTGTCATATATAACTTTTGTTATATTGAAGTAGGATCCTTCTATACCTTGGTTCTTCTGAATTTTTAAAATGAAGGAATGTTTAACTTTGCCTAAGGCCTTTTCTGCATCTATTGAGATGATCGTGTGATATTTATCCTTGATTCTATTTAAGTGGTGAATTATATTTATTGATTTATGTGTGTGGAAACATCAAAAGGTACTTCTTTAATAGCATTCTCAATTTCTTTGTATACCCGTCAGTTCAGATGTACTGTTTCTTAAATCAACTTTTTAAGAATTAATATTTGTTTCAAAAACCCATCCATTCCACAGAGATTTTTACATTTATTGGCTTATTGAGCATACATTCAATTAACTTTTTTTATTATTAGAGTGGTCTTTCTTATATTTTGTTGTTTATTTTTTGTCTAGTTGATCTATCTGTGACACTGGGGTATTGAGGTCCCCCACTATTGTACTAGTGCTTATTTGATTTTTCATGTCCGTTAGCATTTGTTTTATATAGTTGGGTGCACTAGTGTTTGGTGCATATGTATTTATGATTGTCATCTCTTCCTCTTAATCGTTCCCTTTATAAGGATGTAGTGTCCTTCTTTGTCTCTCTTAATCTGTGTTGGTTTGAAATCTATTTGATCTGCAAAGAGGATAGCTATTCCTGCTTTTGGGGGGGTTCCTGTCACATGGAGTATTGTTTTCTACCCTTTAACTTTCAGTCTATGAGTTTCCTTTTGAATTAAGTGTGTTTCTTGTATGCAGCATATTGTTGGATCTTCCTTCTTGACCCATTCTGCCAGTCTATTTCTTTTGATGGGTAAATTGAGACCATTAACATTGATGGTTATAACTGATATGTATTGACTTATTCTTGTCATGACTTTTTCTTTTTGTTGGATTCTCCCTGTTTGTGTTTAATTTCTTGTCGTGCCTGTTGGATTCATTCAGCTGGGCTTCCTAGGGTCGTGTTTCTCATTGTCTTTTGATATTGTTTAAAATTTTTTGGAATTGTGGTTTGGTATTCGTGAAGTTCCTAAGGTACTCTTTGTCATGAAAGTATCTTATTTCTCCATCAATTTTGAAAGATAGTTTTGCAGGGTACATCAATCTGGGTTAGAGGTTATTTTCCTTTAGGGCTTGAAATATGTCACTTCAAGCTCTTCTTGCCTTGAGGGTTTGTGTTGAGACGTCTGCTGTGATTCTGATGGGCTTTCCTTTGTATGTGATTTGTTTCTTTTCTCTAACTGCTTGTAGAAC